>CM073528.1:5311743-6511743 GCA_037074615.1 Leucaena leucocephala
GGTGATGGTACTTGTATTGTCACAAAGAATTGGTATCTCCTTGAATTGAATTCCTAGGTCTTGTAGCTATTTCTTTAACTATAAAACTTGAGCAAAACAAATTTCATAGCTACATACTCAACTTCAGTTGAATATACAACAACAATATATTGCTTCTTGCAAACCATAGTAACCAAGAAACAAGACAATCATTAAGAAATTGACTTTGTCCACTGGTACCATTTCTATCAATCTTGCAACCAACATGATCCAAATTTGAGTCGGCTACTAAGAATTCTCTACCTCCTTTAAGAAATCATATTCCAAGGTTGATAGTTCTAGACAAATATCTAAATATCCTCTTCACACCTTCAACATGAGATTCTTTAGGTGCAGCTTGATATCTTGTACACGTGCCACACTAAATTGTATGTCAGGTCTACTTGTTGTAAGATATAAGAGAGATCCAATCATTTCCTGATACTTTGTGATATAGAGTTCTTTCCCTTTCTCATCTACATCTAGTTGAATTGTTAATCTCATTATTGTGGCCATACTTTTGTCTTGATCCATCTCAAATTTCTTCAGAAGTTCCCTGAGATATTTGTTTATGAGATGAATATTTCATTATTCTTTTGCTTGATTTATAATCTGAGAAAGAAATTGAGTTTCTTTTGCTTGACATCTCAAATTCTCCTTACATAATCTTGACAAACCCTTGACAAAAAAATTTTCCATTCCTTGCTAGAATCTACCGTATGTGTTCAAGTCAAGTGGGAAGCAGCATTACCCTCAGTGTTCCTCAACGACTTCCACAGCTTCTGGTCACGACGTTCACAGCTTCTCTCCGCAGCTCGTGCTCCCTTTCCGATCGCAAGAAGTCAATGACTCAGGTCAGCTTCCTCTACTGGTATCCACACGAACAGTGTTCTAACCATGAACGACGTGCTAGCATCTCTTGTCCCTCCAGGGCTTTCTCAAGAATTTATCCTCTCCGTCTCTATTTCGGTAGTTTCTTATCTGCAAACCTTTTGCAGATTCCCCTTCGGCCTTTCTGTGTTATATGTGTATGTCTAAAACACAGCTCCTAAAATCAGATATATAGGATGCTATGCGTTTTTTTTCTTTCTACCGAATTGGATTTTGGAGTTAATCTTATATTAATTTTGAAATTAATACAATATCATATATTGTATAATTTTATAAGAAACTAATTAAATAAATAATATTAAATCCGTCGCACAGATTTAATTACCTATTTATTTAACTTTAAATAAAGATAAGACTGAACTATATTTGATTTATTCTCATAAATCAAATTTGAGATATCATATCAATTTGAATTTCAAATTCAAATGTGATAGGGATTTAATTTATCCTTATAAATTAAATCTTATAAATATCTCTTATATGAGATATCCTATCAATTTGAATTTCAAATTCAAACGTGATAGATATTTAATTTATCCTTATAAATTGAATCTCATATATCTCTTATATATATAATATATATATATATATATGAATTTATATATATACGAATATAAATATAAATAAATATATACATCCACCCTGGACTATTCATTAAATCTGGATATATTTTAGATTCAATGAATCTGGACATCATAGATCGTGTTGGGCTATTTTGTGTGTGACCCTGTAGGCCCATATGAAGTTGGCAGTGGGCCATTTGTTATACTGGCCCATAAGTCGCAAGCGGTCTCTAGCAAGACATAACGACTACCCAAGTCATATGAGGATCGTTAAACGATGTAACCTTTTATATAACCATATCATGTCCCTTCTGTCACGCGATATTTTGGTCATGGTTGAGGCATGGATAATGTCATCCTCCTATTCCTGACCGTTACTTTCTCGATCCCTGAGTAGTCTGACTATAGAAATGGAACTACCTTTCTATTACAGTGTGGCCATACATTATCTCTCTACGAATGTGAGGGACAAATTCCATCTTGACCATTCACATTCCTCCACATGAAAAACCACTAAGCCCGAACATAGTCTTTATGATCACTCGGTCAAAGCTGAGCGTTTGTCATGTAGGAATCCATGATGATCTCAGGTCAAAGGGCATATTGACATGGTTTGTATATGAGAGAAGCTTATGACGTTACCCATGTAGTTCTCTCATAGCGGGTCGGTCCAACACCTTGTACTTTTACATGTGCCTATAACTTTGATTTATATCTTTATACATCTTTAAAGTCATACTGGTTTTATTTCATCTATGATCCCGCATAGATGACCGACCAGGGACATTTAGGATAAGATCATGAATTATCCAAGGATGGTCATCACAGTAAACATGCAAATACTATGATAACACAATTAATAAATTCATCAATTAATAATGTTCATAAGATAATGATTGGCCCCTAGGGCACGATTTCCAACAATATCCAAGGATATTTGACTAAGGAATGAGTTAAATTTTGAGGATAAAATTTATTTAAGGGGTGAAAATATTATATCATAAATTTTCTCTATCTGTAGAAGACTGATAACAGAAAGAGGTTAGGAAGAGACTGTGATGATAATCAGAAAAAAATATAATGATTAGATAATTTTATGTTGAAGAAAGGAAAATTAAAGTTATAAAGCCTAAGGACATAAATGTCATTTGGGAAAAGTTAAATAAGAGAAATTCAAAGGGAAAATAGAAAAAGAACCTAAATAGAGTTTTGGAATTTTAGGAACTAAATTGAATTTTCAACAAGTATAGTAAGGGAATAAATTAAAATTTGGCAAATTCAAGGACTAAAGTGTATTTTACCAAATTTAGGAGCAAAATCGTAATTATGATAAAGTTGAGCAAAAAAAGGCCGATAACTGCCCAAAAATGTTTTAATTTTAAATTTTACTAGTAAGTAAGGGATAACATTTGGGAAACCTATAATTTTCAGAATTATGAATTGAGGCCCCAAAAAATTAATATTATTTTCTTAAGTTTATAAATTATTATTTCTTAAGAAATTACAAGACTTCGTAATAAACATACAGAATTTTTATCACGACTTCTAGATCTAAACAATTTATGAAACTTTTTAGGAAATTTATTTAGTAATAAAATGAATTTCTAAAAATGTAAGGATCTTAAAAGAGTTTTATATAATTTATATCAAAATTTAAGGTATAATAGGATACCCAGTGAAGGAAGTGCCTTGGGATTTGTGACAAATCAATGGATTGGATTTAGAAAAGTGTAATATGTGGCAAGCATGAGGCCAAAGGTGCCAAAGAGTGATCTTGTGGTCAAACGGATTTTAAGGATAATTTTAATAAAAAGGAAAAGAAAGAAAGAAACTTCAAGACATTGAGCTGGCATGTGAAGTGTCAATGTGGAACCCACACCTCCACCATATGGTGCCAAATGCAAGGAAAGAGGATTATCCCATGTGCTTCATTATAATAAAATAATGTAATAATTAAGTTAAGGATGATTAAGTTTAATTAATCTAAAAAGTAACTAACCAATTAGAAGTGAGTTTAAGTCATTGTAATAATTAAATGTTGGAAGGGTATATTAGTCCCAAAATGACAAAATTCACTCTATAAATACCCCGTCCTTGATGCCAAAGTGAAGCTTTTTGCTTGGGGAAACTATTCACATTTTGAAATTCTAACAATCCAAGGCAATTCAAGAAAGAAACCAAGAGCACTTTGATCCAAGATAGCTAAGACATAAGGTAAGTAATCTTTTATAGTTTTTATATATGTATTTTGGAAGGATAAAACTTAGGTTTTAATGGTTGGAAATCCCATTTTTCCTTGAGTTCCTTGCTGGCCGAAATTCAAGAATGAAGAAGGAAAAAATAAGTTAAGTTAGAATCATGTAATTAACCCTTATATAAGTTAGATTGGATTATTGGTTATGGAATTAAATTGTAATTCTTTACTTTGCCCTTTTGTTGAGGCCATTCGGCTAGTACTATTTTGGACAAGAGGAGTGTGATTTTTATTGTTCTGATGCTTTCATTAAATCCATATGATATTTTTCGTATGATTGAATAAGATTGGAACCTTGAAAGATTGGAACTAAAAAAAGAAAAATTTTGAGAGAAGATGTACCCTTTTTGGTTCTGTCCATATTTTATGTCATAATTCTAAATCCATAAACATATTCAGAAGGTGAAATTGTGTAGGATAAAGTCAAAGTACAAATTAATTCAAAGGACAAGGCAATTAACTACAAATAAAGAAAGTTAGGGTTAATATAGTTTAATGCTCTTGCATGTTAGTTGCAATTAGATTGTGATGAATGAATGATTATGTGGTATCTAGGCTTTGATTTGTGTGCTCAAGAAGGCAGCCACATAGCAAAGGTAATAAACTAACCTAAACTTATATATATGGAAAGTGTTTAGTTATGGCTTTGCTTTGATTAATTTGTGTTTTGAAGCTCTATTTCTATTATTGCTTTGGCCATTTGCATTTCATATGTTACATGGAGCATGCACATTACATTATGTTAACACAATTACAAGCAAGCACAAACATGTAACATTAATACATATATTGTTTAGTTCCATTTAATACTAAGATTTTCCTACAAATCTCACCCCTATTTATTCTCAGACAGCAAGACCATCATGCACATGAGGAAAAGAGTATATGATAATGTAATTTCTGCTTGCACGGTGTATGATAGTTGATTTTGTAATGTATGTAAACTATATATGGTTGCTGGAAATTCTGCCCATAAACAGTAACTAGTGATGTGGTAGTGACTGTGAGTTGTAACTAAAAATAATAAATAATATAATAAATGTATAATATTTTATCAGAGTAAAGTTAACATTTCAAGCTTCATTTTGGTACCAAGAACGTTTCATTTTGATGCCTATACAAGGAGAATGAACTTTTTCAAAGTTAGGGATTAAAATCTATCTCCAAAACTTGACTAAATGAACAGTGAATTCTGATGCTAAAATTGTATTAATTGGCTAGGCATTTGGTCTGAGACATATTCTTCCCTTAAACTTCATTATTTTATCTTTGTGTAGCATTTTGATCCACTTCATTTTGTTTTTTCTTGAATTAGCTATGATTTTTCAAAATTTGTCACCAAATATAAAAATATCAAATGAACAGTAACTGGAAATTAAAAATTCAGTTTTTGGAATTGAACTTCAATGGTCATATAAGTGGTTATAAATGCTACTTCTTGGTTTCTAAGATGTTCAAAAGTAGATATGGCAGTTTTCTATAAAATTACTGTGAAAATAACGTTTCATGGAGGTTTTATGTAAAACCGTTGTGAAAAGTATTTACCATAGCATTTTTATAAACATCGTGCTAAGTTTTTTGTTCAAGCGATATTTTTTGACTGGGTTGGACTTCTTTCTATGGCCCTTGTTTAGAAAAATGCCATTAAAAATGCTTTTCATAGCTGTTTTTTTTAAATGCCCTAAAAAGTGTTAACAACCAACTATTTACAAAAATGCCATCACTTTTTTTATGGTAGTTTTTATGATAACCACTAGGAAGTAGCACCGTGAAAGGCATTTGTTCTGGTAGTGGAGCTTGCTATGTTGTGGATTTGTTGGATGATGATGAAGAATTTATTGATGCAATAAAAGAAGCATCAAGATAGGCAACATGTCATTACTTGAGAAGGTTCTCTGTGAGCATGTTGTTATTTTATTGCTTATCAAAGCCATAAATTGTGTGGGATAGCACAAAGTGAATTTTATATGAGGATCAAATGTATATCCCCAAGAATAACCATTAACTAAGAGGTATAAATTTCTTTATTATTCGCAGCTTGCTTTAGATTTGATACTACAAAAGTTGTATAAGCTATTCCCAATTCAATTAATAACTCTTGCAATTGTTCATGTCCTTATACTTTGATTCCCTCTATGTAGAAGTTATAATTTCATCGTCATAAAGGAAAATGCTTGCCTCCTTCAGATTGACAAATTACTCCTTATCCCGGGGAGATATTTGATTTTCCATCATTTCCTACACCCGTTGGAGGACAACCGTTGGACACCACAAATAAGATTATCCTTAACGAACTAAATTTCAATTGTGAAGAATCTATTTCTCACAATACGAGGGGATGAAAGGTAAATTGAACGAGGAATAATCCCCTGTGCTAAATGAAATAATGAACGCAAACAACTCTGGTGCAAGAGGTTTCTTCTTTGTTTATTGTTATGGAGGTACTGGGAGGATTTTTTTGTGGAATACATTGACTTCTGGTATTCGATCAATTGATGATATATTTATCAACGTTGCTTCTAGTGGAATTGCAACTACACTTCTTCCTTTTACAAGAAATGCACATTCTAGATTTTCAATACCAATTGAAACCAATGAAGATTCAACATGTAATATTTCAAGTAACTCTCCTTTGGCGAATCTATTGCAAGCGACTAAACTCATTATCTGGGATGAGGCACCAATGATCAGTCCATTGTTTCATCCACTTATCCAGATATAGATGTGACAATCCAATTCAGTCCATTGTTTCATCCACTTATCCAGATATGGATGAACATGTGACAGTCTCGAATTATCTCACAAACAGGGCTGTCCTTTCTCCAACAATGGATGTACTGGATCAAATAAATGAGTACATGTTGTCTTTACTTCTTGGTGATGCCATCGAGTATCTCAGTTCAGATTGAATTAGTAAGGCAGATGGAGATAACTCTGCTCTTCAGGAGATTTATGATACGGAGTTCCTGAACACCATCAAGTGTTCGAGAATCCCTCACCATAGGCTTATGCTAAAAGTTGGAGTTCCATAATGTTATTAAGGAATATTGATTAGGGCTCTGTTTTATGCAATGCACTAGGCTTCTGAGAACATTCTTGGGCAAGCATGTTATTAAAGCTATTTCTTTGAATGGTACAAATGTAGGCGAGGGAGTCCTCATTCATCAAGTGGATATGTATCCTTCTATTTCCAAGCTTCCCTTCCAATGAATAGAAGGCAGTTCCCTAGCATAATATCATTTGCTATGACAATAAATACAAGTAAAGGACAATCAATGTCCAATGTTGGGTATACCTACCTAACCCTATTTTCTCTCATGGGCAGTTGTACATTGCATTATCAAGGGTATGATCAATGGAGGGTTTGAAAGTCTTGATACTTGGATCTGATAGGAAACCAACCAATATCACTACTAATGTAGTTAATATAGAGGTTTTTTAGAATATATAACCGTACATTATATCTTCTATTGTATGTTAAACTCTATATTTTGATGATGACAAATTGTTGCATTTTCATTCTAGTTTAAAATAGCTTATTTTCTGATAAGCTTACAATAAGAGTATTTATCGATAAGCCCTTTGATCAATAAGAAAGTCATTATTTTTGGAACCAAATTCTAAATGGAGTTTATCGAAGAATTGTTTGATAAGTTAACTTATTGATAATCTATTTGATAAACCAACCAATTGTACATTTTCTGAATCTAAGAAAATTCTTATCTTAAAACAAAAGACTAAGAAGAATCTTGACTGTGAAAGCTAAGTCGATAATTGCTTTAGAAATTGATTATACTGGTTTAGCCCAACTACTTGACCTACATTTAGCCCCTAGAGAGTTCTTCTGAGTATTTTACTATAATCTAAGGGCTCTTGGTGCCTTCGTATATCAGAGAGTTATCCTCTCTTACTCACGCTTACTATCCGTAAGGTTACAATCCACCAACTTAAGAGACCCACTCTCTTGAATATCTCAAATGAAGGCATAAAAAGTTTCTAAGTATCTATCAAATAGGGTTGATAATGTCAAACTCTGAAGTTCAATGTAAAACAGAGTACTGAATGTGACGTTAATGCAAATAGGAGAAGGTTTGTCGATGTTTTTATTGATATGTTTGTTGTGTTCTTTTATAGTTTATTCATAAAATATATCCATTGGGTAGATGTTATACTCAGCCTTTAAAGAATTTGAGTCATTGAAGGTGTAACGATTGGACGCATTAAATGCTTGTCTGAAGTCATTGAAGGTGTAATAATGTGTGATTCATGTGGGAGCAATATGGAATACAAGTCTGAGGCCTCCCTCCAGCATGTGACTTTCAACAGAAAATGAAATTCTATTTCTCCCTCCAACTGTCATCATGTGCATCAATCTCTCTTAAGCACATGTGTTAATTAGCCATGTGCAATCATCTGTTTGCCAACTATTAGCGCGCTCTTTTAGTCCAGCATATGCTTAAATATCCTTTTGTCTAGCTAACCTCCACCTAATATGTTAGTCGGTTACTGCATTGGCCTGTAATTGAAATTAAAAGATACAAATTATTTATCTAATGAGATAATATTTCAATATATAACAAAAATTATATCAATTAATTGCCAACTATTCTAATTTTATATTATTAATTGCTCAATATATTGATAAATAGGGACAAAAATCAATAATAAAACCCTATTTAAACACATTAAAATTAATACAAATAAGAGTTTATCAAGAAACACCTACGAAGGACCTTCTAGAGTGAAGTAGAGTAGAATCAATACTATAATGACAGAATTTGAGCTATTCAAATGAATCAAGGAGAAAGCATTTGAGACATGGAAGTCAGATTTTCTTACCTCATTGATCATTTGATTGCACTTGGCAAAAGAGATAGTCAAGAAAATCAATTGAGGAACATTCTTGATGGACTCCCCAAAGAATGGGAACTAAAAGTAATAACAATAGAAGAAGCAAAAGGAGAACCAAGTCAAGAAAATCAATTTAGGAACATTCTTGATGGACTCTCCAAAGAATGGGAACCAAAAGTAACAACAATAGAAGAAGCAAAAGGAGAACCAATGCATCTATTGCAGTACTCTTTAGAAGCTTGTCAGAATACAAGAGCAAACAGAAATACCGTAAGGAGTTGAAGGACAAAATGTGGAAAGGAATGCATTAAAAACTCAAGAAAGTGAAGATGAAGATGATGATCTAGAGGATGATGAAATAGGTGTCATTGTAAATAGATTCTAGAAGTTTTATGAAAATAGAGCTTAAAATTTCAATCAAAAAGAAAATTTTCTACAATCACAGCTGAAAAGGAAGCAAAAGTAATTTGAACCTAGTGATTGGGTATTGGTGCATATGAGGAAAGAAATATTTCTAGCGCAAAGAAAGTCCAAATTAGCTCCAAGAGGAGATGGTCCCTTTCAAGTTCTTGAAAGAATTAATAATAATGCTTACAAAATTGATTTACCTGGTGAGTGTAATGTTAGTGTTACTTTCAATGTGGCTGATTTATCTCCTTTTGAAGATAGAGGGAATGATGCGATATAGCTAGATAACTTTTCAACTTATATCCTTTGCATATTCCAATTGGACCAATCACAAGAGCAAAAGCTAAAAGAATTAAGGAAGCATTGAATATGTTAGTACAAGAGGCATTGACAAAGCAATTGGCATTTGAAGCAGCAAATTAGATTAAAAATGTTAAGGATGTCATTAATTTTATTTGTACTGAAATGGAGCTGCTCAACCTATTTTAAGGTTAGAGACATCAATATAAAGGCACTGGACCAAGTGGTACACATGGTAAGACTCATTTGGGCCTAAATAATCATTTTTTGGGCTTGAAATACTGATTCTATTTTTATTATTGTATTTGTGTGAAAATTAGTAATTAGTTAGCAGTCTTGACTTTTGGGCTTCCAAGTTACTTGTATTAAGTCCTTGTTATTTTATTTAAATTAGTATTTACTATTTGTAGTTCCTAGATTATTTGAGTTACTAGGTTTCATGTAATTATTTTAGTATTTCTGCACTTTGTCTCTTGAGAGTGGATTCTCTCCAGCGTTCTTCATAGAACTAACAGACTTATCAAGGCTTGATCAACCTTATGGCATCTTTGAACACTTTGGGTCCTTGTTCTTATGTGTTCAAGGGTCTAAGTGGATCAGCATACCTTTGTTTAGCATTCTTAGGGTGTTCATATTTGGATTGCTTGTGGGTTTTTGGGATTTTCCCTTATGGGTTTGGACCAACCACTCTAAATGCTCCATCTGGATTTGCTTGATCCAGCAAGAGTTAAAAGTTTTAGAGGAAATTTGTATACCCTTGATGACTTTTCAATATTTTCTTGGACTTTGTTTCTCTCCTCTAAAGACGAGACATTTCAAGCATTTGTTGCATTTGCTAAAAATGTTTAAAATAAGAAAGGTATTTCTATTATGTCTATCAAGACTGATCATGGAGAAGAATTTGAGAATCATGAGTTTCCATAATACTGTGAGGAGAATGGAATGAATTAGAACTTTTCAGCTCCATGCACACCACAACAAAATGGAGTAGTGGAAAGAAAGAACAGAATCCTCACTGATTATAGTTAGAGTTATGCTGAATAAAAAAGGGATATCTCAAGTTTTCTGGGATGAAGCAATGAGCATAGCTTGTTATATCTTTAAGAGATCCTACATCAAAGCAATGCTTGAGAAAACAACCTATGAGCTGTACAAAGGAAGAATGTAAAATCTAGCACACTAGAAGATTTTTGGAAACAAATGCTACATCCACAACAACAAGGATAATTTGGGTAAATTCAATCCTAAATGTGATGAAAGACTATTTATTGGATATTCTAATTGTAGCAAAGCTTATATAGCTTTTAACAAAAGAAATTTTACTTTAGAAGAATCTATTCATGTTGTGTTTGCTAAAATTGAGCCAATTTCAAAACTTTCTTAGGATGATGGTGAGATTGTTCAAAATTTTCAAATATTGAGCCTTGACAAAAACCAAAATAAAGCATCATACATTTTGAAAATAAGAGAAAACAAATGAAATATTTTATTAAGAAGAAGAGAATGTCTAACCTAAAGCCTAGAGACATAACAAGGATAATCTTTTAGACCAAGTCATTGGTGAAGTCAATGAAGGGGTAAACACTCATAGACAAGTGTTCAATGCAGTTGATGCGATACAGAAGATGACTTTCAACTTCCAATGATCATTTACATATTCCAAATGAACCAATCACAAGAGTAGGAGCTAAAAGAATTAAGAAAGCATTGAATGGGTTAGTACAAGAGGCATTGACAAAGCAAATTACAATTGGAGTAACAAATCAGATTAAAAATGCTGAGGACTTCATTAATTGCATTTGTGCTGAAAATAGAGTTGTTGAACATATTTTGGGCTTTGAGACATTAATTTAAAGGCCTTGGACCAAGTAGTACTTATGAAAAGATTCATTTAGGCTTAAATAATCACTTTTTAGGTTTAAAATACTAATTTTATTTTTATTATTGTATTTGTACGAAAATTAGTTATTAGTTGTCAAACTTGCTTTTAAATTTTTAAGTTACTTACATTAAGTTCTTGTTATTTTATTTACTCCTTCCTAAGTTGCATTTAATGCTTTTCAGGTCAAATTTGAAATGATCTCTTCCAAAATATTGCATGACTCATTTTGGAATCCAATCTGATTCCAAAATTATTGTTTTATCATTTTTAGTGATCGTTCCCAATATCAGTACCAATGCTTTCATCTTTTTACGCCCCTTCAATTTATTCATTGTTCTGTCTATTATAGACTGAAGAATTTTATGTCCTTAATACTGTTTGAGTTCCTGTCGTTTTTTTTTTCTGGACGTTTTCTCCATCCGTCGATGTAGGATTTAAAAATATTTACATCTCATTAAACCATCCAGCCACAACATTTAGTCGACTTAGTCAAGAGTTAAATTAGAAAAATATTAAAATGTAGCTTTTTTGGATTGTTTCCTGCTACGTTATCGCTACCCGTGCATGGCACAAGTTAATTCTAGTTAATCAATACAAGAGTAAAAATGAAAAGATGTTTCTTAAAATAAAAAATATTCAATATTCAATGCAAGAGTGCATTTTGGTCATGAGACATTTTATTCTTTTTTAGAAAAAGGATAAATCAAGGCTGTCTTGACATTATTTCTATTATTTGAAGCCCTTATTTGTGTTTAATTTTCTTCTTTCCCAAAATTCATCAAACTAAATTTGAACTAAACATTTACGTTTACATTTGAAAAGGATAGATCAAACATTTACATTTGAACAGGGATAATTTTATTTTTTTAATAATAATATTAGACATTTATTTCATGCATTGCATGAAATTTGAACTAAATATTGTTCAATGGTTGATAAAAGAAGTAATTTCAACAAAATTTTTATGTATATGATTTACTCATAATTTTTTTTTATAAAAAGTAATATAAATCTGATTATACAGAGCAACAAACTTTCACCCCCAACAAAAGTCACTCTGGTGTGTCTGGCTACACCAAAATATTATCATTCTTTTTCTTTTTTTTCGATTAGGATTTCAATGTTATGTTATTTAAAACCCATTAATTATAATTTTGAATAATTATTTGGCAATCGGTGTTTTTAAGTCAAATTTGAGCATTACTAAATCTAAATAGGAGTAAATTTCTTAATGTAATCTTTTGTATTAATAAGATTCAAATTCTTGATCTTACTTAACAAGAATCAATTTTTTTCTATTTGTGTCATCGAACATTAGCTCTATGAATTATATTTTTGGTTTTGTTTTTTGGAAAAGTTTTGTTACACTTAAAATTTGATATGAAATACCATATCGGCCTTATACTCCGACAAGGAAATGCAGACATGCCAGTTTATTAT
Organism: Leucaena leucocephala; assembly: GCA_037074615.1. Taxonomy (NCBI): domain Eukaryota; kingdom Viridiplantae; phylum Streptophyta; class Magnoliopsida; order Fabales; family Fabaceae; genus Leucaena; species Leucaena leucocephala. The sequence continues at coordinate 5,324,351 of CM073528.1, forward strand.
TTTATGTATCATATCGAGCAAATTTTTAATTACTTAGGTTTTTACATAAAAATGAATTGAATTAAATTAAATTAAAAAAAATTCTTACTAAACTGGACTACACTTATTTTTAGGAAAAAAAAATATTAAAAGAAACTATTTAAAAATTTTATTCATCATAAATAACTGAATTTGAGCATGTACAACTCATATTAAACGGATGCAAACCCTTCAGTTATATGCCATATATCTTCAATTATATGTAAATAACTTGTATTTTAAAGACTTTTGTATATAGTTGAAGATAGGTTGCAAAGTCCCTTTAGCCAATAAAATTGTCAAACAAGTACTTTTAACCAATTTTTCCTATGTTCTATTGCTAAATTTACTAAAAATAAATTTAATATAATTTTACCAAGAATATCAAAAGGAAGCTTGAAAAAAGAATAAACTATTTTCCTTTGATTTAGTTAGTATAAGCTTCTATTATTCATAACGAAGAATTCCTTCCTGAACTCGTCAAAAATTATAATAATCTACTTGTCCAAAAAATGTTAATCTACTAATTAGTGAGATAATTCTTTTTTTATCAAACAGAGAATTCCTTTTTATTTAAATTTTTCAGTATTCAGCACTATCACCCTTCCTCAATTCAGATGAATTATTAATATTATAAGATGTAAATCTCTTACGAAGAGGAAACTGATGATAGCAATAAGTTTATACAATTTTTTTTAAAAGAATAGATATATTATTTTCGTCAAAATTAGTAAAATTGAAGATTCCAAGACAATTTAAGTGTACTGTTAAAATAAACACACAGAAAAGCTATATATGTTCAGATCTCTTTCACTGATCACTGCCAATCAGCTAGTAACTTTGTTGACAACCTTATGTCGCACATTTGCTTTCCCGCTTTAATTTGCATCTTGTCTGAAGAATAAAGTCATCTCCGTCTATAGATGTCTGATTCTGACTTCTGATTGCAATTTTATAATTTCCATGCCAAAGCCCTACGTCAATCTTACTTAACGCTTTTTAAAATGCTTTTATTTATGTGGGCACGTATAGTGACTAATTAGAATTAAACAGATGACATTTAAATATTTTTGCTCTAATTGTATTTTTTTTATACATAGTTCCTGGAGTTTAAAGTTTTAACGACGCTATTTATAAATGTGATTGATATGATTTATAATGGAATATTAATCTGCTGGTATTTGAAAAAAAATTAAAATCATATGTTAGGAATAAGGTGTGGCCAAAGGGGCCAATAGTAAGAGGTTATTCTGGATATGAGGTCCTAACCGCCTACATCATATTGATGATTCTCCTCCTGGTCCTTCCACTCAAACTTTATTTCCTCCTATTGGAAAACTAGTTGGAGGATGTGAATTCTTTAGACTCACTACCATAGAGAAACTCCAGGCACACAAACATGTTTGATAAATTGAAGCCAAGTTGAACAATTCATGTAGTAAGTACTATGCACTCACCAACTTTTATACTTTATATTTATTCCTCATTGACTCTAACAAATTATACTTCATCGTAGTGAGTTTAGAGATTATCTCAGGTAGCAGCTACGAGGGCTTGCATATTCTGTTAACATTGATAAAAGATTTCATAGAGAGTTCCTTGGTTGGTTTACACGTTGAATATGTAATGACGTCAACCCATTCACAAATGAACTCAAAATCTAGAGTGGAGCCTAAGAGGTTAATTCCATCAATGATTTAACTTCTAGCAAATCTAAAATATTCATTTCTTGTGGAAAACAACAAACTGTCATTTTGGAGCAAAAAATTGGAAAGGTCTCTCATGTAATTTCTTGTGCATCAACAACAATTAAAGGTGCATGGCAATTTGCTAAAGTTATATAAAGAGAACTTCCAACCACCCAAAATTTCAGTTTGTCTCATTCCTTATTTCCCTACTTACAATAGTCTATTTTAATAAGTTTTTCTTATATACTTAAACTGTTATTTGTTGATTAAGTGTGGGGGAGGAGACTAAGTCAACAGGGATAGGTAGATATTTTTATGAATTCATCTTAGAGTCTAGTTCAGTTTTCATATTACTGCTCCCTTTGCATGTGTTTCATTAGTTCTTCACATTGAAGACAATGTAGAAAATAAGTGTGGGGGAGGATGAACTTTAATGTGTGAGATGGGTGAATGGAAATTAGATAATTGTTGTGATTCTGTGTATTTTGGTCACAACCTTATGTTGTTTTCATTGCGACTAATGTGTTCAAGTTTTTCAAATTTATTCTCTGTGAAAGTTAGTCATGACCAATGCCTAATTTTGTCATGACCAGAAGTTTATATTTTCTCAAGTTTACCTCTTTGTGATGTGTAGTCATGATCTGTGCTTATCTTTGTCACGACAATAACTCTATGTGAATTTTGGTTATGACTAGATTGACACTTGAGTCGCGACTGGAGCATGTATATTTAACAAGTTTACTCTCTGTGATTTAGAGTCGCAACCAGTGTCCATTTCTATGGCGACCAACATTTCTTGTTTTTTGATGATTTCTTCTCTATGATAAATAGTCGTGACCTGATATCCTTTTTGTTGCGACTAGAATTGATCCTCTACTGAAAAATTTTCTATCTCATTCCGATTGTTACTTGTTTTTTTGGAATTGATTGTCATGGAATTAAATTGAACTTTGAACATATACTTTTGATTAATTGACAAACTTGATAAAGTGTGAGTTACTTGTTTCATTGATTGACTGTCATAAATGATTAGTCTCATGTATTTAGTTTGATATTCATGCAATCTAGTCATGGTGAGTTAATTAGGGTGAGTAAGTCAGATGGAAGGAATTTGAGCCTCTAACATAGACTCCTTAATATTGTGTGACACTATTTAGTTTAGTAACTTTGCAGAAATTGTCTCAATCCTTGATTTAAAACCACAGTAGCTTCGTGGAATTGTGAAAATGATCAGAGTATTTCTTTCAAATCCCTGTTAACCAAACAGTAGACATATAAATATTAAATCCTTTACTTAAACCCTTTGAGACCTTTATTTTCTTTAAAATTTTCATCCTTAATTAATGAATGATTTACAAGATATTTTGTTGCTGCAGTAATTCTTTAATTGTGAAATAATTGTTAAGTTGCAACCACTTGTTGAATTTCTAAATCTCAATGTATTTGTTAGTTGGCTCAATAGTAAAAATAAAAAAACAAAGAAAAAGTATAGAGAAAAGAAAAAGAAAGAAAAGAGAATGAAGAGAAAAACAAAGAAGATATAGACCAAATGACAAAAAAGATAAGCTATTCAACATAAATGCGAAGAATGAAGATCATGTGCAGTAATTCATTAATCATTGACACTAATTTCCATTTCATCATTTTGTCTTTCTAACATTACAACCCTAATAAAGATCCTTTGATTCACAATCCTTGTGACATTTAGTAGTGGAGATATAGGATAATTACAAGTTTATGGAAAGTCTAAACTAGACGGTTGAGTGAAAATTACATTGATAAGAGAGTGAGTGAAGCACTATACCTTGTGAGAAAATCTCAACTTAATTGCTTATTATTATTATTATTTAAATTGCATGAGTTAGATTCTTTCATTGATATGAGATTAGTATGGATTGTTGCCAATTGAAGGAAAATATTGATGATTGCAAGTACTCATATTGAATATGTTTTGCCAATTTTTCTGAACATGTGTGTTTAAATTTCAATTTTGATCCATAATTTTACTCGAAGTGCAAAAGCTAAGTGTGAGGGAATTGATAAACCCTTATTTTTATATTGATTTTAGTATGTTTAAATATATTTTTATTATTAATTTTGTCCTATTTACCAATATGATAAGCAATTAATTAATAATCTAAAATTGAAATAGTTGGGAATTAATTGATATAATTTGGTCATATCTTGGAATATTTTGCTCTCTGTAGGTTGCCTTAATTATCTCAAGGCTTAGGTCACTGCTTTGCTTTTGTACCAAAGCATATATCTCTACTGCTATTTAGTTTATTCCACTCTTAGCCATTATTCTCTAACAGTGAGTCTCTTAACTCTAGACTCATGGCTTCCTTTACTTACCACAATTTTTCTTTGTCTCTCCACCTTACTCATCTAGTCATTATCACATTCACCTATTAGTTATGGCAATGGCTTAGTGTTTATTTGGTAGTATAAGAGAATTTCCTTTTAACCCTTCTTTATCCTACTAGACTCAGGGAATCCCTTATCCCTACATTTTTCTTGGTCACTTATCTATTCTTTCATTTGAATAAGGTCAACTCCCTTTTAGATGAATAGTTCCCAATTATCCTAAATAAGCTCTGTGGTCGAGATCTTTATCATTCAAGTTTAACAATTGACTATTTCTAGTATTTATGAATACTATGAATGCTTACCATAACACCTCTATATAACTTGTCATCATTATTGAAACATCCTACTTTTGCCACCTCAGAATACGTATTCGAAAGCGTATTTGATTAGTGGAAGCATTACATTAGCCTAAAAATTAAAATTTTAAAACTTACTTCTCGAGTACTATTCATTTGGTGATTTCCAGATTTATAGTCAAAATTTAAAAATTCATAACTAATTGTAGAAAAATCGTATGGAGGTGATCCAAATTTCTAATTGAAGATATTTCATAGATATTTAAGGGAAAAATATAAATCTGGATATTTACTTTGCCAATTGATACAGTTAAATTGTTACTTTTTACTGTTCATATGGCAAATTCTGGAAATTCTAGATTCTGTCTCTTAACTTTGGAAATTCATTTCTCTTGATATATACATTCAAATGAGGCGTGTTACCTATGAATTTAAAAATATGGATGTGTAATACATGCTTATAGAATTTTGTGAAATAATTCTTTCATTTGCTAGGTCAAATTGAAGTCCCAATAAAACTGCTTCACGACCTACATTTTTATCATTTCATCTTCTTTCTTAAATGTTCATAAACTAATCTAGCATTTCTAAACCATCAAATAAACTTCTCATATATTCATATACATTATTTACATATACCATAATTATTTCATACATTTTTATCACATAATTAGACACTTTACATGGAATTTACATACATGGAAAATTCATAGCATATGCTAGGACTTCAATTACTTCATTTCTTTCTTCCATTCTTTAGCTCTTCTACATGCATACATTTCCCTTCATGCTTGACCTAAAATGGTTGGTTGTGGGAGGGTGAGATTCTAGGGAACTCAGCAGCAAACATTACCACTTAAATATGCAAGATGGATGCTAATGCATGATATGTAATTTTATTAAACTTTCTTTAATTAGTGATATGCTATCATGCTATATACTTTGCATAAAAATGTATGGCCATGGAAACCATGTTATTCAAAACACATTCAACATCATTTATCATGTCACAACATTATTCAAACATCATATAGATGTCAACACATAAGCATACCACATCAAGCATATAAAGAGATAAGTTGCACTTAAGCTTTTCTCTTGTTCTTTTGCACTTGCTCCCTAAACTTTTCAACCATGAAGCCTTTAAGTCAATCACTTATCAACATCTTCTTGGATGTTTCAAGGTCCTAAACACATTCATATTCATCACATAATTTATTAGGACTATGAACTCCAATAATGTTCAAGACTATCCTTAATAAACTCTTTTCTAACATAACTTTCTCTAGTCTTCACTAATTAACTTGGCATTTGAACCAATTGATGTCTTGACTTTACCTTACACAATTTCATCTTTTGAATCCATATATGAGCTTAGAATCATAAAATTTTAGCTCCTTGCACTGTTCTATATAGAATTGCATAGCACCCTCTTTCCTTTTAAAAATTCTCATTTTGATTATAATGCTTCCCATACTTGTTTCTCCACTTTATCCTACACAATTTTTCATTTTAAAACCATTAAAAGTATCAAAATCATGAAATTTCAATCACTATTCATACGAGTGAGCAGTAACAAAGAAGAATTCCAATACCTATAACTTTCAATTCCAAGGCTTCCAAGGTTTAAAATCTATCCAATCCTATACAAAATCATCATATAAATTCAATAGAAGATTTAGATCATTGAAATTCCATCTCCTTCTATCATGAATAGTGCATACCAAAATGTCACAACCTTGGCAAAGTCAAGAATATCAACTTGATTCACAACCAATCACCTAACTAGCTTGTTTAAGTTTCAATCACATAACTCTAACTTTAATTTCTTCTTGCTCCTTTCCTCCAAGATTTTGGACAGCATATACACCTTAGAGAAAACTCAACTTTCTTCCATGAAAACCCTAAGTTTAAGCCCCCAAATCAAAGGAAAATAAGCTAGGATAGATGCTTACCTTTATTCTCTAACTTGCTTGAACTTTGGACCTTGGCTTCTTCTTTGTCTTGGCTTGATTTTCCATTTTGACATAGCTTCCCCAAGGGTTCTTGCTTCACATTTTGAGTAGAAATAGTGGGAGTATTTATAGAAAATCTCATGAAAAATGAATGGCCAAGATCACTTTGTGCACTTTTTGATCTAATGGCTCAAATTGATCTTTCATCAAACTTGCCCACCAAGCGAATTTGAGATAAGATCACAAGACAAAAATCATCTCTTCCCCTTGCCTTGTACGCCATGTGTAAAGTCTTTGTGGGTCCCACCATGTGCAACCTTAATTCTTACTTTATTTCTTTTTCTTTTCTTTTTCAAAAATTCATAAATGATTCATTATTGGACTTGGGCTTAGAGACAACTTTTGGGACTTATTGGGGTTCCCTAGGATGAAATATTGGGCTGCCCTAGGCTTCCTTGGATCTAATAGCTAATTGGCATAAATCCCAATGCACTTTCCTTATACCAATATCCTTAAATTATCCTAATTTTGAAATAAATGTTAGACAACTCTTTTAATGGTTCTAACATTTTTAGAAATTCATTCTAATATAAAATAAATTTCCTGCAAAGTCTCATAATTTTCTGAGACCCAGAAGTCCTAATAAAAATTTTCTATATTTCCTCAAGACCTTTTATCACAATCCGATTTCACTTTAATTTCTAAAAGGGCATTATCGTCTTTTCATATATCATAAGCATATTCCTTAACCTTAGTCAAATATTTTGGAAACTCTACTTGATTGTCTAACTTTAGTCAAATTACCAAAATACCCTTAATTTATGTCTGGCTCATTGACACAACACAGTGGCACACTCAGTGACAGTTTTATAATTTTATATTTTTCTAAATCTTTGTTGGCCCTGGCTCATATGCTTATCTAAAAAATTATTGGGCCTATAAGGCACTATTTTGGGCCCTCTACATGATCCTAATCTTCATAGGTTAAATTCCCAAGAAATTCCCTTGAAACATATTTATCGGGTATTTTAATCCATTGTAAATTCTATAATAAATTCTACATAACTCCTTTTTGAGCTATATCAATTTCATAAATTATTATATTAATTATAAGAATTTTGTGCCAAATTTTATCTAATTTTGATGTCCAGAGGATATTGTATTAATTTTTTTCTTCAGAAATTAATATAAATTTTTCGGGACCTGAAATCAAAATTCTGTGTTACGTCAAACTGATTAGAATAATTTTCTCTATTTACTAAGAAAATTTGGGACGAATATGATTCTGGACATTTTTAGGCCTTTTCCGGCTCAACTTTCAATAATTATCATTTTACCCTTGAACTTTTGAAAATTACACTTTAGGTCCTCAACTTTTTATAATTACACTTAATAGCCCAAAGTTTATTTCTACTTTTATTTTTGCACCATAGAACCTTTAGACGTTTCAATTTAATCCCTCATCTTTATACCTTTGTCTAATCATTATTTTTCCTTTCTATTCATCATACAATCCTTTCCAAACCTCTTTCCACTATCAATATTATACAGATAGGGAAAAAATAGGATATGACAATTATCATCTCCTCTTAGCCTCATAATTAGTTTTTTCCCAAACTATTATTGGCTGAACTTTCTTTGACAACTCCCCTGCTAAAATATAGTTTTAGAGAGACATACAATCTTTCTCATAATCAACTACTCCCTTGGAGAAAAATCTCATTATCTATGACTACCCTTCAAGTCACTTTATATCAAGGCAATAGCTACTTCACTAGCTTTGCCAAATAGTACTTTATCTATTCTGTCTCAAGTTCAACCTAAAAATACTTCTAATTGCAAATAAATTAGCATTTCCAATGAACTGCTATAAATGCTTTCAACTTCTACATCTTTAGCAGAGTCATCTCTTTAATCAAATTCTCTAACTTCACTGCAAGCTAATAATATATTGGAACATGTTACACAAAATAGGAGCCTTCTCGCCTTACGAGGTAAAGCAACATGACACAACTCTATCAACTAATTCTTAAAAAATGTTCCACTTATCAAAACCTCAGTTTCATAATCAGCATAAGCCCTTTTAGGTGAAACATCATATATCTTGATTAGCTAGGTGCAAAAGAGGGAGAGACTTAATGAAAAATAATCTACATTAAACATATAAAGTAATTCCTAGTTGCTTAACACTAACAATCAACCACTTTATTCCATTTTCCTATTTCCAAAACATCAATAATCATTGACTTCAATCAACATGCATCAACATTGAAATTATCATATTCTAATTTGGCCTAACTTAAATCACTGCTCCCATTTTCAATTCAACTTAGTGAATATTTCATCACTTTTAAGTTCTTAGTAATTCGCAAAATCAAACCTTTCCTACACACTAACAAAATCCAGTAATAATTTTTTTCTTTTGCTTCTAGAAAACATGATCTACTTATCACACTTAGAGTTCAAATTACTACAAACATATGCAACAACCAAACTGTAATATTTAGCATACAAGGTCATGACCGTATGGTCTATTAAAAGTTTAGAACCAATAAGAATTTTCAAGCTTTAGATGTAAAGAAAGGAGAAGGAATGCTTTCAAAATAATGCTACTAAACCAATTACTATAACCACAACTAGTTTCATGTTCAAACATGCTTAATTAGACATATTTATATACTTATAACAGGACTTATGCATTCACAACAAGATTGCCAAAACCTTAGCCAAAAACCTATGTGTTTGATTAAAAACTATGAAAACAATTCAAGAAACAAGTTTTAACACAATTATGGAAAATTCTGTCCAAAATTCAAACAAAAACAATTCAGCTCAAACAGAACAATTAACCCATTTTCAATCTTACTAGAGTCAATAGCTACTCCTTCTTAGGATATGACATGACCGAGAAATTGGACTTCTCGTAGACAAAACTTACATTTACAGAGGTTAGCATATAGCTACTTCTCTATGAAGGACAATCCTCAAATGTTTCTCATGCTCTTCTTTAGACTTGGAGAACACTAAAATGTCATATATAATGACCACAACAAACTAATATAGGTAAGGCCAGAAAATTCTATTCATGTAGTCCATGAAAATTGTAGGTGCATTCATCAATTCAAATGGCATACTAGAAATTCATCATGTCCATATCGAGTACGTAATACTATCTTTGGAATATCATCTGATTTGATTCTAAGCTGATGGTAGTCTAATCTCAGATCAATCTTTAGAGAATACACTCACGCTAGAAAGCTGATCCAAAAAATTATCTATTTTGGGAATAAGGACTTGTTCTTGATAGTAATCTTGTTCAACTCTCGATAATCTAAGTATAATCTTATACTAACATTCTTTTTTTTTGACAAATAGTACTAGAGAACCCTAAGATGAGACACTAGATTTGATGAAACCCTTCTCTAATAGCTCCTCTATCTACTTCTTTAATTCTGCCATCTTATTAGGAGCCATTATGTATGGGGCTTTAGAAATTGGTCTAGCTCTAGGTACGATATCAATTGTGAACTCAACTTCTCACTCTTGAGGGAGCCCTTGATCTCAATAAGGAATACCTTAGGAAATTTCTTGACTACTGGAATCTCCTCAATCCATTCTTCTACTTCAACTTGCATAGAGAAGAAAACAAAATACCTCTGACTACCTCTCTGAAGTCACCCACTAATTGAGCCTAAGTAATAAAGCTTAATCTAACTTCAGAGTAGGAGGTTGTTTCCTTAAGAGGAAGTATTAGGGTTTTTGTTTTTACAATATAGCAATACATTTTAGGAGAACAACCAATGTAGGCCAATGACTACATCAATATCAGGGAAGGGCATACATATAAAATCTTGCATAGTGCAACAATGTTCATGCTGGACAATACAATTTAAGCATATATCATATGTAAAGCTGGTAGGAGTTGAGACACATATGTCATACAACATAGTATCAACAACCTGGCCTAGTCGCTTAACACAATTACATGATTTGGTCTGGTTTAGGTAATTGAGTGCTAGGTCTAGGTATATCTAGATTTGGGACCTTGGGTTAGCACTATTCCTATCGTCAGCTAAATCCACAACCATCTCACCAATCTAGTTAGAGCCCATCAAAGATATATCATGTTTTGGGCTATAAGACCACCAATATATCTCAGGATCTACCTCTATCCCATGTATCATGTTTGGTCCAACAATAGGTAGTACATTGCCACCTCTTGGTTGACCAATTTTGAACTTTCTTCGTAGTAAGGTTCTATGCATGTTTTCCTTATAATTCTCAACTCATATGTCAATAATTCATCCACAATTGACACATAAATCCAATAATCTTAAATATAGCAAAACGCTATTATCTTATGCCAGAACCTTTGGTTGGATACCAACAGTATCATACCTTATTTTTAGACCATATTATGGTTCATTTATGTCTTTGAAACCATTATGGAAGGCTCAAAACTTAAGAAAACCAAATCTAGAATTTTTAGTTTCTCAAGTTACTATTGATTTGGTAATTCCAAAATTTATGCCCAATTTTAAAAATTCATAACTAATTTAGAAAAAATGAAACTAAGTGATTCTAAGTTCCACTAAAAGCTCTTTTATAGTTATTCAAGGGAAAAATATGAAACTTAGCTAATCCTTACCAATTCATACAGTTTATTTATTAAATTTTATTTGGTCAATTATGGAACTTTCATATTTTCAACCCTAATTTTTAAAAAATTGCCATAAATTATACACAGCTCCCATTTAGATGTTCTACCTATGTATTTAAAGCTCATTATATGTACTTTAAATATGCTAAATTTCAAAGTCATAATCAATCATTAACTCAATCAAAACATAACTTAAAGGTCGTACTACCTTCCACAATCATATATAATGTCATGAATAATTACACATATCCTTAGGTAACAAAATGTCATAACAGTAAAACTCTAATTCTCCACCATTGTGATCTTGCTCCTTACTTGTTCAGCTCTTAAATAATTGTTCAATTGGAGGAGTGAGATTTCAAAGAAATCCAAATAGCAAGTTACATCAATAAAAATATCAACAAGCAAGATTATTATGAAACTAAGTATCACAACACAATTAGGGAACTACTTTATCTCATGCCAACTCACTTATGCATCAAGTCAAGACATAACAATGCAAGAGTAGCATCATATCATCTTTAGTTCAACTAACAATCATGGTAAATACACATAACAATCAAGACATGTTAACATTAAGGTTCAATAAACTTACTACCTTGATCCAATAACTCTTTAGTTCTTGCTCTTGAGTTTAGTCCTTTTTCCAAAAATGTCAAACCCTATTCCAATATGACAAAAGGGAGCATAACCATCAATAAACCCATAATCTTTAACTTCATTTTAGGACTTTGTTTTCACCAACTTAACAATTATTCTCTTAGGTCATTCCTATATAATTTTTCATTTAGAATTCAAATATGAGCTTGGATTAATGAAAATAAAACTCCCCCTTATGTTCTGCCACTGGCCGAGAGGTATCTTACATAAAACCTAAATTTCTAATTTTGATTCCAACGTTTCCAAAGTTTATTTCTTAGGTTCATCCTACACCATTTTTTATTTTAAACACATTGGAAGCATCAAAATTGACAAATTAAATTTCTAAGACAGTAATTTAAGAGTGGCTTAGAAGCATGGATAAATTTAAATTCAAGAAAATTAAAAAATCTCCATGCAATACAATTATACTATCCATTAATCAAGGTCTTTAACCTAGGTTTAACATCAAAATCATATTTCCCTAGGTTTTATACATTTTGGCCAGCACACATTCATAGGGAAATCTTGATTTTCCAACCACCTAAACCATGATTTAACTAACTAAAACAATAATTAAGAGATTCGAGACATAAACTAACTTTTAATCCAATTAATTGACCAAAGTGGCTAGCTTTTCCTTGTCTTGAATGATCAAGAATCAAATTTACAAGAGCTTCCCTACTTGGTCGAAATATTCAATAGTGAGAGGAGGAGGGGAGCTATTTATAGACCACATGACAATTGTTTAACCTCCAAGTTCACTCAAATTACCAAGCTTAGGTGTTAACATGTCTTGGCTTCTTGCAACTTTTTCCTATTAAAAATAATCCTAAATAAATTATTTTTCAAGTCAAAATCTTCACCATTCCTAGATAAGTGGCAAAATTTTGGCCATGAAAAAAGCTAGGGTTATGACATGTTATATCAATATACTTTATACCGGAATAAATCTCTATTTCACTATTCCAATGTCCTGGGCATTGCAATTAATTTTTATCAGTCCCATAATACATTTCTAACATTTTTCTTCTCCAAACAAGTTCCTTGTTTTTTACCATCATCATGTTATTGATAGTAAAATAGAAAGAGACCAATTTAATTCGTATTATCCAAACTTGGAAATTAATTTCTAGAGTTTCTAAATTAATAAATGACTTATGTCTACTAAATTATCTCATATTAATTCTAGGGAAACACCATAAATTTTCTTGGAATTTATTTTCCCCTTTAGGTATATATTTGAAAATTTTCCAAATAAAATCCCTAATTAGCTTAACTTGCATTTAAATTTCTCTAAAGTTTAACTAGGGGTATTTCAGGAATAAAACTACTTGTATAATGTCCTATAATTCCAAAAGTATATTAGCCCTATCTTTCCTTAATTTTTTGAGTCTCCACATAACTCAAATAATTAATTCTGGTTAAATAGTTTACAATTAGTCAAATATCTAAAAATTCCTTAAAAAATATTCTAGGGAAATTTTTGTCATTTGTCACCTCAAACGGGTCTTAATATCTCATTTTTCATTTTTTAGAATTTTCATACATTTTTTAAAAATTTCCCTATTAGTCTGAAACTTTCTGAAAGTTACACTTTTGTCCCAGCTTTAGCTTAACTTTACATATTGTGCCAACTATGTTAATACTACTCTTATAGCCTTAAAAATTTGTGATGTGACATAAATCGGGTGGAATTCCTTCCAACAACACATCTTCAAATTCCTACAACAAATAACCAACAACACTAGGAAAAGAATAGTCAATGTCGTTAGTGTTCAAAAAGGATTCCTTTGTAAACAAGGAGAAGCAAATGCTATTAAGCCAAAAAATGCACTCCTTACTTCACTTTCTTTTGCATAAAAATTCACTTGATATACATTGCAACCAAGTTGAACCCTTTATGCAGTAAGTATTATGCGCTCACTAGCTTTTAACTTTATATTTATTCCTCACTAACTTTAACAAATTACACTTCATTGTTGTGAGTTTGAAATTATCTCAAGCGACAACTATGAGAGTGTGCGTGATCCGCTGACATGTATAAAAGATTCCATAGAGAGTTCCCCAGTTGGTTTAAATGTCAAATAGGTAATGACATCAGCCCGTACTTAGATGAACTTAAAACTCTTTCACTCAGTCTGTTAGACTATGCAAGAAGGTATACCGCATATAATGTCAATGGATTCAAGTTCTGTACAGTTACACATGATCAGGGATTACTCACGCAAAACTCTGGAGTTTACAGCACATTTGGGACAAGATGTTATGCTAGCAGTAATGACGGCGACATGCATTTTAGACGCATCACTTACTATAGAAACTTGATTGATATTGTTGAGTGAAGTTACCAGCTTTTCAGTAACTCTGTTCAAGTGCTTCTGGATAAATATGACAACTTCACGGGGACTCACTACTAACCACTTGGACATCACCTCTGTTAATTTCTCTAGACTCACTCATCATACGAAGAATTTGAAGATGATGAGTCATATATTCTTGCCTTTGAGGCACACCAGGTTTATTATTTCTAGGATGAGAAGTATAAAGAATGGAATATGGTAGTCTACCTAAAGCCATGAGATCTTTATAACATGAGTGATGGTGACATTACTTATGACACTGAGCCCTTCCAACTAACACATTTTAAAGACTTCTTTCTTCAAAGAGACGATAATTTAGCTATTGTCTAGTATATGTCTTTTATTAAATTATTTGTTAGTAATTTTTTTCTTAAATATATTTAATTATAATCCTAACAATAATTTTTTTAATTTCTCTTTCCAAGTAGGATGATGATCAAGAATAACAATTCAATAATCTCTATCACTAATGTAATAATTTTTTATACATAAATTAAATATGTATAAATAAATCAAAATTGGTTCAATTTTTAAAAATTAAAAGTTTGACATTTCTAGCGACTATCTGAGCAAAAAAAACACTACAAAAAGCACAAAACCATTAGAAATTCTTCTTCGTATAAATACTACCCCACCTCTTCATTCGTTCACGCCCTCATTTTATTCTTCCCTTTCCTCTCCTTTCTTAAAATTTTGTTTTCTCTTCTTTTCTGCCTTCTTCTTTTTTATATATATGGTAAGATATTATTTATTTTGTAAATCTTAATTTATTTTATTTATCTTCATTTATAGTTTAATAACATACTTGTATTTTTTCTTTCATATTTTTTTATCTCAACCAATCCAACCACTTTTTCTACTTAAGAATTGAAGTTCAACACTACAAACTATCTCATTTCTAATCCTTGCAACTCTAACTCAATTACCTTATCAAATTAAATTAAATTCATATGATATAGTCATAATCTAATTACTTATTACTTATCACAATAATATTTTAATATATAACATGTAATACATTGCTAATCACACATATCAATATAATCATATGATATAATATATTTAATAGTTTCTTAATTAATAATGTCATATTTTATAATAATAAAAAAATTAGAATTTATTTTTCAGTTGGAATAAACTTTCTAGCGGTTATGAAGCTTCTATAAAATTACAAATGGGAGAAAAATTTGCCAAATTTTAGCTCTACATTTCTAGTGATTTCTAGCATATAGAAATTATGGCTCCATCCTAAAAATTTTGTTTCCTACCAACGAAGATGTCCTGCAAGAAATTTCTTACAGTTGCTATAACCGCTCAATATTTTTTAAATTTCAATTCCCTCTTAAATATATTCTAGCAGTTGTGAACTGCTACTAACGTCATCCCATTGGCCTTCTCCTGCCACTTTTTTCTAGTGTTTACTTGAACTACTAGAAAGATTCTAGTGTTTTAACCACAATGCGGAGCTATTTTGGGTAACCACTAGAAAACTATTTCTACTGCCTGAGTTTCTAGCTGTTTACCCAATCGCTAGAAATTATTATTTTAACAGTTATAATCACTAGAAATACCATAAAATAACCACTACAAAATATCTATTTTTTGTAGTGTATATTGATTACTTTTAGTTCTAAAATATTGTTTTCATTAAAGCAAACACAATGTTTCTTCAAAAAGAGTTTTAATTTACTTTGAAATGAAAATGTTTTTAAGAGGCCTATCATTCGTGGTCAATGAGTCACGCTAGTTATTCATGGTCTTTGATCCACTCTTATTATTTATGGTTTCAAACCCTCAGATTGGTTACTTACCTTCGTGGACTGTGTATCCACCTTATTGATTAGTTGCCCTTATAGACTGTATATCCACACCTAGTATTTCGTTATGTTTAAGTTCTCCTATAGAATGAGCTTCAAAACTAATTGTTTTTAAATCGATTTTTGTGAATACATTGTTTTATAAAGAAAGAAAAAGATTTTATTTGTCTAATTATCTATATGATTTTTAGATATTTTTACAATTTAGGAATTGACTATTAATTATTGTTAAGTTAAAGTCATAGTTATCTTGTTGTTATATTTCTTCTTTATTCTTAAAAATATTTACTGGAAAACATTGTTGTTTTCAAAATGTTCAATTGATTTTATTCCTTTTGATGATCATTGAAGGTTTATATTGCAAACTTGAGGTTGAACTGAACAATCCATAATTTAATGTATATATATTTGTAAATCTTGTTGTAGGTGCTCCACATAAACTATGGACACTATAAAAAAAACTTGTTTTAATAGTGATTAATTTCTAGCTGTTAGCATGAACCACTAGAAATTATAGGCTTCCTAGCTATTGTAGGCAAAACAGCTAAAATTTCCAACCACTTTGACCATATTTCTAGTGGTTTAGGACCAACCGCTAGAAAAACCTCTTGATAACGCCTTAAGGTTGCATTTTCTAGCAGTTTTATGTCAATTGCTAGTGGTTAGGGGACAATCACTAGAAATCTTGCAAGGAATTTCTAGCAGATGCTCTTTGACCCGCTAAAAGCTATTAAAGGTCACCGAGGGGTAAGGACACGTGGCATGAAGCGGTTCGCTCTAGGGTTACATTTTCTAGCGGCTATGGAGAATCGCTAGAAAATGCCGCCCAATATGTACAATACCACCGGTACTTTTACCATTTTTGCGAGTTGTGAGGAGGATCTCTATCAAATTATCTACACACATAATATCCGAATCCAAATCTACAGAGTACTCTGTATTATAAGGTCAAAATTTAAATTTAAATGTGCATTTTTTCTAAATTTTTTATTTTATTTGTTCATAGTATTTTTTATTTTATTATTAGTTGAAATAATTTATTTATTTATTATATTTTAAAATTATTATTATTTAAAAATATATTTTTGATTTGTTGTGTTTTTAAATTATTATTTGAAGTTATTTTATTATTTATTTATTATGTTTTTGAAATTATTATTATTATTTTATTCATTTATTTACTGTATATTTTAAATTATTATTATTAGATATTAATTTATTCATTAATTTATTATGTTTTTGAAATTATTATTATTATTTTATTCATTTATTTACTGTATATTTTAAATTATTATTAGATATTAATTTATTATGTTTTTGAAATTATTTTGTTCATTTGTTGTGTTTTTGAAATTATTATTTGAAGTTATTTTGTTCACTTATTTATTATATTTTTGAAATTATATTATTTGCTATTATTATTTGAAAATATTTTATTCATTTATTTATTGTGTTTTTGAAATCATTTATTTATTATATTAGGATAAGTTGACGATCCAGTAAGGAGCTGGTTGATCCCACTACACCTACTGATAATCATTTTTTCTATGGCAGGTATTTCTATGAGGTGGTACGAGTCATGGGCCCGATATCAGCATCAAGTACTATGATCACACAGGAGGAGATGTAGAGTTCATGGTAGATGATGTAACTCTTCATCAAGATCAAGAGGTCTAGGAAGAAGAGGAGGAGGAGGATCAGGGGTATGGCTAGCCCTAGGAGGAGGAGGATCAGGGGTATGGCTAGCCCTAGGAGGAGGAGTATCATCCCAGCATGAGAGCGTCATGCTCGAAGGCACTAGGGCATCTTCAATGTGGAGTTTGTAAGTAATTATTTTATTTATACAAAAGGTTATTTATATTTAATTGATATGTATTCAAATTACTTGGTGCAAACTCCCAAGGCCATAGGTCCAACAAGACGCTCAATGTTAAGTAGCTATCAATGATCACCAACGGACGAGTGTTACCATCATTGAGCGATTTGGGCCAACTGACTAAGGGTGAGGGCCTACTATTCAGCAAGTACATGCACCTAGTCGATAGGCTGTAGACCCTATTGTTGATTCTCGTAAAGGACTGGAAGAAGGTCAAAGCGCAGCAGAAGGATACAACATGGGAGATGATTAAGGTAAGATATATTTTTTATTTAAAGTAATTAATTATTTTATTTAATTACAAGGCAAATTCATAGTAGGAGAGGAGCTGAAAGCGGATACCCTAAAGAGGATAGGGGTAGTGTGGAAGAACCAAAGGGGGCTTTGTGGCAGGAGAAGAATAGGAATGGGATTAGGCCATTGAAAGACATTATAGCGATGTACCCAATGGAGTCCCAGAGCAAGATTAGGCCTATTATGTCTACATGAGGTCTCTCCTGAGCAACAGATATATATGATATTAATACTTTTGCATTAATCTAATTTTTTTTGATATTATTACATTTTGTTTTAGGCACCCTCACCTAGAGGAATGTGGGCAATGTGCAGCAGCAAATAGTGCGACATAGGACTGGCTCTAAGAGCTTCACTGTCGCATACAATGAAATAGTAAGTACCTTAAAATTATGATTATATATTTTTTTATGCATACAATATATACGTAATTATAGTTTCCATTTAATTTACAGAGGGCAAAACTCTGATAGGAAAGGGGGTCACACCTACTTATAGCAAAATGTGGCATTATCTCTACATGCTAGAGGACGAGACTCCTCCGGTAGCTGAGGTTATGGAGATGGCGGAATGTAATTAATTATATTGATTAATTAAATAATAATAATTAAGGTTAAGTATTCAATATTAATTAGTCTATTTTAATTTTAACAAGCCAGCATGGCTCATGAGGATACCGAGCTATAGGAATCACAAGGGTCCGCCATGGTAGATCCTACTGCATCACTATTGGCAACTACAGCTGACTGCGACACCCCGAGTGAGTTATCAGGCTTAGCCTTGGGCAAATACTGACTAGGCTGGCTTGGTTAGGTGGTTCTGGGCCTTCAAAGATGTCAGGAACTTGTTAGTTTTTAGCGGCGTCCTACCACACGAGTGTGGAAATAAAGCATGCCTAAGCCCCTAAGTTGGATCCCAAGGTGCGAGACGAGATCGTCCAAGAATTGAGGGATGTTTTTATAGGAGAAATTAGGGATTACATCCGGTGAGAGGTTACGAAGGAGGTTCAGGGCTAGCTCAACCAGTTCCGTATGGCCATGGAATAGCTAGTTAGGAGTTTACTCTAAATGTTGAGGTACCTCGATTTTGGCTCGACCCTACCCAGTCGCCTAGCCCTTGCATCCCAACTAGCTCCTACAGCCCGCCTAGCTCCAGCAACCCTGATGAGGATGAGGTAGATGTTGGCCTACACCCCTAATGCTTATATTGTTTAATTGTAATAAATTAATATACAAATATTGTTTAATATTTATCAATTTGTGTAATTCAAAATTTTTATTATAATTATAATTTTTTATAGTGTCTATACAATTTTTTCTGTTAATTTTAAGCTAATATTGATAATTACTATTTTAACTTATTTACAAATTCAGCAAAAACTTTTTTCCCTTGTGTGGCGTTTGTAGCGATTAGAAACTGCCAGAAATTTCTAGCGTGAGCTAGATTTTCTAGCTTAACCACTAGAAATTTCTAGCCGTTTGATTAACCGCTAGAAATTTCTAGTGTGGGCAAGATTTTCTAGTGGTTAGAAATGTAATTGTTAGAAAAGTTTGTAACCATTATAAAAGCTAAACAACTTTATCCTAAGTGCACTTTAACTTCTATTTGTTCCTTCTAGTGTGGCACACATGTAATAATTTTTTTTATACATAAGTTAAATATGTACAAAAATTAAAAAATTAGTTCAATTTTTTAAAAATTAAATTTCTGGCATTTCTATCAGTTTTGAGAACCGCTACAAATTGTTTGAAACCGCTAGAAACTCACACAACTATTAGAAACCCACAAAATCGCTAGAAACTCACACAACCGTAGAAACCCACAAAACCACTAGCAATCATTTACATACCTCCACAAATACCACCTCACTCTTCATTCATTCACTCTCACATTTCTTTCCCTCGTTCTCCTCTCCTTCATGTATTTTTTTTAAATTCTTTCTTCTCTTTTTCTCTTTCTCCTTTTTTCTTTGCATGGTAAGACTTTTTGTATTTTGTAGATCTTTATTTATTCTATTTATCTTCATTTATAGTTTACTAATATAGTTATATTTTCTTCTTTCATATTTTCTTTATTCATCTCAACCAATCCAACCACTCTTTCAATTTATAAATTGAAGTTTAACCCTATAAACTATCTCATCTCCAATTCTCGTATCTCTAACTTAATTACTTTAACAAATTAAATTAAACTCATATGACACAACCATAATTTAATTACTTATTATTTATCACAATATTTTTTTATATACAATATGGAATACATTTCTATTTACACATATCAATATAATCATCTCATATAATACATTTAATTGTAATTAATAATATCATATTTTATAATAATAAAAAATAGATTATTATCTTTTACCTGGAATAGACTTTCCAATGGTCCTATACCTGCTAGAAAACCTTAAAGTTAGGAGGAAAAAATTAAATTCAGAGCATAAATGTGGGAAAATTTTTCCAAAAATTCAAATTTTGGCGCTACATTTCTAGCAGTTTCCAACCGCTAAAATATGGTGCTAGCTTGGGAATTTTATTTTTCACCAACCACCAAGACTTTTCTAGCGGTTGTAACCACTCTAACGTCATCCTATTTGCTTCTCTAGCCATGTCTTTTTCTAGCATTCTATTTAGCGTTTAGGTGAACCGCTAGAAAATGTCTAGTATTTTGACCACTATGCGTAGTGGTTTGCCCAGAACTGCTAGAAACTTCTAGCATATGATTTTCTAGCAGTTCATTTAATCGCTTCTAGCGGTAAAAACTATTAGAAATTTCATAAAATAACTGCTAGAGATAACCATTATTTTGTAGTGAGATATGATCCTCGCATTATTTGTATATATTAGTTGGTATGGAGCGAAGCTCCTTTAGTCCAAACATTATTGTAATGCTATTGTAGAAACATTATTTAGTTGGATATGAGTTCGGTGCAACCTGTCGTAGAGTTATGCGTAGCTAAGCGTCCACCTTCCTAAGAGGTGTAGCCGACCGGAATCACTATGCTGCAGGGGAGTTGCATCTTTTACATTTATGATTTACTAGTCTAGTTGTATTAGTTAGTTGGGATTCTGAATTAGACTCAGATTGTTTTCTTGAGGACATTATGTATTCAGATTAGATTGTGGTGGTCTTGAGGACATTAGATTGTGGTTGTATTCCTTGATCATGAGTAGGTTTAATTGAACTCTTAATTTCTGCTTGATTTAAGCTTTCAATTGAATCGATTGATATATGGTAATTTTCGGCTGATGTTATCTTGGGAAATTTCGTCTCATATACTTATAATCTGATTCTTACCTCCTCTTGAACGCAATTAGCTCCATTATTTTATTAGGTGATGAAGGCCCGATCACTGCTCTTAGGAAGATCTCATCCAATACCATCACATCTAACATTAGCATTTATCCACTGTCATCATTCACTCATTATAATCAAAAATTAAATAAAGATTCACTACTAGACAAAACAGCTTTAACGGCGCCCCATTCATGGCAATTAAATGTAAAACTGCTGTTAAAAAGACACAGTAGCATTTTTGTAAAAGAAAGATGTTAAAAAACTTTTGAGGGCAGTTTTTAAGAAAAAAATGCAGTTAAAAGTATCCTAACACTATCAAAAATAGGGTTTTGTACAAAAAAACACAGGGTTTTTAACAGCGGTTACATGGAAACCACCATTAAAAATAGTTTCAATGGCATTTTTTTCATAAAACAGTTGCTAAAAACCTTTAGAAGTTTAAAACCCTATCACAAAATTAATTCATAGTTTAACAGCCATTTGTGGTCCCTTTGAGTGCCCTATTGATATCGCTTGTCGATAGCACATAATTTAATTACTAGTTTTAACCTTATGTGTATAAGGGCTAACCCTAGGTCGATCTTCAAGAGAAGTCAATGCGTGGTTTAATTATGATTAATTAAAGTGATTAAGAAGTAGATAATGGTAGAAATGAATATTTAATTTAATTAAAGAAGTAATTGTAAAAAAGTAGGTAAGGTGAAGAGTTAAACGATACGATTACTAGTGAGTTGAACATTCTCAAGAATGGATGATGTCGGCTATCATTGTTCGAAATAATATCGGAGTTATAATAAATGTACATACTAAGTTCTATTATGTAAAACCCTAAACAGTCGTCTTTGTCATAATCATAAGATCAACAATTATATTTAAATCTAGCATATAATAACATCAAAGATGTTTATTTAAAGGTACCACTTAGCATGTGAATCAATCAACAAGACATGATTAGTCCTTAATCATAGATATACAATTGAAACCCTAAATATAACTATACATATTAATCCAAATATAATCATGAAAGAGAAGACATGCATAACTATATGAGAAAGCAGAGGATCTGAAATAAAAACTCAAATCATATCTTGAATAGTAAAACACAAAGGTTTGATCACAAGGAATCTCAATCGAAATCCTATGTCAACCTACACAATTTTCAAAATCTAAATATAGGAAATCATAAAATTGCATAGAAAACAAAGATCAAATGAAATAAATAGTATAACTCCTTACATTTAGCACAATGAACTCAAGCCTCAAGCATCCATCCTCAAGAATAAGGGAGAACTAGCCACTCATGGGGCTATATGACACTATTGAATGTGGAAAGAGAGTAAAAAGATGAAGAAGAGATGGTGGTGAAGGAATGTTAAGTTAGCTTTGAGAAGAGAAGAGATGTGCGGAGTGAGTTGGTATGTTGAATGGAGGAACTTTAGGATCCTTTATATAGCTTTTAGGAGTGACACTACTAGAATAAAGTTATATAATGGTGGTTAAAAGTAACCTTTCACAACAGTTTATTTTACAGGCATGAATTCTACAGCCATTGTATTTCTAGCTTTTTACTACAGTTGAAAAATCACCGTTAAATGTAATACTTTAACAGAGGTTTTTAAAAAAATTGCCATTATATACTTAGCATTTGACGGCGGTTTCTAGTATAATTGCCTTTACAGTTTAACCATATAATGAAGGGTTTTATTTTAACTGTTGTTACGATCTATACTTGTAACGGTGATTTAAAAAAAACTGCTGTTTAAGTTTTAAATTTTTTAAATTTTCTTTTAATTTTCACATCTATATTGCCCTGTATTTGCCATAATGAAGACATACCATAGGCAACAAAGTAAGTAAGCAATGGAAAAACCCAAATTAAATATCAATATATAATAATAAATTAATTCTAATTCTTATTGTACAATCATACATAAATGGATATTGTACAATCATACACACACACGAAATGGATGCTTTGATTAAAGCAAGTTCTCCAGCATGGTTTTTGCTAAAGCTTCCATCATTAGGTGGATTTGATCTTCTTCAAAGCTCATTTTGTTTTACTCGAACAATTGCAAGTTAGAAGTAATAGGTAAATACATACTAGATGTGATAAATTGAAAAAGTAAATATTAATTACTTCATACCTCATGTTAGCTATTCGTGATCCCTATCTCAATGATCTCGTGCATATATCAGATTATATAATATCCGCACTTAACATGTCAGGTTGACAGCGGTGCTAACAAAATAGGAAAACACAGAGCACATTAGTGACTAAAACTGAAAAATTGAAACTTAATTATTTGAAAAATGTTTACTTGAGGATAAATCCATGAAGGAATAAGAATCTGGGATGACCACTGACTAAGTGGAAGCCTTGCACAACCTTATCCAATTGAAAAAAAGATATCATATAACTTACTAAATTTTTATGTTAAGAAATATATGAAGGAAAACTCAAGTATTGATGATGGATGAAATCTTGGTATCTAGCCGTCCAAACAATGAATCGAATCAATACACCACATTAGATTTAGGGGCTATGACAAGCAGAGTATAATGCATACTATAAAATATGAACAATGTTATATATGAATATAAAGTAATATGTATGGGTTTGCCAATTATAAGAATATATTTACCCTTTAATGTAAGGTATAAAATATATCTTTCTCCTGATGTGGGTCATAACATCGACCATGTACATAATCCTCGAGCTCCTATCGGTGCTTATCTCTTGGACATTTGAGGACACATGAAGCCATATGTGTCCCCCTTTGCTTCTTCCAGGCATCTCTGATAAAAGTGGCTATTGTTAATATAGAAATGAATCAGTACTGCATGAATGGTTAAACATAAAGTATTAAAATAAAGTTATAACTTACTATATGATACACTGGATGACAGTTGAATCCAGCTCCTAAAAATTGAGGAATTAAACTTTTCCATTCTTGTACAGGTGAATTTGTAAACCATATGTGTGGTCAAAACCCCAGATAGAATTATGAAAATAAATGCTTCATCCAATCCTGCTGCCATAGAGTGGAGCATTGATATAACAAAATATCAAGATGATATGTACTCAGGAAGAGGTCTGAGATTGTCTACTTTTGCCCATTTCTGAACATTGGGTTTTTGTGGTGCCTTTCCTAGTTTTGAGCCCTTTAGGGTTTTCTTCTGAGGCACCTTCTCTGGCACTAGATCCGTTGTGACCCACTTTCTCAATTTGATCAGATGTGTTAGCCACATAATATACTGCCATGGACCTTGGTCCAATATTTTGATCTTGTCAGTGGGACAGGGAACCGATATAGTGCATGTATGGTTCTTTATGCGCTCTACTATGATCTTGACATTGACATAAGGAATTGGCTTTTAGTGAAGTATTCTGGCATTCTAGTACATGGTATTGTGAGTGACGAATGATGTAGTCCCTTGGTCTGTCATAATGTAGAGACCATACTTTTTCCCATCATCCTTGTGTGCTTAGGGGTAGGGTCAGGATAAAATGGTTAGGAGAAAAACTTCTTGTTAGCACTACCTTTCCCACTAGTCACTATAAGAGAATCCTAAAAATGTAAACAAAATTAGTCAAGCAAAATACAAGTTAAACGTCCCTTGACAAGAAGTAAATGAATATGTTTTTACCTTTGAGCTTTGGCCGGGTGTGAGAAGCCCATCATCATCATCATCTCCTGCTAGAGCCTGGCATCCAAGAGCTCTTCAACTCTAGTATCCACCTCATTGCGTATCTTGGCCAACTTTGCTTGATGCTCTACTTTAAGTTCATATCGAACCTTTTGCAACTGATCTTAAAGCATATATGCGGAAGGTACACTTCTTCAAGAGATGGAGCCAAAAAAGTCTTTGCGTATGACTCTTTTGGGGGGCCCTCTCACTCGACCTGGTTGGTCAGGTGTCCCAATTGTTATCTTTAGGATGTCCATTCCATTTTTAGGAAAGAAACAACCTTAGGATGTCTGTTGCTCCAGTACATCCTACAACATATACAAGTTACCAAGTTAAATGAACTGAAGAGCAACTCATAGAATATAAATTCTTAGTTTTTAAATTATAATCCTTTCAACAACTGTAGCAACCTCTGGAGTGATATATTGTCCCTTTTTCACCCTCACAGCCTTTAATTTGTTGGCGAGATGGATACTGGACGCTGATAGATAAAGAAGGGTATAAGGCATAGGATCTGATGTAGTTGTTATTTCTGCAGCCTCCAACTGGTCTTGTATCATTTTCCTCTCAAGGATACTATATCCCCTCGAGATATATAGTGCTGGTACACATTGTTCTTGGCTATTTCTTGATTTCTCTTATAATAGCCTACGAAAATAAAACAAAGTTAGATTAGTTGATTAAAATGTACATTCATTACTAATTAAGTTAATTAAAACTTTATAAGTAGTCTCTTCCCGTCATTGATGAAACAATGTCCAAGCTTTGACACTAACATTAGAGTATGTGTCCTTCATATGCTCCCATATCCTGCTGCCTTGGAGGTAGTCTTTCGCAAGGTTCGACTTAAAAGTCCCTCCACCATTCATCATATTGCTCTAAGATGCGATACTTGGCAAAAATGTCAAAATTTTGCTACATAGAATTACAAAATACATATAAGATAAAGTTGTAATAAGGTACAAAAATCATTAATAACTAAATTAAATAGGTGAAACATAGAATTATAAATGTACCAAAATATCCTCCTAAATCATATCCTTGTCTTTCTGGTAGACTGACTTCCAATTAAGGTTCGCAATGATAATCTTAGCACATACTATGTGGCTAACATTGTTGTTCAACGCTGGCCCATTTTGACTAATTGCCTTCATGTCAGCATCAAACTCAACTAGCAACATACCAGTTGGGTCAGGTCTCTTCCTCTTTTCTTCCCAGATTGACTAGAACTTGAACTTGTTGAACCTCAACCATCTATGCTCTATTCAAGAAACAATAAATAAAGTTAAGAACATAATACAACAAATAGCACACTTGAAGTAATCTGACATAATATGCTATGTTGAATTGTGATGTTGCTCTGGGCCTAAGCCTATGAGTATCTAACATAATATGTTCATTTTTCAGCAACAAAACAATTCACCAGAGCATTAATGCATGAAAAATAGTTCACCAACAACATAACAATTTAAATAATAGCACACATGAATATGCTCAATTTTTTTAGCAACAAAATAGTTCACTAGAGCATAAATGCATGAAAAATAGTACACCAGTAACATAACAGTTCAACTAATAGCACACATGAATATGCTCAATTTTTTAGCAACAAAGCACCCAACAGTTCATAACATACAAAAACATGTACAAGCAGTGACTTACAGTGAACAAAACACCCATTCGTTTATTTAGTTATTCAGTTCATAACAACATAAGCAACAAAACTCATTATGTTATTTAGCAATAAAACACCCAAAACTCTTAAACCCACTTCAGTGAATCACGTGCCTACATACCCATAGTGCAACATTTATAAACCACAAAATAATGAATTTAAACGGTGACTTATAGCTTTATGAATGATGACAAAGATAGTAAATGACATTGAAAACGACGAAGGAGTCACCAAAATTAGTTAAAAAATGACAAAAAATGTCTTTCGTTCAAGTCTGTGGTGATGGGGTAGAAACGGGTTATGTTTAGTAAATTTTTTGAATTTTTATAGCGGTTTAGTAAGTCTTCACTACCATATTTGAATGGAGGTTTTATTTATAATCGCCATTACAAGTACATGTAATGGTGGGGTTTAATAAAAAAAATTGCTATAAAAAGCTTTACTCCTAGACTATATATATATATATTTGAAGATAACATATATATATTATCTTGAATCCAATAAATTAGATAGTAAACCAGTATGCCAACGGTATTTAGTAATTTGTTGTATTATCAATTTATTGGATAAATTAGACTTCTTGATTAATATTTTTGTCAAAATATGCGTACTTCAAATTCAATTTCCTTTAAGGTATTGATCATTGCTGAACGTGCGCACAACTAATTAAACAAGGGAAAATTAATGTATTAATTTGTTGAGCTTTGAGCAAATTGATCAGAACAATAATAACTAACTTTGTAAAATATTCTATTTTGACTATTCCTTACAAAATATTGTATTAGACTATTCTTTACATTTTACAAAAATCTATCCCATCCGCATGCCAAGTGCAAAAAAGTATAAAAAAAGGAGATGGGCGAAAGGTGTATAGCCTTTCAATCAAATGATGAATAAGAGTCATTTGAGTTTTGGGAGTCGTTTGGGTCTTCTGTGGTAGAAGCGCCAATGGTTATGTTGGCGTCAAAGATAAGGACGGAGACGATTGACGCTTTCTTGCAGGTTCTCTACTAGCAGGGAGATCTCTTCAATAGAGTTCTCCAATGTATCCAATATGCTTATCAATTCGTTTAAACATTTGAGGAGTTCTAGAAATGATAAAGCAGGTATCGAGTCTAGGAGATGATGCTTATCATCAAAATATCATTTGTTCTTTTATATGAACGAGAAGGAGAAGAGCTTGAAGGTGACACCATTTTAAAAAAGCTAAAAAGAGAGTAATACAAAATATATGCAAGAGGAAATGGAAGTGGAACAAAAAGTACAATAGAAGGGTATTTCAAATTGAGGAGAAGACAATTTGTAAGAGGTATTTGTTGGCCTTCCCTCATGAGGGGTAGAGACTTTGGGAATCGAAGAGGCAAGAGATGTACACTTTCTTTCTGCAGATAGGGAGCAACGGTAGGAATGATTTATAATGGTGGTTGTCCTAAAAACCGCCACTATAAGTTATTTTAATGATGGTTGTATGAAAAACTGTTGTAAAAAGTTTTTAGAATGTAGATTTATTTACATATATGCCACTGCCTTTTGTTTGGCGTTTTTACTTTTAACTGCCATTAAATAGCATTGTGATAAGCATTTTTTCTAGTAGTGTAAATCATGTTGATGTGGGTCTCTTAACTAATCTCTAATATAATAATCTTCATTTATTTTCATTATCTTTTATTCAAATCCAAGTTATCTCTTGATCCATGAAGATGCCATTGAAGCCTTGGAATATCTCTTAGATTATCTTCTTTTCCAAATCCAATCCTAAGATAATATAATAATTTAATACATGAATCCATTATCCATTGCGCCATATATTATATTAAATCCCATATCAGTTGCAAGATTAAATCAAGATCTATTTATATATTTTGTGTGGCAGTTTAAAATATTTGGAAGAAAAGATTTCAAATCTTGAATCTAGGATATTGGGAGAATATATTTAAAATATTAAAAGTGGATATTAATTTGAATTTTGAAATATATAATTTGACTAATTCAAATATTAATATCATACTAATATATTAAAAGGTAAAATGATTTTCTCTAATTAGATAATAGTAATTTTCCTTTTAAAAAATTAATACGCGATTTCATCATCTTATACGTGATTAATCTTAGGTGTCCATTCATAATTAATCATTTTTTACTTCCTAAAAATCACAAAAGATAAAATTAACTTCATGCATATCAGTGTGATTGAGAAAATAATGAAATTAGTAAAAACTCAAGAAAATGACATTTTTAGTTATTTAGTTCATATAGCACAAAATGAGTAAAACTTCTATAATAGTGGCTATTAAATATGATAAATTCCCTCAAATAGATAGGAAATAATAAATAAAATAGGGATTCATCACCCACCACCAGCAATATAGATGATTAGTAATATTTGGCTATTTCCCTCCATTTTTCATTGTCGCTCCATTTTATTTGATGATTGTTCAATATTTTGTTGTATTTAAACATTAATAGATTATATGGGTTGTGTTTCCTTAGTTTGAAGACTTAATTTTGATTGTTATAGTGTTTTTTATATCGACAATGTTGTAATATGTAATATATGGGTTGTACATTTTTGATTGTAATTTGAACTTTTTGTTGCTCATTGGTATGAATAGTGTGTTTATTTGTTATGCTATCATTGAAATAGTAATAGAAGTTTGTGGCTTCAATTCTCAGGAGAACTCCAGAATCACTCCCATTCATAACTGAGGCTCAGGTTGTGGCTTCAATTCTCAGGAGAACTCCAGAATTTAGCTGCTCATGCTGTAAATGATTTCTTTACCAAGCTTCATTGAAGAATTTGTCGTAGTGTCTAATGGAAGAAATGATCACGTATAGAGGAGTGAACCAAGGAAAGCAATCACGCTCAAGTTGGACGATGGAATTGCTATTCCATTTGTGATGGAATTAGTTTTTTTGTCTCAGATGGAATCACATTGCCCTTGGAACTCTCTTTCCCTCTCTTACTAGAATTAGCTTTCAGGATGTTGTGAATTACGTTTTTACCCGTAAAATTAAAGCAATGAACAAAAGAAGCATGCTTAATCTGGAAATTGATTCTAATTGTTAATAAAATCATAATTTTAATCAAGATCATAACCAACGTGCATTTACATATAATTCAAACAATAATGCAAATAAAAGCCAATAAATCCACTATAATTATCCAAAAATGCACACTTTAATTTCGTAAAATAGTAACTCATCACGTGCCCCAACAATCCTATAAGGGGCTACCCCAAAAGTTCCATGAGGAGCCAATATGCTTCAACGGTTCCATAACAGACTATGACACCCCCCAACAATTCCATGAAGAGGACATATAGTGTGATTGTGTGCTCTGTGTTTTGGATGGCCTCATATCAGAGCTAGAGAGCCTTTAGAGTAACTAGTTACATTGATAGTTAACTTAGCCAATGGGTTTAGTAATAAGTGATAAAGATTATTGGGATGGTGCATTGTTATGTTCATATGATTATTATATTGATATTGTTATATGAACTATGGTTTTATAACTATCTCACTTGACACCTTATGAGTATTTAATAGTATGTATGATGAGTATGACTATTGATTAGTGAGACATTTGTCTCATCCCATAGTTAAGAACATTTTCAGGTTGATGTGGATCCAATAGAAACATGTCCTAGAAAACCCAAAAATTATGAAATTGGTTAACAATTACGTAAGCGAATGAAACAATATAAATAAAAATAAGGAAGAAATTCTAGATCAAACGAGGAACCCAATGAACACATTTTCCCTAAAACATTGAGTATGTGAAACTCAACACCCAAAGGAAACAATGGCTCAAGAACTCCAAGTATAACAACACAAGAGTAGATCAATATCTTGTGCCATGTAGTATTCTATCAAGAATAAATAGCCAACAAGTAAATACTTGTCAAAATAAAATTCTTATTCATAACTTGATAATATTTACAATCGAATACAACTATGCCTTTAAATAGACAAACTTGCTACCCCTAAAAAAATCTAAAGAATTAAAAAATATTCTAGAATATTCTAAATATAAGATGCCATCTTTATTTAAATCAATGATATAATAATAAGATATTAAATAATATCCTTGAGATTCCTATTTAGCAACTCATATATCTAGAATAATATCCTAAGAAGATAAACTACGAATAAATTTAAATTATTGTTAGGATGATTCAAAATATCTAAAAGATATATCAAATCTTTCTATTAATCTAATAAATACAAATGACTCTTTTAAATAATAAAATTACATCAGAAATAAAAATAAAATGATTTAAATGGGAGCCATTTTGAGTAGGATCTTTTTTTATCTTTCTCCACATACACCTCTTGAATACTTATTGCAATCTGGATTCCTATCATAAGTGGTAGTGTTGGTGCCTATGTTGGCACTTTAGAGAAGGCTTCGGAGGCCTATACTACGTTTCTGTACTATAGCCTCCATTGTTTTTGTTGTGCTGAATCATATGTATATTGCCACTCTATGACCCATTTTGTACTTTGATGATAATGTTATGCACTTGAGATACTTTTAATTAATTGTGTTGGGACACATGTGCTGGTAGGTTGCGTGTAACTTTTGACATGTGGGTTCACATATGAGACTTTGTTATGTTTTGATAAGATGAAATAAATGAGTACGATTCAGGATTCTTTTATGTTATGAGATGTTGGTAATTATTGTGGGCTTCAAGTGCCCAAGCCCAATATTGAGATTGATATTGTTATTGCTATCAATCAGGGGTTTGTTCTAGTAACATGTTAGATGGGTTAAGTCTTTTCTAAAATGGTTTTCTTGTGAATGGATTATTAGTTTCTATTTGTATCCATACTCTTCATTTATATGGTTGTCTCTTTCTATCATGAATTAGTTTTTGATAAACATGTTATTCGTTTTTCTAACCATAATAGCTTTTGATTATAAGTGAATATATTTTCTATCATGGTTAGCCTAAGTTACTAGTTGAATTCTTTTAACCACGATAGTTTTTGTGAAGTGGTAGATTGATCTTCTTCTGTCATAGTTCATTCTTTTGAAGCTAAGATTCTTTTTATAACAATAGTAGCTTTTAATTGATTAATTAAATTTTATTCTACTATGGTTAGTTTTTAAATGATTAATTTTGATTAAATCCCTTCGAATGGTTACATGTTTGTTATTAGAAGCAGGATTTTACACTCTTCTGATTATGAGGTCTTATTTCATAATTATATAACTTTCAATACACTAATTAGTCATAGTTATCTAAACTATCTGTCATTTTAAAACTTAAAAAACCAGTAGCTTTGTCATGTAAACGTTTCAGAGCACAACTCATGCATTTGCTCTTACTTCAAAAAATATTTTATTTTACTAATCAAGCGTGTATTCATAGTTACAACTACTATCAACTATATATAAATATACTTACTTTTGCATTGCAGATGACATTTTCCTTTAGGCTATTACACCCTTAACTCTCCTCCTTATATGCCAGTATATATACACAACACATGACTAAGTTCATCATCAAAAGAAAGGTGTAAATGAAAGAAAGAATAAATAACAAAATACAAGCTTATGTAGCTCCATCCACCTTCAGTCCTCACCAACCACTATGCCCTTGCGTTAAGAGGTACTTGCCCTTATTGTATAGCATGAAAGAAAAGGGTGAGATTCGAGAGTATCTTAGTAGTAACTTTTAATTGATTATGAATGCAATTAAAAACTTATGAATTATGAATGCCCTTATTTTATAGCTTCTGTTACTCATACAAGGTTGTAAATTATGAATGCAAAGACAAGCTATAGAGAAGAATAACTCGAAAAAATTTTGAGCTGAATAATTAACTTATGCCTATTCATCCTACTGGTAACTTAACTGAATATCTAGTTGATGCACATAAATTTCATAAATAACTGAACTAATTATTAACTAGCATATTACCATGGAAATAATCTTGTGCAAAGATAAATTACATGTTTTCACGCTTGATTATAACAAAATGGCACAAACAAACATGCAACAACCAATGCACAATTACTTGAGAAGAAAAGAGTTACTACCTCTTGTTCTTTCTTGCAAATTACCTTCACCTTGCTTCTTTCCTTCATAATTCCTTGGTGGGCTTGGACACAAATCAAATCCTAACATTTATATATATATATATATATATATATATATGTAAGGGTAGGTTAACACTTATACTATTCATAATTGATAACTTTACCTAATTCTTCTCAAAATCCCAACTTTAAGCAAACTCTATCCTTACATAATTTAGTTGGTCATCTACTTTACAAAAAATTACACACGCCCCACACACATATTATTTAGGGACATTTGAAATGTCCTTTCTTTTCTTATTCCTCACGAATTTGTTTTATATATATATATATATATATATTACCAAGTTTCAATTTCATGAATTAGGACTTAAGATTGAATTCTTGACATTTACTATCCATGTCAATGGCATTATAAGCATCCTTGAAAATCCCTAACTATGGTTCAAACATCTACATGGTTATTAAACATTTAGATATACAAACAGTAACTTATTTCAATTTCCATCTTCCTCATTACTTTTGATACATCTTTTATATTTTCTTGAATAATTTAATTAGATGCTTAAAATCTTTATTCGGGTTTCCTTTTAAAATCTTTACTCTTACTAAAACCATGTTGTTCAAATATAGCAAAGAAAAATTCATAATTTTACCATTCTATTTCCATTGAACATGATAGGAATCCAGATTGCAATAAGTAGTTTGCTTGACATTCAATTTTCAAGAGGTGCATATGGAGAAAGATAAATAGAAGATCCTACTCAAAATGGCTCCCATTTAAATCATTTTATTTTTATTTCTCATGTAATTTTATTATTTAGAAGAGTCATTGGTATTTATTAGATTATTAGGAAAATAGGATATATCATTTAGATACTTTAAATTATCCTAACAATCTTTTAAATTTATTAGTAGTTTATCTTCTTAGGATATTATTCTAGAGATATGAGTTGCTAAATAGGATCTCAAGGATATTATTTAATATCTTATTATTATATCCTAGATTTAAATAAAGAAGGCATCTTATCTTTAGAATATTGTAGAATATTTTTTTTAATTATTTATAGTCTTTAGGATTACAAGTTTGTCTATTTAAAGGCATAGCTGTATTCGATTGGAAAGGTTATCAAGCTATGAAGTTATAAGTAAGAATTTACTTTTGACAAGTATTTACCTACATGGTACAAGAGATTGATCTACTCGTGTTGTTATACTTGAGTTCTTGAAACATTGTTTCTTTTTTTTGATTATCTACTAAGTTCACCTGAGCTTTGCCCTGACTACATCCAGATCTGACCCGTGTCACACACCTGGATATGATAGGTGAGTCTCCTAACGAAAATTTTATGTATACACCAAGGTTCAAATTCGAGACCTCATTTAAGCGATACCGAGCCGTTTACCACTCAGACCAACTCTCGTTGGTGACATTGTTTCCTTTTAGTGCTAAGTTTCACATACACAGTGTTTTCTAGAATGTGTGTTCATTGGATTCCTTGTTTGATCTATCATTTCTTTCTTATTTTTATTGTTTCATTCGCTTTCGTAAATTTTGACCAATTTCGTAATTTTTGGGTTTGCTAGGACAAGTTCCTATTGGGTCCACATCATATTGGTAATCAAAGCTGGTCGCAAAAATCCAATCCCTCTCTTTTCAATAACTCTGCTTGTTTTAGAGTTTGTGGGTGCGAATTCCAAGTGTATTTTCTGGGTTCTTAGGGCAAGTCACCTAGTGGGTCCATATCATTTTGGTATTTATATTCAGGATTGTAAAATAAGTTGTGTGACATCCCAAATTTATATTTCTAAGAAATTAATTAACATTAGGATGTTATTTATTAAGTAATTTGATATTTAAAATTGATCAAATTTATTGTGTGAAATTTGGAAATATAGAATTGTAAAGAATAAAATATGATTGAAATTTATGTGGAGAAATCGAAATCAAGATAAATGGGGACCTAATTAGACTTTTACAAGGTATCAAATTATCTTTTATGAAAAAGAAGTATAAAATTAAAGGCAATAAATATTTATTTATATTGGATTAAGTTTAATAGAATTATGTCAGGGTAATTATTGAAATTATCATGTAATTATTAGCGTAATAGGAATTTATTTAAAATGCAATTAAATTTTTAAGGAATTAATTACAAACTATAGTTTTAGGAGAAAGAAAATGTATAAAGATAGTTGGGATTAAATAAAAGTACTTAAAGTATAGTTTTAAAATAAAATATTATACTTATTTTAATATTATTAAAATTTTATTTGAACAAAATACTTAACTTTAACCCAATTCCTTAAATTTAGAGGAGTGTTGTAAAGGTTATTAAAAAAATGATGATAACATTTTATATATATATATATATATATATATATATATATATATAAAAGAAGGAGAAGAAGAAGGAGGAGGCGGAAGTTAAAAGAACAGAACATTTCAACAAATGATTAGAGGGTGGCACGTGACGACCCACTATTAATCAATAAACCCTCCCCTTTTCCTTCGTGAGAAACGCACACGGAGGAGCAACCTTCTCTGTTTTATTTTGCCAGTGCCTCCTTCTCTGTGACCCGAGAGAGAGAGTGAGAGTAAGAGAGAGAGGAAGAAGGAGATTGTTTGATCTCATCTATGATACTTGGTGATTTATCAAATCCCTATGCATTTTTATTTTATTTCTTTTATTTTTGGCTTTTCATGCAGGAAAAGTTTAGGATTAGGTAGATTTCAAATATTTGGGTGTTCCAACTAATGATTTAGTTTTTAATAGAGAAGTTAAAATAAGAGTGGTATGGTTTAGATTTTTATTTGAATTGTTGATTTGAGGAAATTAGAGTTAGGGTTTGATTGGGAAATTATAATTTATGATATTGGGTATCTTAAATTTGGATTTAATGGTATTTTAGGTTATTAGAGTTTATATTGATGATTGAATGGATTGATTTTGAGGTATATGATGAAATGTGGATATTAGAATTTTTTGGTGAAACTTTAAATGTTGAAAATGAGAGCTTTTGGATAAGTTTTGGAAATTTGGGTTTTTGGATGGTTTGATGAGAAAATCTAGGATTATAATTGGAATAATGATTTGAGGAATAGATGAATTGTTATTTTTCTTAATTATTAAAGTAAGCAAGTTTTTGGGAATTTTAGGATAATTGGAGGGAAATTTTAATTTTAATAATCTTAATGAGTGAAATCAAGTTATTGGATTATAGAGATGTGATTGTGATAGATAAATTAAGTTGTCATAGTGAATTAAGAATATCTGGATAAGTTAAAGTTAGAGAAAGTGATTTTTTTTATTTGAAATTAAATAATGTTGTGTAAAATTAGTAACTCATTGATATAGTACACTTATTAGTTTTGGCGA
Source organism: Leucaena leucocephala (assembly GCA_037074615.1). Taxonomy (NCBI): domain Eukaryota; kingdom Viridiplantae; phylum Streptophyta; class Magnoliopsida; order Fabales; family Fabaceae; genus Leucaena; species Leucaena leucocephala. The sequence goes on from CM073528.1 coordinate 5,360,424, forward strand.
GAGGTAATCATTTTCCACTTATGATACATGTTAGTTTGTATTTGTGAGTGGTTTTGAAATGAATAATATATGTATAAAGTTATATTTGATGTATCATGATATTAATTGTTGCAAATTGCCTTGTGCAACTAGTAACTGTGAAAATGAGAATTCTTTATTTTTTATTCAAGAAAATTCAATGTTGCAAGATCGGTTGGATTTTTCCTAAAGTAAGTTATTTTCAACTAATTAAGTTTTATTTTTTAAAATTTATTAGGTATAAAGTTTAATATTCACTAATGTGCTATATATTTTTCTATTTTATTAGTGCCGACATCAACCTAGCGGTGTTGAATTCGAATACTTTGTGATTTGCTACATTCATAAAATCATTGAGATATAACCCATGGAGAACTTACATGAGGTATGAAGATTATACGATTAATATTTAGTCATTCTTCAATTTATTCACATATTTAATACGTACCTATTTCTTCTAATTTGCAGTCGTTAGATAATAATTTGAGCTATAAAGATAACCTAATTGACTCAATGAGAGATGATTTGGCAAGAACAATACTTCTACACATGCCTTGAAGATGAAGTACTTGTCAAAATTTTTGTAAATATTTGATCAATAGTTTTATAACTTATTTAGGATTGATCATTCAACTATTTCCTTTTTGTATATATGATATAAAAGATCTATTTGGTTAATTGAAAGTTTACCAATTTATATTATTTTATTACCATTTAGATTTTCGTATTGTTGACCTCATATTTTGCTACCTAGAAATTGTTTTGTTTTGATTATGTTAAATGGAGGATGGTATAAAATAAAAATTAATGAAAAAACAAAAACATATACCTTTTCACAGCTATTAAATGGAGAACGACCATGGAAACATTAAAAAATAAAAAGCAAACCTTCCACAGTTATTAAAGGGAGAACCTTTGTGGAAAGTTAACTATTAACCGCCGTTTTCACACAAACCACCCTTAAAAGTAACGGCCATATATTATCATTAATGACAGTTTGTGTAGTAACCACTGTTAAAGGTATTACCTTTCATGGGGATTTAGAAATGCCATTAAAATATTGAGTTATAAAGTCGGTAGAATTCATGCACCTCACAAAACCGTCATGAAATGCGATTTTTAACCGTCATTAAAGGCCTTGTTTCTAGTAGTGAAGGAAAAAAAAAAAGAGTTTCAAATTGACGTGTAGTTACTAAAATAGAGAAATTGAATTGATTTGGAAAAGTGGATTTGGAGATAAATACTTCAAGAAGATTGTACCTTCGAGAATAATTAGTAACAATGATAATAATGAAAGTTACAAACACAAATATGTAAGGATAACGTTAAATTGAAAAAAATATATATAGAGAGTTGTTAGAAATTATGGTGTTTGTGATCATGTATATAAGTACATTTTGAAGTTTAGTAAAATAATTCAAGATTAATCAGATGGATTAATATTGAAAGTATGATGGAAATAGATAGATGAGGTAGTAGGTATGGGTTGTTTAACAATGGGTTGACAGTAAAAAGGGAAAAATCTTTATATAAAAACTTATTATGGCTAATAAAATAGGACAATTGTTAGAGGAATGTATGAATTTATTAAAGGACTTAATAAGCATGTATAATAAAGTTTTAATAAATGAAACAGATGAAACCTTGTGAATGATCTTCCTAATGATACATGGAAACTATGGAAGATAACACTTGAGTTAAGTGATGAACTTTATTATAAATTTGAAAGTATTATCGTAAGGATTTTATGAGTCTTATTGTTATTTTAGAAATATACTTTCTATTAGTGAAGAGTTATTACAAATTATATTTTCGCAAGCAATGTACTACTACGGACAAAATCTTTTTCCAACATTAAATTTTTCCCATATTTTGCAAACTTGAAGCATTGTAGAATTTACTTGATGATTTTGATCAAAGTGAGGAAGAAAAAGGGTTTCATGAAATGTTCAAAATCTTGTTTGATAAATAGATATTGCGTGTGATTACAAAAAAATGAGTTTTGAATTATAGTTTATCAAATGGAAAAGACTTGAAATCTATGTTTTCGTGTTTCATAGATTCTTAGTATTATCAAAACTATTTAGTTACTTTTTTTATAATATTTTTGTGAATATTTTTGCATAGAGAATACCCAAAACATTTGAAAAAAGATTTCAGAAGCATGAAATTGTATTTATAAAGAATTTGTGAAAGTAATGAGATTTAAAAATTATCAACTTATTTAAAAAGAATGAGAAGATTGAGATAAGATGTTAGTTAGGTTATTAGTGTAAATGATTGTGTGAAATAGAACACACCATATGGTTGATCTTTTGATTAAGGATATAAAAATTGAGTAAATATGAGTTTGGTTTTTTATTGGATATCCATTCAAAATTAGAAAGTTACATTGAGAGATTATTGAATAAGATTTAGTTAATTAGATCCTACAATTGAGTTTGCTGAAGATTTAAAAGGTAAAGAAGAAGAATTATTTATGATCTTAATTTATGATTGGGATTGTCTATATGTGAAAAAAAAACTATGAAACAATGATATGAGATATTAGATTTGTTTAGGGACTATAACACTTACTTATGAAGAATAATGGTGTGTGAGCAAAGAAGGTTTTATTGGTTCCCTAATAATAAGAGATAAGCAAAAGAAAAAAACATAGAGACTACAAGTGACATAAAAAATAATATAATAATTTTTTTTCCATTCCAACTATTAGGATTTGTATAGATGATTAAATATAAATGTATTTAGGAAGGACATTTATACTTTGACATAATGACATTTGGGTGTGTGAGGATATTAAAGGATGCAACGTGAGATTAACGTAAACAAGTTGTAGAGGAGAGAATTAAATTGATAGATATTTATAATAAAATGTTATAACTAGAAATATAAGTTTTGTGATTTGAGAAAAAAAATACTAATTGGGAAAAGGGATAATAGTTCATACATACATACATATATATATATATATATATATATAAAGAGAATATGAATAGAATTGAAACAATGTCCCGGATTAGAGTACCGCAGTAAAAACGGGAATGTAAACTATGGGAGATATAAATTGATTTATGTGGCTATGTGAAAGTGAAATTTAAAAATAGTATATGAAAGAACAACAAGAAAAGGAAACCTGTATTATACTGAATTTTGGGAATAAAATTCTTAAAAGGAGGGGAGTATAAATTCATAGTCTTAAGATTCAAGTAACATTAGGATGCTATTTATTAAGTAATTTGATATTTAAAATAGATAAATTCATTGTGTGAAGTTTGGAAATATAGAATTGAGGAAAGAATAAAATATGATTGAAATTTATGTGGAGAAATCCTAATTAAGATAAATGGGGCCTAATTAGACTTTTATAAGGTATTAAATTATGTTTTATGAAAAAGAAATATAAAATTAAAGGCAATAAATATTTATTTATATTGGATTGAGTTGAATGGAATTATTTCATGGTAATTATTGAAATTATTTGCGTAATAAGAATTTTCTTAAAATGGAAATAATTTTTTAAGAACTTAATTACAAACCACAGTTTTAGGAGAAAGAAAATTTATAAAGATAGTTTGGGGTAAAATAAAAGTTGTTAAAGTATATTTTTAAAATAAAATATTATACTTATTTTAATATTATTAAAATTTTATTTGAACAAGATACTTGACTTTAGCCCAGTTCCTTAAATTTAGAGGAGTGTTGGAAAGGTTATTATTAAAAAATTGATGATAACATTTATATATATATATATATATATATAAGAAGAAGGAAGTTAAAAGAAGTGGAGCAACCTTCTCTATTTTATTTCTCCAGCGCCTCCATTGCTGTTAGACCAGAGAGAGAGAGAGAGAGAGAGAGAGAGAGAGGAACAAGGAGATTGTTTGGTCTCATCTATGGTACTTGGTGAGTTATCTATTCCCTATTTATTTTTATTTTCTCTCTTTGATCTTTGGTTTTTCATGAAGGAAAAATTTAGGGTTTGTTAAATTTCAAATGCTTGGATGTTCTGTTAAATAAGACTTGTATAATTTATATTTTTATTTGAATGATTGATTTGAGGAAATTAGAATTAGAGTTTCGTTGGGAAATTATAATTTATGATATTGGGTATCTTAAATTCATATTTGTGGATATTGGAATTTTTGGGTGAAATTTTAAGTGTTGGAAGTTGGTGTTTTTGGATAGTTTGATAAGTTTAATGTTAAATAAGGGTTTAAATGGGTTGAATAGAGTTGAGAAATTATAAGATTATATTGGAATTGTGACTTTAGAAATAGATGAATTGTTATTTTGCTTAAGGATTAAAATGAGCGAGTTTTTTTTAGAATTTTAGGATGATTGGAGGGAAATTTTAATTTTAATAATCTTAGTGACTGAAATCAAGTTATTAGATGATAAAGATATAACTGTGATAGATAAATTAAGTAGTGATAGTGAATTGAGAATCTTTGGATAAGTTAAAGTTAGAGAAAGTGAGTTTTTTTATTTAAAATTAAATATTGTTGTGCAAAATTATCAAATTGCAGTTGGAGCAACAAATCATATTAAAAATAATGAGGATATCATTAATTTCATTTATGGTAAAAGTGGAGCTGTTGAACTATGTTAGGATTGGAGATGTCAATTTAAGGGCATTGGATTAAGTAGTACACATGGAAATACTTATTTGGGTCAAATAATGACTTTTTGGGTTTAAAATATTAATTTTATTTTTATTATTGTATTTGTACTAAAATTAGTAATTAGTTAACAGATTTCACTTTTGGGTTCCCAAGTTACTTGAATTAATCCCTATTATTTTATTTAAGTTAGTAATTACTATTTTGAATACCTAGGTTGCATTTAATATTTTTTATGTCAAATTTAAAATGTATCTCTTAAAATATATTGCATGACTCTGGAATTAGATTAGATTGTGGATTGAAAGTTGTATTTCTACACTTTGTTTCTTAAGAGTGTATTCTCTATAGAGTTCTTTATATAATTAATAAACTTATTAAGGCCTGATCAACCTTGTGGCATATTTCAATACTTTGGGTCTTTATTCTTCTGTGTTCAAGGGTTCAAGTGGATCACCAGAACTCTGTTTAAAGTTCTTGGGGCGCGTATATTCGAATTGGTTGTGGGTTTGTGGAATTTTCCTTAGGGTATTTGTGCCATGTTGGTATTAGAGCTTTGGATATAAACTCAGGTCATATTTTTCTATTCTTTGTGTCCATTTTCATTCATTGTTCTGTGCATTTTCTTGTGTCTGTTCATCTTTTTCATTTCTATTTGTCACCAAAATCTTCATCCTTGTTCTACCATTTTTTCTTTGTGTTTTTCGACGCTTACTATGTCATTTTCATAGTTCAAAATCTCTTCTTTCTGTTTGTTTTGGAATAATTTAAATATGAGTTTTCTATAAAGAGTTATAACTATTTTAAAAATAACGTGTTTTATAAAATTTCTGGGTTTAGATTGCTTATTTGATTTTCTTAGTTTAGATTGCTTATTTTATTTTGTTTGTTATATTTTGTGATTTTCTTCATATTTTAGTGAAAAAAGAGAGTATAAAAGTAAAGAGAAAAAAAGGGAGTACTTAAAAAAATAGAAATAAATAAAAAATTGTGCTGGAAGTGTTTTCTAACAAGTCTATCTTCATATCTAGAATTTGTTTTTAACAATTATAATTTTTGTGTCAAATTTAACTCTTGATTTCCTTAAGTTCCAATCTCAACATACATTTTTGTCATTCTCAAAATTCCTAAGTGTTAGTTGATTCTACAAATTGTGATTGTTTTGATTAACTTGCTTAATTCTTGAAAAAGCCTCAAAATACATTTTTTGAGTGACAAAAGGCAAGAGTGATATACATCAACTTAAAACCCCAATTTAAGTGAAACACAAGTGTTGAGTGACATTTGTGAGGAACCTTATTTCATTAAAATGTTTTTTTAGTCACAATGTCTAATGCAGATGAAACATCTAATAATGGTAGAAAAATATGATGAATGATGATGATAGATTCAGGGTAATGGAGCAATATTTTGTACTCATAGAAGTAGTTTATGGGGAGATAAGGGATAGGTTAGAGAGGCGAGAATAAAGAATTGAAAATATGTAAGGAGCTAGACTTAATCCTATAAGGCATGATAGGTAAAGGGAGGTTTCTATGGATGAATTTGAATATAAAGATGATGAGAATATTGGTAGTAAGGGTGAATTTGAATATGAATCAGAAGTGGGTAGAAATAAGTATAGAGGAGATAGGCATGGGAGGAGACATTGTAGAAATATTTTGAGAAAAATAGAGTAGATGGAAAACTTGGTAGTATCAAAATGAAGATACTATCTTTCCAACGTAGAAATGACCTTGACACCTATTTAGAGTGGGAAAAGAAAATAGAAATGATTTTTGAGTACCATAATTACTTTGAAGCTAAAAGGGTGAAGTTGGCAACAATATAATTAATTTATTATGCTCTTGTTTGTTGGGATAAATTGGGTCTAAATAGGAAGAACAATTGTGAGAGGTCTATAGTAACTTGGAGAGAAATGAAGACTCTAATGAGGAGGATATTTATTCCTAATCATTACTATAGAGAACTTTACAAAAATTGCATACCCTTACACCAGGATCTAAGAGTGTAGATGAGTATTATAAGGAAATGAAATTAACTTTGATAAGAGCTAATGTGCAACAAATAGGGAGGCCACAATGGCTCAGTTTCTAAATAGGCTGAACAAAAATATAATTGATATATTATAATGCATCATTATGTGAAATGGAAGACATGGTGCATATGGGAATTAAGGTGGAAAAGCAATTCATGCGTAAAGGTGCTTCAAAATCTTTCCTGGATTAAGTTCTTCATTGAAACAAAAATGGAAGAAAGAAGAAAAAGATATCCAAAAGGAGAGCACTAATGGCAAAGAAGAAGCTTAATCAAAGAGCAAAGGTAAATCTGATTCACAAACTTCTAGAAATAGAAATATAAAATGTTCCAAGTGTTTGGGTACATGTCATATTAACTTGTCAATGCCCCAACAAGAAGTTAATGATTCTGAAAAATAATGAAGTTGTTAGACTCCAATGTTTTGATGATGACAATTCAGAAAAGATTTTAAAAAATATTTTAATTGATAAAAAGCATTCACCAATAAGCTTATCGATAAGATGTCTACTCTTTAAGCTCTTCAATAAGTGAGAAAGAAATTTGTTAAAAAAAGAGTTTTCTGATAAGCATTTATTGAAGTCATATTCGATAAGACTACTTATCCACAAAGTCTTCAATAAATGAGTAATAGAATCTGTTCTAGAAAATCTGAGTCTTTGATTTGAAACGTATCTCTTCCAAAACTTATTCAATATGATTATTTATCGAAAAAACCTTAGATAAATTAGAAAATAACTCTATGTTTTTTATGAATGCATTTATTGAATCTAAAATTAGAATGATCAAAAAAGTTTTCAAAGAGAAAGCTTGGAGAAAATTGTTTTGAAATGAATTTATCAAAGTGTTAATTGATAAATGAGGATAAGGCATTCAATAAATAAAGTCTTTCTCTGTTTAAAGAAGAATTATCAGTTTATCGAGTCTTTAACCTGAACTACATTTTAAGACTCATTTGTCAAAGCATTATTCGATAAGTGTATTTATCAAAGAATATTTTGATAAATAGAGAAAAATTCTGATTTTTAAAGAACATTGAATTGTCGATTTGATAAATAATTTTTGATGGTGATTGCTTATAATATTTCTAAATTGTTTGAATTATCTATTTCTCGAAGTGCTTTAAGCAATCTTTTACAAAGAAGAGAGATTAAATAGAAAAGGAGAAAGTTTGACATTCCTCTGTTGGTATTTATCAATAAGCTTTTCGATAAGAATATTTATCGAAGAACATTTTGATAAATTGAATATTATAAAATTATGATATTTATCTAATAGCTATTCAATAAGGTCATTTATGAAGTTTTTTTTGATAAGGGCCCTTTCAATAAGAACTTCAATAAATGAGAAGAATATTCATATTATGAAGTTATTAAAGATTTATCAAATGATATTCTTTGTGTGATGTTAATAAGCTTATAACTTGCTCTGATTTGATGAATGATTTTTTAAATTCTTGTTTCCAATTCTATTACATTGTTTTGAAGATCAAAGAATGTATGAAGTACGTCTTAAAATGTTTACAAGAATTTTATTCAGCATTTATCGATAAGCTATTTAATAAGCATATTTATCAAAAATACTTCGATAACTAATATATTATGACATATATCGATAAGTCTGAAAGCATATGTTTTACAAAGAATATTTTTCAAACAGTTTTTTGATCAGGATGATTATCAAAGACCTATTTGATAAATTTAGAACTATTTGAATAAAATTTATTAATGATTTATCGAAGTCATTTTCAATAAAACTGGTTATCAAAAAATTGATCGACAAGATTCAAACTGTTTCGAAAGCAATTTTTTAATAATTTATCGAAGACTTTTTCGGGAAGGCACTTCTTTGATAAATTAAACTAATTTGTGAAAAGTTTTTTTTAACTAGACTTTGTAAGATCTTGATCTTTAAATTTAAAGTATCTAGAAACAATTACTTTATGCTTATACTGATTATATAGCATCTCTAAAACATGTTTTTAGATCATTTACAGATCAAATGAAGAAGATCATAAAAAGTGAAATGGACACATCAACATTAATGGCTATATTTTCCAATGACTACTCCAACATCTATTTCAACGGATATATGAAAATCTCAACTATAAAAAGAAGAAGCCGAAGAGAAAGGGATGGAGAAAAACATAAGAGTGGAGAAAAAAAAAGAAATGGATTACGATCATAAGCATCATCAGTTACTAAAATAACTATGCCTTTGTTTTTACTATGTTTCTCATTCTCTTAATAGAGCTTGTAATATTCTTTGAGAGAGAAGCAAAGAGAACTTGTCGTAAGTGCTTATCACAATATCTCTACTGAGAGAGAATCATCTTTGTATGAATCATTTTTCTCAATTGCTCAAGAGTAAGGGTCTCTTGAGTGGATTAATACCTTACGGGTTATAAGGGGAGTAAGAGAGATTCTCCATGGGATATTACCTTATAGGTTGTAAGGCACAGTGAGAGGGATTTTCAGTGTTGTTACCTTTTGGGCTGTAAGGAGGAGTGAGTGGATTCTCACATTAATATACTGAGGTGCCAAAAGCCCAGATAATCTTGAAAAATAATGAAACACTTAGAGGAGCTTTGGGGACTAGACGTAGTTTAAGTAGTAGGGTTGAACCACTATAAATTGACTATGTTCAACTTCTCATTTACTTGCTTTCCTCGTCTTTTAGCAAATAAGTGATATCCTTGTGAACTTAACCTTTTAGTTTATGTTCTTAATTTTTTTTATTTTTTATTAAATCACCCAATTCACCTCCTCTTGGATGATAGAACCATTCTAACACTTAGTATCAGTGCCGGTCACTTGATTAAAGGATATAACGATCTCAAGTGCAAAGATTATGGCTGTATTTGAAGGTTTTGATTACACTATTCCTCCCTTCCTTAAAGATATTGATTTTGGTTTTTATAAAGCTCGTATGGTGATATTTTTAAAAACTATTGATTTTGATATGAGATATATTTTTACAAATGATTTTGATTTCAAAATTAGAAAGGATTGGATTGAGGAAGAAAATAAATGTATTTCTTAAACATTAGAACAATGAAAATTCTGTCTAGTGCTTTAACTGAAAATGATTATGAGAAAATCAAATCTTGCACTAATGCTAAAGATATTTTAGATAATTTTGACTCTATCTATACTTCTAACAACTGTGTTGAAGTGAATGTCTCTAACATATATGTGAACAAATGATACCTAAGATTGAAGAAGGAGAAATCTCAGAACACTTCAATCAGTATGAGGAAGAAGAAAAACACAACATATAGGAATCAAATGAAAATAAATCACTATATGGAAGTTAAGATATATCTACGGTAAATATTTTCAATTCTTCTAGTATATTTGTGAAAAATAATTTTAAAAGATTGCATAAACTTATTTTTCAACCTATTATTGATACTATTTCAAAAAGCAAAAATGTTTTACAATTTAATGATATTACAGAGAAGTCTGATAGGAGGAGAAGAGTTTTACACGCTAATAATCATAAATTACCTCCACTTGACCAACACAATAACTGTAAAGGTATCCATAAAAGGCATCATCCTATTATTTGCAATTATTGTGGTAAGCTAGGTCATATTTCTCACACATGCTATATTATAAGAGATTGTAATGTGAGAAATATGTTTTGGGTTCCTAAAGGACATGTAAGGTCTAATACTACGCCTAAGGACCCAAATATAAGTGGGTACCAAAATATCCTAGTCCTCTAATTTTGCAAGATATTTTCAAGAATGGACGAATTGTCTCAAAGAAGAAGAAATAGCCTAAGAGAGCTACTCACTCGTTTAACAAGAAAACTTAGTGCACCCATTGCTCGAGCTACACAGAACATCCACAAAGAGAAGCAATGGAGAAAAGAAGAAGAGCACCTTGTATCTCGATGGACAATCACAGAGTACCATTGAACAACTCTAATGAGAACAAGAGAAATTGGATTTTTGAAGCAACAAGAAGATTGCAAGATTCCAAAGAAAGAAATTTAAAGTCTCAACATTACAAAGATATGCATGCAGACTTGCTCAAAAGAAAGGTACTAGAGTTCATCCCCAATCACCTACATTGCATTAAACAGACAAGGTATGTTAAAAGTAGGTGAGACACTTTTGAGCAATCCTTACTAGGAAAAGATAGAGTCAATCATCACACTTGACTCTTTGATTTTGAGAGATCACGAATGAATATTGTAATACTATGAAATATTATTTTTCTTAGAAAATCTATTTGACAAACATCTTCATAATTGCATTATTCATAATTCAATTCTTTGTGCATACATGTTTCTAAAATTGAAAATATCTTCTATATGTATAAAGTAAACATGCTCAATCCATTTGAATTAACCATATCTATAGAGCATGTAAATATTTACTTTATTTCTTCCAAACTAACTATTCATGGATCCAAACAAAGTTGGATACCAAAAAATGAAAACTGGCTCAATTGTTTTGTATAAAATGTGATTGAAAGGTTCATCTCAAATTTGTGACTATAAAGTAATATTTTAAATCTTTATGAAGATGAACTAGCGAAGCTTGAATTTTTGGTACTAAATGTGCAAGAAAGAAAGATCAACACCAATTCACCAAAATTAAGCCAGCTATCACAAGGACAAGAGGAAAATGATGAAATCTAATCCTTACCTCTGTATATTGCATAGCTAAATTCTGGATTGGATTAATGAATACTTGCTCCTTGTTTAACTCTTTTAGCAATCAACTTTTCAATACTGAAAAATATTTTCAGATTTCTAGATGAATTATAAAATAAAACTATGAATGTTTTCATATTTATAGTACATATTACTTCATGGATCTCAGTTCATACGTTTATCTTGATTTATAAAAGTGCATATCCATGATTTGAAAGATAAAATTTAATTTCAACACCTACATCAAAAATTTTGATTGTATTAAATGTATACAAATGATTTTGAAAATATTTGTTTCTGAAATATATGGGCATCGGTATTGGAGATTAATACTCTTATTTGAGAATTTCAGAAATATTCTAAATCCACTTAACAGAGTTATCATATTAGTGCAATCAAATGCTTGAACTCGTTATCCTTTAATGAGACAATCATCCTTTGAACAAAGTTAATCATTTATATGAAGTTCAAGCTTACCATACAGAAAGATTCTAGAGCATCATAGCCTTATGCTTAAAATATTTATTTTTCTAGAATAAATTTGTTACTCTAGTCACTTGGACTAAAGAGTTAATATCATTCATTGCTCAACCATCATTTGGAAAATGAATGAGAAAAATTCTTAAATAATTTATTTTGCTAACATCCTATCCAACTTTTGCTCATATAGAAATTCATGTTAACATTGTTGTTCAATATGCAATCTTATAGGGATATTTCTCTCCAATATGATGATCTTTAACGTTTTCACAAAATTAATCTTCAAAGGTCCATATTTTTAAAAAATCACATTGAATTTGTTTTCTTTAAAAATAAACGTTCTTCAAGATATACTCATTTTAAAGAGGGAGAGCTTCATATTTATATATGCATCATACTTTGCAAGCTCAACTCTTATCATATTCATCTGCATTCACTGAGAATTGATGTGTTTTGATGATGAGCCATTTTTATATGGTCTTATATAAAAGTCATTATTTATATGTTCAATATACTGGCCATAGTAACGATTCTCCAAGGAAGAAAGAAATTTGCATTTATGACAAGAGAATAAAGAAATATCTCAATGAACTAATCAAGTATGAGAATTCATAATTGACACAAGGGAGCACTGGAACTACAAAGTTCATTTGGTAAAAAGTTAAAAGGATTATCATCCATACCAATACAAAAGATGCTCAAACACAAAAAGAGGAAGGCAAAGAACTCCATGGATCAATTCATCAGCCAAAACTAAATGTGAATTTCTAAACTCTCTATATTGAACTTATCTGAGGCATCTTCATAATATTTTTCATGATATATATGTCTATGTGTTTTTGTTATGATTTCCTGGGACATGTTATGTTTTAAATGAAAGAAATTATACTATTCTTGAAGTTCATGTTTTAAAGTTATCGATAAAGGCTTCGATAAAATTTGAAACAAAATTAAAGCTATTTTGATTTTATTGTTTTCAAAGAACTAAGTCTTCTCAAAAGATTATTCGATAAAATCACTTATCGAACATGTCTTCAATAAGAATGAAATGTTTTGAAGATTTTGTGAAGTGTTAAAATTGGGATTTAGCAAATATCTTATCGATAAGCTAATAGATAAATTAATTCATTTTATGAAGTTTTTATGTTACTTTTTATTGATAAATTCTTCGATAAAAACACTTATCTAAATGTTATTCGATAAAATTTATAAAAAAAGTATTGATCAAACAACTTATCGATTAGGAAACTTATTGAAAAGCTATTCAATAAATTAAGTAATTATGAAAAAATAGTTAATGTTTTTTAATTGAATAACACTTTGATAAGAATATTTATCCAAGAATTCTTTGATAAATTCTGTGTGCTTTTATTGAAAAATGTTGTTATTTATTAAACAACTATTTGATAAATTTCTAACTGTTGCTTAAAGATTTATTAAAAAAGTTTACAGTTACTATTCATATCATTGAATTTCTCCAAAAAAAAGTATTCATTATCTCTAAACCTAAAAACTCAAATATGTTTTCATACCTTCATATCTTCAATGAAACTACTCAGAAATAGTTCCCCCAATATTCCAATAACAAATTTCCTCTCAAAAACCTCAAATTACCCTCTCGTCGCAACCTCTGTTCATCATTTATCTTCCCCAAAAATGTCAAGAACCAAAGTACCTGAGGTTGGCCTAAAAAAATTAATGGGTAAACAGAAGGAGAGCTCATTAAAGCTTAAATACAAGCCAAATGTGAGGAAGGATAAGAGTCCACCTAAGGAGAAAGCTACAACGACACAAAATATTAAGACACCAAGTTTAGAAATTAGCAAAGTGCTCGATAGGCTTGTAAAAGAAAGAGACATCTTCTATCCACTATGTTTAAAGAACATGAGTTCAAGGATAATTACTCAGATGAGATTCTTAACCAAGCTATCAATGCTGCCATCAACATGGGTGTTTCAGCTCAATCAACACCATATGTGCCTGTTGGTTATGAACAGAGAAGAAAGCAAATGGCAAGAAGAGGATGAGATGACACTTCTTAAGGTACCTCAAAATCTAATTCATCTACATCTATTCCTACCTTCATACCTACTCCTTCAACCCCTTCTTCTCTTGCTCTACTTACTGAGGATTTAGATAAAGGGGTAAATAAAGGATAATTTAAGGTAGAATTTGTAGAAAGAAATTTTGTCTAGTAGTCTATGTGGATCTAGACTATCTAAAGTATAATGACAAACTCTGCAAGATCTCTCTAACCTCGATGAAGAACTATGAAAATAGGTTAGGAATTAATCTGAACTTTAGTCCAGCAGTAGTGCAAAGGTTCTACTATAACATGAGGATAGTTGAAGAGGCCAATGAAGAAGGAGAATTGATAAACAACTGTTAGATCACTCATTTGAGGGGAAGAATTAAGCTTGATAAGGAGATCATTAACTTTTTACTCAAGACCACTGACCATGAGAAATGTCCTAAATTATCCTTGAAGAAAGTTTACCAAATTCTCATGCTCACTGATAGATTCACATGTGATTTCAAGTTTGTGACAAAGAAAATGTGTGATTATCATAGGATAATCCATTATATTTATTCAATGAGCATGGTAAATAAATTTGGAAGTTTCATATATCTCACTCAACTCAAGAGGATTATCTATTGTTGGTAAGGATCATCAATGGTGAAAAAAAATCAACATTAGAGCTTTGATATATTATGAGATTAGAAACTTTCATTTTGATAAGTCAAGAGCCACTCCAATTCTTTACCCCAACTGGTATCATTCTTTCCTTCAACGTAATAATATAGAAAATCTGAAGAAAAGAAAGAAAAAGAGGTAAAAATACTAAAGTTTGGAGCTGAGCAAATTCATCGCATGAGGATATCTCTATCTTCGCTTAATGGTGGCAAGAGTTTAGAAAAGAAAACAACAAGTGCAGCCAAACGAAGCCTAATTATCTGTAGACTAGCTCAACCTTCAGTGGCTCTATCTTTTGCTTAGGCTACAATTCACCATGTAGTTCAACAAGAGTTGAGGAATCTTGAGGAAAGCCTATTAGTACGAGTTTTAAGAGAGCATTCACTAAAATGGCTAGAAGATATGACTCCACCTCTGAGATATAGTACATAGAAAAATATCATAGATTCACATAAGCAACTGATTAGGGTGTTAAGAGATGAATTTATTGACTTGAAGAACAAAGTCACCATCTCTAATAGTTGCTTCTCTAATAAAAACTTGCTAAATAATCCATAGGTCAATGCTTAAACTTTCCAAACTACTATACCTTTAGAGACTAACCAAGCTGCTCCTTTTGTACCTAATATTCCTTCTTCCACCTCATAGCCATTAGTTTCTGAATCAACTACTCCTTCCACCACACAACAAATTGCTCCTCCCTCTGAGTCCACTCCTTCATCTCTATAAACAACAAAGTACTCAATCTTCCTCCCATGATTCAATTTTTGATGATTGACAAAAAGGGGAAGAGATGAGATGAATGAGATAGTAGCAGTCTAGTTTTATCTTATTTGCTTAATTGATCTTTATGTTCTATTTGTTGTTTTTTGTTTGCTATTATTGCTTATGCTTTAATCATTTCAATACTTATCATTTTTCTAATTGAGTTTTGTCATCATCAAAAAGGGGGAGAAGTGTTAGATTATTTGATAAAGACAATTGAGAAACTATTTTAAAAAGCATTTTAACTGATAAAGATCATTTATCGATAAGCTTATCAATAAGAGGTTTACTCGATAAGCTCTTCGATAAGTGAGAAAGAAATTTGTGAAGAAAAAGAATTTTCCTATATGCATTTATTGAAGTTATATTCAACAAGACTACTTATCGATAAAGCTTCAATAAATGAGAACCATAATCTATTTTAGAAAAAGCTGAGTCTTTGATTTGAAACTTATCTCTTCAAAAATTTATTCAATAAGCTTATTTATTGAAGAAGCCTTTGATAAATTAGAAAGTGACTCATTATTTTTATGAATGCATTTATTGAATCTAAAAATAGATTGATTGAAAAAGTCTTCAAAAAGAAAGAGAGGAGAAAATTGTTTTGAAATGAATGTATCAAAGTGTTAATTGATAAATGAGTTAATCGATAAGGCATTCAATAAATAAAGTCTTTCTATGTTTAAAGAAGAATTATCATTTTATCAAGTCTTCAATCTGAACTGCATTTTAAGACTCATTTATCAAAGTATTATTTGTTAAGTGTATTTATTGAAGAATATTTCGATAAATAGAAAAAAATGTGGTTTTTAAAGAACATTGAAGTGTTGATTTGATAAATGATTTTTGGTGGTAATTGCTTATAATATTGCTAAATTGTTTGAATTATTTATTTCTCAAAGTGATTTAAGTAATCTTACACAAAGAAAAGAGATTAAATAGAAAAGGAGAAAGTCTAACATTGCTCTTCTAGTATTTATCAATAAGCTTTTCGATAATATCATTTATCGAAGAATATTTTGATAAATTTGATATTATTAAATTATAATATTTATCAAATAGTTATTCAATAAGGCTATTTATCAAAATCCTTTTTGATAAGGGCCCTTTTCAATAAGCACTTCAATAAATGAGAAGAAAATCCATATTCTAAAGTTATTAAGAAATTATCAAATGATTATTTGTGTGATCTTAATAAGCTTATAACTTGCTCTGATTTGATGAATGATCTTATAAATTATTGTTTCCAATTCTATTACATTGTTTTGAAGATCAAAGAATGTCTAAAGTCTGTCCTGAAATGTTTAGAAGAATATTCTTCAATATTTATGTATAAGCTATTCAATAAGCTTATTTATAAAAAAAATACTTTGATAAATAATGTATTATGACATAAATATATAAGTCTAAAAGCATATGTTTTGAAAGGAATATTTTTTTCAAAGAGCTTTTCGATAAGGATGATTATCTAAGACCTATTTGATAAATCTAGAACTATTTGAATGAAATTCATTAATTTATTGAAGTCCTTTTCGACAAGACTGGTTATCGAAAAATTGCTCGATAAGATTTAAACTATTTTGAATGCAATTCTTCAGTAATTTATCGAAATATTTTTCAATAAAGTACCTCTTTGATAAACTCTTCTATATATTAAATTGATTTGTGAAAATATTTTTTTGAACTTGACTTTGTCATATCTTGATCTTTAAATTTAAAGTATCCGGAAATGATTGCTTTATGTTTACATTAATTATATAACTTATATAAAGCATGTTTCTAGATCATTTGCAGATCAATAGAAGAAAATCATAAAAATTGAAATGGACATGTCAACATTAACGGCTATATTAACGACTACTCCAACATCTACTTCAACGGATATTTGAAGAAGTCAACTATAAAAGGAAGAAGAAACTGAAGAGAAAGGGCTGGCAAAAACAAAAGAGTGAAGAGAAAAGAAGAAATGCATAACAATCATAAACAACATCAATTATTAAAATAATTGTACCTCTGTTTTCACTTTGTTTCTCATTCTCTGAACAGAGCTGGTACTATTCTTTGAGAGAGAAACTAAGAGAACTTGTGCTTAAGTTCTTATCACAATATCTCTGCTGAGAGATAATCATATTTGTATCAATCATTTTTTTAAATTGCTAAGAGTAAGGGTCTCTTCAGTGGATTAATACCTTCCCCGTTGTAAGGGGAGTGAGAGGGATTCTCATAGGATATTACCTTACATGTTGTAAGGGGAGTGAGAGAGATTCTCATTGTTGTTATCTTATGGGTTGTAAGGTAGAGTGAGTGGATTGTCAGATTAATGTATTGTTGCGTCAAGAGCCCGACTAATCTTAAAAAATAGTGGAACACTCAAAGGAGCTATGGGAACTGAACGTAGGCCAAGTGGTGGGGCTAAACTAGTATAAATTGATAGTGTTCAACTTCTCATTTACTTACTTTCCTCGTCTTTCAGCAAATCGGTGGTATCCTTCTGAACTTAACCTTTTAGTTTATTTTAAAGTTCTTAAAGTTTTTAAATTTTCTTAAAATCACCCAATTCACCCCCAACTTGGGTATAGAGCCATTCTTACAGTTGTTACTAAAAGTGATAGTGATCATGATTCTATTTCCTTACTTAAAGATGCTAGTGATGATGGTGTTGAATATCCTGTGGAAGGAGAATGCCTTGTGGTTAGAAGAGTTTTAAATTGTCAAATCTAGAAAGATGAGATGAATGAGCAAAGGGAAAATATTTTCCATACTCACTGCCTCATTAATAACAAGGTATGTAGTGTGATAATTGATGGTGGGAGTTTTACAAATGTTGCAAGCACTACATTGATTGATAAATTGAATTTTCCTATTGTTAAACATCCTAGGCCATAAAAGCTATATTGGTTGAATGAATGTGAGGAAATTAAAGCAAGTTCTGATTTCTTTCGCAATTGGAAAATATTGTGAAGAATTACTATGTGATGTTGTTCCTATATATGCTAGACATATACTGTTGGGCAGACCTTGGGAGTTTGATAGAAAAGTGAAGAAGGATGGGTTTACACATAGATATTCTATTGTACTGAACAATAGACCCTAAGAGTAACAATTCCTAATAGGCCAGACTATAGAAGCAATCTAGAAGAAATGAAGGAGCTTCAAAGGCAAGTGGAAGCGCTCATGGCAAAGGGATATGTTAGATAAAGTTTTAGTCCTTGTGTTGTTTTAGTACTTTAAAGAAAGATGGAACATTGAGGATGTGCATTGATTACAAAGCTGTAAATAATATCACTATAAAGTATTGAAATCCCATTCTTAGACTAGATAATAGATGATATGCTTAATGAATTTCATGGTTCCATTGTCTTTTCTAATTGATTTGATATATGGATGTTCAAATTAGAATGAGGGAAAGGAATGAGTGGAAAATTGCTTTCAAAATAAAACATGGTTTGTATGAGTGGTTAGTCATGCCATTTGATTAACTAATGCACCTATCACTTTCATGAGATTAATGAATCATGTTTTGTGTGCTTTCATTGGGAAATTTGTTGTGGTTTATTTTGATGACATTTTGATCTATAGCAAGAATCTTGATGAGTATTTGAATAATTTACATTGTGTACTTGATGTTTTGAGAAAGGAAAAATTGTTTGAAGATCTAAAAAAGTTGACTTTTGCATGGATAAAATTGTTTTTCTTGGTTTTGTGGTGAGTGTTAAAGGCATCAAAGTTGATGAGGAAAAGATAAGAGCTATAAAAGAATGGCCAACACCTAAAAGCATAACTGAAGTAAGAAGTTTTCATGGTTTAGCTAGCTTTTATAGGCACTTTGTGAAAGATTTTATCACACTTGCTGCACCACTCTCTGAGGTCATAAAAAAATCTATTGGTTTTAAATGAGATAAAGCACAAGATGATGCATCAATGAACTTAAGGACAAATTGTGTTCTACACATGTGTTAGTTTTGCCTGACTTTAATAAAACTTTTAAAATTGAATGTGATGCATCTGGAGTTGGAATAGGAGCTGTTTTAATGCAGGATGGAAAGCCAAATTGGTTATTTTAGTCAAAAGCTAAATCAAGCAACCTTGAAATATCCAACATATGACAAGGAGCTTTATGTACTCAAGAGCATTAGAGAATGGCAACACTACCTTTAGTCTAAGCAATTTGTGATTCATACTTATCATCAATCTTTAAAGCATATAAAGGGTCAAGGTAAATTGAACAAAAGACATGCAAGGTGGCTGGAATTTATTGAGAAGGTATACTCTTCTTACTTTTGTAAATACTAGATTGCTTGGTTTTGAATATATCACGGAGTTGTATGCTAATAATGCTGATTTTGCTAAAATGTTTATTGCTTGTGAAAAGAAAGCCTTTGCCAAGTATTATATAATTGATGGCTACTTGTATAGATTGTGTGTGCCTCAATGTTCTTTGCGAGAATTACTTGTGAGAGAAGAACATGGAGGAGGATTAATGGGACATTTTGGTGTGAATAAGACTTTGCATGTTTTGCATGAACATTTATTTTGGCCTAAAATGAAACGTGATGTGGAAAGAATATGTTCTAAATGTATAATATATAAACAGGCTAAGTTTAGAGTTTTGCCATATGGTTTTATATCCCATTACCTGTGCCTAGTGAACCTTGGGTAGATATTTCAATGGACTTTGTTTTAGGTTTGCTTAGGTCAAAAAGAGGGATAGATTCAATATTTGTGGTTGTTGATAGGATTTCTAAAATGACACATTTCATTACATGTCATAAAACTGATGATGCCATATATTTCTAATTTGTTTTTTAAAAAAATTGTGAGACTTCATGGTGTTCCAAAAAGCATTGTTTCTGATAGGGATACATTTTTTATATAATTTTTGGACAGTTTTGTGTGGAAAGCTTAGTACTAAATTGTTATTTTCTATTGCTTGTCATCCATAAACTGATAGACAAACTAAAGTTGTTAATAGAATGTTCACTCAATTGCTTATAATTGTGATTCAAAATATTTGACAAATTAGGAAGATTGTTTGCTATGAAGTAACTTCATGAAAAAGTAAAACAACAAATTGAAAAGAAAAATGAGCAATATGAATCTAAGGCTAACAAAGGAAGAAGGCATTTTTTTTAACCTGGTAATTGGGTATGGGTGCATATGAGGAAAGAAATATTTCCAGCTCAAAGAAAGTCCAAATTAGCTCCAAGAGGAGATGGTCCCTTTCAAGCTCTTGAAAGGATTAATGATAATACTTATAAAATTGATTTACCTTATAAGTATAATGTTAGTGCTACTTTCAATGTGGCCGATTTATCTCCTTTTAATATGGTGATGATTTGACACAGATCCTTTTGAGGAGAGAGGGAATGATGCGACACATTAAGATGGCTTTTCAACTTCCAAGGATCCTTTGCATATTCTAACTAGATTAATGACAAGATCAAGAGCTAAAAGAATTAAGGAAGCATTGAATGAGCTAGTGTAAGAGGTATTGACAAAGCAAATGGCAATTGGAGCAATAGATCATATTAAAAATGCTGAGGACGTCATTAATTTTATTTGTGCTGAAAATGAAGTTGCTGAACCTATTTTAGGCTTGGAGACATCAATTTAAAGGCCTTGGACCAAGTAGTACACATGGGAAGACTCATTTGGGCCTAAATAATCACTTTTTAGGCTTAAAATGCTTATCTTATTTTTATTATTGTATTTGTACGAAAATTAGTAATTAGTTGGCATATTTCACTTTTGGGTTCCCAAGTTACTTGAATTAAGTCCTTTTTATTTTATTTAAGTTAGTATTTACTATTTTGAATCCCTATGTTACATTTAATGCTTTTTAGGTCTAGATTATCTTTAGGGTGTTTTCATAGAACTAATAGACTTATCAAGGCTTGATCAACCTTGTAGCATCTTCTAACACTTTAGGTCCATGTTCTTATATGTTCAAGGGTTCAAGTGGTTCACCAGACCTTTATTTGTCATTCTTGGGGTATGTATATTTTGATTGGTTGTGGGTTCATGGGATTTTCTCTCATAGGTTCGCACCACTACCCCAACAGTTCTATGAGGGGCCAATATTTCTCAATGGTTCCATGAGGGGCCAATATTTCGCAATGGTTCCATGAGAAGCTATGACACCCCAATAGTTCTGGAGGGACCCATGATGTGGTTGTGTGTGCTATGAGTTTTTGGCCAGCCCACAGCACATAATCTCATCAATCATCCTTTAAAGATTATCTTACCTTCATTATCCATGGAGTATGAGGAGTTGATTAGTTTAAATAAAATGTGTTAGCTAACAATCCGCTAGCTAGATCTCAATCAAATCTATAACTCACAGATATTGAACAGATAAATATGAATCATTCAACTCAAGAGACAAGATGAATTAAAACACAAAACTCAAGAGATTAGTTTAAGGCTCCCCGGCAACAGCGCCATTTTGATAACTGTCATTTTAATTATCAAACAAAACTAAGCTAACTAATAGTAAAGTGGAGGCTAACCTAGGTTGATTCACAAGGAGCCTAAATAGATGTAGGAGTTCCTAATTAATCTAATGAGCCACAAATTAACAAGTTAAAAAGATGGTGTTTGATGAGTTTCAATCTAACTACTGAAAACAAATCCTATGCTATTGTTTATGCTTTTAAGTGTTTACGATGATGAGATGAATAAATGACAAGTGTGTTCCCTTGGAGATTACCTTACCTTCATTATCCATAGAATATGAGGAGTAGATTAGTCAAATTAGAATATGTTAGCTAACAACTCGCTAGCTAAATCTCAATCAAAGCTATAACTTGTAGACATTAAAAGAGATTAAGAATCATTCAACTCAAAGATAGTAGAATATAAATTAAACAGATTCACTTCAATCAATCACAACTATGTTCAACTCGATCAAAAAGATGAGAATTAATCAAATGTCAGTTATACAGAAATAAGAAATTCAACTCGATTCCCTACTTCTTTGTCCTCTACTACTCTAATTGCATCAGTAATTATAGAGCTAACTATATCAACTCGATACATTTAACTCTGAATTAAAAACACAATGAACTCAATGTTTAACTCAAGGATTCTGGTTCAGCATCATCTCCAAGAGAGCATAGTAGCTTAGCCTTGCATTGCCATATGAGGTTTAGTAGCAACAGAAAATATAGCAGCAGTCATGGTGAAATAGATAGAAGAAGATGAAAATGAACTACAGAACTTTCCTCTGGTTCTATTGTCTATAACAGAGGAAGGTTGCAGAATAGAAAATGAAGATGGAGAGAGAAATGGAGATGAAAGGAGAATGGTGTCAAGATCTGTGATGGATGGAATAGAAAGTGAGAATAGAGTAGAATGAGTGTAGTGATGATTGATGCAGAATTGGTGTGCTCTGCGTGAATGGAATCTGTCTAGGCGTATCTGTTATGATATGTGATAGTGTGTGAAGGATGTAAATGGTAGCTGAAATGGTGTGAAGGATGTGTGGAATGCATGAGTTGTTGCTGAAATGTGTGATTCTATTCAGATGAGGTATGTGTGTGTGTGAACAGTGCCAAATGTGTGGAATTCTATATGTTACAGCACATGCTTGATCTCCCATTTGCAATTTGTTATTAGATCTGGATCGAGCACATGTTCCATGTGATTCTGCAGCTCTTGGATCCAGCACATACTTACATACCCAGCTGTCAATTAGCCTAACATGTTGATTGGTCACTGCAAAGTAGAAATTTAATAGATTATTTATCAAATGAATCACTAAAATCAAATCAATTAATTTCCACTTGCTCCATTTTAATTTTATTAATTAATTACTTATCATATTGGTAAATAGGGATAAAATTAATAATAAAACTCACTTAAAACACACTAAAAATCACTATAAATATGAGTTTATCAACTCCCTCACACTTAGCTTTTGCACTCCGAGCAAAATTATGGATCAAAATTGAAATTCAAACACACATGTTCAGCATATTTGGCAAAACAGATTCAGCATGAGCACTTGTAGTCATCCACCTTTTTCTTTTAATTGGCAGCAGTCCAAACTAATCTCATATTAATCAAAGAATCCAAATCATGCAATGAAATCATAGTAGGCAACTAGGTTGAGATTTTCTCACAAGGTGTAGTGTTTCACTCATTCTCTTATCAAGGTAATTTCACTTAACCATCTAGCTTAGGCTTCCCATAGGCTTATAACCATCATACATCTCCACCACTGCATACCACAAGGGTTGTGAATCAAAGGGTCTTTATTAGCTTGTAATGTTGGAGAAGCCAAGTGATGAAATAGAAATACATGTCAATGATTAATGAATTACTGCACATGATCTTAATTCTCCAATCTAATCTGAACTTGCACAGCAGAGAGTACCACAATCACCAAATATTTTCCTTTCATTTAAGTTGAATATCACTTTTGTTCTTTATGGTCTATCTCTTCTTTCTTTCTTTCTTTTTCTCTTTTCTATACTTTTTCTTTTTGCTTTTCTTTTCTTAACTATTGAACCAGATAGCAAATATACTGAAGTTCAAATATCCATCAAGTGGTACAATTTAACAGTTATTTCACAGCAGCAAGTACCCTGTATAGCATTCATTAATCAATGATGGAATTTTAAAAGAAAGTGAAGGTCTCAAAGGGGTTAGCAAATGATTTAATTTTTATGTGGCTACTGTTTAAGGCAAGAGGGTTTTGAAAGAAATGCCCTTATCATATTCACAATTCCAAGAAGATAATGTGGTTTTGAATAAAGGATTGAAACAAGTTCTGCAAAGTTACCAAACTAGATGGTGTCACACAATGGAGGCTCAAATTCCTTCCATCTAGTTTACTCACCCTAATCCACTCCCTATGATAAGATTGCATGAATTTTAGACAAAATACATTAGATCAATCAGTCATGCTGCACAATTTTCCAGTAGTAAATCAATGAAACAAGCAACTCATACTTCATCAAGCTTGCCAATGTTAAAAAATGTGTTCAAAATTCAATTTTAAAAACATGATAGTAAGTTCAATCATAACAAGCACTATCAAATGAAATAAGAGAATTTTTCAGCAGAAGTTCAAGTCTAGTCACGACAAAAGGGTCTTCAAGTCATGACTGTTTTACACAGAGAATTTTTTTCATAAAACATGGAATATTGGTCGCGACGAACATGTATATTGGTCATGACTCATGATCACAGAGAGTAATCCTGACAAACACACAAGCATATATTGCGACCAAGATACAGTCGTGACAAAGATAAGCACAGATCACGACTAAAATATCATAGATAAGTAATCATCAGAAAGTAAGAATTAATGGTTATGACAAACATGTTTAATGGTCGCGACTACTTTGCACAGAGAGAAGAGGTCGCGACAAAAATATGCAAAGAAACTTGACACATATGCACACGTTAGTCGTGACAAGAATAGTACAATGTCACGATTAGACTATAGAATCTCAACAATTATTTGTCTTTTATTTACCCATTTTTCACACTAAATTTCATACTCCCCCACACTTAAATTCTACATTGTTCGTAATATGAAGAAGTAATAAAATACATGCAAAGTTTGAATTGATAAAGAGAAAGCAAAACCAGAATCCAAGATGAACTTATTAGATGTTATCTACCCCTACTGACTTGGTCTCCTCCCCCACACTTAATCAACATATATCAGCTCAAGTATATAGTAAAATAGTGTAATAGACTATTGCAAGTGGGAAAAAAAGGAAGGAGACAACATGAGTATCATGGGGGCTTTAAGTTCTCCTTGTACAGCTTCAATAGGTGGCCATTAACTGAAATGCTGTACCATATGTCTCATCCATTAATTGAATTGCCATAGTCATGCACCTTGGTCACCACATATGGACCATCCCATCTTGCAGCAAGTTTTCTAGTTTGAAAGCATATCTAGCTTTAAATCGTAAAACCTTATCTCCAACCTGAAATTCCTTATGCATAATCTGTTTATCATGAAGAAACTTGGCTCTTTCCTTGTATATCATAGAATTCTCATAAGTGTCTAGCCTTATTTCTTCTAGCTCTTGAATCTGTAACATGGCATGATGTATGCTCAACTTCCACTAGTAGATGGCAAAATTTACCATAGACTATTATGTATGGGGACATCGCAAGTGGGGTTTTATGAGCTGTTCTGTATGCCCATAAAGCTTCATTTAACCTTACACTCCAATCCTTCCTTGAGGGTCTTACGATCCTCTCCAGAATCCTCTTGATAACTTTGTTGGAATTCTCTGTTGACCATTCGTTTGGAGATGATAAGTGGTGGAAACCTTGTGCTTGATCCCAAACTTGGCAAATAACCCACCTAAAATTTTATTATAGAAATGAGAGTCTTGATCACTCACTATAGCTATTGGTACACCAAATCTTGAGAAGATGTGTGACTTGAGAAATTTAGAAACTATCACTGCATCATCTTTCCTTGTTGGTATAGCCTCCACCCATCTTGAAAGATAGTCCATAGCTAGTAGAATATATGTATATCCAAAAGATGGTGGAAATGGTCCCATGAAGTCAATGTCTCATACTTCAAACACCTCATAAAATAGCATAGGTTGCTGAGGCATTTTATGCCTTTTAGTCAGTCCACCAAACAATTGGCACCTATCACAAGCTTTGCAAAATTCATAGCAGTCTTTGAATAATTGTGGCCAATAAAAAATAGCATACATAATCTTCCTTGATGTCTTCTTTGCACTGAAATGGCCTCCACAAATAAAAGAATGGCAAGCTATAAGAATGTTGTCCACTTCTTCACTTGGCACACATATTCTTATAACTTAATCACTGCATATTTTTCACAGAATGGGTGGTTCACAAATGTAAAATTTTGCCTCATGCTTGATCTTTTGGCCCTGAAAATGAGATAAAGAAGGTAAAATTAGACCAGTAACAATATAATTCACTATATGGCAGTACCAAGGTGTAACTGCAGAAATTACAGAAACAAAATCTCTAAATGTATCACAAATAATGTCAGAATCTAATACTCCGCTTGTATTTTCAGGCAACCTGTTCAAATGATCAGCTGCCAATTTTTCTACTCAAATTTTATCCTTTATCTCCACATCAAATTCTTAGATTAACAACATCCACCCCAAAAGCCTAGGTTTGGACTGTGGCTTCTTAAACAAGAACTTAACAGCAACATGGTCAGTGTATATAATCACTTTAGAACTCAAAAGATAAGATCTAAATTTATCCAATGTAAACACAATGGCAAAGAGTTCTTTTTCTGTGGTAGTGTAGTTCTTTTGAGCATTATCTAATGTCTTAGAAGCATATGAAATGACTTTAAATAGCTGACCTTCTTTTTGTCCCAACATTGCACCTACAGCTTCATTTGATACATCACATGAAAGCTCAAACTCTAAATGTCAATTAGGTGCAGCAAGTATAGGCGGTGTTATAATCATAGCTTTAATAGTGTCAAATGCTCTCTTGCAAGAATCATCAAAACAGAACTCTATATCTTTTTACATGAGTTTAGAAAGTGGAGATACAATCTTGCTAAATTCTTTAATGAACCTTCTATAGAATCTAGCATGTCCTAGAAATGACCTTAGTTCCTTTAAATATTTGGGATAAGGAAGAGAAGGAATAATCTCAATCTTAGCTTTATCTACCATAATCCCATATTTAGATATTAAATGTCCTAGAACTATGCCTTTATCTACCATGAAGTGACATTTTTCAAAATTCAGTACAAGTTTTTTCTCAATGCACCTTGCTAGAATTTTCTCCAAACTTTCTAAACACTCATCAAAGTCCTTACCATACATTGTAAAATCATCCATGAATACTTCCATGTTGTTTTCTAAGAATTTACTGAATATGGACATCATAGCTCTTTGAAATGTTCCAGGAGCATTGTATAAGCCAAATGGCATCCCCTATAAGCATAGGTACCAAATGGGCACATGAATGTGGTCTTCTTTTGATCTTTTGGTGCAATTAGAATATGAAAATATCCTAAAAAATCATCAACAAAATAGTAATAGGACTTCCCATCAAGTCTTTCCAGCATTTGATCTATGAATGGTAAAGGAAAATTGTCCTTCCTAGTTGCATCATTCAATTTCCTATAATCAATACACACTCTCCATGAATTCTGCACTTTATTAAGGATTAGTTCATTTTTTTCATTCCTTACCACAGTTATTCCACTTTTCTTTGGCACAACAAAACTAGACTTACCCATTCACTGTCTAAAATTGGGTAAGTAATCCAGCTTTCAACAACTTAGTTACCACTTTCTTAACCACTTCATATATCAAGGGGTTTAATCTTCTTTGTTGATGTTTAATAGGCTTGGCTCCTTCCTTCAACAAAATTTTATGTGTGCATAAAGATGCATCTATACTAGGTATATCAGCTAGAGGCCATCCTATTGCTCTCTTATGTGTTTATATCAGCTTTTCTTCCTCAGGAGTAGAAAGTGAGTTAGCAATTATAACAAGTAATGTATTATTTCTAGCTAAAAACACATATTTAAGGTTACTAGGAAGTGGTTTGAGTCCCAACTCAAGTGGTTGGTCAATTGATGGAACCAACTTCTTAGTTTCCAGAGCTGTAACATGCTTTATCAAGTCTGTCCTCATAGGTTATGTGTTGTTCAGTTCTATCAATGTAATCAGAGTTTCAGCAACTAGTTTTCCTATAATTTTATCCTGTTGCAAATCCTTCATTCAAAAAGTTAGTAACAGATAAAGAAAAAGATTGTAAGGTGAAAAGTAAGCTATCAACTGAGATATAGTTAATACTTGACACATCACCACTACTATGCAAAGAAAATACAGAAGAAGAAGAAATTTCATATTCAAGCAATTCACATTCAGCTCTCAGATTTCAGCATATGCTTTCCATGTTCCTCTTTAGCCTCTTCAATGTATGCATCAATTGTACTTAAGCCTAACAGTGAGTAATCTTTAAATTGATATCTCATTGCTTCATAGACATTAAAAGTTATGACGTTATCATCCACTTCCATTATTATGCTCCTATATTTCATACTTATCACAGTGTTTGCTGTTCTAAGGTACCTAAAATAATAGGTCATTCTGAATTTGACTCGTGACATATTCAAAACATAAAAATCTGCAGGTATAATCAAGTCTTTGACCTTAACCAATATGTCCTCTAATAGTCCCTCAAGTTTCCTAGTGGTTCGATCAGCAAGTTGTACTATCATTGATATTTCCTCAAGTGAGCATATGCCTATGCCTAATGATGTATAAATAGAAGTTGGTATCACATTGATGGCTGCACCAAGATCTGCCATAGCACTAGCATACTGAAACTTACCAATAGTGATTGGGATTGTAAAGGAACTTGGATCATCACATTTAATAGGAAGTTATGGCTTAAACAAAGATGACACACTATATCCTACTTGAACCCTATCATTTGGTTTGTAAATTTTTTTATTAGTACAGAGTTATTTCATGGATTTTCTATACTTGGGTATGCTTCTAATAAGATCTACAAGTGGCACATTAACTTCTAGTTTGCCTAACAAATTCAGAATATCTTGTTCCTGTTTATCTTTCAAACCCTTCTTTTGACATGTGTATGCATTAGGAAAATGTATGTGTTTAATACTTACCTTTCTATCCTTCTGTTATGCATCTTCATGCTCCTTCTTATTCTGATTTCTATTTGATTCTTGATTTGCATTGCTGGAAGTAGCAAATGTTTCCAGCATAGCAGATGATTGTGCAGCCTCCTTCAATGTAGTTTGCTCATTCTGTTGTAATATGCCCTCCTCTTTGCTACTTTCTGATTCAATATAGGTGAAGGTTTTTCTTTAATCACTTCTTCAGCTCTAGATTTATTTTGCTGCTCAATTGTTTCCTTATCCTCCCTCTTCTGTATCTGCTCTCCCTACCATTTTTCCACTTCTCAAGCTGTGTTTGAAGGCAAATTCTCCCCAATTCTGGCTTGGATATCATTCACTGAGTTTACTAGCTGTGATACATAGCCATTCATGTTTGCTACTTTTGTCTCCTATTGTTCCATTTTACTCTCTACTGCAGCAAATTTGGCTTCTGTTGTTGCTTGGTTATTCTCTATAGTAGATCTCAAGTCCTTGAAGTTAGAGCAGAAGTTTGTATTGATGGAGTTTATATTTGAATTCATCACATTAATATTCTTCATTATCTTAGATATTCCATCGTTTTTTGTAGAAGTAGGTAATTTTATAACTCTAAAAGATTTAGCCACTTGTCTATAATTATTGAATCTATTTTGCCCAAAATTTCTGTCTCCACCTCCATCCCTCCATCTGAAATTAGGATGATTTCTCCATCCTTCATTATATGTGTTGGAGTATGGATTCCTTTATGGATATTGATTTTGTTTGCCTTAATAGATAGCTTATACATCTTCATAGTGTGTAGGACAATTGACAGTAGTGTGCATAGGAGAAAAACAAAGTTGACAACTAGGAGCAACAAAAGCTTGAGAGTATGGGCTTTAAATATGTGAATTCCCCAATTGACCAGTTAGGTTGTTGATATGAGCATTCATAGCAGCAACTTGAGAGGATAAACAATTATAATCTTGAGAAGGCTTTGCAGATACCTCATGGACTTGCCTAGCATCCCAGCCCCCATACTGTTGGTCATTGCTTGTTATGTTCTCAATCAGGTTTTATGCTTCATCTGGAGTTAAATCATCGATGGAGCCTCTAGCAGCTGCATCCAAATTCTTTCTGCATGCATATCGCAATCCTGAATGGAAATACTATACCAAATGCTCAGTTAGAATCTGTTGGTATGGACATCTATCTAACAGCTCTTGAAATCTTCCCCAAAACTCATAGAAAGATTCTTGATCATACTGTTTTGAAGTAGGGAAGTATCTCTTTAGGAAAGTAGTCCTTAAGTTGTTCTAGGAATCCAATGCTTGAGGTGTATGATGTGATAGCATATAAAACTATTTATTTGCCTTTCTTTCAAGTGTAAAGTAGAATATTTATCTTTGCACAGCATCCATGTAAGCACCTATAGGTTTCATGGATGAGCAAACCCACTGCATAGTCTTCAAGTGCTTGAAATGATCTTCACCTATCAATCCATAAAATTTTGGTAAGTTACTTAACAAAGGACCTTTCAACTCAAAATTAACATCCAAAGCAGGACAAGTACAGAAAGGATCAAAGTTTGCATGAGAAGAAGTCAATTCTCTTATACTCATATGTGCTCTTCTATTGTTCATGTTATTCTCTCCATGTTGCTCATTTTGAATATTCTGATTATGAGTTTCAGTTTCATTATGCTCCATGACAAAATGATTATCTAATATAGCACCAGATGCAAAATCAATCTCAGCTGCAATAGATTCACCAGAAGAACTAAGCTCAACAAAAGATGCAACACTAGCTTGATTTAAGATTTTATTTTTTTTAAGTTGCCTAAGTGTTCTATTGATTTCTCTATCCAAAGGGAAGAATTTAGAGCTTCTGTTCATG
This sequence comes from Leucaena leucocephala, assembly GCA_037074615.1. Classification (NCBI taxonomy): domain Eukaryota; kingdom Viridiplantae; phylum Streptophyta; class Magnoliopsida; order Fabales; family Fabaceae; genus Leucaena; species Leucaena leucocephala. The sequence continues at coordinate 5,391,208 of CM073528.1, forward strand.
CAAATCACGCTCAACAATGATACAGAATATCAAATATGTCACAGATGCAGCAATTATAGGAATTCAGATCAAATAATTGCAATTTAAAATAGTAAGGTCGCGACTACATGGTCACGAAGTCGTGACTACTAAGCACAGAGAATAGAGATCGCGACAAGAATGAACTTGAGGTCATGACTGCCAGTCACAAAGAGGAAAAATTCTTATAAGGATTTTTGGTCACGACTAAAAATCACAGAGAGCAAAATGCTTGAAGTTTTCAGTTTCTGGTTGTGACCAATTATAACTTAGGTCGCGACCAAAAATCACAGAGAGTAAATCTAATTCAAACAATAATTTTTAGTTGTGACTAGAAATCACAGAGAACAAAACTGGATGAACAATATTTTTGGTTGTGACCACAAAGCAGTAAGGTCGTGACTAACAATAACATAAAGCAAAATAAGTTGAAAACAAATTTTTGGTTGCGACCACATGTGCTTCTGGTCTCAACAAAGTTCACAGAGATGCTCAAAAATCAATTTTAAACACTTTGGTCGTGACTAGAAAGGCAAGTGGTCAAGACTAAACAAGACAAAACACTAAATATGCAGAAAATCTGAAATACCTATCTACTTTTTATGATTTTTAGGCCCAGGAGATTGCTTAGGAAACCTTAACAAGTAATGCTCCCCGACAATGGCGCCATTTTGATAACTGTAGTTTTAATTATCAAACAAAAGTAAGCTAACCAATAGTAAAGTAGAGGCTAACCTAGGTCGATTCAAGAGGAGTTTAAACAGTGTAGAAGTTTATAATTAATCTAATGAGCCACAAATTAACAAGTTAAAGAGATGGTGTTTGATGAGTTTCAATCTAACTACTGAAAATAAATCCTATGCTATTGTTTATGCTTTTAAGTGTTTATGATGATGAGATAAATGAATGACAAGTATGTTCCCTTGGAGATTATCTTACCTTTATTATCCACAGAATATGAGGAGTAGATCAGTCAAATTAGAATATGTTAGCTAACAACTCGCTAGCTAAATCTCAATCAAAGCTACAACTTGTAGACATTAAAAGAGATTAAGAATCATTCAACTTAGAGATAGTAGAATATAAATTAAACAGATTCACTTCAATCAATCACAACTATGTTCAACTCGATCAAAGATGAGAATTAATCAAATGTGAGTTATGCAGAAATAAGAAATCAAACTCAGTTCCCTACTTCTTTTTCCTGTACTACTCTAATTACATCAGTAATTACAGAGCTGACTACATCAACTCGATACATTTAACTCTAAATTAAAAAAAACAATGAACTCCCTATTCAGCTCAAGGATTCTGGTTCAGCATTATCTCCAAGAGAGCACATCAGCTTAGCCTTATATTGCCTTATAAACTTTAGCAGTAACAGAAAATATAGCAGCAGTCATGGTGAAAATGATAGAAGAAGATGAAGATGAACTGCAGAACTTTCCTTTGGTTATATTATCTAGAATAGAGGAAGGTTGGAGAATAGAAAATGAAGATGGAGAGAGAAATGAAGATGAAAGGAGAATGGCATCAAGATCTGTGATGGATGGAATGGAAAGTGAAAATGGAGTGGAATAAGTGCAGTGATGATTGATGCAGAATTAGTATGCTTTGCGTGAATGGAATCTATCCAAGTATATCTGATATGGTATGTGATGGTGCGTATATATAGACGTGGAAGGATATGAAGGCTAGTTGAAATGGTGTGAATGATGTGTGGAATGCATGAGCTACTGTTGAAATGTGTGATTCTGTTAAGATGAGGTATATGTGCGTGAATAGTGCCATATGTGTGGAATTATGTTCTGTTACATTACAAGCTTGATCTTCCACTTGCAATCTGTTATCAGATCTGGATCCAGCACATGTTCCGTGTGATTCTACAGCTCTTGGATCTAGCACATGCTTACATATTCCGTTGTCAATTAGCCTAACATGTTGATTGGTCACTGTAAAGTGAAAATTTAATAGATTATTTATCAAATTAATCACTAAAATCAAATCAATTAATTTATACTTGCTCCATTTTAATTTTATTAATTGCTCATCATATTGGTAAATGGGGATAAAATCAATAATAAAACTCACTTAAAACACGCTAAAAATTACTACAAATATGAGTTTATCACAAGCCTATGGGAAGCCTAGGCTAGATGGTTAAGTAAAATTACCTTGATAAGAGAATGAGTGAAACACAAACCTTATGAGGAAATCTCACCTTGCTACTTACTATAATTTAATTGCATGAGTTAGATTCTTTGATTGATATGATATTAGTTTGGAATGTTGCCAATTGAAGGGAAAAAATTGATGATTACAAGTGCTTATGCTGAATCTTTTGCCAAATTTGCTCAATACGAGTGTTTGAATTTCAATTTTGATTTATAATTTTGCTCGAAGTGCAAAAGCTAAGTATGGGGAGTTGATAAACTCATATTTGTAGTGATTTTTAATATGTTTAAAGTGAGTTTTATTATTGATTTTATCCCTATTTACCAATATAATGAGTAATTATTTAATAAAATTAAAATAGAATAAGTGAAAATTAATGGATTTTAATTATTTTAGTGATTGATTAGATAAATAATCTATTAAATTTCTATTATAGGAATACAGTGACCAATCAACATATTAGGTCAATTGACAGCTAGACAAGAACTTAGACATGTACTAGATTGAAGAAGATGATAACAAATTTAAGCACATGACTAATAGGAACAAGTGGGCTGCAGTTCTTTGAATGCACATACTAATAGAATCGCATGCTGGAGGGAGCTGATAACATAAGCAAGTGGTAGATTCATACTTGTTCTGTAACATATTCATGTGTATGCTATCATTACATCACACAGCTCATCATTTCATATCAGTGATACTATTCACACTTTTATATAGCACATACATCAGTAGAAGGACTTCACACCTACACCAATGAACACACCTGATGCTCCATTATACACTCTAACACTCCACGCACCATTGCCTATCAGATTCCACACACCACATTCCCCTCTATACAGCACACACCTTCAAGCCATCTTCATATTCCTTCTCCATCTCCATTTCTATTCTCTCTCATTACAACTTTCCTCTATTTTAGACAATAGAACCAGAGGAAAGTTTAGTCTTTATCTTCATCTTCTTCTTCCAAATTCACCATGACTATTGATATATTTCCTGCTGCTGTTGAAGTCTTGACAGCAATAAAAGGCTAGATCCATTGTACTCTCTTGGAGATGATGCTGAACTAGAATCCTTGAGCTAAACAGGGAGTTTATTGTGTCTTTAATTCATAATTGATTATATCGAGTTGATGTAGTTAATTCTGTAATTACTTATGCAATTAGAGTTAGTAGATGATTAATAATTAGGGAACCGAGTTGGATTTCCTATTTCTAAATAAATGATGCTTTGATTGATTTTTATCCTTGGACCGAGTTGGACATGGTTGTGGTTAATTAAAGTAATCATAAAATAGAGTATAATTATATCTATTTACTTTATCTTCTTCTATCTCAAGTTGAATGATTCTTATTTCTTTATTCAATGTCTGTGAGTCGTAGCTTTGATTAATAATTTAGCTGGTGAGTTGTTAGCTAATATATTCTGATTCAACTTATTGACTCCAAATATTCTGTAGATAATGAAGGTACGGTAATATCCAAGGGAACACACTTGTCATTGATTTATCTCATCATCATAAATACTTAAAATCATAAACAGTAGCATGGAATTTACATTCATAATTAGTTTAAACACCTTATCTCATAATTCATCTGATTAATTTGTTAATTTGTGGCTCATTAGATTAATTAGGTACCTTTGTATCCATTTAAGCTCATTGTGAATTGACCTAGGTTAGCTCCACTCTACTATTAGTTAGTTTAGTTTTGTTTGATAATTAAAATGATAGTTATCACTAAGGTTTGCTTGATCAAGCTAGCAAGATTACTCAACCTTAATATTAACTTGTCTTAATTATTATGTGATATTTTCATGATTGTTGGTTAAGCTAAAGATGTTGATATGTTGAGATGATGCTACTCTTTGCATTATGATGTCTTGACTTGATGCATGTTTAAATTAGCATGAGCTAAAGGTGGTTCCCTAATTGTGGCATTATGCTTATTTCATTAATAATCATGCTTGTTGATATTATTGTTGATATACCTTGCTATTGGGATATCTTTGAAATCTCACTCTTCCAATTAACCCATTATCTAGGGACTAAACCATCAAGAGGAAAGGGCATAATGATGGAAAACTATTGTACTTATGCCATGACATTTTGAAGCTTAATGTTGCATGTAATTAAATATGACATTATGTATGACCTTGTATAAGGCAACGACCTTCGAACTATGTTTTGACTAAGTTAGTATTTGGATTTGACTTTGAAAATTTTCATGCCTAAAGTACACACAACAAGCTTAAAATCCATAGGAAGAAATTTTAAATTGGATATGTGTATAATTTATGGTGATTTTTCAAAGTTAGGATTAGAAATCTAGAACACAGTTTTTGACCAAATAAACTGTATAAATACCATACCAAGTTGGCATTCTTCTACTATGAATGGGCTCTTGAAACTATTTTTACTCTAAATATCTATTAAATATATTTTAGTAGGACTTGGAACCACTCAATTTCAATTTTTCTAGAATTAGTTACTAATTTTTAAAGTTGGACAAAAATTATGGAAATACCAAATGAATAGTACCTGAGAAACTAAAAATTTCATATTCATTTCTTGAATCTTGGGCCATCCAAAATGCTTCTGATAGACATAAAATGAACCCAAATATGGTCTAATGCTAAGGTGTGACACAAACTGCTCTTTCTGTTTGTTACTTCCCTTACCACTTATCACTATAGGAGAACCCTAAAAATATGAAAGAAATTACTTGAGAAAATACATATTAAATGTCCCTTTAAAAGAAGTGAATATTTATTACCTGTGATGGTTCAAGCACAAAAGGAAATTGGACAGAGTGTGGAAGCCCACATCATCATAGCTTGACTATGTCTAGCATCTATCTTCTCATGATCTTTTACATCCCTGCTTGATGTTGTGCAGTAAGTTCATATTAAACTTTTTTAAGTTCGTCTCTAGATATTGTGTTTACAAAGTGGCTACACTTGTTCTTCGTGATGCACAGCGAAAGAACTCTTTACTGTTAGAATGGTTGTTGCACCCAAGAGGGAATGAATTGTTAGATTTAAAATTTTTTGAATACTCAAAATATATTTGAATAAAAAAAATGAGAGGAGTTTAAAGAGTTGGGTTTAGAAAGATATCACCGCAGGAAGAAGTTGCTAAAGAGAGATTGTATAAGTCAATTTATATTGGTTCGGTCCAATCCACTGACCTACATCTAATCCCCAGAGCTCTTTTGAGTATTCCACTATATTTCAAGATTTTATGAGCTCTTGGTGCCTCAGTATGTTTATGTAAGAATTCCTTCTCACTCCCCTTATAACTCGTAAGGTATACAATCACTGAGAATCTGTTTCACTCCCCTTATGAAGTTACAAACACTCAAGAATCTACTTGAGCAAATTAGAGAATAACTTATACAAATGAAACTCTCTAAATAGAGTAAATTTTGATACACACTTAAGCTCAAGCTCTCATATTTATCTCTTTAAAGAAAATGATATGCTTTGAACCAAAACATGATAAACAGAGTAAAGCAGAGATAAAATTAGTGAATGTGATCGAAGTGCATTGTGTGTATTTATGTATCTTCTTTCTTTTTCCCAACTTCTTCTCTCTTTTTATTTTGGCTTATTCTTCATCTTTTATACTTCGTCTTCATATTTCTGTTGAAGCACTAAAGGAGCCGTTGAGATAGTCGTTATCAAATATAGTCGTTATTGCTTACTTGTGCATTTGGCTCTTGCATTAATCTCTTTGTTAATCTTAATTTAGCAAGTAAATAATCTTGAAATATGCTTTAGTAAATATATATAATCAATGTAAGAATATAGCAAGTATTTTCAAATGATTAAAATTTGACAAAGTCTGGTTTAAAACTCTTTTCACAAAATGGCTTGACTTATTGAAAAGCTTATTGAAAAACACCCTAATCGAAAAGGTCTTCAATAAATTGCTAAATAATTATATTTAAAATAGTTAAAACCTTTTCGAGTAATTCTGCTATAATTAGCTTTATCGAAAATGACTTTGATAAATCTTCAATAAATTACAAAAAGATAGTTCACAATTTATCGAATAGTTCTTTGATAAATGTCACTATCAATAAACTCTTTAAAAAATATTCTTTCAAAATATATACTTTCAGACTTATCGGTATATTTCACAATATGTTATTTATTGAAATGTTCTTCGATAAATATGCTCTTTGAATAGATTATCGATAAATACTGAAATATATCATTTTTCAAATTTTTTAAATAGACTTTCAATCATTCTAATCTTTTCTCAAATCATAAATCATATTTGAAAATGTTAGTTCATAAGATCATTTATCAATATAGATAACAAGAATCATTTTCGCACAATAGATCAAAGACTTGAAATATTTATCATGTCAGAACAAGTCATTAGCATATAATCAATTAAGAGCAGGCTATAAATCCATGAAGATCATTCATTCAATCAAATTCAAGTAATTCATAAGCTCATTAAAGTTATTTTAAGACTTATCCAATCATAATTTCAATAGATTAATCCTAACAAAAGAGTTTACCGAAGATCTCTTGGATTAATGACTTGATTGAATAGTTCATCGATAGGAGCTTAATGAATCTTTAAATCTTTCATGAATAAGCTTATCTTCATAAATTCAAGATAATTCAAACCATAGATGATTTAATCAGATCAATCAACATTATAAGCACGCATCATCATCAAACATTTCAAACAATCAAATCATTATTAGAAATAATAAAGAAAATTAGGATTCTAGTGATTTGAATTTGAAATACTTATCTTTTCTTTCTTCCAAATAATCTTATATAAATTTGTGACTCTAGATTCCAAAGATCAATATTGAAAAGAAAGTAATTCAATTAGATCACTAAAAAATCATCAACAAAGTAGAAACAGTGATCTCGATAATATCAAAAATATTTTCATTGATTAGGTTTTAAATCTTTAAAACTTTCATTTTTCTGATCAGAAGGTTTTACAAGACATAATACCAAAAGCAAATGGTAGAGTATATGAAAAGTCATTTATTAGTGCTTTTGAAAAACTTATAAACTTTTCTTTATTTATCAAAGAGTTATTCGATAAATCCCCTCATCGAATATTTTTCGGTAAATCATTTTTTGAAAAATAGAATGACTTCTTTGAAAATCATATTTTATTTAGTGAACATCTTATTGATAAATACTCTCGATTAATTTTTGATAAAACTTTTCATAAAATTCTTTTCCAAAGCTGTCTATGAAATACTTATTAAAGGCTGCTTCGATAAATCCCCTTATATAATAAATCTTTGAATAGTTTTAGTTTGAGAATAACGACTCAGAATTTTAATAAGCTAAAGATATGATTGATTTATCAAAGTCTTTATTGGTAAGAAACCTTAGTGAATAGGTCATCAATAAATCATCTTTTCCTTTAAAAGTTATTTCTCATTTATCGAATAACTTTCCAAATAATTGTCACATCGATAAGCTTATTGATAAATACTTTATATCAATTAAGTTTGTTTTATGAAATGTTTTCTCAATTAATTATCTTCATCAAAATATTAGATCTAACATTTCTCCCCTTTCTTGATGATGTCAAAACTTAATTGAGAAGCTTTGAAAAACATTGATTTGTAATATTAGATGATCAATGAAAATACATAGTAGAAGGCGTATTAGTAAATGCACAAATAGAGAATTCAATCATAGAGAAGTATTACAAGTTTTCATTCATTTCAAACAATTATAAAAGATTCAAAAATAAACACAAACTGAAACAATTCATCTATTCTCCCCTTTTTGACATCTATAAAAAATGGGGTCCTAAAGTCCTAAAAGTAAAACCTTGTGGATGAGGTAAATTGTAAGTAGGTCTAGGGGTGGATGTTGTTGGATGAGTTGGGTTAGGGGGACCAGAAGAAGTATATACAACTTGATTTTTCAATTAAGTTACCTCATCTAAAAAATGTGATGGCCTATGTCTGCAGCACACTTATTTCAAAAAGATTGGCTAAATGATTCTTGGTGGCTTGAATTCCCTTTTCAACTTCTAAGACCATCTTATTCTCCAAAGATTGTCTAAACTCTTTGAGCATCTTGGAAAAGTTAGGTTCAAAATGAGATTGCTTCATATTATTCTTGATTTGAGCAAGCAGATTTTCTTTAAAACTTCTAAGCCCTTGCTGAACCACATGGTACACTGCTGCTTGAGGATTAGGAGCTGTTGAGGATTCAACTTCATCTTGTTGTATAACTTTCTTTCCTTTATGTAGCTTCTTCCCTCCAGTATCTGGTGCAGTGAAATTCTCATGTGATGTATATGCTCAGTTCCAAATCTTGGTATCTTCATTTCCTTCTCCCCTTTTTCTAGATGAAATGTTGTAGTGTTGAAGGAAGAGGGAAAATAGTTGAGAATAAGGCATTGGAGTGAATTTGGTCTTTGAAAAATAGAAATTCCTTTCATTGTAAATTAATTCTCCAATGTTTATCTTTTCCCATTAATTATCCTAGCCAACAATCTATAATCTTCATGCGTCATGCATATCAAGCTCTCTGATTTGTTGACCATACTTCTTGAGTATATGTAGTGAATTATCCTATGATAATTGCACATATCCTTAGGAACAAACTTCAGATCACCTGAGAAGTTGTTACTCAGCATCAGTATATCATATCTCTCTCTTATGGATAACTCTAGCCTCTTTTTGAAGTGTGTAGTCTTCATAAGTGTGTTGATCATATTGGAGTCTAGCCTGATTTATCTTCCCCTTAACTCTGTGATTAAATAGCTACCCACCAATTCACCAGCCTCATCAACTACTCTCATAATATAATAAAGTCTTTGGACCACTTCAGGGTTATAGGAGATGTTCACTCCTAACCAATTTTCATAATATTTTATGGGGTTACTAAGATCTAACTTAATCTTGTTATAGTGCTTTAGATAATTTAGGTCCACAATAACAATAGGACAAAAATCCCTATGGGTAAAGTCTGCCTTAAGCTTCCATTTATCTACTCTTTGATCAAGGTTACCAATAAGCAAAGGTAAGGAAGCAAATTTTGAGGAATTTTTGAGGAAGGAGTACAGTCAGATGAAGGATGAGTAGAAGAGGATGAAGCCTCAGCATTACCACTCTTTATTTTGATTTTTGAGGTAGGATGAGAACTTTGTGTAGCAAAACTCTCTCATGTGTGCTTCTTAATCTGCGATGAACTCTTGTCCTTTACTGCTTTTGACTTATAAGAATCTCCCTTTTTCTTTTCCTTTCCCTTTTCCCACCCCACATCTGGTACCTTGGTTCTCACTATTGTCTAACTGATAAAAGAGTGAATAGTAAAGGTTTTATGATGACGAGGGAACAGATTGAGGATTTGGATATGAGTGTTGTCTTGGATAGTTTGGGAAATAGATTCAGACATTTTTAATTGCTATGAGTGAGTTATGGAAACAGTTATGAGCTTTGGGTTGAGAGATTCTGATAGATTTTTCAAAAAGGTTTTCAATAAACTGAACAGTTACGATCATATTCTCAATAAATAACTAATAATTTATCGATAAGTCCTTTGATAAGTACCTTATTTGAAGTCTTTAGCGATAAATCTTCAAATAACTATAATAAAATTATCGAATAGCTATTTTATAAGCCATATTATCGAATAGTTATTCAATAAATAACAACCTTTTTCGCATAAATCAAACAAGATTTATTGAAGAATCCTTCAAAGAGTAGTTTTATCAAATTGTTCTTTGATAAAAAAAACTTAAGTATTTTCTCGATAAGTAGGCTTATGGATAAGTTGTTCGATAAACTTCGAAGCTTTTTCACAAATTTTATCGAATAACATTTGGATAAGTATTCTTTTTGAAGAATTTATCAATGAAAAACAACATAGAATACTTTGCAAGAATTTCAAAACAATTTATTCTTATCAAATACATATTTGATAAATGATTTTATCGAATGAGTTTTCAAAAAGATTCAATTTGACACTTCAAATTTTATCTCATGTTTATTGGAGCTTTTATTGATAAGAACATTTATCGACATCTTCAATAAATTCATAACTTCTTTCACAAATTCATATGATGTGTTTTTAAAATATGAAAACAATATCATAATGCATTAAAATCACATATAGGTATATAAAGCATGAACACATTATCACCAAGATAGATAAGATAAATATTCAATATAAAGAGAGAGGGTTTATTAAATGCTCATTTGATTTCTGCATTTTGCTAAATTGATCATGAAGCTCTTTACCTTCCTTTCTCTAACCATCTTTAGTTTTGGCATGGATGATGATCCTATTTAATTTTGTTGAACTAAACTTTGCAGCTTTAATGCTCCTTTATAAATTTCTTTATTCTCATGTCATAGATGATGAAAACTTTATTTCTTTCTAGGAGAATGATTAGTATGGTCCAGTATATCAAATATAATAATTTTTATGTAAGACCATATAAAGATAACTCATCATTAAAATATATTAATCTCAGTGAATACAGATGAGTAAGCTTAAAGAACTGGGTTTACATATATAGGCTCAAAACTCTTCTTTCAACAAAAATCTATCTTGAAGATAATGTTTCATTTTGAAAGATATGCAATTTCAATATGATTTTTCAAAATATGGACCTTTGAAAAGTTTTAATCTTATGAAAATATTGAAGATCATCATATTGTAGAGAAATACCATGGATAACATATATGGGATATGAGCAAAAGTCAAATAGGATATTAGGAAGATAAGTGGTCTAAGGATAAGCATAAGGCTTTAATGTACTAAAATATTTCTCTTCCTGAATAGAAAAGCTTGACCTTCATGTGGATGATTTTAACAAAAAAAACTCATTGAAGGATAGGAAGTTTGAGCACACGATAGTACATAGTTGATGACTCAATCAAATGGTATTTGGAGTAAATTTTAAATTTCTATACAATTGTGTTATTCTTCAATACTGATGCCCCCATAAAAAAAGCAAGTTTTCAGTTCATGTGCATCCATTTAATGCAATCATAATATTTGGTGCAGGAATTAAAGTTCAACATTATTTTTTAAATCATGGATATACACTTTTTGAAAATCCCAATAAGTTTATGAACTAAAAATCATGAAGTAATTTAATATATGAATATGGAAAACTTGCATAGTTTCATTTAAGAGTCAATTTAGAAATCTAAAGAATTGAAGAGTTGATTGCGAAAGGAATTTAACAAGGAGCAAGTATCTATTACAATAATCCAGAATTTCGTTTAAGCACAATACAGAGATAAGGATTAGATTTCAACATGTTTTGTCTTGTCCTAAGGACAACTAGCTTGATTTTAGTGATTTGATGTTGAAATTTTCTTTTGCACCGAAAATCAGGTTTTGCTAGTTCATCTTCATCAACATTTAGGTTAACTTTCTCATAGTCATTTTCATATAAAATATTATATTAAATTTTCATTGCTCTAAGGTTCAAGGAAAATAATTTCTTTTTATTTTCATTCCAACCCTTTCTTAGTTTAGAATCAAAATCATTTGAAAGGATTTTCCTCATATCAAAATTAAGAGTTTTAAAAAATATGGTCATCTAACTTTTATAATATAAAAACTCAGAATTTTTTAAAACAGGAGAAATAGTTATATCAAAACCTTCAGAAAACTTTTCAAGATCAAATACAATAATGATCTTTACACTTAAGATTGTTAGATCCTTTAACAAGTGGCATTGCTCTTATACCAAATGTCATAATATATATTTCAAATTAGATCTTCGATAAATTCCCTTATTAAATAAGTCTTTGAATACCGACTTATAATTTTCATAAGCTAAAGATATGACACCTTATCGAATAGGACATTAATAAATATATTTTTCTTTAAAAGTTCTTTATCATTTATCAAATAACCTACTGAATAATTATCTCATCGATAAATACTCTATATCAATTAGTTTGTTTTATAAAATCTTTTCTCAATTAATTGTTATCATCAAAATATTGGATCTAACATTTTTTACCAAACCCCCTTAGGGGCCCTTCTTACTCAACCTAGATGGTTAGGCTTCCCAATATCTATCTTAAGGATAATCATTCCCTTTTCAGGAACGAACGACCCTTGGGTCACTAGTTCCTCAAGTGTATCCTATAACATACAAGTAACTAATTTAAAATAACTGAAGAGCACATAATCATGTATAAAATTTTACTATTTAAATTAATTACTTACAGTCCTCTCATCAACAGTAGTAACCTTTGGAGTATATAATGACCCTTCTTAACCCTCATCGCCTTCTATTTTTGTTGGCGAGAAGGACGTTGGACCGGGCATAATGACTAGTAGGGTCTAATGCAACAACTATTTACAAAGTCTACAACTGCTCTTCCATTATTTTGCTTTCTATAGCAATATAACCCCCGAGAAATGTAATGCTGGTACAATTTTTCTATGCAAGCTTGTTTTTTATATTTGGATAATGTGTGTGCCATTGGGTACAAATAAACTCTGATATAGAGGAGCTCTTATTCCTATTTCAGCTAAGTCTTGTCAAGCAATGATCCCATCCTTACTCTTTCTATTTATTTGCAGAAGCGTGTCAACAAGGCTCTAACACATCTTTCTCTACATGCATGACATCTAGACTAGTCTTACTTCAAAAATATGCCAATATAGATATTAAAGAAGATTGATATTTTTTTCCATATATTTCTTTCACCTGCCTTATTCTTATTATTTTTACCTAAATGGTGCAAACCCACTAGAGAAAATCCCATGAAACCACAACTAATCTAAATACATGCATCGTAAGAATGCTAAATAGAGGTATGGTGATCCACTTTAACACAAAAGAACAAGGACCCAAAGTCTTAGAAGACACCATAAGGTTTATTAAGCCTTGATAAGAATTCGAGAGAGAATATACTCTTAAGACAAACAAAAATCCAATCTAATTCTAAAATGAGTTATACAATGTTTTTGAAGAGACCATTTCAAATCTATCTGACCTAAAAAGTATTAAATGCAACCTAGAAATTGATAAACTCTTATTTGTACTGATTTTAGTGTGTGCTTAAAGAGAGTTTTATTATTGATTTTTGTCCCTATTTATCAATATGTTGAGTAATTAAGTAATAATATAAAATAGAACAATTGGAAATTAAATGATATTATCTAGTGATTAATTAGACGAATAATATATTTTTCTAAATTTCTATTATAGGCCAATGCACTAAAAGTTAGCAACTAATTTGCCAGCTGGACAAAAGGAAATTTTGTTAGAAGATGAGAATGACACGTGCTAGCATTGATCTGGACAGAAGATTCACTCATTCAGTATAGCTGTGGACCAGTCACACTATTGTGAAGGGAGAAAACGTAATTATGTTTCTGTTTGAACTGCACATGTTGGACCAAGGGAGAAAGGGAGTTGGTAGCAACATGTGATGGCACAGCGGGATTACAGTTGCACAGGTTGGATCCAAGAATTAAGGAGCTAATAACAGAAGCAAGTGGAGGATTAGCACACGTGTTGTAATATAATGCAGAACAGGGTTCACATATGACACACTCACTTATACACCACCTGATGCCATTCTCTCACATCATTCATTCAATATGTATCCCATATCTATATGCAGATCATCACATCATCTAACACATCACACCATTTAGACACTACATGCCATACACAACACAAACTCTTTCTATCCCACTTATCACAGTCTCAGCTCATACTTTTCCACTCCATCTAGATCCATCTCTCTCTTACACCATTCATCTCTCTCTCTTTCTGCAACTTTCCTCTGTTCTAAGCAATAAAACTAGAGGAAAGTTTTATTTCTATCTTCATCTTACTATGACTACTGCTAGTTTTACTGCTGCTATTGAAGTCTTGACAGTAATAGAAGGCTAGAGTTGCTATACTCTCTTGGAGATGATGTTGAACCAGAATCCTTGATCTGAAACAAGGAGTTCATTGTGTCTTTAGTTCAAATTTAATTGTATCAAGTTGATGTAGTTAATTTTGATATTACTAATACAATTAGAGTTAGTAGATGATTAATGATTAGGGAATCGAATTAGATTTTCTATTTCTACATAATTGATGCTTCGATTGATTCTCATCCTTGAACTAGTTGGATATAGTTATGGTTAATCAGGGCAATTCTACAACAGAGTACAGGTATATATGTTTAATTCATCTTCTTCTATCTCTTGAGTTGAATAATTCATATTTTCTATTTAATGTCTGCGAGTTGTAGCTTTGATTGAGATTTAGCTGGCGAATTGTTAGCTAACATATTCTAATTCAACTAATCAACTCCAAATATTCTATGAATAATAAAGGTAAGGTAATCTCCAAAGGAACACATTTGTCATTGATTTATATCATCATCATTAACACATAAAATCATAAATAGTGGCATAGGATTTATACTCAAAACTAGTTCAAACATCTCATCTCACAATTCATCTAACTAATTTGTTAAATTGTGGCTCATTGGATTAATTAGAAACTTTAACAATCATTTAGGCTCCTTGTGAATTGACCTAAGTTAGCTTTACTTTACTATTGGTTAGCTTAGTTTCTTTTAGTAACTAAAATGACTGTTATCAAAATAGCATCGTTGCGAGGAGCCTTACTTATTAAGGTTTTCTAAACAACCTGTTGGGCCTAAAAAACATAAAAAGTATATAGGTGTTTTAGTTTTTCTGCAAATCTAGTGTTTTGTCTTTTTGAGTTTGACCAATTGCCTTTTTAGTCAGGACTATACTGCAAAAAATTGATTTCTAAGAGTCTCTATAAATTTTAATCGTGACTAGATACATATTTGGTCGCAACCTGAAATCATTGGTCACATGTCCATTTAGTACCTATTCTTATAGGAAGATGCCATTTGGCTTGTGTAATGCTCCTGGAACATTTCAAAGAGCTATGATGTCCATATTTAATGAATTCTTGGAAAGCAACATAGAGGTATTTATGGATAATTTTATAGTATATTCTAAGGATTTTGATGAATGTTTAGAAAGTTTAAAGAAAGTCTTAGCAAGATGCATTGAGAAAAAGCTTGTGCTTAATTTTGAGAAATGTCATTTTATGGTAGACAAATGCATAGTTCTAGGTAATCTAATATCTAAGAATGGTATTGAGGTAGATAAAGCTTAGATGGAGGTTATTTCTTCTCTTCCTTATCCCAAATCTTTAAAGGAACTAAGGTCATTCCTAGGATATGTTGGATTGTATAGAAGATTCATTAAGAACTTTAGCAAGATTGCATCTCCACTTTCTAAACTCAAGCAAAAAGATATAGAGTTATGTTTTGATGATACTTGCAATAGAGTATTTGGCACTATTAAAACTATACTTATCAGATCACCTATACTTGTTGCACCTAATGGGCATTTAGATTGAGCTTTCATGTGATGCATCAAATGAAGCTGAGGTGCAATGTTAGGACAAAAAGATGGTAAGTTGTCTAAAGTCATTTCATATGCCTATAAGACATTAGATAATCCTCAAAAGAACTGCACTACCATAGAAAAAGAACTCTTTGCCATTGTGTTTGCACTTGACAAATTCATATCTTATCTTTTGAGTTCTACAAGCCACAGTCCAAGCCTCGACTCTTGGATGGATGCTACAAATCCAATAATTTGATGTGGAGATAAAGGATAAAATTAGAGCAGAGAATGTAGTAACTGATCATTTAAGCAGGTTGCCTAAAAATACAAGGGGAGTATTAGATTTTGACATCACTTGTGACATATTTAAAGATTGTTCTAATTATGTGATTTCTGTAATTATACCTTGGTATTGCCACATAGTGAACTATATTGTTACTGGTCTAATTTCATTTTCTTTATCTTATTTCCAAGGCTATAAGATCAATCATGAGGCAAAATTTTATATTTGGGAACCACACATTCTATGGTATGCAGTGATCAAGTTATAAGATGTGTGCCAAGTGAAGAAGTGGACAGCATTCTTGCAGCATATGATTCTTCTGTTTGTGGAGGACATTTCAGTGCAAAGAAGACTTCAAGGAAGATCTTGATGCTAGTTTTTACTAGCCACAACTATTCAAGGACTATTATAAACTTATTAAAGCTTGTGATAGGTGTCCACACTTTGGTGGACTAACCAAAAGGCATGAAATGCCTTAGCAACTTATAATGTTTTGTGAGGTGTTTAAAGTATGGGGCATTGATTTCATGGGATAATCTCCACCATCTTTTGGATATACATATATTCGACTAGCTGTGGACTATCTCTCAAGATGGGTGAGGCTATACCAATAACGAAAGATGATGCAGTGACAGTTTTCAAATTTCTCATGTCACACATCTTCTTAAGGTTTGGTGTGCCAAGAACTATAGTGAGTGATCAAGGCTCATTTCTATAATAAAATTTTAGGTGGGTGATTTGCTAAGTTTGGGATCAAGTAGAAGGTTTCAATAGCTTATCATCCCTAAACAAATGGCTAAGCTAAAAATTCCAACAAAGCTATCAAGAGGATTCTAGAGATGATAGTAAGACCCTTAAGGAAGGATTGGAGTGCAAGATTTGATGGAGCTTGGTGGACATACATAACTGCTCATAAAACCCCACTTGAGATGTCTCTATACAGAATGGTCTATGGTAAAACATGTCATCTACCAGTAGAAGTTAACCATAAAATAATCTAGACTGTCAAAGCTTGCAACATAGATTTTGACACTGCTGGATAAGAAAAGATGTTGCAAATTCAGGAACTGGAAGAAATAAGACTTGATGCTTATGAGAATTCCAGGAATTATAAGGAAAGAGTCAATCTTCTTCATGATAAATAGATTATGTGTAAGGAATTTCAAGTGGGAGATAAAGTTTTGAGATTTAAGGTTAAATATGCTTTCAAACCTAGAAAACATGCTGTAGATGGGATGACTAATATGTGGTGACTAAGATTCATGACTATAGAACAATTGAATTGATGGATGATGCAGATGATATAGCATGTCAAGTCAATGGCCACTTATAGCATGTCATATTGTCTCCTTGTTTTCTCACTTATAATAGTCTGATTTACACAGTTTTACTTATATACTTGAGCTGTTAATTGTTAATTAAGTGGAGGGAGGAGACCAAGTCAGTAGGGGTAGATAGAAACTCTACGAATTCATTTTAGATTATGGTTCAGTTTTGTCCTCATTACTTCTTCCTTTGCATGTGCTTCCTTAGTTCTTCACATTGAGGACAATGTAGAAACTAAGTGTGGGGGAGGTTTGCTATGATGTTGTGTCTTTTGGTTGAGACCTTATGTTGTTCTTGTTGCGACTAATCTATTCGAATATATCAAGTTTCTTCCTTATGAAAATTAGTCATGACTAATACCTATTTTTTGTCATATCTATATGTGATATGTAGTCGTGATATGTACTTATCTCTGTCGTGAATGTAACTCTGTGAATTTTGGTCATGACTGGATTGACATTTTGGTCGCGACAGAGCATGTGTGGTTATCAAAGTTACTCTCTGTGATTATGAGTCGCGATAAGTGTCCATTTATGTTGCGACCAATGTTCCTTGTTTTTTTGAAGATTTCTTCTTTGTTATAAACAATCACGACCTAAATTCCTTTTTGTCATGACTACAAGTGACAGTTGAAAAATTCTTCTATTTCATTCCGATTGTTGCTTGCTCTATTGGAATTTACTGTCATAGATTTAAAATTTAATTTTGAACATATACTTTTGAATATTGGAAAACTTGTTGTTGTGTGAATTGTTTATTTCATTGATTTACTACAGGAAATTGTGCATCATGAATGTTAGTCTCATGTATTCAGTTTAACATTCATGTAATCTAGTCATGGTGAGATAATTAGGGTGAGTAAGCTAGATGGAAGAATTTTGAGCCTCCAACAAATACTCATTTGCATTATGTGACACCATATAGTTTAGTAACTTTGCAGAACTTGTCTCAATTCTTAATTCAAAACAAAATTATCATCTTGGAATTGTGAATATGATAAGGGCATTTCTTTGAAAACCCTTTCGACTAAACAGTAGTCATATAAAATATTAAATCCTTTGTTTAAACCCTTTGAGACCTTCACTTCTTTTAAAATTTTATCCTTGATTAATGAATGATGTATACAAGATATTTGTTGCTACAGTAAGTCTCTAATTGTGAAATAACTATTAAGTTGTACCACTTGTTGAATATCTAAACTTCAATGTATTTTTTATCTGACTCAATAGTTGAAAGAGAAAAAACAAAGAAGTACATAGAAAAGAAAAAATAAAGAAAGAAAAGAGAAAGAAGAGATAGACCAGATGCCAAGATGTGATATTCAACTTGAATAAAAAGGAGTTAGCTTATGACTGATACTTTATGTAGTTGCACAGTTGAAATTGTGATTAAGTGTTGAAGTAGCTTGAAGAAGTAAGATCATGTGCAGTATTTCATTAATCATTGACATGCATTTCCATTTCATCATGTAGACTTTCCAATATTACAACCTAATAATAACCTTTGATTCAAACTCCTTGTGGCATTTAATGGTGGAGATGTAGGATGGTTAGCCTAAGCTAGATGGTTGAGTGAAAATTACCTTGATAAGAGAGTGAGTAAAACACTAAATCTTATAAGGAAATCTCAACCTAGTTGCTTACTATGATTTTATTGCATGAGTTACATTCTTTGATTAATATGAGATTAGTTTGGAATGTTGCTAATTGAAGGGAAAAGATTGATGATTGCAAATGCTTATTCTAAATCTATTTTGCCAAATTTGCTGGACATTTGTGTTTGAATTTCAATTTGAATTCATAATTTTGCTCAGAGTGCAAAAGCTAAGTGTGGAGGAATTGATAAACTCTTATTTGTATTGAGTTTAGTATATTTAAAGAGAGTTTTATTATTAATTTTTGTCCCCATTTATCAATATGTTGAGCAATTAATTAATGATATAAAAATGGAACAATTGAAAATTAATTGATATGATATAATGATTAAGTGGGCAAATACTATGTTTCTTCTAAATTTCCATTATAGGCCAATGCACTAACAGAAGACAGAATGGGTAGAGATTAGCAACTAATTTGACAACTAGACCAAATGCAATTTTGTTAGAAGAGGATAATGGCATGTGCTAGCATTGATCTGGACAGGAGATTCATTCGTTCAGTACAGCTATGGACAAGTCATGTTATTTGGAAAGGAGAAAACGTAATTATGTTTCTGTTTGAACTGCACATGCTAGACCAAGGGAGAAAGGGAGTTAGTAGCAGCATATTGATAACTGTCATTTTAATTATCAAACAAAAATAAACTAACCAATAGTAGAGTGAAGCTAACCAAGGTTGATTCATAAAGAGCCTAGATGATACTAAAGTTACTAATTAATCTAATAAGCCATAAGTTAACAAATTATCAGATAATTTGTTATATGAGCTATTGACTAAATTTTGAATATAAAGCCTATGCTAATTGTTTATGATTTTAGGTATTTGTCATGATGAAATGTATCAATGACAAGTGTGTTCCCTTGAAGATTACCTTACCTTCATTATCCACATAATATTTATAGTTAATTAGTTGAATTAGAATATGTTAACTCATAACTCATCAGCTAAAATCTCAATCAAAGCTATAACTCGCAGACATTGAATAGAGAAATAAAAATCATTCAACTCAAGAGATAGAAGAAGATGATTTTAACATATACAACTGTATTCTGTTATAGAATTGCTCTAATTAACTTATAACCACATCCAACTCGGTCTAAGTATGAGAATTAATTAAAGCATCAATTATGCAAAAATAGAAAATCTAACTCGGTTCCTTAATCATTAATCATCTACTAACTCTAATTGTATCAATAATTCCAGAATTAACTTCATTAACTCGATACAATCAAATCTAGATTAAAGACACAATAAACTCTCAGTTTAGCTCAAGGATTCTGGTTCAGCATCATCTCCAAGAGAGCACAGTAACTCTAGCCTTCTATTGCTATCAAGACTTCAATAGCAATTGTAAAATCAACAGCAGTCATGGAAATGTAGAAAGAGGAGATTAAAATAAAAGTAGGACTTGACTCTGGTTCTATTGCCTTGAATAGAGGAAAGTTACAAATGGAAACAGAGAGAAAATAGAGATGGAGAGAGAGAGTGTAGATGGCGTGGAGAGAGAGATAGAGATGGAGTGAGAACTGGATGGAATAATGTGACCCCTGGATGCAGATGGATGGCGTGATATATAGTAGAGTGTGGAATGAGTGAGGTCATGTGTGTGAGTTATCCATAAGTGAATCTCCCACTTGCTTTTGTTATGCTGCACATATGTTGAATCTCCCACTTGCTTTTGTTAATAGCTCCTTAAAGCATGTGATTCTGTTAGCCCACTTGTTCAATCTAGTACATGCTTCTCTTGGCTAGTTGTCAATTGACTGCCATCTAATCTACTTATTGGTTACTGCATTCATGTAATGGATATTTAATATATTATTTATCTAATTAATCACTAAAATCATATCAAACAATTTTCACTTGTTCCATTTTTATTTCATTTATTAATTGCTCAATATTTTGATAAATGGCGATCAAAATTAATAATAAAACTCTCTTTAAACACTCCAAAATCAATACAAATATGAGTTTATCAATTTTCCCACACTTAGCTTTTGTACTTCGAGCAAAATTATGAATCAAAATTAAAATTCAAATACTCATGTTTGGCCAATTTGGCAAAACAGATTTAGAATAAGCACTTGCAATCATCAATCTTTTTCCTTCAATTGGCAACAGTCCAAACTAATTTCATATCTATTAAAGCATCTAACTCATACTAAGCATCTAAGTTGAGATTTCCTCACAAGGTGTAATGTTTCACTTACTCTCTTATCAAGGTAATTTCACTCAACCATCTAACTTAGGCTTTCTATAGGCTTGTAACAATCCTCCATCTCTACCACTAAATGCCATAAAGGTTGTGAATCAAAGGGTCTTTATTAGGCTGTAATGTTGGAAAGGCTAAGTGAAGAAATGAAAATACATGTCAATGATTAATGAAATACTGCACATGATCTTACTTCTTCCAACTATTTCAATACTTAATCACAATTTGAACTGTGCAACTGTAGAAAGTATTAGTCATAAGCTAACTTCCTTTTATTGAACATCACATCTTGTCAACTGGTCTATTTTTTTCTCTTTTCTTTCTTCTTTCTCTCTCTTTTTCCTTTCTATACTTTATTCTTTGTAGTTTCTTTTCTTTTAACTATTGAACCAGATAACAATGCATTGAAGTTCAGATATTCAACAAGTGGTGTAACTTAAACATTTATTTCACAATTAAAGACTTACTATAGCATCAAATATTCTATACAACATTCAATAATCAAGGATGGAATTTTAAAAGAAAGTGAAGGTCTCAAAGGGGTAAGCAAAGAATTTGGTATTTATATGGCTACTATTTGGTCAAAAGGGTTTTAAAAGAAATGCCCTTATCACTTTCACAATTCCAAGAAGCTAATGTGATTTTAAATCAAGGATTGAGATAAGTTCTAGAAAGTTACCAAACTAGATGGTATCACACAATATAAATGAGTATTTGTTGGAGGCTAAAAATCCTACCATATGGCGGCTTATTCAACCTAATCAACTCATCATGACTAGATTGCATGAATATTAACTAAATACAAGAGATCAATCATTCACGATGCACAATATCCAGTAGTAAATCAATTAAACAAGCAACTCATGCTTCATCAAACTTGCCAATATTCAAAAGTATATGTTCAAAATTTAATTTGATTCCATGACAATAAGTTCTATTAGACCAAGCAACAATCAAATGAAACAAAAGAATTTTTTAGCAAAGGATTAATTTTAGTTGGATACAAAGGACATTGGTCGCGACTGTTTGACATAGAGAATAAATTTTTAAAAAATAAGGAATATTGGTCGCGACATACATGGACACTGGTTGCGAGTCATAATCACAGAGAGTAATCTTGTTAAACACACATGCTCAAGTCGCGACCCAAGTGTCAATCTAGCCACGGCCAAAATTCACAGAGAGCTATAGTCACAACAAAGATAGAGCACAGTTCACGACTAAACATCACATATAGGTAACATTATAAAATATGAACTCCTAGTCATGACAGAAATAGGCATTGGTCGTGTCTAAGTTTCATAGAGAAAAAATTTGACATATTCACACACATTAGAAGTGACAAAAACAACACAAGGTCATGACCAAAATATAGAATCACAGCAGTTATTTGATTTTATTTACCCATTTCACACACTACTCCCTCACACTTAATTTCTACATTGTCCTCAATGTGAAGAAGTAATGAAGCACATGCAAAGGCAGAACTAATAAGGACAAAACTGAACTAGAATCCAAGATGAATTTATTAATTTCTATTTGCCCCTACTGACTTTGTCTCCTCCCCTACAGTCAACAATTAACAGCTCAAGTATATAATAAACGGATTAAATAAGACTATTGTAAGTGGGGAAACAAGGAAGGAGACAACCTGAGTATCATAGGGGTTTGAAGTTTTCTTTGTACAGTTTCAATAAGTAGCCATTAACTTAAAATACTGTACCATTTACTTTATCTATCAATTCAATTGTTCCATAGTCATGGATTTTGGTCATCATATATGGACCATCCTATCTTGTAGCAAGTTTTCCAAGTTTGAAAGCATATCTATCCTTAAATCTCAAAACCTTATCTCCAATCTAAAGTTTCTAATTAATCAAATAAGCCACAAGTTAACAAATTAATCAAATGATTTGTGATATGAGCTATTGACAAATTTCTGAATATAAAGCCTATGGTATATTGTTTATGATTTTAGGTGTTTGTGATAATGAAATATATCAATGACAAGTGTATTCCCTTAGAGATTACCTTACTTTCATTATTCACATAATATTTAGAGTTAATTAGTTGAATTAGAATATGTTAGCTAACAAATCGCCAACTAAAATCTCAATCAAAGCTACAACTCACAAATATTGAATAGAGAAATAAGAATTATTCAACTCAAGAGATAAAAGATGATTTTAATTACAACTGTATTTTGTTATAGAATTGCTCTAATTACAACCATGTCCAACTGGTCTAAGGATGAGAATTAATCAAAGTATCAATTATCTAGAAATAGGAAATACAACTCGGTTCCCTAATCATTAATCATCTACTAACTCTAATTGAATAAATAATTTCAGAATTAACTATATCAACTCGATACAATCAAATCTAGATTAAAGACACAATAAACTCCTAGTTAAGCTCAAGGATTATGGTTCAGCATCATCTTCAAGAGAGCATAGCAACTCTAGCCTTCCATTGTTGTCAAGAGTTCAACAGCAGTAGTAAAAGCAGCAGTAATCATGTAAATGTAGAAAGAGGAGATGAAAATGAAAGCAAAAATTTCCTCTATTTCCATTGCCATGAATAGAGGAAAGTTGTACATGGTATAAGAAAAAATAAAGATAAATAGAGAGAGTGCAGATGGCATGAAGAGAGAGAAGGGAAATGGAGTGAGATCTAGATGGAATAGTATGTCCCCTTGATGTTGATAGATGGCGTGATATATAGTAGAGTGTGGAATAAGTGAGGTCATGTGTGTGAGGTGTGTGAGCTATCCATTGGTGAATCTCCCACTTGATTCTATTAATAGCTCCTTCCAGCATGTGATTTTGTTAGTCTACTTATTCAATCTAGCACATGCTTCTCTTGTCTAGCTGGCAATTGACCTCCATCTGATCTGCTGATTGGTTAATGTATTCCTTTAACAAATATTTAATAGATTATTTATCCAATTAATCACTAAAATCGTATCAATCAATTTTCACTTGTTCTATTTTTATTTTATTTATTAATTGCTCAATATTATGATAAATGGCAATAAAAATCAATAATAATACTCTCTTTAAACACTCCAAAATTAATACAAATATGAGTTTATCATATAGCACATGGGGATTACAGTTGCATAGGCTGGATCCAGGAATTGAGGAGCTGATAACATAAGTAAGTGGGGGATTCACACATGTGATATAACATAATGCAAAATAGGATTCACGCATGACACACTCCCTTTCACACCACCTGATGCCATTCTCTCACACATCATTCATTAAGTATATATCCTAATCCATATACAAATCATCACATCATCTTACACACATCACACCATTTAGACACTACATGCCATACACAATGCACACTCTGTTTCCATCCAACTTATCACACATCTCAGCTCATACTCTCCCACTCCATCCAGATCCATCTTTCTCTCACGCCATTCATCTCACTCTTTTTCATCTGCAACTTTCCTCTATTTTAAGCAATAGAACCAGAGGAAAGTTTTATTTCTATCTTCATCTTCTCCTTCTAAACTTACCATGACTACTGCTAGTTTTGTTACTGCTGTTGAAGTCTTGACAGCAATAGAAGGCTAGATCCATTGTGCTCTCTTGGAAATGATGTTGCACTAGAATCCTTGATCTGAACAAGGAGTTCAATGGTGTCTTTAATTCGAGATCTAATTATATCAAGTTGATGTAGTTAATTCTGGTTTTATTGATTTAATTAGAGTTAGTAGATGATAAATATTAGGGAACCGAGTTGGATTTCCTGATTATGTTTAATTGAGCTTTGATTGATCCTCATCCTTAAACTAGTTAGGCATGGTTTGGTTAATTAGAGCAAATATATAACAGAGTACAGTTGTATCTGTTTAATTCATCTTCTTCTATCTCTTGATTTGAATGATTCATATTTCTCTATTCAATGTTTGAGAGTTGTATCTTTGATTAAGATTTAGCTGGCGAGTTAATAGCTAGCACATTCTAATTCAACTAATTAACTCCAAATAGTCTATGGATACTGAAGGTAAGGTAATCTCCAAGGGTCTCACAATTCATCTAATTAATTTGTTAAATTGTGACTTTTTAGATTAATTAGGAACTTTAACATCCATTTAGACTCCTTGTGATACCTAGGTTAGCTTCACTTTACTATTAGTTAGCTTAGTTTCTTTTAGTAATTAAAACGATAATTATCAGGAACTTAAATAACTTAGGAACTCAAAATAGTAAATAAAATAACAAGGACTTAATGCAAGTAACTTAGAAATCTAAAGGTCAAGTTTGCCAACTAATAACTAATTTTCGCACAAAAACAATAATAAAAATAGATTTAGCATTTAAAAAACAAAAGTCTTTATTTAGGCCCAAATCAGTCTTCCCATATGTAATACTTGGTCTAAGGCCTTAAATTAATGTCTCCAATCACAAAATAGGTTTAACAACTCCATTTTTAGCACAAATAAAATTAATGATGTCCACAACATTTTTAATATGATTTGTTTCTCCTATTGTCATTTGCTTTGTCAATGTCTCTTATACTAACCCATCCAATGCTTCCTTAATTCGTTTTGCTCTTGCTCTTGTGATTGGTCCAGTTGGAATATGCAAAAGATCATTGGAAGTTGAAAAGTCATCTTGCTATATCATATTATTCCCTCTCTCATTAAAAGGATTCATCCTCGAATCATCACATGTATTAGAAAGAGATAAATCAGCCACATTGAAAGTAGCACTAACATTATACTCACAGGTAAATCAATTATGTACACATTATCTAATTCCTTCAAGAACTTGAAAGGGACCATCTCCTCTTAGAGCTAATTTAGACTTTCTTTGAGCTGAAAATCTTGCTTTTCTCATATGCACCCATACCTAATCACCAGGTTAAAAAAGAATATGCCTTCTTCCTTTGTTAGCCTTGGATGCATATTGCTAATTTTTCTTTTCAATTTGTTGTTTTACTTTTTCATGAAGTTGTTTCACTATTTTAGCCTTCTTTTTCCCATCAAGACTTACCCTCTCATCAATAGGTAATGGTAATAAATCCAAAGGAATTAGTGGATTAAAACCATACACAATCTCAAAGGAGAATAATAAGTAGATGAATGCACACTCCTATTATAAGCAAATTCAATGAATGGCAGGCAATCTTCCCAATTTTTTAAATTCTTTTGAATCACAATTCTAGGAAATTGAGTTAAAGTTCTATTAACACCTTTAGCTTGTCCATTAGTTTGTGGATGACATGTAGGAAAAAAATAACAATTTAGTAACAAGCTTTCCTTACAAAACTCTCTAAAAATGACTCAAAAACTTTGTATTCCTATAAGAAACAATGCTTTTAGGAACACCATGAAGTCTCACAATTTCTTTAAACAACATATCAGAAATATATGAGGCATCATCAGTTTATGACATGCAATGAAATGTGTCATTTTAGAAAATCTGTCAACAATCACGATTATTGAATCCCTCCTTCTTTTTGTTATAGGCAAACCCAAAATAAAGTCCATTGAAATATCTACCCAAGGTTCACTAGGCACAGGTAATGGGGGTATACAAACCATATGGCAAGACTCTAGACTTAACCTTTTTACATGTCATGTATTTAGAACATATTCTTTACATATCATGTTTCATTTTAGGCCAAAAGAAATGTTCATACAAAACATCCAAAGTCTTCTTCACATAAAAGTGTCCCTTAATCCTCCCATGTGTGCTTCTCTCACAAGTAATTCCCGCAAAATATATTGAAGTACACATAATCTATTTTCTTTAAATAAATAGCCATAAATTCTATAACACTTGCAAAACGCTTTCCTTTCACAAGCAAAAAACATTTCAGCAAAATAAGAATCATTGGCATAGAACTCCTTATATGTCGTAATAAATTTAGAGTATACCACATTTTTATTACATTTCTAGTATTTGATGACATATGAAAATGTCTTAATAAATTCCAGCCACCTTATGTCTTTTGTTCAATTTACTACATGCTTTCACAAGGAGCCTAGATGGATGTAAAAGTTCCTAATTAATCAAATGAGCCATAAGTTAACAAATTAATAAGATGATTTGTGAGATGAGATATTGACTAAATTCTAAATGTAAATCCTATATTATTATTTATTATTTTAAGAGTTTATGTTGATGAAATGAATCAATAACAAGTGTGTTCCCTTGAAAATTACCCTACCTTCATTATCCACATAATATTTGGAGTAAAGTAGTTGAATTATAATATGTTATCTAATAACTCGCCAGCTAAAATCTCAATTAAAGCTATAACTCGCACACATTGAATAGAGAAATAAGAATCATTCAACTCAAGATAGAAGAAGATGAAGTAATAGATATAATTGTACTCTATTTTATGATTACTCTAATTAACCACAATCATGTCTAACTTGGTCCAAGGATGAAAATTAGTCAAAGCATCAATTGTACAGAAATAGGAAATCTAACTCGATTCCCTAATCACTAATCATCTACTAACTCTAATTGAATCAATAATTCCATAATTAACTACATCAACTCGATACAATAAAATCTAGATTAAAAACACAATAAACTCCCTGTTCAGCTCAAGGATTCTAGTTCAGCATCATCTTCAAGAGAGCACAGCAACTCTAGCCTTCCATTGCTATCAAGACTTCAATATTAGCAGTAAAACCAGTAGCAGTCATAGTGAATATAGAAGGAGAAGATGAAGATGAGAATAGCACTTTCCTTTGGTTCTATTGTTTAGAATAGAAGAAAGTTGTAGATGAAGAGAGAGAGATATCATAGAGAATGATGTGTGGAATGGATCTGTGAATGAGTGAATGAATGAGACGTGTGTGAGCTATGGAATGATGTGTGCAGATGGTGTGTGATAGGATCTGAGTGTGATGTCTGTGATAAGTGGTGAATGCGTGTTTGATTCCCTGCAGATGGTGTGAATATATAAGTGTGGAATAAGTGAGATCATGTGTGTGAGGTGTCTAGAATGTGTGATGCAAGGTGTGTAATCTACATGACAGCATGCATGTTAGCTTCCCCTCCATGTGATTTTTGTTGTTGCACATGTGTGATCCCCACTTGCTTCTAGTTCAGTTCCTTAATGAGCACATGCTTAAATATTCTTGTGTCCAGCTGTCAATTATAATCATTTCTGTTTCATTCTCATAGCAGAAAGTTGTCTTGGTAATTAATGAGCATTTTCTTAAAATGAGAAATTAAAAGAAACAGATTATTTATTCAATTAATCACTAAAATTACAACAATTAATTCCCAACTGTTCCAATTTAATTTTATTAATTGCTCATCATATTGGTAAATGAGGATAAAATAATAATAAAACTCTCTTTAAACACACTAAAATTTATTACAAATATGAGTTTATCAACTTCTCCACACTTAGCTTTTGTACTCTGAGAACAATTATGGATCAAAATTAAAATTCAAACACTCATGTTCAGTAAATTAGGCATAACAGATTTAGAATAAGCACTTGCAATCATCAATCTTTTCCCTTCAATTGGCAACAGTCCAAACTAATCTCATATCCATCAACGAATCTAGCTCATGCAATTAAATTATAGTAAGCAACTAGGTGAGATTTATTCACAAGGTGTAGTGTTTCACTTATTCTCTTATCAAGATAATTTCACTCAACCATGTAGCTTATGCTTCCCATATGCTTGTAACAATCCTACATCTCTACCACTACATGCCATAAGGGTTGTGAATCAAAAGGTCTTTATTAGGTTGTAATGTTGGAAATGCTAAGTGATGAAATGGAAATGCATATCAATGATTATTGAAATACTGCACATGATCTAACTTTTTCAAGTTATTTAAACACTTAATCACAATTTGAACTGTACAACTTCAGAGAGTATCAGTCATAAGCTAATTTCCTTTCATTGAACATCATATCTTGTCAACTGGTCTATATTTTTCTCTTTTCTTTCTTCTCTCTCTTTTTTTCCTTTTTCTCTATACTCTTTCTTTTTGCTTTTCTTTTCTTTTAACTATTAAACCAGATAGCAAATACATTGAAGTTCAGATATCTAACAAGTGATACAACTTATCAGTTATTTCACAATTAAAGATAGCAACAAATATCCTGTACATCATTCGTTAAGTAAGGATGAAATTTTAAAAGAAAGTGAATGTCTCAAAGGGGTAAACAAAGGATTTGGTATTTATGAGGCTACTGTTTGATCATAAGGGCTTTGAAAGAAATGCCCTTATTATATTCACAATTCCTAGAAGCTAATGTGTTTTAATCAAGGATTGAGACAAGTTCTGCAAAGTTATCAAACTAGATGGTATCGCATAATGTAAATGAGTATATGTTGGAGGCTTAAAGTTCTTCCATCTGGCTTACTCACCTAAATCAACTCACTATGACAAGATTGCATAAGTATTAAACTAAATACATGAGATAAATCATTCATGCTACACAATTTCCAGTAATCAATCAATGAAACAAATAACTCATACTTCATCAAGCTTGCAAATGTTCAAAGTATATGTTCAAAATTCAATTTTAAGTCCATGACAGTAAATTCCAATAGACTAAGAAACAATCAGATGAAATAGAAGAATTTTTTAGCAGATGATCAATTTTTGTCACGATAAAAAGGATTTCAGGTCACAACTATTTTATAGAGTAGACATTTTCAGAAAAAAAAGAATATTGGTCGCAACTCATAATCACATACTATCTTATTAAAAACACAGGCTCAAGTCGTGACCCAAGTGTTAATCCAATCACGACCAAATTCATAGAGTTATAGTCATGACAAAGATAAGCATAGATCATGACTACACATCACAGATAAGTAAACATAAGAAAATATGAACTTCTGCTCACAACAAAAAGAAGCATTGGTCACGACTAATGTTTACAGAAAAGAAACTTGACATACTCGAACACATTAATCGTGACAATAACAACACAAGGTCATGACCAGTATACAGAATCACATTAATTATATGATTTTATTTACCCATTTCACACACTACTCCCCTACTCTTAATTTTTACATTGTCCTCAATGTGGAGAAGTAATGAAACACATGCAAAGGCTAAAGTAATGAGGATAAAATTGAACCAAAATCCAAGATAAACTTTTTAATTTCTATCTACCCCTACTGACTTGCTGATAAACTCATATTTGTAGTAATTTATAGTGTGTTTAAAGTCAGTTTATTATTGATTTTATCCCTATTTATCAACATATCGAGCAATTATTAAATAAATAATATTTGGAACAATTGAGAATTAATTGATATCAATTTTGTGCTTACAGTGAACAAATAATCTGTTTATTCTAATTTTCTATCACAGATCAATGGTGGGAGAATGACAGCTGAACTTAAGGAGTTGATGACATGTGACAGCACATGGGTTAGATCCAAGAATTGAGGAACAGATTGCAAGTGGGAGCTTATATATATGATGGCACATGGAGAAGTACTGTTCACGCATATCTAGCACTATTCACAAATACTGTTCACGCACACAACATAATCACACATTTCAGCAGCAGCTCATGCACTCCACACATCATTCACACCATTTCAGCTACCCTTAACATCCTTCCACACCTATATATGCATCCACACTATTCCATATCAGGGGAGTCTGCTTTTGCCATATTCCAGCTCACACACATTCTCCATCATTCATCACTCCACATCCATTCCATTTCATTCATACCAGACTCCATCTTCTTCTCTATTTCTATAATGCACTTTCCTCTTTTATTTTCAATAGAACCAGAGGAAAGTTCTGGAGTTCATCTTCATCTTCTTCTATCATTATCACCATGACTGCTACTGCATTTTATGTTGATGTGATATTCAGATAGTAACGAAAGGCTAAGCTGCTGGGCTCTCTTGGAGATGATGCTGAACTAGAATCCTTGAGCTGAACAGGGAGTTCATTGTGTCTTTAATTCAGAGTTAATTGTATCGAGTTGATGTACTTAATTCTGTAATTAATGATGCAATTAGAGTAGTAGAGGACAAAGAAGTAGGGAACCGAGTTAGATTTCTTATTTCTACATAACTATCCTTTGATTAATTTGCATCTTTGATCGAGCTGAACATAGTTATGATTAATTGAAGTGATTCTGTTTAATTCATATTCTACTATATTTGAGTTGAATGATTCTTTTAATGTCTGTGAGTTGTTCTTTGATTGAGATTTAGCTAGCGAGTTGTTAGATAACATATTCTAATTCAACTGTTCTAATCCTCATAATCTGTGGATAATGAAAGGTAAGGTAATCTGTAAGGGAACACACTCGTCATTCATTCATCTCACCATTATAAACACCTAAAAGCATAAACAATAGTATAATATTTGCTTTTTAGTAGTTAGTTTAAATTCATCAAACATCATCTCTTTAACTTTTTAATTTGTGGCTTATTAGATTAATTAGGAACTTCTACATCCATCTAGGCTCCTTGTGAATCGACCTAGGTTAGCCTCCGCTTTACTATTAGTTAGCTTAGTTTTTATTTGATAATTAAAACGACAGTTTTCAAAATGGTGCCATTGCCGGGGAACCTTACTTGTTAAGGTTTCCTAAGCAATCTCTTGGGCCTAAAATCATAAAAAGTATATAGGTGTTTCAGGTTTTTCTGTATATTTAGTGTTTTGTCTTATTGAGTCGTAACCATTTGCCTTTCTCATTGCGACCAAAGTTCTTAAAATTGATTTCTGAGCACCTCTGTGAACTTTAGTCGCGACCAGAAGCACATTTGGTCGCAACTAAAAATTTGTTTTCAAGTCATTTTGCTTTCTATAACTTTTAGTCATTTTGCGACTGAACTGCTTTTCAGTCGCAACCAAAAATATTTTTCATTCAGTTTTATTCTCTGTAATTTCTAGTTCTAACCAGTTTAGCACTTAGTCGCAACCAAAAATGATCATTTTAATCAGCTTTACTTTATGTGATTTTTAGTCGCGACCTGAGTGACAATTGGTCGCAACCAGAAATTGAAAACTCTAAGAATTTTACTGTCTATGGAATTTAGTCACAACTAAAGTGACATTTGGTTACGACCAAAAAATCTTGATTCAGAATTTTCCCTCCCTTTGACTAATTGTCGTGACCTCAAGTTCATTTTTGTCGCGATCTCTATCTCTGTGCTTATTAGTCACAACCTGGTAACCTTTTAGTCGTAACCTGACTGTTTTAAATTGCGATTACTTGATCTGAATTTCTAGAATTGCTGCATCTATGATATATTTGATATCCTACATCATTGTGAAGTTTGATTTGCATGAACAGAAGCTCTAAATTCTTTCATTTGGATAGAGAAATCAATAGAATACTTAGGCAAATTAAGAAGGCTAAAATCTTAAATCAAGCTAGTGTTGCATCTTTTATTGAGCCTAGTTCTTTTGGTGACTCTATTGCTGAAATTGACTGTGCATCTGGTGCTATATTAGATAATCATTTAGTCATGGAGCATGTTAATGAAGCTGAAACTCATACTCATAACCAAAATATTCAAAATGAGCAACATGGAGAGATAACATGAACAATAGAAGAGTACGTAGGAGTATAAGATAATTGACTTCTTCTCATGCCAACTTTGATCATTTTCGCACTTGTCATACTTTGGATGTTAATTTTGAGTTAAAAGGACCTTTGCTAAGTAACTTACCAAAATTTTATGGATTGGCAAGTGAAGATCTTTTCAAGCACTTGAAGACTATGCAGTGGATTTGCTCATCCATGAAACCTATAGGTGATATGGATGTTATACAGAGACAAGTATTCCACTTTACACTTGAAGGAAAGGCAAATGAATGGTTTTATATGCTGCCATATCATACACCTCAAGCATTGCATTCCTGGAACAAATTGAGGACTACTTTCCTAGAGAGATACTTCCCTACTTTAAAGACAGCTACATGAAGGAAGGAGATTTTTGTTGCAAAATAGTACGATCAAGAATCTTTCCATGAGTTTTAGGGAAGATTTCAAGAGCTACTAGCTAGATGTCCATACCACCAGATTATTACTGAGCATTTGGTGTAGTATTTCTATTCAAGATTGTGCTATGCATGTAGAAAGAATTTGGATACAGCTACTGGAGGCTTCATTGATGATTTAACTCCAAATGAAGCATGGAACCTTTTTGAGAAAATAGCAAACAATGACTAGCAATATGGGGGCTATGATGCTAAACAAGTCCATGAGGTATATGCAAGGCTTTCTCAAGATTATAATTGTTTATCTTCCCAAGTTGCTGCCATGAATGCTCAGATCAACAACCTAGCTACTCAATTGGGAAATTCACATGTTCAAAGCCCATACTCTCAAGCTCTTGTTGCTCTTAGTTGTCAACTTTGCTATTCTCCTATGCACACCACTGTCAATTGTCCTACACATTGTGTAGGTGTATCAGCTATCTATCAAGGCAAACCAAACCAGTATCCACGAAGGAATCCATACTCTAACACATATAATGAAGGATAGAGAGATCATCCTAATTTCAGATTGAGGGATAGAGGTGGAGACAGAAATTTTGGGCAGAATAGATTCAACAATGATAAGCAAGTGGCTGAGTCTTCTAGAGCTATCGAAATACTTTCTGCTGTAAAGAATGATGGAATATCTGAGACAATGAAGAGCACTAATTCGAATATAAGCTTTATCAACACAAACTTCTTCTCTAATTTCAAGGACTTGAGATCTATTATGGAGAACAATCAAGCAAATGACAAAATCCAGGTTTGTTGCTTTGGATAATAAGATGGAACAGTGGAAAACAAAAGCTGCAAACATGAATGGCTATGTATCACATCTAGCCAATTCAATTAATGACGTTTGGGTAAGAATCATTAGAGATATACCTTTAAATACAGTTGTTAACCCCAAATCTGTGAATGTTATAAGTTTGACAAATGAAGAACAAGTTAGGGAACAAGTTACAGATGTTAACAGTAATTGAGAAGTCTGAAAATACATAAGAAGTCTAAAAATACAGAAGAAGCACAACCACTGGGAAAGGAAAAGGTTACAAAAAGTCAAATCAATTCTGTCACAAATTTAGAAGGTTGTGGACAGCTAAATAGCAAGGAAACTGTACTACCTGAAGCTATGGATTCTAATTTAAGGAATCTTAGAGTGAACATAACTGATGAAACATAACAAGCAGTAAATTCAGAGCTCAAGAAGCAAGAAACAACCTCTGATGTAGCTGAGGAAAAGGTACATATGAAGGAACTACTTATTCCAAGGGAATTCATGAGCAATGAGAAGAAAGCCTTAGAGGAGCAGAACAATAAGTGCTTAATTCTGTCAACAATATTGAAGTGAATGTGCCTATACTGGAGAGAATTCAAAGAGTGTCAGCTTATGCAAAATGTTTGAAGGACTATTGCACATATAAGGAAAGACATAAACCTATTGAACCGGTACAAGTTGGACCTAAAGCTTCTTCACTCTTCAGCTCTCAACTTCTAGTGAAGTATAAAGATTGAGGTGCGTTTTCTATTCCTTGTATAATTGGCAAGATAACTATTCTAAAAGCATTGCTAGATTAAGGTGCTACTATCAATGTTATGCCAAATTCCATTTATCAAGCTTTAGGAGTAAAGATGATCAAACCAACTAGGGTATTAGCTCAATTGATTGATAAGATAATTATTAATCCTAAGGGAATTTTAGAAAATATTTTAGTTAAAGTTAAGGAACTTATTTTTCCTGTGGACTTTTTATATTTTGGATATGTCAAATAAGTCTCTTAGTGATAATATTCTTATTCTAGGAAGGTTATTCTTAAAAACAGCTAATACCATGATTTGCATGAAAGATGGAATTATTAAAATGGAATTTGGTGGGCACATAATTCAGTTTAGTATATATAGACACCCACATCAGGATCATTCTCTCCTAGAACTTAACATTATTGGTGCATCACTTGAAAATGAGTGTGATAATATTCATGAGCTTGAAAATAATGAAGTTGAAGAATCTTCCATTGCTAACCCCTCCATTGATTTCTCTGTTTTTTCTTCATCCAATGGTGATGTGTTATGCATTAATTCTAAAATTGATGGTTGGCTTACCATTATGGGTGATTTTTCTTCATCTTCATTTAATATTTTTTCTATTGGAACTAACCTCACTATTTCAAGTGATGAGCAATATCCAGGAAGGTTTGTAGCAGAATTAACAAAGTTGCAGGACAAGTATTATGTAGCATTCTTTGAGAGAGAAGGAATTGGAACCTCTGAGCTAGAGAGTTTTATATTCAATAATTATATACTGCATTCTATCCCTGTTCATGAGAGCTTCAAATTAGATTTTTTTGACATTTCAGGGTTACAATAATTGAAGAATATGGTCCAACAGTAACAAAATTACTTGGCAAGGACAAAAGAGAATAATGCAGTAGTTATATCAACAAAATCATTCCCACTATCTTTTGGATATGCATATATTATGCAAGTTGTGGATTCTCTTAAGATGGATAAAGGCTATATCAACAAGGCTATATCAACAAGACAAGCTGAAGCATATGGTACAGCATCCCAGGTTAATGGCCAAGTATTCAAGCTGTACAAGGAGAACTTCAAGCCCCCATGATACTCAGGTGATCTCCTTCCTTGTTTCCCCACTTACAATAGTCTGATTTATATTGTTTTACTTATATACTTGAGTTGTACATTGTTGATTAAGTGTGGGGGGAGACCAAGTAAGTAGGGGTAGATAAAAATTAATAAGTTTATCTTGGATTCTAATTCAACTGTGTCCTCTTCATTACTTCAGCCTTTGCATGTGTTTCACTACTTCTTCACATTGAGGACAATGTAAAAATTAAGTGTGGGGGAGTAGTTTGTGAAATTGGTAAGTAAAATCAGATAATTGCTACGATTTTATATTCTAGTTGTGACCTTTAGATGTAATTATCGCGACTAATATGCGCAAAAATGTCAGGTTTCTTCTCTGTGAAAATTAGTTGCGACCAATGATCATTTTTGTCACGACCAGTAATTCTTATTTTCTGATGCTTACTTGTCTGTGATGTTTTAGTTGTGTTCTGTGCTTATCTTTATCGTGACTGTAACTCGCTGTGAACTTTGGTCATGACTGGATGGACACTAAGTCGCGACCTGTGCTTGTGTGTTTATCAGGATTACTCACTATGATCATGTGTCACGACCAGTGTGTGGTAGTCACGACCAATATTCCCTATTTTCTGAAAACTTCTCTGTGTAAAATAGTTGTGACCTAAAGACCCTTTTGTCGAGACTAGATGTGAACTTTAGCAGAAAAATTCTCTTGTTTCATCTGATTGTTGATTGAACTTACTGTCATGGATTTAAAATTAAATTTTGAACATTGGCAAGCTTGATGAAGTATGAATTGCTTGTTTCATTGATTTACTACTGGAAATTGTATAGCATAAATGATTGATCTCATGTATTTAGTTTGATATTCATGCAATCTTGTTATTGTGAGTTGATTAGGGTGAGTAAGCCAGATAGAAGGATCCTTAAGCCTCCAACAGATACTCATTATATTGTGTGACACCATCTAGTTTAGTAACTTTATATAACTTGTCTCAATCCTTGATTAAAAACCACATTAGCTTCTTGGAATTGTGGAAATGATAAGGGCACTTCTTTCTAAACCCTCTTTACCAAACAGTAGACCATATAAATTAAATCCTTTGCTTAACCCCTTCGAAACTTTCACTTTCTTTTAAAATTCTATCCTTGATTAATGAATGATGTACGAGGTACTTGTTGCTGTGAAATAATTGATAAATTGTACCATTTGTTGGATATTTGAACTTTAATGTATTTGCTATCTAGTTCAAAAGTGAAAGAAAAGAAAAGCAAAAGGAAAAAAAGTACAAAAAAGAGAAAAAGAAAGAAAGAAAGAAGAGATATACCAGAAAACAAAAGTGATATTCAACTTGAATAAAAGGAAAATGATTGGTACTCTCTGCAATGCAAGTTCAGATTAGATTAGAGAATTAAGATCATGTGCAGTATTTCATTAATCATTGACATTTATTTCTATTTCATCACTAGCCTTCCAACATTACAACATAATAAAGACCCTTTAATTCACAATCCTAGTAGCAATTAGTGGTGAAGATGTAGGATGGTTACAAGCCTATGGGATGCCTAAGCTAGATGGTTAAGTGAAATTACCTTGATAAGAGAATGAGTGAAACACTACACCTTCTGAGGAAATCTCAATCAAGTTGCTTCCTATGATTTCATTACATGATTTGGATTCTTTGATTGAGATGAGATTAGTTGGACTGCTGCCAATTGAAGGGAAAAGATTGATGATTGCTAGTGCTCATGCTGAATCTGTTTTGCCAAATATGCTGAACATGTATGTTTGAATTTTAATTTTGATCCATAATTTTTCTCGGAGTGCAAAAGCTAAGTGTGGGGGAGTTATAAACTCATATTTGTAGTAATTTGTAGTGTGTTTAAAGTCAGTTTATTATTGATTTTATCCCTATTTAGCAAAATATTGAGCAATTATTAAATAAATAATATTCAGAATAGTTGAGAATTAATTGATATCAATTTAGTGCTTAAAGTGAAAAAATAATATGTTTATTCTAATTTTTTATAACATACAATGGATTAAGGGAGAATGACAGCTGGACTTAATGAGTTGATGACATGTGACAACACATGGGCTAGATCCAGGAATTGAGGAACAGATTGCAAGTGGGAGCTCATGCATATGTTGGCACATGGAGAAGTAATGTTCACGCATATCTAGCACTATTCACGAACACTGTTCATGCATGCACACACAACAGAATCACACATTTCAGCAGCAGCTCAAGCACTCCACACATCATTCACACCATTTCAGCTACCCTTCACATTCTTCCACACCTATATATGCATCCACACTATTCCATATCAAGGGAGTCTGCTTCTACCATATTCCTGCTCACACACATTCTGCATCATTCATCACTCCACATCCATTTAATTTCATTCACACCAGACTCCATCTTCTCTATTTCTATTATAAACTTTCCTCTTTTGTTTTCAATAGAACCAGAGCAAAGTTCTGGAGTTCATCTTCATCTTCTTCTATCATTATCACCATGACTGCTGCTGCATTTTCTGTTGCTGCGAAGTTTAAATAGTAACAGAAGGCTAAGTAGCTGTGCTCTCTTGGAGATGATGCTAAACCAGAATCCTTGAGCTGAACAGGGAGTTCATTGTGTCTTTAATTCAGAGTTAATTGTATCAAGTTGATGTACTTAATTCTGTAATTAATGATGTAATTAGAGTAGTAGAGGACAAAGAAGTAGGGAACCGAGTTGGATTTCTTATTTCTACATAACTATCCTTTGATTGATTTGCATCTTTGATCGATTGAACATAATTGTGATTAATTCATATTCTACTATCTCTGAGTTGAATGATTCTTAATATCTTTTAATGTCTGCAAGTTGTAGCTTTCATTGAGATTTAGCTAGTGAGTTGTTTGCTAACATATTCTAATTCAACTGTTCTAATCCTCATAATCTGTGGATAATGAAGGTAAGATAATCTCCAAGGGAACATACTTGTCATTCATTCATCTCACCATTATAAACACCTAAAAACATAAACAAAAGTATAGTATTTGCTTTCAGTATTTAGTTAAAACTCATCAAACACCATCTCTTTAACTTGTTAATTTGTGGCTTATTAGATTAATTAGGAACTTCTACATCCATCTAGGCTCCTTGTGAATCGACCTAGTTAGCCTCTGCTTTACTATTAGTTAGCTTAGTTTTTGTTTAATAATTAAAACAACAGTTATCACTTGGTCTCCTCCCCCATACTTAATCAATAAATAATAGCTTAAGTATATAAGTAAAACTATGTAAAATAGACCAGTAAGTAGGAAACAAGGAAGGAGACAACCTGAACATTATGGTGGTTTGATGTTCTCCTTGTACAATTTCAATAGGTAGCCATTGACCTGAAATAATGTACCTTCTGCTTTATCCTTTCTTGTTAGTATAGCCTTCACATATTTTGAGAGATAATCTACAACTAGTAGAATATATGCATAACCAAAAGATAGTGGAAATGATCTTGATGATGTAACTGCTGCATTCTCCATTTCTATCCCTGCAGTGAAATTCTTAACACCTATCTATTTTTTATGTTTTTGAGGCCTAAGATATTGCTTATGAAACCTTAACAAGTAATGATCCCCGGTAAAGGCGCCATTTTGCTTTTCCTTTAACCTTTCCTTTTACACCTTTTCCTCTTGTTTTGTATTCCTTTTTACCACAAAGATCAAAACCTAATATAGCATAATAACATACACATCATAGTCTATCTAAATTAGTTTCAAACTTAGTTCAGACTTAATATAATTTCCCTTGACCAGCAAGCCTCTAACTATCTTTAGTTTTGATTAGTTATCTTTCCCTTTGAATTAATTTGTGCCTCAACTATGTTCTACACAATTTTACCCAAGGAATTCAAATATGAACTATGAATTAGAAAATTCCAACTCTTCCTTGGAATTCTGGAAAGAGCAGAACTGTGAGCACCTATATAATTTTCAAAAATTCTACTTTTGATTTTAATGCAGCCAACTCTTGTTCATTGGCTCAATCCTATACAATTTAGCCTTCTAGACTCAATGGAAGCATAAAAAATATTCTCTCCTGTCCAGTTTCTGTTCAGGCCAAAAAGGCCCTCAAAATCGAGAAATCAAGGATTACACAATCCAAAGTATAACCACTAATCTAGGCATGTTTGGGTTAAGATTTCATGATTCTAACTTCAATTTCTTCCTTCCTCATTCATGATCAGTTTCAGCTACCACAAGGGGAAAGGAATTCCCAAAGTTATCTCCATTAAAATCCTCAAGATCAAGCTCCTAAAGGACAAGAATAAAAGCTATGATCAATCACTTACCTTGATACCTTACAAACTTGATTACTTAGGCTCTTTATTCTTGCTTTTCCTTTAGGTTTGAGTGAAAATGGTGGCATAATCTTCCCATGCCATTGGCTGCACCAAATTTGAAGGGAATGGAGGGGGTATTTATAGCTAATTTTTGGGGTTGGATGGACTATTATACCCCTCAAGTTCCTAATTATTTCAAGCCCTTAATCTTGCTCCTAATTGATTGCTTTATTCTTTAATCATGATTAACCTTCTTTCTTAACCTTCTTTTATTGTTAATGTGTGGTTTAAATCTCTTCTTCCTTAAGAGGAAGACAAATGGCACCATGTGTTGGTCCCACAAAGACACCTCACATGGTGACTCACCACTTTCTAGAAGTTTTTTAGGATGAACGACCAAGATTGTGCCACGTGTTTTCAACTTTATACAAGGTGTGGCTAGGATTTCTTTGGAATTTCTTCAAGTTTTCTTCTCCAAATTGAAGGCATGTGGCATCTTGGTGGGTCCCATATGGATACCTCATGGTGCTACCTCATAGCTTATGGAAGACTCTAGAGCTTTCTAGAACATTATGTCTACTTCTATACAATCTTGTACCATATAAAGGGATTTATCCTAAATTATTAGACTATCCTTTAGTCTAATAATTTCCATGTGTTTCAATGATATTACTTGTCTGGTAACACTATCTGAAAGCTTACTGATAAAAATCTCTTTATTAGATAAATTTCCCAATTATAACTGTAACCGGGTAACTATACTTAACTAAAAATTTCTAAAATATTACTTTTAATTCCTTGGGCTCTCAAGGACCATTGGAGCATTCTTTTGAGTCTCTTGGGATGCCATCTTAGGCCCATTCCAAGCTAAAGTCCTCAGTTTGACCAAATTCTAAGAAATTTCCCCTAAAGCCCTACCTTAAATTCTATTATAAATTCTACATGACTCCTTTAAGGGTTATATCACATCATAAATTTTTATAATTAATATAGTAATTTTAATAAAATTTCATTCAAACCTGAGGTCCAAAAGGTCTAATAAAAATTTCAGATAATTTTCCAAAGCTTCAAAAATTAATATCAATTTTTCATGACCTCAAATAAAAAATTTTGTGCATGTCAAATGACTCTAAATATTGTTCTCTATCTACTGGTGAAATGTGGGACTCAAACTCCTCTGGGCATTCTT
This sequence comes from Leucaena leucocephala, assembly GCA_037074615.1. Classification (NCBI taxonomy): domain Eukaryota; kingdom Viridiplantae; phylum Streptophyta; class Magnoliopsida; order Fabales; family Fabaceae; genus Leucaena; species Leucaena leucocephala. The sequence continues at coordinate 5,432,381 of CM073528.1, forward strand.
TGGATATTTTTGGCTCAATTTCCTCATAATTATACTTTTACTCCTTAAAGGTTTTAAGTTTTTCATTTAAGTTCCTTTCCTTTAATACTTACCCTTGAACTTTTGGACTTTTCATTTAGGTCCTTCTCCTTTATACCTTTACTATTTCTATGATTTTTCTAATTTTAACCTTCTCTAATCGTTATCTTTTTTCTGGTCATGGTTACAATCCCTAACCTCTTTCCTTCTCTTTCAGTCTTATACAGGTAAAAAATATTAGGATGTGACACCTTGTGTAAGGGTCTACAATTTTTGTAAAGTTCTCTGTAGTAATGATTAGGAATAAACCTCCTCCTCATTAAAGTATTAATTTCTCTCCAAGTTGCTACGGGCCTCTCACCATTGTTCGTCCTATTTAAACCCAATTTATCATACCAAACAAGAGAATAATCAGTGAATTCTATTGCTGCCAACTTTACCTTGTTAGCTTCAGAGTAATTATATTACTAAAAAATCATTTATATTTTCTTTTCCCACTCTAAAAAGGCTTCAGGGTAATTTCTACCTTGGAAAGATAGTATCTTCATTTTGATGCTACCAAGGTTCCCATATACTCTATCTCTCTTTCTTGAAATATTTTTGCCATGTCTCCTCACATGCATATCTCCTCTATGCTTATTTCTACCTACTTCCGATTCATATTCAAATTCATCCTCACTACCAATATTCTCATCATCTTCAGATTCAAATTCATCCATAGAAACCTACCTCCCTTCACCTATCATGCCTTCTAGGATTAGGTCTACATACTTGAATAGTTGCAATTCTTTCTTCTTGCCACTCCAACGTATCCCTTATCTCCCTATAAACCACTTCCATGTGTGCAAAATATTACTCCATTGCCCATAATCTATTATCTCATTCATCGGATTTCTTTTACCACTATTAAATTTTTCATCTGCATTAGACATTGTGACTAAAACAGATGTTAATGAAATAAAGTTCCTCACAAATTTCTTCAAGCGCTTTGGTCAATAATGTTACTCAACACTTATGCTTCACTCAAACTTGGCTTTTAAGTTGATGCATATCACTCTTACCTTTTTCACCTAAAAATTCCTCTTAAAGCTCTTTAAAGAACTAAGCAAGTTAAGCAAAACAATCACAATTTAAAGAATCAACCAACACTTCAGAATTTTAAGAATGACAAAAATGGATGTTGAGATTAGAGCTTAAGGAAATCATGAGTTCAATTTGACCAAAGATTGCAAATGATTAAACAAACTCTGGATATGAAGATGGACTTGCTCAGAACATACTTCCAGCACAAGGGAAAATCCTACAAACCCACAACCAATCAGAATATACACACCCCAAGAACACTAAACAAAGGCCTAGTGATCCACTTGAATCCTTGAACACAGAAGAACAAGGACTTGATATGTTGGAAGATACCACAAGTTTGATCAAGACCTGACAAGTCTATTAGTTCTATAAAGAACCCTAGAGAGAATCCACTCTCAAGAGATAAAGTTCAAAAATGCAAATTTTCATTCAACAATCCAATATGATTCCTAAATGATTCATACAATGAATTTTAAGAGATACTTTCAAATATGAAATAAAAAGCAACAAATACAACCTAGGGCCTCAAAATAGTAAATACTATTTGTTCTCTGTAACTTTTTGTCATGATCAGAGTGATTTTTGGTCACAACCAAAATTCATATCCTAATAGTTTTATTCTCTGTGATTTCTAGTCGCAACCAAATTAAATTTAGTCAACCAAAAATACTGATTTCAAAATTTTACTCTCTGTGACTAACAGTCGCTACTTGAAGTTTATTTTTGTCACGATATTTGATGTCTGTGGTTTTTCGTCGCGACCTAAAGACCTTTTTGTCACAAGCTGGTATTTTTATACTATGATTGCCTGATCTCAATTTTTGAAATTGCTACATCTGTGATGTACTTGATATCCTGCATAATTGTTGAGTGTAATTTGCATGACCATAAGCACTGAATTCTTTCTTTTGGACAAAGAAGTCAATAGAACACTTAGGCAAATTAAGAAAGCTAAAATCTTAAATCAAGCTAGTGTTACATCTGTTGTTGAGCTTAGTTCTTCTAGTAAATCTGTTGCAACTGAGACTGATTTTGCATTTGGGAATATTTTAGATAATTATTTTGTCATGGAGCATGTTAATGAGGGAGAAGCTCATACTCATAATCAGAATAATCAAAATGAGTGACATGGAGAGAATAACATGAATAATAGAAGAGCACGTAGGAGCATTAGAGAATTCACTTCTTATATGCAAACTATGATTATTTTTGCACTTGTCCTGCTTTAGATGTTAATTTTAAGCTGAAAGGTCCTTTGTTAAGTAATTTACCTAAATTTTATGAATTGGCAGGTGAGGATCCTTTCAAGTACTTGAAGACCATGTAGTAAATTTGCTCATCTATTAAACCTGTAGGTGTTGATATGGATGTTGAACAAAGATAAGTATTTCATTTTACACTTGAAGGCAAAGGAATGGTTTTATATACAGTCACATCATACACCTCAAGCCTTGGACTCCTGGAATAACTTGAGAAATACTTTATTAGAGATATACTTCCCTACCTCTAAGACTGCTACATTAAGAAAATAAATATTTACTGTAAAACAATATGCTCAAGGGTCTTTTCATGAGTTTTGGGAAAGATTTAAAGAGATGCTAGCTAGATGTCCATACCACTAGATGATTTAACTCCTGATGAAGCATGAAATTTGATCGAGAAGATATCAAATAATGACCAAAATAATAGGGGCTATGATGTTAGGCAAGTTCATGAGATTTTTGCAAGATCTTCTCAAGATTACAATAATCTGTCTTCTCAAGTTGCTTTTATAAATACTCAGATTAATAAGTTAGCTGCTCAATTGAGCAATTCACATGTTCTTAGCCTATACTCTTAAGCTCTAGTTGCTCATAGTTGTTAGCTTTGTTCTTCTCCAATGCATACCAATGACAAATATCCTACACACTATGAAGATATATCAGCCATCTATCAAGGTAAACAAAACCAGTATTCACAAAGAAATCTATACTCTAACACATATAATGAAGGATGGAGAGATCAACCCAATTTCAGATAAAGGGATGGAGGTATAGACAGGAATTTTGGGCAAAATAGATTCAACAATGATAGATAAGTGGCTGAATCTTCTGGAACTATAGAAGTACCTACTACTGCAAAGGATGATGGTATATCTAAGATAATCAAGATTATTAATGTGATAAACTAAAACATAAATTCCATAAACACAAAATTTAGCTTTAATTTCAAGGACTTAAAATCTACATCAGAGATCAATCTAGCAATGACAAATTCCAAGTTTCATGCCTTGGAGAGTAGAATTGAGCAGTGGGAAACCAAAGCTTCTAGGTATCACACAGTTAGCTAATTTAGTGAGTGATATTCAGGCAAGGATTGGTGAAATTTTAACTTCAAATACAGTTGTTAACCCTAAATATGTGAATACTATGAGCTTGAAAAGTGGAAAATAATGGGGAAAGCAAATTTTGATGATAATAAGAGGGATGATGGAGAAAAGGAGTAGCATAGCAGATCTAGAACTCAATAGTTGATTAAAAAAAACCTTCATTCAGTCCAGAACCAAAAAGCAACAAAGAGAAGAGAATGTTGCAACAAAATGAGCAAGTTGGATTGAAGGTGCTACACAACCAACTGGTATACATAAAGTAGTTGCTAGTTCCAGAATTGAAAGTCAAAAATCAGATAAGGACCAGCATCAAAAAGAGCATGAAGATACAGAGCAAAGAGATAGAGAGGGCCAAAAGATTAAGCATGAGGCAAAATATTACATATAGGAACCACCCACATACTAAGCAAGATATGTATTGATCAAGTTATAAGAAGATGTATGCCAAGTAAAGTAAATGGTACAACATTTCAGGTCAATGGCCATTTATTAAAGCTATACAAAGAGAACTTCAAACCCCTATGATATTCAGGTTGTCTCCTTCCTGGTTTCTCCACTTATAAGTCTGTTTTACACACTTTTTCTTATATACTTGAGCTATTATTTGTTGATTAAGTGTGAGGGAGGACACCAAGTTAGTAGGGGTAAATAGAAACTCTCACAAATTCATCTTAGATTCTGGTTTAGTTTTATCCTTATTACTATTACATTTGCATGTGTTTCATCAGTTCTTCACATTAAGGACAATATAGAAAACAAGTATGGTAGAGTATGAACTTTAGTATGTGAGATGGGTGAATAAAAGTCAAATAATTGCTGTGATTCTGTGCCTTCTGGTAGCAACCTTATGTTGTTCTTGTCATGACTAATGTGTGCGAGTATGTCAAGTTATTTCTCTATGAAAATTAGTCGCTACCCATGCATATTTTTGTCCTGACCAGGAATTCCTATTTTCTAAAGTTTACCTATCTGTGATGTGTAGTTGTGATGTGCTTATCTTTATCGTGACTAGATTGACATTTGGGTCATGCCCAAAGTATGTGATTTAACAAGTTTACTATTTGTGATTATGAGTCGCTACCAGTGTCCATTTGTGACGTGACCACTATTCCTTATTTTCTAAAGATTTCTTCTTTGTGTAAAACGGTTGTGACCTGATGTCCTTTTTATCCCAACTATAATTGACCCTTGCTGAAAAAATTCTTCTAATTCATTCTGATTATTGCTTGGTCTTTTGAATTTACTATCATGGTTTTAAATTGAACTTTGAACATATACTTTTAAATATTGGCAAACTTGATGTAATGTGAGTTGCTTGTTTTATTGATTACTTACTCGTAATTGTACATCATGAATGATAGTCTCGTGTATTTAGTTCAATATTTATGCAATCTAGTCATGGTGAGTTAATTAGGGTGAGTAAGCTAGGTAGAATGATTTTGAGCCTCCAACATATATTCTTTTATATCATATGACACTATCTAGTTTAGTAACTTTGCAGAACTTGTCTCAATCCTTGATTCAAAACCACATTAGCTTCTTGGAATTGTGAAACTGACAATGGCATTTCTTTCAAAACCCTTTTGACCAAATAGTAGGCATAAAATTAAATCTTTTATCTTAAACCCTTTAAGGCCTTCATTTTCATTGAAAATTCCATCCTTGATTGAGGAATGCTGCACAAGATAGTTGTTGCTACAGTAATTCTTTATTTGTTAAATAATTTTTAACTTCCAACCACTTGTTGAATATCTGAACCTTATTGTATTTGTTATCTGGTTTAATAGTTGAAAGAAATAAAACAAAGAAGACGTACAGAGAAAATAACAAGAAATAAGTGATATTCAATTTGAATAAAAAGAAGGCTAGTTATTTTCTACAATTACTCAATTGGAACTGTGATTAAAAATTGAAACAGCTTGAAAAAGGAAAATCATGTACAGTATTTCATTAATCATTGACACTAATTTCTATTTCATCATTTAGCCTTTATAACATTACAACATAATAAAGACCCTTTGATTCATAATCCTTGTGTCATTTAGTGGTGGAGATGTAAGATGATTACAAAGCTATAGGAAACCTAAGCTAGATCGTTGAGTGAAATTACCTTGATAAGAGAGTAAGTGAAACACTAAACCTTGTGAGGAAATCTTAACCTAGTTTCTTACTATGATTTAATTGCATGAATTAGATACTTTGATTGATATGATATTAGTATGAATTGTTGTCAATTGAAGGGAAAATATTGATTGTTGCAAATACTTATGCTGAATATGTTTTGCTAAATTTGCTGAACATATGTGTTTAAATTTTAACTTTAATCCATAATTTTGCTCGAAGTACAAAAGCTAAGTATGGGAGAATTGATGAACTCTTATTTGTATTATTTTAGTGTGTTTAAAGAGAGTTTTGTTATTGATTTTGTCCCCATTTACCAATATGATGAGTAATTAATTAATATAATAAAATTAGAATAATGGGAAATTAATTGATATAATTTTGGTTATATATTGGAATATTATCTTATTAGATAAATAATTTGAATCTTTTAAATTCCCATTGCAGGAAATGCTCATTAAGCACCAAGTCAACTTGCTGATGTAACTGAAATAGAAAGAGAGTTAAAATGAAACATAATGGTCTGTGTGACAGCTGGACTTAACAAATAGAACAGAAGCATGTGCTAAAGTAAGGATCACACATGTGCTGTAATAGAAGCAATTGGGGGGATTCACACATGACATACTTACTTGCACACTAGTTGATGCTATTTTCTCATAGACCAGTCGTTAAGACCACATCTTTCATGCATCATATATCCCTCACGCCATTCAGACCACAACATTCATCCCATATCACTTGTAGATCAGATGCCATATGAACTCTCTCATTCCACACAGTTTCCTTCCAGATCCACTCCATCTCTCTCTCTGACGCCAACACAGATTATCTCCCCATCTCCATTTCCTTTCATATGCACTCCTCTGTTCTGAGCAAGAGAACCAGAGGAACTTATCACTTTCATCTTCACCTTCTCCTTCTTCACTTGCCATGTCTACTACTAGTTTTGCTACTATTGTTGAAGTCTTGACAGCAATGAAAGGCTAGATCCATTGTGCTCTCGGAGATAATGTTGAACTAGAATTCTTGATATGAAATAGGGAGTTCAATCATGTATTTAATTCCAGATCTAATTGTATCGAGTTGATGTAGTTAATTATGGTTTTATTGATCCAATTAGAGTTAGTAGATGACAAATGATTAGGGAACAAGTTGGATCTACTATTTCTACATACTTGAACTTTAATTGATTTTCATCCTTGAACTAGTTGGACATAGCTGTAGTTAATTAGAGCAATTCTATAATAGAGTACAGTGTATCTATTTAATTCATCTTCTTCTACCTTGAGTTGAATGATTCATATTTTTCTTTTCAATGTCTGAGTTATAGCTTTGATTGAGATTTAGCTGGTGAGTTGTTAGCTAACACATTCTAATTCAACTAATTAACTCCTCATATTTTGTAGATAATGAAGGTAAGTTAATCTCCAAGGGAACACATTTTTTATTGATTTATATCGTCATTAACAGCTAAAAATCATAAACAGTAGCATAAAATTTACATTCAGAAGTTATTTAATATCTCATCTCACAATTCATCTGATTAATTTGTTAATTTATGGCTCTTTGGATTAGTTAAGAACTTTAGCATCCATTTAGGCTCCTTGTGAATCGACCTAATTTAGCCTTACTTTACTATTTTTTTAGCTTAGTTTCTATCTTATAATTAAAACGATAATTATTAACTACTCCATTCAATGCTTTCTTAATTATTTTAGCTCTTGCTCTTATGATTAGTCTAGTTGGAATATGTAAAGAATCTTTGGAAGTTGAAGAGTCATTCTTGCTGTGTCACATAAATGAAGAACCTAGAGAGAATCCACTCTCAAGAAAAAAGTGCAGAAATACAACTTTCAATCAACAATCCAATCTAATTAAAAAATGAGTTATACCAAATTTTTGAAGAGACCATTTTAAATTTAACCTAAGAACCATTAAATGCAACCTCGTAACTCAAAATAGAAAATAAAACAAGGCCTCAATGTAATTAACTTGAAAATCTAATTGTCAAGTTTGCCAACTAATTACTAATATTCGCACAAATAAAATAATAAAAAGGGAATCAACATTTAGCTAGAAAAGTGATTTTTTAGGCCCAAATGAGTCTTCTCATGTGTAATACTTGGTTTAAGCTTTTAAATTTAATGTCTCTAAGATCAAAATATGTTTAGTAGCTCCATTTTTAGCACAAATGAAATGAATGACGTTCATAGCATTTTTAATCTGGTTTATTACTCCAAATGTCATTTTCTTTGTCAATGCCTGTTGTACTAACCCATTCAATGCTTCCTTAATTCTTTTAGCTACTAGTCTTGTGATTGGTGCAGTTGGAATATGCAAAGGATCTTTAGAAGTTGAAAAGTCATCCTGCTACATCATGTCAAGTCTCCAGGACACAGAAATTAGGAATGAGGAAGGAAGAACTAAACTATAAGGATAGAAAGTTAAAGTGACTAAAGTGTAAAGTATAAACATTTCAAAGATTAAAGTTATTGTAGTACAAGTTAAGGGAACATAAGCATAATTATGAATAATTAAGTGACATGGATGTCATTCTTGAAAAGTCATGGATACAATGTTAATTGTGAAAATGTTCCTGGAAACTAGAATTTAGGAGAAGATAGAGGGGATTTTTCTGATCCGTTTAACTAGAGTCATAATTTTTATTTGAGGCACCCATTAATTGATATAAATTTTAGACATAATTAATTTACAGTAGAAGTTTTTGGGTATTGTTAGATCAGATATCTAACAAAAGAAATAATCCTTGGTAGGAAGTCAAAGAGGGTTACAGGAAAAGGGGACAAGGTAGAGAAATATCCTAGTAAAATGTGAAAAGACAAAAATGACCCTAGTGTTATAAAAGTGAATGAAGGGCATTTCCAAGGGTCAAGTAATAAAATTCTTACATAGTCCAATAATGATAAAGGTAGGAATAATATAGACACTGAATCTAATGTCAGAGGATAAATTATGAAACCACATAAAAATTAGATTAAGAAAATAGTCTAATTTTTGAAAAATTTGACTGAGTCGGTGCAAGATTGGATAGGATTTTTGAAGAAGCCTCTTCTCCCATGATATGCTGCCACCTAAGCATGATGATGTCATGGGAAGGAGTTGATGATGTAAGAAAGCTAGGTGGTTAACCCTTGATTTATAAGATGCAATCTTAGCCATTCATTGTAAGATTTAATCTTGGCCATTGATCTAATCTTGGAATTGCCTATAAATATCCCTTGAGTGGCCATCATACATGAGACCTATATAGGGAAACTCTTGTAAACTTTCTATTGAAGTAAGAACAAGCAATCCGAGAGCTAATTGAGCATGGATTCAAGTTAAGATCTTCTCCTAAGTCCTTAATCTTGTAGTTTGGAGGATTAATTGCTAGATTAAGTGGTTAGAAATCATGTTATTCTCTCCCTACGCATGCTAGAAATGATCAGTGTGGACAAGGGAGAAGATGAATTTGATGTTATAAATAGATAAAATAAGTTGAAATAGATAAGATTCAAGTGATTCTAATTTATAATTGATTGAATTGCATGATTTGGTTGCTATGAGGATGCCACGACTATGATGGGTTTTATACCTTAGGATGTAATTTTGATAATTCTAAGGCTTCCAATAGATTTAGAATGAAAAATTATGTGGAACTAAGTTGAGAGAGTAAAGTTTGATGCATTAGAATCAAAAGCGGTATTTTGGCACTAAGGATGGAAACCTCTTAGCTAAGTATAGATCATGGGGAAGGAGTGTGAGTTTGATAAATCCAGGCTCATATTTATATTCCTCATACAAAATCGTGTAGGACTAGTCTATGAGAGTAATTTATAGAAAGCTAGAACACTAATCATAAAATTAAGAGAACAATGTTAAGTTAGTAAGCTAGTTTTGATTATGATGTAAGTTCTTTGTCCTAATGAGTTATATCATCAATTTGGTTTTGTTTAGGACCTTGAGACATCCAATAGGGTGTTTAGATGAGGTTGACCAAAAGTCCTCATTAGTTGGGAAGTTTAGGGAGCAAGTGGAAACTAAGAGGAAAAGCTTATGTACAATGTAGTGTGACTTACCCCTTTGTGTACTTGATTCGGTATGCTTATGTGTTGAGATATTTGAGTTAATTGAATGATGTTGTGACATGATAAATGTTGTTAAAAATGTTGCTTATAACATGCTTTCCATGGCCATGCATTTTATACAAAGCATAAAGCATGATGTCATGTCACTAACTAAAGTTTTAAGTAAAATTACATATCATATATTAGCATCCATCTTGACATAAATATGGTAATATTTGCTACTGAGATTCCCCAGAATCTCACCTGTCCCTTAACAAACCAATAAAGGTCAAGTATGGTAGAATATGTATGAAGAGAAGCCAATGAATGGAAGATAAAAAGTAGACAATTACATGTTCTAGCATAAGTTGTATGATTTACCATTTATATAAATATTGTGTAATATGTCAATTTATGTAATAGAATTGTATACAATAATTATGGCATGTTTACATGATTTATATGAATTTGTGAAAAGACAAGATAATGGATCAAGCAAAAATGTTTGTATGAATTTGTATGCAAAAATGTTGGTTTTAGAGCAGTGAGTTTCCAACTCCAGTTTGACTTAGTAAAGAATGAATTAAAACACAAAATTTGGTTATTATGTAGTACACATCCCAAGTTTTAAAAGTATAGGTAGTATGCCTCAATTTAACGAATTGACTGCATTGATTGGTCCAGTAAAACTCTAAATTTATATTTTGTTCCTTAAAGAAAAATGAAAGATATTTAAGTAGAAATTTGAGCACCTCCATATGATTTTTCTAGAATTAGTTATAATTTTTCAAAGTTGGAATGTCAATCTAGAAAATGAATGATAAACAGTACTTGATGACCAATTTACAAATTTTTTATTTTGTGCCTAAGTAATGTTTCCACTAATCAAATATGCTTGCGAACGCATACTCTAAGGATAAAAAGTAGGATGTTTCACCAACTAAGCTATAAAAACTCGGTTGGACTTACTTATCAAGGTGACTTTTAATAAAACTGCCATGATAGGTTTTGGCTAGACTTTTAATGGAGGTTTTGCATAAAATTACTATTAAAAGTCCCCCAAAAATTCAAAAACCCTGACCCAATTATTGTTTCAGTTTCATTTTTTTCACAGCCATTTGTAGTTTCCTTCCTTTACCCTACCACGACAGACTTTCATGAAGGTCATTTCCCAGCATTTTTCTCCTATTTTATGTTCCTATTTCTGTCGTTGACATCATTCTCGATTGTCTTTCTATGTCGTCAAAGCCATAAGTCAGTTTAACTTCATTATTTGCTCATTTTTCTTATGTTTTTTTGTTAGTTGTTATTTATAAATTGTAATATACATATAAGCTATCATCCTTTACTAAATATTTGATTGTTGTGGTGTTTGTATTGTTATATCGATTCCTATTTGTTATAGGTGTGTTATTACAAATTTTGAAAAACAATTCGTTGTTATTTGACTTTTTTTTATCATAAATTGCTTATTCAATACATTGGTTCCTATTTGTTTCGTATTTATCTTATTTGATGTATTTGCTACAATTTAGGATTGTTTATATTAAGGGAATAATGGATTGTTGTTGGATGAAAGCTAGGAGAACTACTAAGGAATATGAAGATGTGGTAGAAAGGTTTTTTGAATTTGTTGAGAGGAATGCTTTTAAGAAAAGTGATGGGTTGTTCTTCTTTCCCTGTGTCAATTGTAACCGATTATCTATTTGTGATATAAGAGGACATCTTATATGTGATGTGATAAATTTAAGGTATACAACTTGGATTTTTCAAGGTGAGATTAGAAGGACTTCTTTGTGTAAAAATGAAGTTATGAACTATATTGAATGATAACTTTAGTGATAGAATTCTGAATATGTTTAGTGGCATTGGAGCTAAATCCTTTCCATAGTTATCTTGTTCTATTTTTATTTTATTAATTAATAGCTCAACATTTTGATAAATAGGGATAAAATCAATAATAATACTCTCTTTAAACACTCCAAAATCAATACAAATATAAGTTTATCAATTCCCCCACACTTAGCTTTTGCACTCCGAGCAAAATTATGGATCAAAATTGTAATTCAAACACTCATGTTAAGCAAATTTGGCAAAACAGATTTAGAATAAGCACTTGCAATCATCACTCTTTTCCCTTCAATTGGCAACCATCCAAACTAATCTCATATCCATCAAAGAATCTTACTCATGCAATTAAATCATAGTAAATATGTAGGTTGAGATTTCCTCACAAGGTATAGTGTTTCATTTACTCACTTATAAAGGTAATTTCACTCAACCATCTAGCTCAGGCTTCCCATAGGCTTATAACCATCCTACATCTTCACCACTAAATGCTACAAGGGTTGTGAATCAAAGGATCTTTATTGGGTTGTAATGTTGGAAAGGCTAAATGATGAAATGGAATTGTATGTCAATGATTAATGAAATACTATACATGATCTTACTTCTTTAAGCTATTTTAATTTTTAATCATAGTTCCAATTGTGAAACTACAAAGACTCACAAGTTACAAACTAATTTTCTTTCACACAAGTTGAATATCACATCTTTTCATCTGGTTTATCTCCTTTCTTTCTTTATTTTTTTCTCTTTTCTGTACCTTTTCTTTTCTGTTTTTCTTTTATTTTAACTATTGATCCAGATAACAAATACATTGAAGTTTAGATATTCAACAAACAGTACAACTTTAACATTTATTTCACATTTAAAGACTTACTATAGCAGCAAATATCATGTACAACATTCATTAATCAAAGATGAAATTTTAAAAGAAAATAAAGGTTTCAAATGGGTAAGAAAAGGATTTAGTATTTATGTGGCTACTGTTTGGTCAAAAGAGTTTTGAAAGATTCACAATTCCAAGAAGCTAATATGGTTTTAAATCAAGGACTGAGACAAGTTTTGCAAAGTTACCAAACTAGATGGTATCACACAATGCAAAATCAAAGTGTGGGGGAATTGATAAACTCATATTTATATTAATTTTAGTCTGTTTAAAGTGAATATTATTATTGATTTTTATCCCCATTTATCAATATATTGAGCAATTAATAAATAAATAAATAAAAATATAACAAGTAGAAATTAATTGATATGATTTTAGGGATTAATTGGATAAATAATCTATTAAATATCCATTACAGGAATATAGTAACAGATTATATGGAAGTAAGTTGGCAGTTGGACAAGAGAAGCATGTGTTGGATTGAACAAGTAGGGTAACAGAATCACATGCTGGAAGGAGCTGATAACAAAAGCAAGTGGGAGATTTAGCACATGTGCAACATAACAGAAGCAAGTAGGAGATTCACACATGTTTTGTAATAGATTCATGCACATGCTGTCATGCAGATAAAACACCTTGCATCACACATCCATTCCAGCCGCCATTCAATACAGTCATTCCACACTTCTATATATGACACTTCATACCAATAACAGGGGGAGCTCAAACCAATGAACACGTATTCTTACCTAAGATATCATATTTGCCACTCTATTCCATCCATCTCCATCCTCTTTCTCATATCAGACTCCACACCTGACACCAATAAACTCTCTCCATCTCTATTTTCTCTGTCTTTCATCTGTAACTTTCCTCTGTTCTAGGCAATAGAACCAGAGGAAAGTTCAGTCTCCATCTCCATCTTCTCCTTCAATATTCACTATGACTGCTGCTAGTTTTACTGTTGCTGTTAAAGTCTTGACAGTAATGGAAGGCTAGAGTTACTGTACTTTCTTAGAGATGATGTTGAACTAGAATCCTTGATCCAAAATAGGGAGTCATTATGTCTTTAATTCATACTTAATTGTATCAATTGATATAGTTAATTTTGGTATTGCTGATGCAATTAAAGTTAGTTGATGATTACTGAGTAGGGAATTGAGTTGGATTTCTTATTTCTACACAATAGATGCTTTGATTGATTTTTATCCTTGGATTGAGTTGGACATGGTTGTAGTTAGTTAGAGCAATTCTAAAACAGAATACAGTTATATCTGTTTAATTCATCTTCTTCTATCTCAAGCTGAATAATTCTATTTCTCTATTTAATGTCTGCGAGTTGTAGCTTTGATCGAGATTTGAGCTGTCGAGTTGTTAGCTAACATATTCTAATTCAACTAATTATCTCCATATATTCTATGTGTATAATGAAGGTAAAGTAATCTCAAATAGAATATACTTGTCATTGATTTATTTCCTTACCATAAACACCTAAAATTATAAATAGTAGCATAGGATTTACATTTAGAATTAGTTCAAACATCTCATCTCACAATTAATCTGATTAATTTGTTAATATGTGACTCATTAGATTAATTAGGTACTTTAGTATCTATTTAGGCTCCTTGTGAATCGACTCAAGTTAGTTTCACTCTACTAGTGGTTAGCTTAGGCTCCTTGTGAATCGACTTAAGTTAGTTTCACTCTACTATAGGTTAGCTTAATTTTGTTCGATAATTAAAATGATAGATAAAAATGGCACTGTTTCCATAGAGCCTTACTTGTTAAAGTTTCCTAAGCAATTTCTTGGGCCTAAAAAACATAAAAAGTATATAGGTGTTTTAGTATTTTTTGCAAATTTAGTGTTTAATCTTGTTGAGTCACTACCATTTGCCTTTCTAATCGCAATCAAAGTGCTTAAATAAATTTCTAAGAGTCTTTGAATTTTAGTCGTGACTAGACACACGTTTAGTCACAACCTGAAATCAATTTTTTAAATCAATTTGCTCTCTATAACTTTTAGTCATGATCGTAGTGCTTATTGGTCGCAACCAAAAATATTTTTCATCAAGTTTTCTTCTCTATAATTTCTAGTCACAACCATATTGACACTTAGTCCCATCCAAAAATTAGTGTTTAAATTAGATTTACTCTCCGTAATTTTTAGTCGCGACCTAAGTAAAAATTAGTCATAACTAGAAACTAAAAACTTCAAGCATTTACTCTGTGATTTTTAGTCGCAACCAAAGTGACATTTGGTTGCTACCAAAAATCCTAATTCAAAACTTTTTTGCTCTCTGTGATTGATAGTCGTGACATAAAGTTTATTTTTGTCGCAATCTCTGCCCTATGTGTTGTTGGTCATGACCTAAAGACCTTTTTGTCGTGACCTAAGTGTTTTTAAACCACGATTACTTGATCACAATTTTTGAAATTGCTGCATCTGTGCTATATTTGATATCCTCCATACTTATTGAGTTTGATTTGCATGACCAGAAGATCTAAATTCTTTCCTTTGGACAAAGAAATCAATAGAATACTTAGGCAAATTAAGAAAACTAAAATCTTAAATCAAGCTAGTGTTACATCTATTATTGAGCTTAGTTCTTCTGATGAATCTATTGAACCTAAAATTGAAATACATCAGGTGATATCTTAGATAATCACTTTGTCATGGATCAAGTTAATGAGGGAGAAGCTCATACTAATAATCAGAATAAATAAAATGAGCAATAGGGATTGGCACATTGAAGCATAAGAGAACTCATTTCTTCTGATGTAAAATATGATCCTTTTCACACTTATCCTACTTTAGATGATAATTTTGAATTGAAAGGTCCTTTTTTAAGTAACTTACCAAAGTTTTATGGATTGGCACGTAAGGATTCTTTCAAGCATTTGAAGACTATATAGTAAGTTTGCTCATCTATGAAACCTGTAGGTACTGACATGGATGCTGTGAAGAGGCAAGTATTCCATTTTATACTTGAAGAAAAGGCAGAAGAATGGTTTTATATATTGCCACATCATACACCTTAAGCCTTGGACTCCTCTAATAACTTGAGCACTACTTTCTTAGAGAAATACTTCCCTATTTCCAAAACTGCTACATTGAGAAAGGAGATTTTTGCTACAAAGCAGTATGATCAAGAGTCTTTCCATGAGTTTTGGGGAAGATTTCAAGAGCTGATAGCTAGATGTCCATACCATAAGATTCCATGTGAGCATTTTGGTACAGTATTTTCATTCAAGATTATGCTATACATGTAGAAAGAATTTGGATGTAGTTGCTAGGGGTTCTATTGATAATTTAAATCCAGATGAAGCATGGAACTTGATTGAGAATATAGCAAGTAATGACCAACATTATGGGGGCTATGATACTAGGAGAGTCCATGAGGTTTCTACAAGGTGTTCTCAAGATCATAATAGCTTATCTTCTCAAATTGCTGCTATGAATACCCAGATGAACAATCTAGCAACTCAACTGAGTAATTCAAATGTTCCAAGCTTATACTCTCAAGCTCTAGTTGCTCCTAGTTGTTAGCTTTGTTATTCTCCTATGCATACCATTGTCAATTATTCTACACACTGTGTAGATGTATCATCCATCTATCAAAACAAACCAAAAGCAGTATCCACAAAGGAATCCATACTCCAACACATATAATGAAGGATAGAGAGATCATCCCGATTTTAGATGGAGGGATAGAGGTGGAGACAGGAATTTTGGACAGAACATATTCAACAAAGATAGACAAGTGGTTGAATCTTCTAGAGCTATATAATTACCTACTGTTACAAAAGATGATGGTATATATGAGATAATCAAGAGCATTAATGTGATGAATGCAAATATAAACTCCATAAACACAAATTTTAACTCTAACTTCAAGGGCCTAATATCTACTATGGAGGCCAACCTACCAATGACAGATTATAAGTTTGATGACTTAGAGAGTAAAATAGAATAGTGGGAAACCAAAGCTTCTAACATGAATGGCTATGTATTACAGCTAGCCAATTCAATAAGTGATGTTCATGCAAGAATAAGTGGAAATCTACCTTCAAATACAGTTTTTAACCCCAAATATGTGAATGTTATAAGTTTGATAAGTGAAAAGCAAGTTATGGAACAAGTTACAAATGCTAAAAGTGAAGAGGAATATGAGGTAGACATTGATTACATCATTCTAATGATAAATAATAGCATTAAGAAGTCTGAAAGTACAAAAGAAGCATAACTACTTGGGGAGAAAAAGTACAAATAGTCAAATCAATTCTCCACAAGATTAAGAAGGTTGTGGACAGTCAAAGAGCAAGAAAACTGAGCTACTTGAGGCTATGGATCCTAATTTAAGAAATTCTAGAGTGGACAAAACTGAAGAAACATAATTAGCAATAAATTCAGAGCTTGAGCAACAAGAAACAACTTCTGGTTTAGCTGAGCAAGAGGTGAATCTGAAGGATTTACCTATCCCAAGGGAATTCATGGCTAGTAAGAAGAAAGCTTTAGAGGAGCAGAACAAGGAAGTGATTTACTTTTTTAGCAAGATTGAAGTAAATGTGCCTATGCTGGAGAGAGTTCAAAGAGTGTTAAAATATGCAAAGTGTTTGAAAGACAATTGCACACACAAGGAAAGATATAAATCTAATGAACTGGAGCAAGTGGGACCTAAGGCTTATGTACTTTTCAACTATTAACTTCCAGTAAAGTGTTAAGATCCAGGTGTATTTTCTATTCCTTGTACAGTTAATGTGATGCCAAATTCCATTTATCATGCGTTAGGAGTGTATATGATTAAACCAACTAGTGTGTTAGTTCAATTGGCTGACAAGAGAATTATAGATCCTAAGAGAATTTTAGAAGACATTTTAGTTCAACTTGTTTTCCCTCTGGACTTTAATATTTTGGATATGTCGAATGAATCTCTTGATGATAGTACTCTTATTCTAGGAAGGTCATTCTTGAGGATAGCTAATACCCTAATTTGCATGAAAGATTGAAATATTAAAATAGAATTTAGTGGGCACATAATTCAGTTTAACATATATAGACACCCACATCAGGATTTTTCTCTTTCTAAACTTACCATGATTGATGCATCACTTGAAAATAAGTGTGAGGATTATTATTCATCTAATATTTCTTGTATTGGAACTAACCCCACTATTTCAAGTGATGATCAACTTCCAGAAAGGTCTGTGGCAGATTTAACAGTTACAGGATAAGGATAATGTAGCATACTTTGAGAGACAAGGAGATGGAACCTTTGAGCTAGGGAGTTTTCAATTTAATAGTTATAATATCCTGTATTATAACCCTGTTCATAAGGGCTTAAATTTTAAATTTTTAGGCATTTTAGGGCTGCAGAAATGGAAGGATATTATCCATCATCAACATAATTTCATTGTAGGGGCAGACCTTGATAATACAGCAGTTATATCAACAAGACCATTTCCTTTATCTGTTGGCTATGCCTATATTCTGCTAGCTATGGATTATCTCTTAAGATGGGTGAAGGCTATATCAACAAGGCAGGATGAAGCAGATGGTATAGTATTTTATGTCAATGGCCACTTTTGAAACTGTACAAGGAGAACTTCATACCCCCATGATGTTTAGGTTATCTCTTTCCTTGTTTCATCACTTACAATAGTCTGTTCTACAGTTTACTTACATACTTGAGCTATTATTTGTTCATTAAGTGTGGGGGATGAGACCAAGTCAGTAGCGGTAGATAGCAATAATAATAACTCTCATGAATTTTATCCTCATTACACATCTTATATTTTAGTTCAATTTTATCCTCATTACTTCTACCTTGAATGTGCTTCATTACTTCTTCACATTGAGGACAATGTAGAAATTAAGTGTGGAGGAGGATGAACTTTAGTGTGTGATTATGTATCTTTTGGTCATGACCTTATGTTGTTCTTGTCGCGACTAATGTGTGCGTATGTATCAAGTTTCTTCTATGTGTAAATTAGTCGCGACCCATGCCTATTTTTGTCGCGATTAGAAGTTCATATTTTATGATGTTTACTTATCTGTGATGTGTAGCCATGATCTGTGCTTATCTTTGTCACGACTATAACTCTCTATGAATTTTGGTCATGATTGGGATTGACACTTGGGTCGCGACTTGAGCATGTGTGTTTAGCATGATTACTCTCTGTGATCATGAGTCATGACCAGCGTCCATGTATGTCGCAACTAATATTCCTTGTTTTATGAAAATTTCTTCTCTGTGTAAAACAGTCACAACCTGAAGTCGTTCTTGTCATGACTAAAATTGATCCTCTGCTAAAAAATTCTTCTATTTCATCTGCTTATTACTTAGTCTAATGGAATTTACTGTCATGGATTTGAAATTGAAGTTTGAACATATACTTTTAAACATTGGCAAACTTGATAAAATATGATTTGCTTGTTTCATTGATTAATTACTAAAAATTGTGCAGCATGAATGATTGATCTTATGTATTTAGTTTAATATTTATGTAATCTTGTCATAGTGAGTTGATTAGGGTGAGTAAGCCATATGGAAGAATTTTGAACCTCCAACATATAATCATTTATTTTATGTGACATCATTTAGTTTAGTAACTTTGCAGAACTTGTCTCAATCCTTGATTCAAAACCACATTAACTTCTTGGAATTGTGAAAATAAGAAGGGCATTTCTTTCAAAATCTTTTTGACTAGACAATGGTCATATAAATAATAGATCTTCGCTTACACCCTTTGAGACCTTCACTTTCTTTTAAAATGTCATCCTTAATTGATGAATGCTGTATAGGATATTTGTTACTGCAGTAAGTCTTTAATTGTGAAATAACTGATAAGTTGCATCACTTGTTGGATATTTGAACTTCAATGTATTTGCAATTAGTTCAATAGTTGAAAGAAAATAAAAGAACAAAGAAAAAAGTACAGAAAGTAAAACAATAGAGAGAAGAAGAAACGAAAGAAAAAAAAAATAGACTAGTTGACAAGATGTGATGTTCAACGTTTAAGTAGCTTATGACTGTTACTTTCTACAGTTGCATAGTTCAAATTGTAATTAAGTGTTAAAATAGCTTGAAGAAATAAGATCATGTGTATTTCATTAATCATTGACATACATTTCCATTTCATCACTTAGCCTTTCCAACGTTACAACCTAACCAAGACCCTTTGATTCACAACCCTTATGGCATGTAGTGGTGGAGATGTAGGATGGTTACAAGCCTATGGGAAGCCTAAGCTAGATGGCTGAGTGAAATTACCTTGATAAGAGAATGAGTGAAACACTATACCTTGTAAGGAAATCTCACCTACTTGCTTACTATGATTTAATTGCACGAGTTAGATTCTTTTATTAATATGAGATCAGTTTGGATTGTTGCCAATTGAAGGGAAAATATTGATGATTGCAAATGGTTATTCTAAATCTGTTTTGCCAAATTTGCTGAACATGAGTGTTTGGATTTCAATTTTAATCTATAATTTTGCTTGGAGTGCAAAAGCTAAGTATGGAGAAATTGATAAACTCATATTTGTACTTTAGTGAGTTTAAAGAGAGTATTATCATGATTTTTATCCCCATTTATCAATATATTTAGTAATTAATAAATACTAAAAATGGAACAAGTGGAAATTAATTGATATAATTTTAGTGATTAATTGGATAAATAATCCGTTAAATTTCCATTACAGGAATGTAGTAAAAGATTAGATAGAAGTGAGTTGATAGTTGGACAAGAAAAGCATGTGCTAGATTGAACAAGTGGGAGATTCAACACATATGCAGTATAATAGGAGCAAGTAGGTGGTTCACACATGTTCTGTAACATATTCATGCACATGTTGTCATGAAGATAACATACCTTGCATCACACATCCATTTTGGCTGCCATTCAGTCTAGTCATTCCACACACCTATTCCACACTTCTATATATGACACTTCACGCCAATAATAGGGGTAGCTCAAACCACTAAACATGTATTTATACCTCATATATCATATTTGCCATTCCATTCCATCCATCTCTACCTATCCTCTTTCTCATATTAGACTCCACACTTGACACCAATCCACTCTCTCCATCTTTATTTTCTCTCTCTCTTTCGTCTGTAACTTTCCTTTATTCTAGGAAATAGAACCAGAGGAAAGTTTAGTCTCCATCTTCATCTTCTCCTTCTATATTCACCATGATTGTTGCTAGTTTTACTATTGCTATTGAAGTCTTGATAGCAATGGAAGGCTAGACTTACTATGCTCTATTGGAGATGATGCTGAACCAAAATCCTTGATCCAAAATAGGGAGTCATTGTGTCTTTAATTGAGACTTAATTGTATCAAGTTGATGTACTTCATTTTGGTATTGCTGATGCAATTAGAGTTAGTTGATGATTAATAATTAGGGAACCAAGTTGGATTTCCTATTTCTACATAATAGATGCTTTGATTGATTTTTATCCTTGGATCTAGTTGAACATAGTTGTAGTTAATTAGAGCAATTCTAAAATAGAGTACAGTTGTATCTGTTTAATTCATCTTCTTTTATCTCAAGTTGAATGATTCTTATTTCTCTTTTCAATGTCTATGAATAGTGGCTTTGATTGATATTTTAGCTGGTGAATTGTTAGCTAACATATTCTAATTAAACTTATTAGCTCTATATATTCTATGGATAATGAAGGTAAGGTAATCTCTAAAGGAACACACTTATCATTGATTCATTTCCTCACCATAAACATCTAAAATCATAAATAGTAACATAGGATTTGCATTCATAATTAGTTCAAACATCTCATCTCACAATTTATCTGATTAATTTATTAATTTGTGGCTCATTAGATTAATTAGGTACTTTAGCATCCATTTAGGCTCCTTGTGAATCTACCTAGGTTAGCTTCACTTTACTATTGATTAACTTAATTTTGTTTGATAATTAAAATGAATGTTTGATAATTGTTTGATAATTTGTGAATCAATGTTAGAGGCTCAAAATTCTTCCATATGGCTTACTCACCCTAATCAACTCACCATGATAAGATTACATGAATACTAAACTAAATACATGAGACTAATCATTCATTATGCACAATTTCCAGTAATCAATCATTGAAGTAAGCAACACACTACATCAAGTTTATCAATAGTCAAAAGTATATGTTTAAAATTCAATTTTAAATTCATGACAAAAAGGACTTCCGGTTGCTTGTGGTCGAGACAAAAAGGATTTCTGGTCGCAACTGTTTTACACAGAAGAAATTTTTAGAAAACAAGGAATATTGGTCACGGCATTCATGGACACTAGTCGTGACTCATAATCACATAGAGTTACAAGTGCGACAAAGATAAGTACAGATCACGACTACACATCACAGACAGATAAACGTTAGAAAATATGAACTCCTGGTCATGATAAAAATAGGCATTGATAGCGACTAAGTTTCACAAAGAAGAAACTTGACATAATCATATACATTAGTCGTGACAAGAACACCAAAAGGTCGCAACCATAATATACAATCACAATAATTATCTAATTTTATATACCCATTTCACACACTACTTCCCCACACTTAATTTCTACATTATCCTCAATATAAAGAAGTAATGAAACACATGAAAGGAACCAGAAACTAAGATGAATTTACTAGAGTTCCTATCTACCCTACTGACTTGTAAAGGAACCTAAATCATCACATTTAATAGGAAGTTGTGACTTAAGTAAAGCTGACACACTAGATCTTACTTAAACCATTTCATTTGGTTTGCAGATTCTTTTATTAGTATAGAGTTCTTTCATGAATTTCTCATACATAGTTATGCTTCTAATCAGATCCACAAGTGGCACATTAACTTCCAATTTACCCAACAAATTTAGAATATATTGTTCCTGTTTATCTTTTAAAATCTTCTTTGGACACATGTATGCATTAGGAAAAGGTAGGTGTTTAATACTTACCTCTCTGTCCTTCTGTTCTACATCTTCATGCTCCTTTTGATTTTGGTTCTTGTTGGATTCTGACTTGCATTGTTGGAACTAGTAGCAGCTTCATGCATAACATATAGTTGTGCAGTATCCTTCAATGTAGTTTGCACATTTTTCTACTGCAACGTACCCCTTCTCTTTGCTACTTTCTAATTCTAGAATGAATGATGGTTTTTCTTCAATCAACTCTTCAATTCCAGATCTATTCTGCTGCACATTTGCTTCATTATCCTTCCTATCATCTTTAGTATTTGCTTCTCCTACTATTTTTCCACTTCTCAAGCTTATAACATTCACAAGTTTAGGGCTAACAAATGTGTTTGAAGGTAGATTTTTACCAATTATGGCCTGAACATCACTTACTGAATTGACTAGCTATGATATATAGCCATTTATGTTTGTAGCTTTTGTTTTTCACTATTCAATTTTACTCTCCAATGCAACAAACTTAGAATTTGTCATTGCTATGTTGCTCTCCACTGTAGATCTCAAGTCCTTGAAGTTAGAGCTGAAGTTTATGTTTGAGTTCATCATATTGATGCTCTTAATTATCTCAGATATTCCATCATCCTTTGTAGTAGTATGTACTTCCACATATCTAGAAGATTCAGCCATTTGTCTATCATTGTTGAATCTGTTCTGCCAAAATTCCTATCTCTACCTCCATCTCTCCATCTGAAATTGGGATGATCTCTCCATCCTTCATTATGTGTTAGAGTATGGATTCCTTTATAGATATTGATTAGGTTTTCCTTGATAGATGGCTGATACATCATCACAATGTGTAGGACAATTGACAGTGAGGCATAGGATAATAACAAAGCTGACAATTAGAAACAACAAGAGCTTGAGAGTATGGGCTTTGAACATGTGAATTGCTCAATTGAGCAGCTAAATTGTTGATATGACTATTCATAGCAGCAACTTGAGAAGAGAAATTATTATAATCTTGAGAAGACCTTGCAGAATCTTGACGGACTTGCCTAGCATCATAGCCCCCATACTTCTGATCATTGCTTCCTATCTTCTCAATCAAGTTTCATGCTTTATCTGGCATTAAATTACCAATGGAACCCCCAGTAGCTACATCAAAATTCTTTCTACATGTATAGTGCAATCATGAATAAAAACACTACACCAAATACTCACTCATAATCTGATGGTATAGACATCTAGCTAGCAGCTCTTGAATTCTTCCCCAAAGCTCATAGAAAGACTCCTAATCATACTATTTTGTAGCAAAAATCTCCTTTCTCAATGTAGCAGTTTTGAAAGTAGTAAAGTATCTCTCTAAGAAAGCAGTCCTCAAGTTATTCTAGGAGTCCAATGCTTGAGGTGTGTGATATGGCAGCATATAAAACTATTCATTTCCCTTTCCTTCAAGTGTAAAATGGAATACTTATCTCTTCACAATATCTATGTGAGCACCTATAGGTTTCATAGATAAGCAAACCCTCTGTATAGTCTTCAAATGCTTGAAAGGATCTTCATCTGTCAATCCATAAAACTTGAGTAAGTTACTTAACAAAGGACATTTCAATTCAAAATTAACATCGAAAGTAAGACAAGTGCAAAAATGATTAAAGTTTGTGTTAGAATAAGTGAGTTCTCTTATACTTCCACGTGCTCTTCTATTATTCATGTTATTCTCTCCATGTTGCTCCTTTTGAGTATTCTGATTATGAGTATGATCTTCTCTCTCATTAACTTTCTCCATGACAAAATGATTATCTAAGATATCACCTTATGCAAATTCAGTTTCAACTGCACTAGATTTACCAGAAAACTAAGCTCAACAACATATGCAACACTAGCTTGATTTAAGATTTTAGTTTTCTTAATTTTACATAAGTGTTCTATTGATTTACTTATCCAAAGGAAAGAATTCAGAGCTTCTAGTCATGCAAATCACACTCAACAGTTATGCAGGATATCAAGTATATCACAGATATAGCAATTTCAGAAATTCAGATTAAGTAATCGCAGTTTAAAACACTCAGGTCACGACTACAAGGTCTCTAGTTGCGACTAACAATCATAGAGAACAATTATCGTGAAAAAAATTAACTTCACATTGTGACAATTAGTCATAAAGAGCAAAATTTTTGAATTAGGATTTTTGGTCGTGACGAAATGTTGCTTTGGTTGTGACTAAAAATTAGAGGGCAAATGCTTGAGATTTGAAGTTTCTGGTTGTGACCAAATGTCACTCCGGTCATGACTAAAAATCACAGAGAGTAAATCTGAATTAAACACTAATTTTTTGTTGTGACTAAGTGTCAATTTGATTGTGACTGGAAATCACAGAAAAGAAAAGTTGCTGAAAAAGATTTTTGGTTGCTTCCAAAAAGCACTTCGACCACGACTAAGATTCACAGAGACTCTCATAAATCAATTTTTGCACTTTAGTCACGACTAAAAATACCTATATACTTTTTATATTTTTTAGGCTCAGGATATTGCTTTGGAAACCATAACAAGTAAGGCTCCTAGGTAATGGTGCCATTTTGATAATCGTCATTTTAATTATCAAACAAAACTAAGCTAACCAATAGTAAAGTGAAGCTAACCTAGGTCAATTCATAAGGAACCTAAATAGATGATAAAGTTCTTAATTAATCAAATGAGTCACAAATTGATAAAT
The DNA here is from genome assembly GCA_037074615.1 of Leucaena leucocephala. Taxonomy (NCBI): domain Eukaryota; kingdom Viridiplantae; phylum Streptophyta; class Magnoliopsida; order Fabales; family Fabaceae; genus Leucaena; species Leucaena leucocephala. The sequence continues at coordinate 5,457,409 of CM073528.1, forward strand.
TAATCAGATGATTTGTGATATGAGATATTGACTAAATTTTAAATATAAATCCTATGCTATTGTTTATGATTTTAGGTGTTTGTGATGATGACATGTATTAAATGATAAGTGTGCTCCCTTAGAGATTACCTTACCTTCATTATCCACAGAACATTTAGAGTTAATTAGTTAAATTATAATATATTAGCTAATAACTTGCCAGCTAAAATCTCAATTAAAGTTATAAATCGTAGACATTGAATATAGAAATAAGAATCATTCAACTCAATAGAAAGAAAACGACGAATTAAATAGATATAATTGTATTATGTTATAGAATTGCTATAATTAACTACAGTCATATCCAACTCAATTCAAGGATGAGAATCAATCAAAGCATCAATTATACAGAAATAGAAAATCTAACTCAGTTCCCTAATCATTAATTATCTACTAACTCTAATTAAATCAATAATTCTATAATTAACTACATCAACTCGATACAATCAAATATGGATTAAAGACACAATAAACTCCCTATTTAAGATCAAGAATTTTGATTCAACATCATTTCCAAGAGAGCACAATTGATCTAGCCTTCTATTGCTATCATGGTAAATGGTAAATAGTAAATAGATCGGCAGTCATGGTAAATGCAGAAGGAGAAGATAAAGATAAAAATAGAACTTTCCTCTGGTTCTATTGCCTAGAACAGAGAAAAGCTACATTATGGTGTGGTACAGATGGTGTGAAGAAGAGTAATATGTAATGATTGGCATGTAAGATGTGTCTGTAATGATCCCCCAGCTATGTGAAATGTCATCATTTATATAGGAGAAGTGTGGAATGAGTGATGTGGTCTAAATGAAGTGAATGGTAGCTGCCAGCACATGCCCAGTCTGTTATAGAACATGTGTGAATCTCCTACTTGCTTTTGTTATACTGCACATGTTCTTAATCTCCCACTTGCTTATGTTATCAGCTCCTTCCAGCATGTGATTCTGTTAAGCCACTTGTTCAATCCAGTACATGCTTCTCTTGTTCCACTGTTAATTAAACTCCAACTAATCTGCTAATTGGTTACTACATTCCTATAATGGATATTTGATATATTATTTATCCAATTAATCACTAAAATCATATCAATCAATTTCACTTGTTCCATTTTTATTTTATTTATTAATTGCTCAATATTTTGATAAATAGGGATAAAATAAATAATAATACTCTCTTTAAACACTCCAAAATTAATACAAATATGAGTTTATCATATGAATGGATGCTCTAGAAGCAGTATGAATGGTGCGATATATGTGGATTGAGTGAATTTAGATATAAATTAGAATCCCTCCAGCTGTGAGCACATGTCCAATCTGTTATAGCACGTGTGAATCCCCTACTTGCTTCTGTTATCAGCTCCTTAATTCCTGGATCCAGCACATGCTTAATCTGTTAACTTCTTTCCTCCATCAAATGCTTAAATCTCCTTTTGTCCAGCTATCAATTTAGTTTATTCTTACTATCCTCCATCTAACCTATTAGTTGGTTACTACATTAGCCTATAATAGAAATTTAAAAGAAATAGATTATTTGTCTAATTAATCACTAAAATTATATCAATTAATTTTTACTTGTTCTATTTTATTTTATTTATTAATTGCTCAACATATTGATAAATGGGGACAAAATACTAACAAAACCCTCTTTAAACACACTAAAATCAGTACAAATAAGAGTATATCAATTTCTCCACTCTTAGCTTTTGCACTTCAAGCATAATTATGAATTAAAATTGAAATTCAAACACACATGTTCAGCAAATTTGGCAAACTGATTCAGCATGAGCACTTGCAATCATCAATCTTCCTCTTCAATTGGCAACAATCTATACTAATCTCATATCAATCAAGAATATAACTCATGCAATTAAATCATAGTAAGCAACTAGGTTGAGATTGTAAGGAATTAGAAGACACGCAGCGGAAATAAACTTTAAAAATTTTCCATTCCTTGCCAGGATCTGCCGTATGTGTTTAAGTCAAGTGGAAAGAATCATTACCCTTAGTGTTGCTCAGCGAATTTCACAGCTTCTCTACGTGGGTGGTGATCTCTTTCTGATCGCAAGAAATCGACGGAGTGTTCCTCAGCGACCTTCACAGATTCTCTCCGCGGACGGTGGTCTCTTTCCGATCACAAGAAGTCGACGCCTCAGGTCGGCTTCCTCTACTGGTATCCACACGAACAGCGTTCCAACCACGAACGACGTGCTAGCGTCTCCTGTCCCTCCAAGGCTTTCACAAGTCTCCGTCTCTATTTCGGCAGTTTCTTGTCTGCAAACCTTTTGCAGATTCCGTTCGGCCTTTTGTGTTCTATGTTATTTTCAAACGTAGCTCCTCCAATCAGATATAGAGGATGCTATGCGTTTTTCCACTTAACCTAATTGGATTTTGGAGTTAATCTTATATTAATTCCGAATTGATACAATATCATATATTGTATAATTTTATAAGAAACTAATTAAATAAAATAATATTAAATCCGTCCCACAGATTTAATTACATATTTATTTAACTTTAAATAAAGATGAGACTGAGTTATATTTGATTTATTCCCATAAATCAAATTTGAGATATCCTATCAATTTAAATTTCGAATTTCAAACGTGATAGAGATTTAATTTATCCTTATAAATTAAATCTTATAAATATCTCTTATATGAGATATCCTATCAATTTGAATTTCAAATTTCAAACGTGATAGAGATTTAATTTATCCTTATAAATTAAATCTTATAAATATCTCTTATATGAGATATCCTATCAATTTGAATTTCGAATTTCAAACGTGATAGAGATTTAATTTATCCTTATAAATTAAATCTTATAAATATCTCTTATATGAGATATCCTATCAATTTGAATTTCGAATTTCAAACGTGATAGAGATTTAATTTATCCTTATAAATTAAATCTTATAAATATCTCTTATATGAGATATCCTATCAATTTGAATTTCGAATTCAAACGTGATAGGGATTTAATTTATCCTTATAAATTAAATCTCATATATCTCATATATATAATATATATATACGAATTTATATATATACAAATATAAATATAAATAAATATATATACATTCACCTGGATCTTTCATTGAATCTGGACATGTCTTAGATTCAATGAATCTGGACATCATAGCTCGTGTTGGGCTATTTTGTGTGCGACCCTGTAGGCCCATATGAAGTTGGCAGTGGGCCATTTGCTATACTAGCCCACAAGTCGCAAGCGGTCTCTAGCAAGACATAACAACTACCCAAATCATATGAGGATCGATAAACGATGTAACCTTTTATACAACCATATCATGTCCCTTCTGTCACGCGATATTTTGGTCATGGATGAGGCATGGATAATGTCATCCTCCTATTCCCGACCGTTACTTTCTCGATCCCTGAGTAGTCTGACTATAGAAATGGAACTACCTTTCCATTACAGTATGGCCATACATTTCTCAGACTCACTCATCGAGGGGCCCAGTAATATCTCTCCACGAATGTGAGGGACAAATTCCATCTTGACCATTCACATTCCTCCGCATGAAAAATCACTAAGCCCGAACATAGTCTTTATGATCACTCGGTCAAAAGTGACTTTTGACTAGGTCAAAGCTGAGCGTTTTGTCATGTAGGAATCCATGATGATCTCAGGTCAAAGGGCATATTGACATGGTTTGTATATGAGAGAAGCTTATGACGTTACCCATGCAGTTCTCTCATAGCGGGTCGGTCCAACACCCTGTACTCTTACATGTGCTTATGACTTTGATTTATATCTCTATACATCTTCAAAGTCATACTGGTCTTATTTCATCTGTGCTCCCACATAGATGATCGACCAGGGACATTTAGGATAATATCATGAATTATCCAAGGATGGTCATCATAGTAAACATGCAAATAATATGATAACTCAATTAATAAATTCATAAATCAATAATGTTCATAAGACAATGATTGGCCCCTAGGGCACGATTTCCAACAGAGATTTTCTCACAAGGTTTAGTATTTCACTCCTTCTCTTATGAAGATAATTTTCACTCAACCATCTAGCTTAGGCTTCCCGTAGGCTTATAATCATCCTACATCTCCACCACTAAATGCCACAAGGGTTGTGAATCAGAGGGTCTTTATTAGGGTTGTAATGTTGGAAAGGCTAATGATGAAATGGAAATGCAAGTCAATGATTAATGAAATATTGCGCATGATCTTACTTCTTCAAGCTACTTCAACTCTTAATCACAATTTTAACTATGTAACTGCAGAAAGTAACAAGTCACAAACTAACTTTCTTTCATACAAATTGAATATCATATCTTGTCATTTGGTATATCTCTTCTTTATCTTTTCTTTCGTCTTCTTTTTTCTTTTCTCTGTACTTTTTCTCTGTGTTTTTTCTTTCAACTATTGATCCAGATAACAAATACATTGAAGTTCATATATTCGATAAATCATTGCAACTTAACAATTATTTCACATTAAAGACTTACTATAGCAACAAATATCTTGTACAACATTAATTAATCAATGATGGGATTTGAAAAGAGAGTGAAGGTCTCAAAGGGTTTAAGCAAATGATTTAATTTTTATGCGGTTACTATTTGGTCAAAACAGTTTTGAAAGAAATGCCCTTATCATATTCACAATTCCGAGAAGCTAATGTGGTTTTGAATCAAGGATTGAGACAAGTTCTTCAAAGTTACCAAACTAGATGGTGTCACATAATATAAATGAGTATATGTTAAAGTCCTTCCATCTGTCTTACTCATGAGACTAATCATTCATGATGCACAATTTCTAGTAATCAATAAATAAAACAAGCAATTCATACTTCATCAAGTTTGCCAATGTTCAAAAGTATATGTTCAAATTTTAATTTTAATTCCATGATAGTAAATTTCAAAGACCAAGCAACAATTATAATGAAATAGAAGGATTTTTTAGCAGAGGATCAATTGTAGTCACGACAAAAAGGAAATCAGGTTGTGACTATTTTATGCAGAGAAGAAATCATCAAAAAGCAAGGAATATTGGTGGGATAGAAATGGACACTGGTCGAGACTCAATCATAGAGAGTAAACTTGATAACCACACATGCTCGAGTCGTGACCCAAATGTCAATCCAATCACGACCAAAATTTACAGAGTTACAATCATGATAAAGATAAGCACAAATCATGACTATATATCATAGATAGGTAAACATAAAAAAAATATGAACGCCTAGTTTGACAAAAATAGTCAATGGTCGCTACTAATTTTCACAGAGAAGAAACTTAACATATTTGCACACATTAGTAACGACAAGAACAGCATAAGGTCACGATCAAAAGACACAGAATCATAGAAATTATCTAATTTTTATTCATCCATTTCACACACTAAAGTTCATCCTCCCCATACTTAATTTATACATTGTCCTCAATGTGAAGAACTAATGAAACACATGCAAAGGCAGAAGTAATGAGGACAAAACTCAACTAGAATCTTAAGATGAATTCATGAGAGTTTCTATCTACCCTTACTAACTTGGTCTCCTTCCCTACACTTAATCAATAAATAACAACTCAAGTATATAAGAAAAACTAATTAAAGTATGCTATTGTAAGTGGGGAAACAAGGAAAGAGATAACCTAAAATTTAGGATGGTTTGAAGTTCTCTTTGTACAACTTTCAGCAAATGGCTATTCACCTTGGATTGTTTTTTATGCTTTAGATTCACTGTAAGTTGTTTGAGCTCAATCTCTGGTGGGTGAATAACAGATGGACTTAACTTCTTAGGCTCCACTCTAGATGCATTGTTCTTTGATTTCTGTACCAAATCAGCACCATACCCAGTAGCAACTCCTCTCTTTGAAATTCCAACAGTACAATTTTGTGGATGTTGGATAATATCCTTCTATTTCTATAGCCCTAAGATGTCTAAAAATTTCAAGTTGAAGCTCCTATGAATAGGGATAGAATACATGATATTAATAACTATTTAATTGAGAACTTCCTAGCTTAGAAATTCCAGCTTCTTGTCCCTCAATGTCTGCTATAATATCATTACCCTATAATTCTATTAAATCTGCCACAGACCTTTCTGGATATTGTTCATAACTTAAAACGGTGTGGTTAGTTCCAATGGAATAAATAGTAGATGAAGATGAAGAAAAATCACTCATAGTGGGAAGCCAGCCATCAACTTTAGAATTAATGCATAACTCATTGCCATTGGATGAAGAAAAGAGAAATAGAGGAGGAGTAAGAAATGGAAGGTTCTTTAACTTTATCATTATCAAGCTCACAAATATCATTACACTCATTTTCAAGTGACACGTCAATCATGTTAAGTCCTAGAAGAGAATAATCCTGATGGGGGTGTCTACACATATTAAACTGAATTATGTACCCACCAAATTCTGTTTTAATAATTCTATCTTTCTTGCAAATTATGGTGTTAACTGTCCTTAGAATGGCCTTTATAGAATAAGAGCACTAGCATCAAGAGACTCATTTGTCATATCCAAAACATTAAAGCCAATAGAAAAAATAAGGTCCTTAACTTAACAAAAATGCCTTCAAGATTTCCTTAGGATTTATAATACTCTTATTAGCCAATTGAGCTAACACACTAGTTGGTTTAATCAAATTCACTCCTAGAGCATGATAAATTGAACTAGGCATCACATTAATAGCAGCACCTAAATCTAATAATGCTATAGGAACATTTATCTTGCCAAATGTACAAGGAATAGAAAATGCACTGGGATCTTCATAATTCACTAGAAGTTGAGATTTGAAAAGTGTAGAAGCTTTAGGTCCCACTTGCACCAGTTCATTAGGTTGGTATCTTTTCTTATGTGTGCAACTGTCCTTCAAACACTTTGTATATTCTGGTACTCTTTGAACCCTCTACAGTATAGGCACATTTATTTCAATGTTGCTAAAAAAATCAATTACTTCCTTGTTTTGTTGCTCTAAGGCTTTCTTTTTACTACTCATGAATTCCCTAGGGACAAATAAATCCTTCATATTCAGTTCTTTCTCAGCTAAACCAGAATTTGTTTCTTTCACTTGAGCTCTGAATTTACTGATCATGTTTCTCCAGTTGTGTCAACTCTAGGATTTCCAATTCAGAATCCATATCCTCAAGTAGCTCAATTTCCTTGCTGCTTGGCTTTCCACAACCTTCAAAATCTTATGCAAAATCGATTTGACTTTCTGTTTGTTCAAATGTAACCTCTTCCTTCCCAAGGAGTTGTGTTTCCTTCTTGTTTTCAGACTTCTCGATGTTATTCCTTATTACACTGCTAGAGTCAGTGTCTACCTCACATTTGCCCTCATTTTTAACATCTGTAACTTGCTCCCTAACTTGCTTTCCACTTCTCAAACTTATGGCATTAATAAATTTGGGGTTAATAGCTACATTTGAAGGTAGATTTCCACTGATCCTTACCAGAACATACTGAATTAGCTAACTGTGATGCATAGCCATTCATGTTAGAAGCTTTGGTTTCCCACTGTTCTATTTTACTCTCCAAGGCAGCAAACTTGGAATTTCTCATTGTTAGGTTGCTCTCCACAATAGATCTCAAGTCCTTGAAGTTAAGCTGAAGTTTGTATTTATGGAATTTATGTTTGAGTTCATCACATTAATGCTCTTTATTATCTTAGATATTCCACTATCCTTTGCAGTAGGAGGTACTTCCATGGCTCTAGAAGATTTAGCCACTTGTCTATTATTGTTGAATCTGTTATGCCCAAAATTCCTGTTTACACATTCATCCCTCCATCTAAAATTAGGATGATCTCTCCATCCTTCATTATGTGTTAAAGTATGGATTCCATTGTGGATATTGATTTGGATTGCCTTGATAGATGGCTGATACATCCTCATAGTATGTAGGACTTTTATCACTGGTATGAATAGGAGAAGAACAAAGCTGACAACTAGGAATAACTAGAGCTTAAGAGTATAGGCTTTGAACATGTGAATTGCTCAATTGAGCATCTAAATTGTTGATCTGAGCGTTCATAGCAGCAACTTAAGAAGATAAGATATTTTAATCTTGAGAATACCTTGCAAAACCTTATGAGCTTGCCTAGCATCATAGCCCCCATACTGCTTGTCATTGTTTGCTATCTTCTCAATCAAGTTCCATGCTTCATCAGGAGTTAAATCATCAATGGAACCCCTAGCAGCATCTTCCAAATTATTTTTGCATGCAAAGCACAACCTTGAATGAAAATATTTCACCAAATTCTTACTCAAAATCTGGTGGTATGGACATCTAGCTAGGAGCTATTGAATCTTCCTTAAAACTCATAGAAATACTCTTGAGTAAACTGTTTTGCAGCAAAGATTTCCTTTCTCAATGTAATAGTTTTAGAAGTAGGGAAGTATCTCTCTAAGAAAGCATTCCTCAAGTTATTCTAGGAGTCCAAGGCTTGAGGTGTATGATGTGGCAGCATATAAAACCATTCATTTGCCTTTCCTTCAAGTGTAAAATGGAATACTTCTCTGTATAGCATCCATGTCAGCACCTACAAGTTTCATGGATGAGTAAACCCACTGTATAGTCTTCAAATGCTTGAAAGGATCCTCACCTACCAATTCATAAAACTTTGGTAAGTTACTTAACAAATGACCTTTAAGCTCAAAATTAACATCCAAGCAGGACAAGTGTGAAAAGGATTAAATTTTGAATTAGAAGAAGTAAATTCTCTTATGCTCCTACGTGCCCTTCTATTATTCATGTTATTCTCTCCATGTTGCTCATTTTGATTATACTGATTATGAGCATGTGCTTCTCCCTCATTAACTTGTTCCATGACAAAATCATTATCTAAATATCACAAAATGTAAAATTAGTCTCTGCTGCAATAAATTCACTAGAAGAACAAAGCTCAACCACAGATGTAACACTAGCTTGATTTAAGATTTTAGTCTTCTTATTTTGCCTAAGTGTTCTATTGATTTTTCTGTCAAAAGGAAATAATTCAGGGTTCCTGGACATGCAATTCACATTGAGCAATAATGTAGGATATCAAGTACATCAATAATGCAACAATTTTAAAAATGAACTTCAAGTTGCGGTTGTTAGTCACAGATAGCAGATATCGTGACAAAAATAAACTTCAAGTCGCGGTTGTTAGTTACAGAGAGCAAAAATTTTTAATTAGGAGCTTTGGTTGCGACTAAAAATTACAGAGTAAATTCTTAAAATTAGAATTTTTTTGTTGAGACCAAAAGTCACTCTAGTCGTGACTAAAAATCAGAGAATAAAATATGAATTAAACACTAATTTTTTGGTCGTGACTAAAAATCACAGAGAAGAAAACTTGTTGGATAAAGATTTTTGGTTGCAACCAAAAAGTACTCCAATTGCAACTAAAAGTTATAGATAGCAAAATGAGTTAAACAATGATTTCAAGTGGAGACCAAATATGTATCTAATCACGACTAAAATTCACAGATACTCTCAAAAATCAATTTTTTGTAGTATAATCACGACTAAAAAGGCAATTGGTCATGACTCAAAAAGACAAAACACTAAATTGAACAGAAAAACTGAAACACCTATATTCTTTTTATGATTTTGAAGCCAAGCATATTGCCTAGGAAACCTTAGTAAGTAAGCTCCCCGGTAACAGTGCCATTTTTGTAACCGTCATTTTAATTACTAAAAGAAACTAAGCTAACTAATAGTATAGTAAAACTAACATAGGTTGATTCACAAGGAGCCTAAATGGATGCTAAGTACCTAATTAATCCAATGAGTCACAAATTAACAATTTAATCAGATGAATTGTGAGATGAGATGTTGAATAAGTTTTGAATGTAAATCCTAAGCTATTGTTTATGATTTTATATGTTAATGATGATTATATGAATCAATGACAAGTGTGTTCCCTTAGAGATTATCTTACCTTCATTATTCACAGAATATTTGGAGTTAATTAGTTGAATTAAAATGTGTTAGCTAGCAACTCACTAGTTAAATCTCAATCAAAGCTACAAATCACAGATATTAAATAGAGAAATATGATAATTCAACTCAAGAGACAAAAGAAGATGAATTAAATAGATACAACTATACTTTATTATAGAATTGCTCTAATTAACCATAACGATGTCCAATTAGTTTAAGGATGAGAATCAATCAAAGCATCAATTATGCAGAAATAGGAAATTCAACTCGGTTCTCTAATCACATCAGTAATGCTAGAATTAACTATATCAACTTGATACAATTAAATATGAATTAAAGACACAATGAACTCCCTATTTTAGATGAAGGATTTTGGTTTAACATCATCTCCAAGAGAGCACAGCCACTCTATCCTTCTATTGTTGTCAAGACTTTAACAGTAGCAACAAAACTAGCAATAATCGTGGTAAGTGCAGAAGGAGAAGATGAAGATGAAAGTATAACTTTCCTCCAGTTCTCTTGCTTAGAACAGAGGAAAGTTATAGATGAAAGAGATAATGGAGATGGAGAGAGGGTGGAGGTGGATCTGATGTGTATGGCATGAGGATGATGGAGTGTGATCTCAAATGAAGTAAGAGAGATATGGAATAGATGAGCTCAGATGGCTTGTAAGTGTGAAAGCTGTGGAATGATGTGTGATGTGTACAGATGGCATGAATGGATCCTCTAGAAGTAGTGTGAATGGTGTGATATATAGAAGTATGGAATGAGTGAATTTAGATCTGAATTAGACTCCCTCTAGCTGTCAGTACATGCTTAATTTATTACAGCACCTGTGTGAATCCCCCACTTGCTTCTGTTATCAACTCCTTAATTCCTGAATCTAGAACATGCTTAATCTATTAACTGCTTCCCTCCAGCACATGCTTAAATCTCCTTTTGTCCAGCTGTCAATTTAGTCCATTCTTACTTTCCTCCATATAATCTAGAATTATATCAATTAATTTCTACTTTTCTATTTTATTTTATTTATTGATTGTTCAACATATTGATAAATGGGGATAAAAATAAATAATAAAGCCCTCTTTAAACACACAAAAATCAGTACAAATAAAAGTTTATCAATTTTCAAGGGTTTTATGACACTTCTACTCTTATTTTATGTATGCAACATTACTTTTGTAATAATATTTGATTTTACATAGCAATGTGCTTATTTATTGTAAATTGGTCAATTATTTCTTCCAAATTGCAAATGCCTTGATTGTTAATTTGCTTGACATTCACAAGGAGTTTAGTTTTGTGTTATAGGCATTTGGAAGAGATTAAGGACCCAAAGTGGAGGAAATAAGGATTCACAAGACAGAGGACAAAAAGAGAGAGAGCCAACTCACTATGTTGCTTAATCATGACCTTAGTGCCGCTAGTCATAACCTTCATTCTTCTGGGAGACTTTCTATGTTAACTTGTGACCAAAAAATGGGTCTGGTTGTGACTAAAAGAGCCAATTAATGAAGCTATACTTTTTCACGTGGGTCCCTCTGCAATTAAGGTAAGGGGATCAGCAGCCATAAAGGGGAGGCTAGATTTTTCCAAATTTGGTTAAGAACAGCCCCAAGCCATTCTATCAACTTCTCTCATCAACCTTCAATCCAATCTTCCATTTTTCTTCATCTTTTCACAAATTTCCCTATTTTTCCACCGATTAATTCATCTCTACCACCTTTCTCTTCATCATTCCATCATATTTTTATGTATATCTCATAGCACCAACTTTGGACAGCGATTACAGCACAATCGACGCTATGAGAGGCTAAATCTTTTAGCTCTTGGTGATGGCCACACAGCTTGAGTTCTAGGCTAAATGGGAAGTTATTCTATCTTAATTTGCACTTGTTTATACTTTCAGATTTGTGGATCCAAGGATTTCATAATATGTATGAGGATTAAATATCAATTGATTATTTCTCAGATTTGATATTTGTATTTTAATTGGATGATGTGGTTACTGAATTTCATATATATATATTAGTTTGATTTCTGGATAGTTGGATGATTATTAGTGATAGTTAGCAATTAATTCAATTGATTAGAGTCTTTAGCTATGATTGATAGTTAATTGAGGGTTTTTACATCATCTCATTCAATTTACATATTAAGTGATTTTCAACAGTGCATTAAGGAGTTTTTAATTCAACTCTGATTAAAGTGATTTCGAACTCATTAATGATGGACTCGACCGATTGATTGAAATTTTATTTCAGACTTAGTGATTTCTTAACCCCCATTTCAAATCAAGAGCGAGTATAGGTATATTTTCATTATCAGAAGTCTTTTCAATCATATCTCTCTCACAGTCCAAACCATTTTCACACTAACAAAAAAATACCCAAAACATTTACTTTCACTATATCCTTATTTCTATTGCATCAATGTTCGATCAAACCCAATAATCCATACTTTTACTCAAGTTTCCAATATTATCGTTCACCATTTGCTAGGATTCCAATAAAAAGGCTCCTTGAGAAAACATAGAGTTGTGCCTTATACTACATTCCTAGGCGTAATCTTTAATTTGAAAAGCTGGGATCATGATAATGCAGCGTGTTTCAATGGCACCGTTGCTGGGGAACCAAGTCATTACTTGGTTCCCTAGCAATTGGTTGTTGATTCCATTGTCAGCCTGAGTCATTCTTTTTATTGAGCTTTAGTTTTTTATTGTCTTCATTACATGTCATAATTTTTTTTTGAGAAATAGAACCAAATATCTTATTTTCTTTCACTTTTGTATTTGTATAATTGCATAGCATTATGTATTTTTCACTCTTTAGAGTTTGGACTGGCTGATCCGCCATTCTCTACTTGATTGTGTGTGAACTGAGATTTTCAAGACTATGAACTTTGAATTTTAGTCATTCTTCATTTACACTAAAGTTTTGGAAATTTCTCTCAAGTTTGAGTGCATTTGACTGAGTTACTTCGTTCATTTTTTCAAGTTTCTACAAAATTTCCTGCTCTATATTTTTAAGTCGCGATGATTTTCTTCTTTAGTCATGACTACACTACATTGCTATCTTACTAGAGAGTCTCTATGACTATTAGTCGTGACCTATAGTTATTTTTGTCGTGACTAAATTGTACATGTTTTGTCACATTTTACTCTGTGACCATTTATCGCAACCATTTGCATACTTTGTTGTGACTAAATATCTCTATTTCATGAGTTTTTTCCTTTGTGTATATTAGTCATGACTTTGAGTCCTGTCTGTCGCGACTAAATTGTTTTTCTACTGAGAAATTTTTTTGCCTGATTATGATTGTTTGCCTGATTACTTTTGTGTTGCATGCATAGAAGAACTGAACTCTTAGTGACCTTTGATCCTGAAATTTAGAGGTCACTTAGGAAACTTAGAAAAGAGTTTAGAGAACAAGGACCTAGTGAAGCTTTAGCTGAAGAAGTAGATCACAAGAATTTAATTCATCCTCTAGTGTCCCGGGGTCTGAATTTGGACTTAACTGAGTTTGCTCAATGCTTTTGGTACGTTTTAGGGTTGTGTGCTTCTATATTTGCTGATTTTATTGAAAAATGCATGGACGTGTTCATGAATGAATTTACCATATATTACAATTCATTAAGTGTTTGGAGAGTCTTGATCAAGTCCTTTATAGATACATTGAGAATAAACTTATTTTAAACTTTGAAAAGTGTTATTTTATGGTCAACCATGGAACAATGCTTAGATATCTTATATCTAGCAAAGGAATTGAAGCGGACAAAGCAAAGATTGAAGTAATCTCCTCACTGCGCTACCCTACTACTATAAAAGAATTACGATCCTTTTTGGGACACGTCAGTTTTATAAGAGATTCATTCAAGATTCTAACAAAAATGCTTTGCCACTCTCTAGACTCCTTCAAAAAGATACATATTTTATTTTTCTACTAATTGTAAAAAGGCCTTTGAAAATTTGAAGAGTAGGTTCATTTCCCCACCTTTTCTAACATCTCCAGATTGGAATCTTCTTTTGAACTATCATGCCATGCTTCCAATTTTACTATGGGAGCTATGTTAGCTCAAAAAGAGGGTAACATGTATAGGGTGATTATTACTTGTTACACTAACTACTATTGAAAATGAACTATTTACAATTGCAGTGCCTTTGGATAAGTTTAGAGCATATCTTATAAATTTTAAAGTGATTGTTTACACAGATCATGCAACAGTCAAGTATTTATTCCATAAGCCTCACTCAAAGCCAAGGCTCTTAAGACAGACGTTGCTGCTATAAGAGTTCATATCAAAGTGAATGATCGAGCTGGAAATGTGAACAATGTAGTAGATCATCCAAGCAGATTGCCAATTAAGCCTTTCCTTTCTCTCTTACTTTTCATATGCCTATACAGTTTGATAATATCATTTTTCAAGTGATTATTTATGGAGTTGTGAAAGGGATGAAATAGTAGAAGTAGGAATAGTTAGTTTCTTTGAATTTTGAATAAAATCTCTATTTTGTTTCATCAAGCTCTTGTCCTTGTCATCCACACACTTAATTGCAAGCTGTAGCTTACCAATCCTTTCATCTTAGCTTTTCTCAAATTGTTTTGTATGCTTGGAATATGACAATGTGTTTAATTGTCGATAAACTCATATTGTAGTAATTTTTAGTGTGTTTAAAGTGAGTTTATTATTGATTTTATCCCCATTTATCAATATATTGAGCAATTATTAAATAAATAATATTCAGAATAGTTGAGAATTAATTGATATCAATTTAGTGCTTAAAGTGAATAAATAATCTGTTTATTATAATTTTCTATCACATATCAATAGATTAAGGGAGAATGACAGCTGGACTTAAGCAGTTAATGACATGTGACAGCACATGGGCTAGATCTAGGAATTGAGGAACAGATTGCAAGTGGGAGCTCATGCATATGCTGGCGGCACATAGAGAAGCACTGTTCACACATGGCACTGTTCACGCATATCTGGCACTGTTCATGCACACACACAATAGAATCACACATTTAAGGAGCACAAGTACATGTGTAGCATAACAGATTGCAAATGGGGATCACAGCTGGCTGGAAAGCATGTGTTGTCACATAGAAGAGTTGATACATACATGAACACACCATCTACACATGCTGATTCCACACATGATTTCACCCATTTCATACTTTCCTATATAACATGCATCACTGCTTCTGCAAAGGGGACACACTTGGATAGAGTCCATTCACACACAGACCTATTTTGCACTGCACTCACTCTATTGCCATTCCATCCATCACAGATCTTAATGCACAGTTCCACTTTTTCTGCTCCATCTCCATTTCTATTCTCTATTATGCAACTTTCCTCTATTCTGACAATACAACCAGAGGAAAGTTCTATAGTTCATCCTCATCTTCTTCTATCATTTTCACCATGACTGCTACTATATTTTCTGTTGCTACTGAAGTTCATATGGCAATGCAAGGCTAGGCTACTGTGCTCTCTTGGAGATGTTGCTGAACCTGAATCCTTGAGTTGAATAGGGAGTTCATTTTGTCTTTTAATTTAGAGTTAATTATATCGAGTTGATGTAGTTAATTCTGTAATTAATGATGCCATCAGAGTAGTAGAGGACAAAGAAGTGTGGAACTGAGTTGGATTTCTTATTTTTGCATAACTATCCTTTGATTGATTTGCATCTTTGATTGAGTTGAATATAATTATGATTAATTGAAGTGATTCTATTTAATTCATATTCTACAAGTTGAATGATTCTTAATCTTTTTTAATGTCTACGAATTGTAGCTTTAATTAAGATTTAGATAGCGAGTTGTTAGCTAACATATTCTAATTCAACTGATCTAATCCTCATATTCTTTAAATAATGAAGGTAAGGTAATCTCCAAGGGAACACACTTGTCATTCATTCACCTCATCATCATAAACACTAAAAACATAAACAATAGCATAGAATTTACTTTCAGTAGTTAAATCAAAACTCATCAAACACCATCTCTTTAACTTGTTAATTTGTGGCTCATTAGATTAATTAGGCATCTTAACATCCATCTAGGCTCCTTGTGAATCGACCTAGGTTGGCTTCCTCTTACTATTGGTTAGTTTAGTTTTGTTTGATAATTAAAACGACAGTTATCAATTGTGAACATTGCATTGAGTTATGTGTTGGATTTAATTGATCATATTTTGAGATGTTGTTCCTATTTATCTGTTGAATGCTGAAATGTTATATACTTTGCCCTATTGTTAGTGAGGACACTGTCACTATCAAGTTTAAGTGTGGAGGAGAGGTCAATATGTTCTTGTGTGACTTTCTATTGTTTGTGTTCCACCGCCAAAATGCCAAAATTGTTTTGAAGTATCTAATCTTTCATCACAAATATTTGTCTTTAAACTGTTAAGTGATGAATTGCTGAATATTAGATTATCATTTTAAATGTTTTGTTGCTTAATAACAAAGGGTGTTAAAAAATGTTTTGGACTTCAAAAAATTTCATTTGGTGGTTTATGTGTTTATTGGTCATGACATAATTATTGTTTGTTCACGACTAAAGATGGATTTCTGAATTGATTGAACTCACTTTGTTTTATGGTCGTGACTAGATGTACCTTTGGTTGTGACTAAATCCTTTGAAGTGTGGTTTTGTTCTTTCTGTGATTAGTAGTCATGACTAAATGAACTTGAGGTCGCAACTAAAATTCCTAAGGTTCAGAATTCTCATTTTAAAAATATCCATCTTCTTTCTCTTTGCTGCATGTAATGCTATATAGAAGGACTTTTTAAACTACCATAGTGCTTTTACAAATAAATCATTGCCCTACTAGTTTAACCTTTTTGCATCAACAGTTTTTTAAAGCCATCCCCACGTTTAAATTTTTGAAAATATTGGAAATTAAATGAAATCACTTAAGATTTCACTAGTAATCTCATGATTCATTCATAATCTTGAGTGGTTACTCTAATACTTTTAATCATTATTTTAGAGGTTTTTTAATTTTGATAAATATTTTAATGCCTAGTGAATATTGAACGTTGTTTGAGACTTTTGTGTATGAGCAATTTAGATACAAACCCTTGTTAGAAGGATTCTCAGCCTTAATTCCTATATTGAGTAATTATTCATTTGGTTTGCATTCTCTAGAACTTGTTTTAGGTCAGAGTCAAAAATTACTTGCATATTTATGTCATAGAGGCATTCATTTCTATACCCTTAGGCCTAAACACAAGCCATAAACACTAATCAATTGTTCATCCCATTGGGCCTTCTTCTCTTTCATTTCATACATTGTTTGTTTATGTGTCTAAATTGTTTTGTAAATTAAGTCATTTTCATCTTCCTATTTGAAACCATATAACCTTCCAGGAATTTATGGGAAGTACTTTAAGGACCTACATTGTTAAAACATAAAGAGAAAAGCAAAGAAAAGAGAAGAAAAAAGTTGAATAGAGTTGTAACGATGTCAATTAGCTATAGCAAAAGAATAAAATTGAAATAAATACTTCTTGGTAATAGAAGGTTAGGGTTTGAGCTTATTTAGATGAAATTTGACTTACATTATCTTTAATTAAGGCATTCGATTACATCCAAATCCCATTCCACTTGATATTTTCATCATTTCAACCCTAAAAGTTCTCTTGATTCTTTGCATGAATGTTGTATAGTAGAAGAGATTTAGAGCTATTACAAACCAATAGTAGAGTCTTTGCCACTTGTATTGGAGTGAAAGAACCCTAACAATGGGAGGTTAGTGAGCTAAACACTAGTATCCCTATAGAGAATCCATTGTGCTCATGCATTTGAAGTTAATTACCCTAGATAATTAATTACTTGGCATTACTCATTTACCATTCTTGCATTCCTAAAAGATGATTGATTAATTTTTTCTCAAAAGATCATTGTTGATTATGTTGTGCTCCTTGGTTTTGCCAGCATTTTCCTAGGTATGATTCAATTCTTTATCTAGGAGTACAAGGTTCAAGTGTGGGGGAATTGATAAGATGCAAATTATATATGGTTTCTTTAGCATTTTATAATATGACAAAAAATGAGAGAGCTAGCTCACTTTGTTGCTTAGTCACAGCCTTAGTGCCCTCTAGTCACAACCTACATTCTTCTGGGAGACTTTTTGTGTTAACTAGTTATGACTACAAACATAGGTCTAGTCGAGACCAAAAGAGCCAATTAGGAAAGCTGTGCGCTTTCACTTAGGTCACTCTTCAATTAAGGTAAGGGAATCAACAACCACAAAGGGGAGGCTAAATTTTTGTCAGATTTGGTCAAGAACAATCCTAATCCATTCTCTCAACTTCTCTCATAAACGTTCAATCCAATCTTCCATTTTTCTTCATCTTTTTACCAATTTCTCCATTTATGCACATATTAATTCATCTCTACCACCTTTCTTTTCATCTTTCCACCATCTTTTTCTACATATCTCATGGCACTAACTTTGGACAGCGATTGTAGAACAGTCGACACAATGAGAGGCTAGATCTTTTAGCCTCTTGGTGATGGACAACATAGAATGAGCTTATGGGCTAAACGGGGGTTATTCTATCTTAACATGCACTTGTTCATACTTTGGGATTTCTAGATCTAGGGATTTCATAATATGTATGAGGATTGAATATCGATTGATTATTTTTCAGATTAGATATTTGTGTTTGATTTGGATGATATGATTACTCAATTTCATATATATTTCAGTTTAATTTATGGTTAGTTGGATGATTATTGGTAATTGTTAGTAATTAATTTAATTGAATATAGTCTTTAGCTATTGATTGATAGTTAATTGAGGGTTTTTGTATAATTGATAAACTCTTATTTGTATTGATTTTAGTGTGTTTAAATAGTTTTATTATTAATTTTTGTCCTCATTTATCAATATGTTGATCAATTAATTAATAATATAAAATTGGCACAGTTGGAAATTAATTGATATAATTTTAGTCATATATTGGAATATTATCTCATTAGATAAATAATTTGTATCTTTTAATTCCTCTTTCAAGAAAATATTCATTAATCACCAAGTCAATTTACTGCAAAATGAGGAGAATCAGTTAGATTGTAATTAGATGGGTTTGACAGCTAGAACATGGACTTAATTGAGTTCCTAACAGATTGAGTATGTGCTAGATCCAGGAATTAAGGAGCTGATAACAAAAGCAAGTGGGAGATTCACATATGTGCTGTAACATATTGGGCATATGCTGACAGCTGAAGGGAGTCCAATTCAGTTAAGTCATACTATTCATCCACTTCAAATTTGTCATACCATTCACACACTTCTCCTATATATCACACTGCTCCCATCCAGATCCATTCACTCATCACACCTAATGCCATTCCACAGTTTTCCCTCACGCAACTCATTCCATATCAGATAGACTCTTCATGCATTCATCTCACATGCATATCATCCATTCCATCTGACTCTATCTCTATTCTCTCTCATCTGCATTTTTGTTCTGTTCTGGGCAAGAAAAGTATAGGAATATTCCACTGCCATCTTCATCTTCTCCTTCTACACTTACCATGACCGTTGTTGGTTTTGTAGTTGCTGTTGAAGACTTGAAGTAATGAAAGGCTAAATCATTGTGCTCTATTGGAGATGATGCTGAACCAGAATCCTTAATCTGAAATGGGGAGTTTTAATTGTGTCTTTAATTTAAATTTAATTGTATCGAGTTGATGTGGTTAATTATGGTTTATTGATTCAATTAGAGTTAGTAGATAATGAACACAAGGGAACCGAGTTGGATTTCCTGATTATGTTTAATTGAACTTTGATTGATTCTCAACCTTGAACTAATTAGACTTGGCTATGGTTAATTAGAGTAATTCTATAATAGAGTATAGTTATATCTGTTTAATTCATCTTCTTCTACCTTTTGAGTTGAATGATTCATATTTCTCTATTCAATATCTACAAGTTGTTGCTTTGATTGAGATTTAGTTGGGGAGTTATATTAGCTAGCATATTATAATTCAACTAATTAACTCCTCATACTCTATGGATAATGAAAATAAGGTAATCTATAATGGAACACACTTGTCATTGATTCATATCATCATCATTAACCCAAAAATCATAAACAATAGCATAGGATTTATATTCAAAATTTGTTCAAACATCTCATCTCACATACCATTGCATTAATTTGTTAATTTGTGCTCATTGGATTAATTAGGTACTTTAGCATCATATTAGGCTCCTTGTGAATTGATCTAGGTTAGCTTCATTAAACTATTTGTTAGCTTAGTTTATTTTGGTAAATAAAATGACGGTTATTAAAATGGCACCATTGCAGGGGAGCCTTACTTGTTAAGGTTTCCTAAGCAATCTGCTAGGTCTCAAAAATATAAAAAAAGGGTGTTTTAGTTTTTCTTGTGAATTTAGTGTTTTGTCTTTTTGAGTCACGACCAATTGCCTTTTTAGTCATGATTATACTGCAAAAAATTGATTTCTAAGAGTCTATGTGAATTTTAGTCACAACTAGATACATATTTGGTCACAACTTGAAATCATTGTTTAACTCCTTTTGCTCTCTATATCTTTTAGTTGCGACCATAGTACTTTTTGGTCACAACAAAAAATCTTTAATTTCAAGTTTTCTTCTCTGTGATTTCTAGTCGAAACCAAATTGACATGTAGTCATGACCAGAACTCAGTGTTTAATTAGATATACTCTCTGTGATTTTTAGTTGTGACTAGAGTAACTTTTGGTCGCAACCAGAAATTTCTAATTTTAGGCATTTGCTCTCTATTATTTTTAGTCGCCACTAAAGTGACATTTGGTAGCGACCAAAAATCCTAATTACAAAATTTTGCTCTATGTGACTAACAGTCACGACTTGAAGTTTATTTTTGTCGTGATCTCAGCTTTGTGATTATTAGTCACGACTAAAGTCATTTGGCATCTCGACTTGAGCTTTTTGCACTACGATTACTTGATCAGAATTTATGAAATTGTTGCATCTATGATATACTTGATATCTTGCATAATTGTTGGGTGTGAATTGCATGACCAAATGTTGTTGAGCTTAGTCCTTTTGGTGAATCTATTGCAGCTGAAACTAATTTTGTATCTGGTGCTATCTTAGATAATCATTTTATAATGGAGCATGTTAATGAGGGAGAAGCTCATACTCATAATCAAAATGAACTACATGGAGAGAATGACACGAATAATAGAAGGGCACGTAGAAGCATAAGAGAATTCACTTCTTCTAATGCAAACTTTGATCCTTTTTGCACTTGTCTTGCTTTGGATTTTAATTTTAAACTGAAAGGACCTTTGTTATGTAACTTACCCAAATTTTATGGATTAGCAGGTGAGAATCCTTTCAAGCATTTGAAGACTATGCAGTGGGTTTGCATCCATGAAATGTTGATAAACTTATATTTGTAGTGATTTTTAGTGTGTTTAAAGTGAGTTGATTATTGATTTTATCCCCATTTATCAATATATCGAGGAATTATTAAATAAATAATATTCATAACGGTTGAGAATTAATTGATATCAATTTAGTGCTCAAAGTGAACAAATAATCTGTTTATTCTAATTTTCTATTACAGATTAATGGATTAAGGGAGAATGACAGTTGGACTTAAGGAGTTGATGACATGTGACAGCACATGGGCTAGATCCAAGAATTGAGGAACATATTGCAAGTGGGAGCTCATGCATATGCTAGCACATGGAGAAGCACTGTTCACATACATAGCACTGTTCATGCTCACACAATGTACAAAATCACACACATGCTTGATCTGAACATAATCACACATTTCAGCAGCAACTCATGCACTCTACACACAATTCACACCATTTTAGCTACCCTTCACATCCTTCCACACCTAATATACACACAATTCTAGATCATATGAGGGGGTCACGCCTAGACACTCTGTTCCCTTCTCTATTCAGACATTCCAATTCAGATCTGCATCTCCAATTCGACCTTTATTCCTTCATAAACACTAAAAATATAAACAATAGCATAGAATTTACTTTCAGTAGTTAGATCAAAACTCATCAAATACCATCTCTTTAAGTTGTTAATTTGTGGCTCATTAGATTAATTAGGCTTCTTAACATCCATCTAGACTCCTTGTGAATCAACCTAGGTTAGCCTCCACTTACTATTGGTTAGCTTAGTTTTATTTGATAATTAAAATGACAGTTATCAAAATGGTGTGGTTGCGGGGAGCCTTACTTGTTAAGGTTTCCTAAGCAATCTTCTGGGCATAAAATCATACAAAATATATAGGTGTTTCAGTTTTTTTGCGTATTCAATATTTTGTCTTGTTGAGTCACGACCAATTGCTTTTCTCGTCATGACCAAAGTACTTAAAATTGATTTTTGAGCGTCTCTGTGAACTTCAGTCACGACTAGAAGCATATTTGGTTGCAACCAAAAATTTGTTTTCCACTAATTTTGCTCTCTGTTACATTTAGTCGCGACCAAAAATCATCGTGTCAATCAGATTTACTTTCTGTGATTTTTAATTGCGACCTAAGTGACAATTGGTCGCAACCAGAAATTGAAAACTTCAAGCATTTTACTGTCTGTGATTTTTAGTCGCAACCAAAGTGACTTCAGAATTTTTCTTTTGTATGACTAATTGTTGTAACATCCTTACTTTCATACGTCTTAGGGACTATTCAGTAGCATTTGGAACAACTTACAAGACCTTGGAAGTCCATTTGCCAAATTTAGAATTTTACTCTTTCTCGTGTACTGTTCATATGGTATTCCAGATTACGCAATGACTTTTAAAAAATCATAATTAATTCTAAAAAAATTGAAATGAAGTGGTTCAAAAAGCTAAATGAAAATAACATCATGAAATTTAAGGAAAAAATAATTTTCAGACCAAATGACTCTTCAATTAATACAGTTTATTCGCCAAATATTACTGTTCATTTAGTAAAAAATTTAGAAACAGATTCTGGTCCCTTACTTTGAAAAATTAGTTCTCTTTGTACATACATCCAAATAAAGAGTTCTTGGTGTCAAAGTGAAGCTTGGAATGTCATCTAAATGTCTGTAAAATTTCATACATTTATTCCATCATTTACTATTTTTCTTTACATCATGACCATCACTACTTACATTGGTCATACAACAACATTGCACATTTACATAACATATATACAATCCAATTCCTATCTTTTCTTCATACTTCATCATCCTCTTCCATTATTCACAAACCTGTGGGATTGGGTTTACATGAAAATGAATGAGATTTCTGGGGAAATCTCAGTACCAAACATTACTAAACAATGCATGATTAATGTAGATACTTGTGCTTGCTTGTGAAAGTGTTAACAATGTGTAATGTGCATGCTTGTATGTAACATATAAAATACAATTGGACAAAGTAATCATAGAAACAGAGCTTCATACATAAACACATTTGCAACACAATTCACCAAAGCCATAGCACAATAAGCATAACATTCAATACATACAAGTTTAGGATAAGTTTACTACCTTATAGACTTGACTCTCTTTCACTTTATCTTGCTTCTATCTTTTCACTTCACTTGGATATGTGATTGCCTCTTTTGGAGCATATCAATCAATCCCTAACATCACATAACCATTCATCCATCATCATCTAATTTCCTTGAGCATTAAACTCACTTTAACTAACATAACTCCCTCTTGAACATTAGCTCATTTACTTTCCTTAATATTAACTAATGGACTTAGTCTTTGAATCAATTGATGTCTTGACTTTACCCTACACAATTTCATCTTTTGAATCCATTTAAATCATGAAATTCCAGCTCCTTCATGGCCTGCTGTACAAAACCGAAACGTGCACATAATTCCTTCAAAAATTCTCATTTTGATTTTAATGCTTCCCCTACTTGTTTCTCCACTTTACCCCACATAACTTTTCATTTTAAAACCATTGGAAGCATCAAAATCATGAAATTCTAATCACTGTTCATGAGAGTGAACAGTACCATGAAGAATTTTAAAGACTATAATCTTGGAATTTCAATGCCTTCAAGGTTCTAAACCTTTCCAATCCTACACAAAATCATCATATAAATTCAATGGAAACATTAGATCATTGAAAATCCATTTTCTTCCCTCATGAACAGTGCAGACCAAATAGGTTCATCCATGGCAAAGTCAAGAATATCAACTTGATTCAACAACCAATCACTTAACTAGCTTGTTTAAGCTTAAATCATATGTCTTTAACTTAAATTTCTTCTTTTCCCTTTCATATAAGGTTTTTAGGCAGCACAACATAGAGAAAACTCAACTTTTCTCCCATGAAAACCCTAAGTTCAAGCTCCCAAATCAAAGAAAAATAAGATAGGATAGATTGCTTACCTTTAATCTCTAGCTTGCTTGAACTTTGGTACCTTGAATCTTTTTTGTCTTGGCTTGAGTTTCCATTTTGCAAGAGTTCCCCTAGGTTCCATGGCTCACAGTTTGGATGCAGATTTGAGGGGGTATTTATAGAAAAATTCATGGAAAATCAATGGCCAAGATCACTTTGTGCACTATTTGATCTAAAGGTTCACATTTAATCTTAAATTTAACTTTTTCCAAAAAGAATAATTATGACATCATAAAAGACAGCTCAAGGGACACCTCATGGGGGTATGTGGTGAAATTCTCATGTAAGGAAGCTTTTGAAAAATTTCAGTCTAATCTGGTACCGATCGGAGTAGTTTCACAAAAAACCAAACTGTTTTATGTTCCTAATTTTTATAATATACCAGGTTATGTATTCTATCTTAGAAATCAATATCTAGGCTTCTCATACCATTGGCCAATACTTAATTACAGATCCCTTGAGAAATGACTGAAATGCCCTTGGTTCACTGTCTTGCCCTATATTAACCCTAATGGCATAATTGTCATTTTACCCTTCTTTGCACTGCCTCAAAGCATATACTGCCTCTGACTAATCACATTTATACTATATTACACGCTTTTTTCCAATCCAAAATGCCCTCCATCCATTACTGGTATAATATGGGCATCCAAGGGCATTTATACTAATTTCGCACTTTTCCTGGACTGCTCCGGACTCTAGCCCACTTAACTGTCTCACTACCTTATTGGGCTCATGATGGCGCCATTTGTGCCTTGATATGGGCTCATTATCTTTATTGTCTTTATGGCCCAATTCACAAGAAAACTCTCCCGATCATCCTATTTATCGGGTATTTTATTTTACCGTAAAATCCCGTAAGAATTCTACATGATTCATTTTCTGACTCTGTTAGTTTTATAAATTCATATATTAAATATAAGAATTTATGGTAAAGGTTCATCTAATTCTAAAGTCTAAAAAATACTGTAATAATTCCTTTTGACTTCAAAAATGTATATCAATTAATCGGGACCTCAAATCGAAATTCTGTGACTCCTTAAACTGACCGGAATCACTTTATCTATCTACTGATAAAATTTGAGTCTAATATGATTCTGGGCATTTTTTAGCCTTTTTCGGTTCAACTTTCTCATAATTACATTTAGGTCCCTGAACATTTGAATAATTGCACTTAGGCCCCTGGACTTTTGGCTATTTGCATTCAAGTCCCTTAACTTTTGAAATTACCACTTTTGGCCCAACTTTTGTTTCTACTTTAAGTTTTGGCGTTTAAACTTTTCTAATTTTCGTTTAGGTCTCTTTCTTCCTTCAAGACTCATTTAACCTCTATTATTTCTTTTTATCATCGTCATAATCCTTTCCAAACCTTTTTCCTATATCAGTATATACAGATAGAAAAAAAATAGGATATGACAATTGTCGCGATGTGAAGTTCATATTTATCACGATCTCTATTCTCTGTACTTATTAGTCACGACCTAGTGACCTTTTAGTCACGACCTGACTATTTTAAACTGCGATTATTTGATCTAAATTTCTAGAATTGCTACGTCTGTGACATATTTGATATTTTGCATAATTGTTGAGTATGATTTCATGAACAGAAGCTCTGAATTCTTTCCTTTGGATAGAGAAATTGAACACTTAGGCAAATTAAGAAGGTTAAGATCTTAAATCAAGCTAGTGTTACATCTTCTATTGAGCCTAGTTATTCTGGTGACCTATTGCTAAAATTGATTGTGCATCTGGTGCTATATTAAATAATCATTTAGTCATGGAGCATGTTAATGAAGCTGAAACTCATACTCATAATTAGAATATTCAAAATGAGCAACATGGAGAGAATAACATGAACAATAGAAGAGCACGTAAGAGCATAAGAGAATTGACTTCTTCTCATGCAAACTTTGATCCTTTCTGCACTTGTCCTGCTTTAGATGTTAATTTTGAGTTACAAGGTCCTTTGTTAAGTAACTTACTAAAATTTTATGGATTGACAGGTGAAGATCCTTTCAAGCACTTAAAGACTATGCAGTGTGTTTGTTCATCCATGAAACCTATAGGTGCTAACATGGATGTTGTGCAAAGACAAGTATTCCACTTTATACTTGAAGGAAAGGCAAAGGATTGGTTTTATATGTTGCCACACCATACACCTCAAGCATTGGATTCCTGGAACAACTTGAGGACTGCTTTCCTAAAGAGATACTTCCCTACTTCAAAGACAACTACATTAAGGAAGGAGATTTTTACTATAAAACAGTATGATCAAGAATCTTTCCATGAGTTTGGGGAAGATTTCAAGAGTTGCTAGCTAGATGTCTACACCACCAGATTCCAAGTGAGTATTTGGTGCAATATTTTCGTTCAGGATTGCGATTTGCATGCATAAATAATTTGGATGCAGCTGCTAGGGGTTCTATTGATGATTTAACTCCTGATGAAATATGGAACTTGATTGAGAAGATAACAAATAATAACTAGTAGTATGGGGGCTATGATGCTAGACAAGTATATAAGGTTAATGCAAGGTCTTCTCAAGATTATAATAACTTATCTTCTCAAGTTATTGCTATGAATGCTCAGATCAACAATTTAGCTACTCAATTGAGCAATTCACATGTTCAAAGTCCATACTCTCTAGCTCTTGTTGATCCTAGTTGTCAGCTTTATTCTTCTCCAATGCATATCAGTGGCAAATGTCCTACATACTATAAGGATGTATTAGCCATCTATTAAGGCAAACAAAATAGTATCACAAAGGAATCTATACTTTAACACATAATAAAGGATGGAGAGATCATCACAATTTCATATGGAGGGATGGGGGTGGAGATATAAATTTTCGGCTAAACAAATTTAACAATGACAAGCAAGTGGCTGAATCTTCTAGAGCTATGGAAGTACCTACTGTCATATTCTGATTTTTAGACATAGAAGCCCAATATGTAGCCTGAAAGAGGTAGGCTACTAGGCCCTCTTGAGTAGAAGTCCCATAAGTATACATATGATGTTCAGGGACTAAACAGCAAGTGAAAGTTAGGGACTAAATTGTAAATAGTGAAAGTTCCTAGGAGCATAATGATTATTTTGAAGAAAGAGAGGGACCAAACTGAAAAGTCTTAAAGTCTTAAGGCCAAAAATGAAAGTAAATACAAGTTATGGGCCATTAAGTATAATTATGAAAAGTTGAGGGACTAAAGTGTAATTTTTAAAAGTTTCCAAGGGCAAAATTATAATTGTAGAAAGTTCAGCCAAAAAAGGCTTAGAACTGCCCAAAAGTATTTCAGTCCCAAAATTCATCAATAGATAGAGAAAGTTATGCTGGTTAATCTAGCATAATACAGAGATTTTATTAGAGTTCCAGAGAGCATATATTTATCTGATAATCTGAAAGTTATCTGAAATTTTTATCAGATCTTATGGGCTCAGATATAAGTGAAAAGTTATAGGAAGGTGTGCCCTATGACGCAAAATGTAATGGATTTGACAGAACCTCGAAAGGAGTTCTATAGAAAAAATTATTCTTATATTAGTGAATTTTAACGGGAGTTTGTGAATGCCCGATATCTGATTATAAAACTTAGCAGTAAGCAAGTTATGACTGAATAAAATCAAATGACATCATAGAGAGGCCTATGATGATGCCAAGTGAGGCCTAGGCCTATGATATCAGCTTATCAGTTAAAGAGGTTAGTGCCAGAAATATGCAAAAAAAGTACAAAATGACGAAAATGCCCTTATGTTATAAAATAATTAAAGAATGAGTGAAGGGTAGTTGGTCATTTGAATAAGGGTTAGACAGTTAGGGAAGGTTATCTGGATAGTTGACCAGGGTCAGGAGGAACTCTGGAAAGGTGTGAAAAGACAATAATGCCCCTAGAATTATTAAAGAGGAACTAAGGGCATTTTAATAATTTGTTAAGAGATGTTTCTTGAGAATTGAGCCACCAGAGTGCTTGGGCTTGATTAGAGACCCAAGATGACATTCCCAAATATCCAAAAATGTGGCCCAAGAGTGATGTGGGTCCAAATGGCATTAAAATATTAATTTAGTACTTTTAAAGTAAAGTTACCCTGTTAAAGATAGAATTGGGGAAAGTGATCAGATAGAGCTTTACACTCATCCAAATCATGAGGTGGCATGAAAGGTATCCTTATGGGACCCACAAAGTTCCACATGGCATGAGTCTAGGGAAAGAAGAAAAAGCTAAGGACATGTGGCAGAATCTCAGCCATTCATTCTGAGACAAGACTCTAGAATTCTCTAGAAATGTTGAGTCAGCTGGTGAGGTGTCCCAAGGGCCCCACCATTGCTCCACCTAAACATGTGAGGTATCCCATGGATGATGTCATTTTGATTAGTCATCTAGGATGATGATGTCATCGTGATAATGTAGGCAAGGCTTCTTGAGGAAGCTAAGGATCTGAGCCATTCATCGCAATTCGATCTGGACCATCCATTATATCTCCTTTCAACTATAAATAGACCCCCTTTCCATTTCATTCCACAAAAAGAAGCAATAAAGGAAGAGAACGAAGAGAGAAAGAAAGAAAGGAAGGAAGGGAAAAGAAGGAGTTCTAGTGGAGCTAGGAGTAATCCAAGGAGCTTAGGGATTCGGCAAGCTTAGGAATAAGGTAAGTAATTTATTTTAGTCCCTGCTATAATAAATTATAGGATTGTTCTTATGAATTTAATAGTTAGAATAGAAAATATCTCTCTTGATAAGGTTAGCCGTGGATATAAAGAAAGATAAGGGATTGTTAGATTAAGGGTATTACCTCAAGTTAAGCATAAGTTAAATAGAGCTATACTAGATATGATAATAATGGAGATATTATTATGCTATGTATAGGATCTAACCTATAAAAAGAATGAATCTTAGAGTAAAGGCTAAGAGATAGAGGAGAGACTACACATCAGGTAGTAAACTTATCTACTTGCATGCTTATGTTGCTTAGATGGTTTATGTGATGTTTACTTACCTTGATGATGTGAAACATGTATGATTAAGTAATGCTATGTTTCTTTTATACTATGGCCATATGTTATAATTAAGTAACATGGAAGCATGTATGTTTTCATTATGTAAGCATGATCATTAAGTGCACACATAGTAACATCAAGCATATAGTTGCATACATTGTATGGTTTCTATTTGTTATTGAGATTTCCCTAGAAATCTCACCCCTTCCATAACAATCCAATTACAACAGGTCTTCTCAAGATGGAGGAGATAAAGATACATGAATAGAAGTTAATAATTATTTAGCATGATTGATATGTGATTGATGTATGTATAAATTAGTTGTTGAAAATTGTCACTATGAACAGTAACTCGTAGGGAGACAGTGACAATTGAGCTATAATTATAAATAGTAAATGATTGAATAAATGTATGATATTTTACCAATAAATAGTAGACATACCAAGCTTCAATTTGATATATAGAACGTCTCATTTGGATGTCTACACATGGAGATATGATTTTTCAAATTTGGGACAAAAAATGCTGGAATCAGGGGAAGGACACCGGATGGACAGTAAACTTTGAACGTTGACTAATGTTGACTTGGTCAAGGTGTGGTCAACGAGTTATTTTTCCCTGAAAGAAAATTAAGTTATCTTTGTATAGCAATTTGAACTACATTTCAATTTTTCTATATTTAATTATGATTTTTTGAAGTCATGTAACTTCTCTGGAATTTGTACAGTGAATAGTACTCAGTAGAGTAAAATTCTAGATTATGTAATTTGACTTTAATGACCTTAAAAGTGGTTCCAGATGCTACCATTTGGTCTCTAAGACGTAAGAAAATTAGGATGTTACACCTACTGCTGTAAAAGATGATGAAAATATCTGAGATAATAAAGAGCATTAATGTGATGAACTCAAATATAAACTCCATAACACAAACTTTAGCTATAAGTTCAAGGACTTGAGATCTATAGTGTTTGCAACCTAACAATGACAAATTCTAAGTTTGCTGCCTTGGAGAGTAAAATAGAATAGTGGGAAAGAAAAGCTGCAAACATAAATGGCTATATATCACAACTAACCAATTCAACAAGTGATATTCATGCAAGAGTTGGTGAAAATCCGCCTTCAAACACAGTTGTTAACCCCAAATCTATAAATGCTATGAGTTTGAGAAGTGATAAACAATGGGGAAAACATATACTAATGATGATAAGAAGAATAATTAAGCAAATGAGTAGCATAACAGATATGGAATTAAAGAGTTGATTGAAGAAAAACCTTCATTCATTATAGAATTAGAAAGTAGCAAATAGAAGGGTATGTTGCAGAAGAAAAATAAGCAAACTATATTGAAGGATGCTACACAACTATATGTTTCCAGCAGTGTAGGTCAAAAATTAGACAGAAACCAGCATCAAAAGGAGCATAAAGATACAAAACAAAAGGACAAAGAGATAATTATTAAACACCTACCTTTTCCTAGTGCATACATGTGTCTGTGGGGTAAATTGGAAGTTAATATACCACTTTTCTATATGATTAGGAGTATACCTAAGTATAGGAAATTTATGAAAGAACTCTGCACTAATAAAAGAATTTGCAAACCAGATGAAAGGATTCAAGTAGAATCTAGTGTGTCAGCTTTACTTAACCATAGCTTCCTATAAAATGTGATGATCCAAGTTCATTTACAGTTCCAATCACCATTGGTAAGTTTCAGTATGCTAGTGCTTTGTTAGATCTTGGTGTAGCCATTAATTTAATGCTAACTTCCATTTGTACATCATTAGCCATAGGCATCTTAAGGAAACCACCATGATAGTTCAACTTGGTGATCAGACTATTAGGAAAGCTAAGGGATTGTTAGAAGACATATTAGTGAAGGTTAAAGACTTAATTATACATGCAGATTTTTATGTCTTGGATATGTCACATGAGTAACCCTCAGAGGGCCCTATTATTTTGGGGAGGCTATTCCTTAGAATAGTTAACACTGTCATAAGCATGAAAAATGGCATCATTACAATGGAAAGTGGGTGATAATGTCATAACTTTTAATGTTTATGAATCAATAAAACATCCATTTAAAGATTACCCACTGTTAGGCTTAAGTGCAATTCTAATAAGGCTTTTGAAGAAGCTAAGAGGAACATGAATTACTGCTGCTGCAAAATTCTAATAAGGCTGAATATGAATTGCTTGAATCTAAAATTTCTTCTTCAAATTTTCTTTGGGTAGTAGTGATGATGTGTCAAGTATTAACCATATTTCAGTTGATAGCTTACTTGCCACCCTACAATCTTTTTCTTTATCTGTTACTAACCTTTGTATGTGTGAAGCATGATAAATTGCAAGTAAGAACATAGCTATTGAAAATCTTGTTGAAGGGACAGAACTGGATAATGCAGAACCAGGAGGACAGAATTAGTGATGCTTGTTGCAGCTTTGGAAACTAAGAAGTTGATTCTATCAATTATCCAACCACCTGAGTTAGAACTCAAACCATTTTGTAGTAATCTTAAATATGTGTTTTTAGTTGAAAATGATACATTACCTATTATAATTTCTAACTCACTTTTTGTTTCTGAGGAAGAAAGGCTGATTTCAGTCTTAAAAATACGTAAGAGAGCAATAGGTTGGGCTCTAGTTGATATACCTGGTATAGATGTATTTGTATGCACACATAAAGTTCTATTAAATAATGAAGCCAAGCCTAATAAACAATAACAAAGAACGCTAAACCCCTTGATATCTGATGTGGTCAAGAAAAAGGTAACTAAGCTGTTGAATGATGGCATTATTTACCCAATTTCAAACAGTGAATGGGTAAGTCCAGTTCATATGGTGCAGAGAAAAGTGGTATAACTGTGGTAAGGAATAAAAAGAATGAACTAATCCTTACTATAGTGCAGAATTCATGGAGAGTATGTATTGATTACAGGAAATTGAATGACGCAACTAAGAATGACCATTTTCCTTTACCATTTATAGATCAAATGTTGGAAAGACTTGCTGGAAAGGCTAATTACTATTTTCTTGATAGTTTTTAAGGGTATTTTCAGGTTCTAATTGCACAAGAAGATCAAGAGAAGACCACATTCACATATCTATTAGGCACCTATGCTTAAAGGAGGATGCCATTTGGCTTGTGCAATGCTCCTGGAATATTTCAAAGAGCTATAATGTCCATATTAAGTGAATTCTTAGAAAGCAATATGGACGTATTCATGGATGATTTTATAGTGTATGGTAAGGATTTTGATGAATGTTTAGAAAGTTTAGAGAATGTTTTAGCAAGATGCATTGAGAAAAAGCTTGTGCTGAATTTTGAGAAATGTATTTTATGGTAGATAAAGCCATAGTTCAATGCCATTTAATATATAAGCATGGGATTAAGGTAGATAAAGCTAAAATTGAGGTTATTTCTTCTCTTTCTATCCCAAATCTTTAAAAGAACTGAGATCATTCCTAGGACATGCTGGATTCTATAGAAGATTCATTAAAAACTTTAGCAAGATTGCAAATCCACTTTCTAAACTCATACAAAAAGATATAGAGTTATGTTTTGATGATACTTGCAAGAGAGCATTTGACACTATTAAAGCATGCTTATCACACCACCTATACTTGTTACACCTAATTGGCATTTAGATTTTGAGCTTTCATGTGATGCATAAAATGAAACTGTAGTTGCAATGTTAGGACAGAAAGATGGTAAGCTTCTATAGTAATTTCATATGCCTCTAAACATTAGATAGTGTGCAAAAGAATTACACTACCATAGAAAAAGAACTCTTTGCTATTATGTTTGCACTTGACAAATTCAGATCTTACCTTTTGAGTTCTAAAGTGATTATATACACTAACCATGCTACTGTAAAGTTTTTATTTAAAAAGCCACAGTCTAAGCCTTGACTCTTGAGATAGATGCTGCTAATTCAATAATTTGATGCCGAGATAAGGGATAAAATTGAAGCAGAGAATATGGTAGCTGATCATTTAAGCATGTTGCCTGAAAATACAAGGGGAGTATTAGATTCTGGCGTTACTTATTTAGAGATTATTCTGTTTCTATAATTTCAGTAATTACTCCTTGGTATTGCCACATAATGAACTATATTGTTACTAGTCTAATTTTCCTTTATCTCATTTTTAGGGCAAAAAGATCAAGCATGAGGCAAAATTTTATATTTGAGAAATACCCATTCTATGGAAGATATGCAGTGTCCAAATTATAAGATATGTGACAAGTAAAGAAGTGGACAATATTCTTATAGCATGTCATTCTTCTATTTGTGGAGGACATTTAAGTGCAAAGAAGACTTTAAGGAAGATCCTCGATGCTGGTTTTTACTGGCCACAGCTATTCAACAATTGTTATGAATTTTCCAAAGCTTGTAATAGGTGTTAACACTTTGGTGGACTGACCAAAAGGCATGAAATGCCTCAGCAACCTATGCTACTTTTGTGAGGTGCTTGAAGTATGGGGCATTGACTTCATTAGACCATTTCCACCACCCTTTGGATATACATATATTCTACTAGCTGTGGACTATCTCTCAAAATGGGTGGAGGCTATACCAATAAGGAAAGATGATGTAGTGATAGTTTTCAAATTTCTCAAGTCACACATCTTCTCAAGGTTTAGTGTGCCAAGAGCTATAGTGAGTGATCAAGGCTCTCATTTCTGTAATAAGGTTTCAATGAAGCTATCAAGAGGATTCTTGATAGGATATAAGACCCTCAAGGAAGGATTGGAGTGCAAGATTTATGAAGTTTTGTGGGCATACAGAATTGCTCATAATACCCTACTTGAGATGTCATCATACAAAATGGTCTATGGTAAAATATGTCATTTACCAGTAGAAGTTTAGCACAAAGCATTCTAGGCAGTTAAAGTTTGCAACATGGATTTTGACACTGCTAGAAAAAAAGGATGTTTCATATTCAGGAAATAGAAGAAATAAGACTCAATACTTATAAGAATTCCAAGATTTATAAGGAAAGAGCCAAGCTTCTTCATGATAAATAGATTCTGTGAAAGGAATTTCAGGTTGGATATAAAGTGTTGAGATTTAAGGCTAGATATGCTTTCAAACCTAGAAAACTTGCTACAAGATGGAATGGTCCTATGTGATTACTAAGATCCATGACTATGGAACAATTGAATTGATGGATGAAGCATATAGTACATTATTTCAGTTCAATGGCCACTTATTGAAGCTGTAAAAAGAGAACTTCAAACCACTATAATGTTCAGATTGTCTCCTTCCTTATTTCGCCACTTACAATAGTCTGCTTTGATCAGTTTACTCATATACTTAAGCTGTTATTTATTGATTAAGTATGGGGGAGGAGACCAAGTCAGTAAGGTAGATAAATACTTCCATGAATATTAGATTTTGGTTCAATTTTTTCCTCATTATTATTGTCTTTGCATTTGTTTCCTCATTTCTTCACATTGAAGAAATTAAGTGTGGGGGAGGATGGACTTGAGTGTGTGAAATGGGTGAATAAAATCATATAGTTAATGTGATTTTGTATCTTTTGGTTATGACCTTTTGTTGTTCTTGTTGTGACTAATGTATGCGAATATGTCAAGTTTCTTCTCTGTGAAAATTAGTCGCAACCAATGCCTATTTTTTCGCGACTAGGAGTTCATATTTTCTGGAGTGTACTTATCTGTGATATGTAGTCATGATCTGTATTTATATTTGTCATGACTGTAACTCTTTATAAATTTTAGTTGTGACTTGATTGACATTTCGGTCTCGACAGAGCTAGTGTGGTTATCAAAGTTACTCTATGCGATTATGACTCATAACAAGTGTCCATTTATGTCGAGACCAATATTTCGTATTTTCTGAAGAGCTCTTCTATGATAAACGATCGTGACCTGAAATCCTTTTTGTCGCGACTACAAGTGACCCTCTGCTAAAAAATTCTTCTATTTTCTGATTGTTGCTCAGTCTATTGGAATTTACTGTCATGAAATTAAAATTTAATTTTGAACATATACTTTAGAACATTGGTGTAATATCCCAATTTTTATTCTTATATTTAAGTAAAATTAAAAATGTTATTCATTAATAACTTAAAAATATTATCTGATTAAATTATTATGGTTTAGTATTTTTATTATATTTAATAAAATATGATATCTGATTTTTTTAACTTAGGATTTATGATTTGATTGTTATTATTAATTAGAAAATTATTAGGATTTGAGTTTAGATTAAGATATGGATTTGAATTTAAATTATTATTATGGCTTGGTAAATAGAGCTAAGGCCTTAAGTTATTCCTCAAACTTGATTATTAAGGTGGCTCTTCTCTTTTTAGTCCTTTCTAATAGTCCCTTTCATATACCCAAAGAAGGTAACTACTTTCTACTCGTTATGTGTGTTAAATATGATATTTGTGAGTGATTTGATATATATATAACTATTAATATTGATATAATATATTGAGAAAACTTGTTTGATTATTTTTATTGAAAATAGTCTTGTGGGATTTAAAGTTTAAATTAGAAAATTTGAATTGAGATTATAAACTTGTTATATATTGAGATTATAATTTGAAAAAGTTATCTTGAGAAAAACTCTTTTTGTGATATTTATCAAGCTATTGAGATTTCGACTAATATAAGTATTTTGAGAATTATACATTAGGGATGGATGAGTTATATTTCTACCATGTGGTATAGCCTCTATTAGAATTCGATTGTTTGTTTTTATCCCACCAGTTTATCAGGGATGTTCTCCAACTATTTATCAAGGGGCTTCCACACCACCACTTATTTATCAAGGGGGAATGAACCCATAGTCCGGTCACATACTATATGAATTTTGGCCTATTCATACCACTTGATCGGTTAGCTTTTGAGTGGTCAATTATCACTAGCCCACAGGTTCGGTCGACGGGAATAAGGCGGTTCGGTTAGTTTGAGGGGAGAATTTGGGTGGGTTATTCATTTGATTTTATTATAACAATATATTATTTTATATATAATATACTTTGTGAGATCCCACTTAACACATCATGAGCACATGTTAGTATGCGTAATGAATACGATTGATGGTTACTGAGATATTTGTCGGACCCTATCTTTATTAACATTTTTCAGGGTATATACTCATCTTAAGACCCCAGGAAAAATTTTATAGGTTTGAGTAGAGCTATATTATTGTATAGCCTTCTCTGGTATGTGTAGAATATTTATATATTGCCATAATAGGATTTATTTTGCATGCTTATATATCATTTATATTTTAAGAAAAGTCTTTTATAACCATAGTAGAGTTCATTTAAATTTTAGTTAAACTCTTTTCTACTATAGTTAGCTCTCTTGAAATAAATTAAATTTATTTATAATATTGTTTTTAAATTATATTGGGTACAAAATAGGTCTAAAAAATTAATAATAGTTATATTGTATGAGGATTTTACAATTGGCAAACTTGATATAGTGTGAATTGTTTGTTTCATTGATTTACTATTCAAAATTATGCATCATGAATGATTAATCTCATGTATTTAGTTTAATATTCATGCAATTTGGTCATGGTGAGTCACTTAGGGTGAGTAAGCCATATAGAAAGATTTTGAGGAAAATGTTCATTAATCACAAAGTCAACTTGCTGCAAAATGAGAAGGAGAATCAGTTAGAATGTAATCAAATGGGTTTGACAACTAGAAGGTGGACTTAATAGAGTTGCTAACAGATTGAACATGTGTTGTATCTAGGAATTAACGAGTTGATTAACATAAGTAAGGGGGAGATTCAAACATGAACTGTAATAGATTGGGCATGTGCTGACAGCTGGAAGGAGTCCAATTTAGTTCTATCACACTATTCATCCACTTCAGATCTGTGACACCATTCACACACTTCTCCTATATATCACACTGCTCCCATCCATCCATTCACTTATCACACCTGACGCCATTCCATAGTTTTCCCTTATGCAACTCATTCCATATCATATAGACTCTTCATGCATCCATCTTACACGAATATCAGCCATTCCATTTGACTCAATCTCTATTCTCTCTCATCTGCATTTTTGCTCTGTTATGGGCAGGAAAAGTATAGGAGCATTCCACTTCTATCTTCATCTTCTCCTTCTGCACTCACTATGACTATTGCTGGTTTTGTTGTTGCTGTTGAAGACTTGACATTAATGGAAGGCTAGATCTATTGTGCTTTCTTAGAGATGATGCTGAACAAAAATCCTTGATCTGAAATAGAGAGTTTCAATTGTGTATTTAATTCAAATTTAATTATATCGATTTGTTGTAGTTAATTCTAGTTTATTGATTTAATTAGAGTTAGTAGATGATGAACACTAGGGAACCGAGTTGGATTTCCTGATTATATTTAATTGAAATTTGATTAATTCTCAACCTTAAACTAGTTAGACTTGGCTATGGTTAATTAGAGTAATTCTACAACAGAGTATAGTTGTATCTATTTAATTCATCTTCTTCTACCTTTTAAGTAGAATAATTAATATTTCTCTATTCAATATCTATGTGTTGTAGCTTTGATTGAGATTTAGCTAGCGAGTTGTTAGCTAACATATTCTAATTCAACTAATTAACTCCTCATACTCTGTGGATAATGAAGGTAAGGTAATCTCTAAGGGAACAAACTTGTCATTAATTTATACCATCATCATTAATATTTAAAATCATAAACAATAGCATATATTTACATTCATATTTGTTCAAACATCTCATCTCACAGATCATTGTATGAATTTATTAATTTATGGCTTATTGGATTAATTAGATACCTTAGTATCATATTAGGCTCTTTGTGAATCGATCTATGATAGCTTCATTTTACTATTGGTTAGCTAAATTTCTTTTGGTCATTAGAACAACGGTTATCAATCATCTCATTCAATTTACACATTAAGTGATTTTTAATAGTGTATAAGGGGCTTTCTATTCAGATTTCATTAAAGGGATTTCAAACTCATTAATAACCTGAATAAGATCAATCGATTGATGTTTTATTTAATACCTAATTATTTCATAAGTCCCATTTTAAATCAAGAATGAGGATATATATGTTTTCATCATCAATATTTTTTTCTATCATTTCTCTCACAATCCAAACCATTTTCACACTAATAAAAGAAGACCAAAAACATTTACTTTCATTACACCCTTATTTCTATTGCATCAATGTTTGATCAAACCCAAGAAGAACACATGCTTTTACTAAAGTTTTCAATGTTCTTATTCAACAATTTGCTACGATTTCAAATAAAAGGCTTCTTGAAATGAACGATAGGGTTGTGCCTTATACTACATTATTGGGGGCAATCTTTATTTTGAAAAGTAGGGATCACCACAATCTGACGTGTTTCAAGAGTACATCTACATCCATAACCAAGATAGGGTAATAAGAGAGTTTATTTGTACCCATCTGCATCAACTACATTAAGGGGTTTTTAATTTAGCTTTGATTAAAGTGATTTCAAACTCAATAACGAACTAGACTTGATCGATTAATTGAGGTTTTATTTAAGACTTAGTGATTTCATAACTTTCATTTATATCATATTTCTCTCATAATCTAAATCATTTTCACGCTAATAATAAAATACTAAAAACATTTACTTTCACTACTTATTTCTATTGCATCAACGTTCAATCAAACCCAATAACCCATGCTTTTGCTCAGGTTTTCAATGTTATCATTCACTAATTTGCTAGGATTCCAATAAAAAGGCTCTTTGAGAAGAATAATAGGGTTGTTCCTTATACTATATTATTGGGTGTAATTTTTATTTTGAAAATCTGGGATCACGACAATTCTGCGCATTTCCATGTGCCATTGCTGGGGATCAAAGTCATTGGTTCCCTAGTAATTGGTTGCTTATTCCATTGTCAGCCAGAGTCATTCTTTTTATTGAGCTTTAGTTTTATTATCTTCAGTGCATGGCATAAATTGTTTTAAGAAATAGAACCAAATATCTCATTTTCTTTCACTTTTGAATTTGCATCCTTGCATAGCATTCTACATTTTTCACTCTTTAGAGTTTGGTCTGGCTGATCCACCATTCTCTACTTGATTGTGTGTGAACTAAGATTTTCAAGACTATCAACTTTGAATTTGTGTCATTCTTCACTTTGCACTAAGGTTTTCAAAATTGTTCATAAGTTTTTTAGTGTATTTGGCTGAGTTACTTAGTTCAATTTTTTAAGTTTATGTGAAATTTCCTGCTCTGTGTTTTTGAGACTATCATTTTCTTGTTAGTCATGACTACATTGCATTGATGTCTTATTGGAGAGTCTCTGTGACTATTAGTCGTGACCTAGATTTGTTTTTGTCATGACTAAATTTTATGTGTTTATTGCATTTTACTCTGTGATATTATATTTAGTCACGACCAATTTCTTTATCGTGACCAAAAAATTATGCTTATCAAGTTTTACTCTCTGTGACCATTCGTCGTGACCATTTACACACCTTGTCACGGCTAAATATCCCTGTTTCACGTGTTTTGCCCTTTGTGTATATTAGTCACGACCTGGAGTCCTTTCTATCACTACTAAAGTATTTTTTGCTGAGAAATTTTTCTGTCTGATTCTGATTGTCTGCTTGGTTTCCTTATTGCTTTTATGTTGCATGCATAGAAGAACTAAACCCTTAATGTCTTTAGATCCTAAAATTGAGAGGTCACTAAGGAAACTTATAGAATAGTTTAGAGAACAAGGACCTAGTGAGGGTTTACTTGAAGAAGTTAGATCAAAAAAAATCTAGTTCTTCCTCTAGTGTTATGGGGTCTGAAATTGGACTTAACTTAGAAATTCCCTTAGATATTTCTAATATGACTAAGATTAATCCTAATGGGCACAATGGAAATAATGGGCAAGGAGAGATTGAAGTGCCTAATAATGTATAGGAGCGTTAGGGAAATTAATCATTCGCATGTGAATTATGATCCCTATAGTTTCTATACTATGAAGTTAATTTTGAGATTAAAGGAGCCTTGGTTGCAGCCTTACCTAAATTTTATGGTTTTACAGGAGAATGTCCATATCGACTCCTTCAAACCATGTACATGATCTCTTATTCTATAAAGCCTCCAATAACTGCATTGGATGATGTCTTGAGGAGATGTTTCTACTTCACTGTATAAGGGAAAGCAAAATAGTAGTTGTATAATTTGCCAAACCACTTTACCACTCTTACTTGGGACCAATTAAAGACATTATTCTTAGAATAATTCTTCCTAGCTTCCAAGACTACACGAATGAAGAAGGAGGTCACAAACATTCTTCAATAGGATGGAAAATCGCTGCATGAGTACTAGACAAGGTTCATAAATTTACTGGCTAGATGTCCCACATCATAACATCACTAAAGTTGACTTAGCAGACATATTTTTTATGGTTTACTATCTCACAATAAGGTATCTTTAAATGTAGCTGCCAACTGGTCTTTAATAGAAAAAACTTCACAAGCAAGTTGTAAATTGTTTTAGAAAATGGCTAATGAGGATCACCAATGCAAGGATCCTAAAAGAATGCCCACATCCTCTTCAGGCAATTCCAAGGAGATTTTATCAGAGATAACTACCTTGGGTAATTGAATGGAGAAGAGAATGATATTAATTGAATAGGAACTCCAATCTACAAAACAAGTACATGCCGTGGGTACATCTCAAGTGTTATTAACAGGGTGTGAGTCTTGTGGTTCCATGATGCATGCTACAAGTACATGTGGTAGACAATTTGAAGAAATTATATAATGTACTAAGGGAGAGACAATCAATTTCAGAAGAATGATCGTTACTTAAATATATATAATCTTGGTTGGAGAGACAATATAAATTTCAAGCGGGTGAATGGTGACAATAGGCCTAATCAGTTCTAAAGTGGTAACACTTCCTCTAGTAACTATCAAGGAAATTCAAGACCTATAGTTCTAGCCTAACCTCACACTTTAACAGCACTAAGAGCATATGAGACCTCCTAACTCCTAAAGAGATGGCTGCACAAATGAACAATATGAATGGTAGAATGACCCACATTGCAACAAGTTAAAAGAAAATGATAGTCAATTCACCCCAATAGCTACAATTTTCTAGAGCATGCAGAAAAATAATGTTAATGTGCAGAGGAAACTTAAAGAGTTGAGTTCAAAGAATACTGATATTTCCAGTCATTTGACACAATTTTATAATACCATGAGTGATATCCAAGCTAGAAATAGTGGTAGCATACCTTCTAACATAGTCATCAATCTAAAGGCTCTGAATGCTATTTCACTAAGGATTAGAAGGTTTGATTCCAAGATGACGTTGCATCCAATGAGGATGGAGAAGACCTTGAAATTGAGTCTACCACTTGCATAAAAAATGAAACTCAGGAAGTCTAAGAGCGCAAAGAAGAGCAACTCATGACTAAGAGAGTGAGCCAAGAAGAGAATCAACAAGCACAAGAAGAAGTACAAGAGCCACAAGAAGAAGAGATAGTGTATATCTTAGCTTACAAAGGGAAACATGTTGAGGAAAGAGCAAAGACAAGTGGGCAATGAGCATCT
Organism: Leucaena leucocephala; assembly: GCA_037074615.1. Classification (NCBI taxonomy): domain Eukaryota; kingdom Viridiplantae; phylum Streptophyta; class Magnoliopsida; order Fabales; family Fabaceae; genus Leucaena; species Leucaena leucocephala. Next base: position 5,499,308 of record CM073528.1, read on the forward strand.
AATCCTATAGGTAAAGAGGTAAGTACAAAATATCTCCCTTTTCCTAAAGTTTATTTTGTTAGTAAGAAGAAATTTGATCCTGAATTTATAAAAGATGTTTAATAAACTTGAAATAAATATTCCTATGGTTGAATTTCTTAAGAGAAATCCTAAGTATGCTAAATTCTTTAAAGAATTATGTGCTGATGATAAGTAAAATAGGCCTCTTGAGATAATTCAAGTGAGTAGAATTATTTGCTGATAAGAAGTAAAATAGGCCTCTTGAGAGAATTCAAGTAAGTGGTAATGTATCATCTCTTTTTAAAGCTGAATTACTAGTTAAGTGCCAAAATACAAGATCCTATACTACCTTGCACAATAGGAAAAATCCATATTAAGGGAGCTTTATTAGATTTAGAGGTTTCTATTAATGTAATGCCTTGGTTAGTATACCTAGCTCTAGGTATTAACAGTCTTAAAACACATAAGTGTAGTGCTCCAGTTAGCAGATATATCAATTAGATACCCAAGGGAATTCTTGATTATATTCTGGTACAGGTGATAACCGTAGCTTTAATTACTAAAAGAAACTAAGCTAACCAATAGTAAAGTGAAGCTAACCTAGGTTGATTCACAAGGGAGACTAAATTGATGCTCAAATACCTAATTAATCAAATAAGCCACAAATTAACAAATTGATACAATGATCTGTGAGATGATATCTTGAATAACTTCTGAATGTAAATCCTATGCTACTGTTTATGCTTTTAGGTGTTTATGATGATGAAAAGAATCAATGACAAGTGTGTTCCCTTAGAGATTACCTTACCTTCATTATCCACAGAGTGTGAGGAGTTAATTAGTTGAATTAGAATGTGTTATCTAACAACTTGCCAGCTAAATCTCAATCAAAGCTAGAACTCTCATATATTCAAGAGATAGAGAAATATGAATCAAAGCTACAACTCTCATATATTCAAGAGATAGAGAAATATGAATCAAAGCTATAACTTGCATACATTCAACTCATGAGATACAACTGTACTCTGTTATATAAATGCTCTAATTAACCACAACCATGTCCAACTAGTTCAAGGATGATAATCAATCAAAGCATCAATTATGTAGAAATAGAAAATCTAACTTGGTTCCTTAATCATTAATTATCTACTAACTTTAATTGAATCAATAAACCAAAATTAATTATATCAACTCGATACAATTTCACAATGCACTCCCTATTTCAGATTAAGAATTCTAGTTCAACATCATCTCTAAGAGAGCAAGCAACTCTAGCCTTCCATTGCTATCAAGACTTCAACAACAGCAGTAGTCATGGTGAATGTAGAAAGAGAAGATGAAGATGGCAGTGGAATGTTCCTTTAGTTTTCTTGCCCAGAACAGAGCAAGAGTATAGATGAAGAGAGAATAGAGATTGAGAGAATGTGAGATGTGATATGAATGAGCTTATGTGAGTTAGTGAATGAATGATTTGGGAACAGTATGAATTGTTGTGTATGGTATAAGGATGATGAAGGGTGATCTGAGATGGAGTGAGAGAGATGTGGAATGGATGAGCTCAGATGACATGAAGTGACCAGTTCCTCTAGAACCAGTGTGAATGGCATGATATATAGAAGTGTGGAATGAGTGATTTCAGATCTGAATTGGACTCCCTCCAGCTGTCAGCACATGCCCAATCTGTTAGAACACATGTGTGAATCCCTCACTTGCTTCTATTATCAGTTCCTTAATTCCTAGATCCATCCATGCTTAATCTGTTAACTCTTCCCTTAAATTTCTTTTTATCCAGCTGATAATTTAGTTCATTCTTACTATCCTCCACCTAATATATTAGTTGGTTACTGCATTGACCTATAATGAAAATTTAAAAGAAATAGATTATTTATCTAATTAATCACTAGAATTATATCAATTAATTTTCACTTGTTCCATTTTATTTTATTTATTAATTGCTCAATATATTGATAAATAGAGATGAAAATTAATAATAAAACCCTCTTTAAACACACTAAAATCAGTACAAATAAGAGTTTATGAACAGGCCAAGGATTTAGTGTTTCCAATTGATTTTTATGTCCCAGACATGTCTAGCAAGCTAGTAAATGAGAGCACCTTAATCCTAGGAAGACCTTTTCTCCAAACATCCAAGACAATCATTAGTATGAAGTATAGTTCCATTACAATGTTGTTGTGATGAACATGAATTGAATGCATAGACTATGCTATAGAAGAAACTCGAGATGAACATGAATTGAGCTTGAATGATGTGTATGATTCTGTTTTGCATAATTTACATGAGTCCCATTAAGTGTCTCATGAGCCTGCTGAGTTAAATTCATCTCTGCATGTATATGATGAAAACGTTTCATCTCTTCCTTCTATTTATTCTTTCTCTTTTTCTTGTGGATGTGATAAACCATGTTTTAATTGCTTTGACATTAATAGCATGCTCTCTGTTTCCCAAGATTTTTCATTTTCATTGAATTTTGACTTTATCTCATCACATTGCCTTTGGCAAGTATTTGTTGAGTAATTTTACAAGTTTACAAGAGATATCATAGATGCTGAAAGTGTAACAAATTTTGAAGGGTCAAGCTTCTGGGATCCCAAGTCGTGACCAGATGAACTTCAAGTTGCGATTGAGATCAAGCATCTAAAGAAAAGAGCCTTTATTTTCGTATGTCATGACCAAAGGATAGTTTAGTCGTGCCTAGCGAGCAGAGTGGTCAAGAGGAGGCTCTCTGTGTTTGTTCCTCACTACCAAAAGATAGACAGGTTGTGACCAAATGCTGCAGATATGCTCACTGTGATTCCTTCATTGTGAGAGGAAGCTAAAGTTGTTGCAACCAGGTCACAACTAGAGCTTTAAGGTGTAGCAAATGAGCTTAAATTTCGATCAGTTCCACCATCTAACATCTTGGGTAAAGGGCCAATATCTCTAACTCTAATTTCAATCACTTGCACTCTAAAATTACATCTCAACCTTACATTTTTTGAATGAATTGATTTCTAAAAATGATGTAGGTATGAAGGAGACAAACCTCAAGTATATTGTTGTTGTAGACCAACCTCAGCTAGGTGCAATACTTCAGGAAACTGAAGGCAGCTTGGCGAATCTGAATCAAATGGACAAATGTAGTCTCCATGAATCTATAAAGGGGAGTTCCTCTTACTTCATTGATTCCCTTAATCTGATTCCTTCTATTGTTCAACCCCCTAAATTGGAATTGACAGACCTACCCTCTAATCTTAAGTATGATTACTTGAACCTGATTAAAAAATTACCTGTTATCATTTCTAGCTCTTTGACTGCTAGTGAAGAATCTAGGTTGTTAAGTATACATAGCAAGAATAAAGAAGACTTGAGTTAGCAATTATCTTACATAAAAGGAATAGATGCTACTGTTTACACATAGAATTGTTTTGATTGAGGATTTCAAGCCCACTAAATGACCCTAAAGGAGATTTAACCCATTGATCTCTGATGTTGTGAGGAATGAGATTAGTAAAATGTTGAAAACATGGATCATGTATGTTATAACTAATAGCGAATGGGTATCTCCAGTCTAAGTGGTACCTAAAAAGAGTCGAATCACAGTAGATAAACATGAAAATAATGAACTTATACCAAGTAGAGTACAAAATTCATGGAGGGTCTGTATAGACTATAGGAAATTGAATTATTCTATTAGGAAAGACCATTTCCCTTACCCTTTATTACTGTTTCCTATATGGTTATTCAGATTATTTTCATATTCCCATAGACTAAGAGACCAAGAAAAGACCACATTTACATGTCCCTTTGATACATATGCCTCTAAGAGAATGCCATTTAGTTTATGCAATGCTCCTGGCACATTTTAGCGTTGTATGCTTTCTATATTTGCGTATTTCATTAAAAAATATATGGTCGTGTTCATGGATAATTTTAATGTGTATGGCAATTCTTTTAACCAGTGTTTAGTGAGTCTTGATCAAGTCCTTGCTAGATACATTGAGAAGAAACTTGTTTTAAACTTTAGAAAGTGTAATTTCATAGTCAACCATGGAATAGTGGTTAGACATCTCATATCTCGCAAAGGAATAGAAGTGGAATCTCCTCACTGCCTAAACCCGCTACTTTAAACGAATTACGATCCTTTTTGGGGTATGACTTCATAAAAGATTTTAGTATAATAGCTTTCTCACTCTCTAGACTCCTTTAAAAAGATACAGATTTCATTTTTCTATTAGATTGTAAAGGGGCCTTCAAAAATTTGAAGAGTAGGTTGTTTCCTGACCTATTCTAACTTTACTGAATTGTAATCTTCCTTTTGAACTAGCATGCGATGCCTCCAATTTTACTATGGGAGCCATGTTAGCCCCAAAAAGAGCTTAACTTGTCTAAGGTGATTGTTTATGACTCTAAGACAATTGATGTTGCCCAATTTAAAAAGAGTAGAATCACAATAGATAAAAATGAGAATAATGAACTTATGCCAACTAGAGTGCAAAATTCATGGAGGGTCTGTATAGATTATATAGGAAATTGAATTATTCTACTTGGAAAGACCATTTTCCCATACCCTTTATTACTGTTTCCTATATGGTTATTCAAATTATTGTCATATTCCCATAGATTAAGAGACCAAGAAAAGACAACATTTGCATGTCCCTTTGATACATATGCCTCTAAGAGAAGGGCATTTGGTTTATGCAATGCTCCTGGCACATTTAGCGTTGTATGCTTTTATATTTGCTAATTTCATTGAAAAATATATGGACATGTTCCTGGATAATTTTAATGTATATGGCAATTCTTTTAACCAGTGTTTAGTGAGCCTTGATCAAGTCCTTGCTTGATACATTAAGAAGACACTTGTTTTAAACTTTAGAAAGTGTAATTTCCTAGTCAACCATGGAATAGTGCTTAGACATCTCATATCTAGTATCTACTTGATGCCTTACCCCATTACTTTAAACGAATTATAATCCTTTTTGGGACACGTAAGTTTTTATAGGAGATTCATTAAAGATTTAGAAAAATTGCTTTCTCACTCTCTATACTCCTTCAAAAAGATACATATTTCATTTTTTATGTTGATTGTAAAGGGGCCATTGAAAATTTCTAGAGTAGGTTGTTTCCCCACCTATTTTAACTTTACCAAATTGGAATCTTCCTTTTGAACTATCATACGATGCTTCCAATTTTGCTATGGGAGCCATGTTAGGCCAAAAAAGGGTAACTTGTCTAAGGTGATTGCTTATGGCTCTAAGACACTTGATGTTGCCCTAGTTAACCACACTATTACTGAAAAAGAACTGTTTGCAATTGTAGTGGCTTGGGATAAGTTTAAAGCGTATCTTATAAACTCCAAAGTTATGTTTTACACAGATCATGCAGTAGTCAAGTACTTATTCCATAAACCTCAATCCAACCCAAGACTCTTACGATAGATATTACTACTTCAAGAGTTCGACATCGAAGTAAAGGATCGTGCTAAAAATGTATACTATGTTGTAGACTACTATTAGAGATAAGGAGAGTACTTAGCTCTAACCTCATTTGTGATTATTTCCCTAATCCATCTCTATGTGTAGTGTTTATTATAGAGCCTTGGTATGCTCACTTGGTAAATTTCATTGAAACTAGCCTAATCCCATCTCATTTAACTAAATGTTAGGTACAAAAACTCAGGAGTGAACCAAAATACTATCTTCGGGACAACCCCTATTTGTGAAAAGCATGTTAGATTAAGTCTTAAGAAGATGTGTCCCTGATAAAGACCATACCCAAGTTTTAGAAGGTTGTCATTCCTAGGCCTGTGGTGGTCACATTGGGGGTAAGAGAGTGCAAATAGAGTTCTCGAGTCGGGTTTCTATTGGCCTACTAATAAACTCTTATTTATATTGATTTTAGTGTGTTTAAAGAGAGTTTTATTATTGATTTTTGTCTCTATTTACCAATATGATGAGTAATTAATCAATAAAATAAAATTAGAACAATAGGAAATTAATTGATATAATTTTGGTCATATATTGGAATATTATCTTATTAGATAAATAATTTATATCTTTTAAATTTCCATTGTAGGAAATACTCATTAAGCACCAAATCAACTTGTTGTTGTAACTGAAATAGAAAGAGGACTAAGAATGAAACAGATTGGTCTGTGTAACAGCTGGACTTAACAGATAAAATAGAAGCATGTGCTAAAGTAAGGATCATAAACATTCTGCAATAGAAATCACATGACAGGGAAAGCTAACAGAATGCAAAACACACTTGCTGAATGGAGGAGATGAGCTAACAGATTCAGACATATGCTGGCATGCAGATGACACACCTTGCACCACTCATTCATTCACTTATAGCACCATTCCTGCACTTCTCCTATATATCCACCCATTCCACATCTGATTTGGGGAGCACGTGAATCACACACTTCTAGACACACACACCTCTCACTCCACCATAAATCACAAACCTCTCTCTCCTTCTATATCTCCATTCCTCTCTTTTGTTGCTGTGGTTGAAGTCTTAACAGCAATGAAAGGCTAGATCTATCGTGCTTTCTTGGTGATGATGTTATACTAAAATCCTTGATTTGAACAAGGAGTTTAATTGTGTCTTTAATTCCAGATATAATTGTATTGAGTTGATATAGTTAATTCTAGTTTGATTGATTCAATTAGAGTTAGTAGATGATAAACATTAGGGAACCGAGTTGGATTTCCTGATTATGTTTAATTGAGCTTTGATTTATCCTCATCCTTAAACTAGTTAGACATGGCTATTGTTAATTAGAGTAAGTGTGTGTTTAGTTTTCCTAAAACCTAGGTTTAGAGACAAACAACTACATTTGTTTAAAAGGGCTTTTGGACTAAACTATGGTTTAAAACTAAGGTTTTTGATAAGCTGGTCAGAGTAGCTTATGGAAATAGTAAAAGGGTTTATGGACTAACCAATTACTATATTACCCCTACTTTTTTTACACTCTGTCTCCTTTCTCCTTTCTTTTCTACACCATCTATTCTCTCTCATCTTTCTTCTACACCCTCTCTCCTCTCTCCTATATTTAATAATTATACCCCTTTACATAATTTATCAATAATAAAAGTACATCTGAAAATAACTATTAAAACATTCATTTATTCAAAATTACTTTTTTTCATAAGTTCTTCTCCAAAAGCCCTTTTCTAAAAGCTGCCCAAAAGCCCTTTTTTTCAAACTCTTATCCAAACGGGCCCTAATTCTATAGCAGAGTATAGTTGTATCTGTTTAATTCATCTTCTTCTACCTTTTGAGTTAAATGATTCATATTTTTCTATTTAATGTCTGCAATTGTAGCTTTGATTAAGATTTAGCTAGCGAGTTGTTAGCTAACACATTCTAATTCAACTAATTAACTCCTCATATTTTGTGAATAATGAAGGTAAGGTAATCTCCAAGGGAACAACACACTTGTCATTGAATTCATAAACAATAGCATAGAATTTACAAGCAGAAGTTATTCAATATCTCATATCACAATTCATCTAATTAAGCTATTAATTTATGGCTCATTGGATTAGTTAGGATCTTTAGCATCCATTTAGACTCCTTGTGAATCCACCTAGGTTAGCTTCACTTTACTATTGGTTAGCTTAGTTACTTGTTTGATAATCAAAATGATAGTTATCACCTACCTTATTAAGAGATTCTTTTGAGTTTTGTAAAACGTGTGATAAGTTCCAGAGATTCGGAGGAATTAGCAAGCATCATGAAATGCCCCAACATCCAATTCTGTTTTGTGAGGTTTTTGATATTTGGAGAATAGATTTTATGGCCCCTTACCACCCTCAATTGGTTTTCATTACATATTATTAGCTATGGATTATCTTCTAGGTGGTAGAGGCTATTCCAATGGGATTGGATGATGCCTAGACGGTCTCAAAATTTCTAAGGTATAACATCTTTGTAGATTTAGATACCGAAGGCATTGATTAGTGATCAAGGCACACATTTTTGCAATAAGTTGATCAATAACTTATTGGTAAAATATTGTGTGGCCATAAGTTCTTGAACCCATATCACCCTCAAACCAATGGCCTAGCTAATGTTTCTAATAGGGAAATTGGTTGCAACCCACAAGGAAAAATCCCACGAACCCACAACAAATCCAAATATATGTACTCCAAGAATACTAAACAGAGGTTTGGTGATCCACTTAAACCCTTGAACATAGAAGAATAAGGACACGAAGTGTTGGAAGAAACTACAAGGTTAATCAAGCCTTGATAATTCTGTTAGTTTAATGAAGAACCCTAGAGATAATCAACTCTCAAGAGTCTAAGTGCAGAAATGCAAGCAACTTCTCATTCAACAATCCAATTTAATTTCAAAATGAGTCATACAATATATTTTAAGAGATATATTTCAAATTTTAAATAAAAAGCAATAAATGCAACTTAGGGACTCAAAATAGTAAATACTAACTTAAATAAAATAACAAGGACTTAATTCAAGTAACTTGGAAACCCAAAGTCAAATATGCCAACTAACTACTAATTTTGCACGAATACAATAATAAAAATATAATCAGAATTTTAATCCCAAAAGTGATTATTTAGGCCCAAATGAGTCTTCCAATGTGTACTACTTGGTCAAATGCCTTAAAATTGATCTCTCCAAGCCTAAAATAGGTTCAACAGCTCCATTTTCAACACAAATGACATTAGTGGTATCCTCAATATTTTTAATATGGTTTGTTGCTCCAATTGCAATTTGCTTTGTCAATGCCTCTTACACTACTAACCCCATTCAATGCTTCCTTAATTCTTTTAGCTCTTGCTCTTGTGATTGGTTTAGTTGGAATATATGCAAAGGATCTTTGGAAGTTGAAGAGTCATCTTGTTGTATCGCATAATTCCCTCTCTCCTCAAAAAGATTTGTCCTTGAATCATCACCTTCATCAAAAAGAGATAATTAGCCATGTTGACAGTAGCACTAACAAAATACTCATAAGGTAAATCAATTTTATAAGCATTATCATTAATTATTTCAAGAACTTGAAAGGGATTATCTCCTTTTGGAGCTAATTTGGACTTTCTTTAAGCTGAAAACCTTTCTTTCCTATTATACACCCACACCCAATCAACAAGTTCAAAAAGAACACGCATTCTTCCTTTGTTAGACTTGGATGCATATTACTCATTTTTCTTTTCAATTTGTTGTTTTACTTTTTAATGAAGTTGCTTCACTATTTTAGCCTTCTTTTTTCCATCAAAACTTGCTATCCCATCAATAGGTAACAGTAATAAATCCAACGGAGTTATTGGATTAAAACCATACACAATCTTAAAAGAAGAATAATCAATAGATGAATATACACTCCTATTATAAGCAAATATTCAATGAATGGCAAGCAATCTTCCCAATTTTTCAAATTCTTTTTAAGTACAATTCTAAGTAACTGAGACCAAGTTCTATTAACAAGTTCAATTTGTGGATGACATGCAGTAGAAAATAACGTAGTAGTACCAAGTGATAAACTCCGATTTGTTTGATTTTAGTGTATTTAAAGAGGGTTTATTATTATTTTTATCCCCATTTATCAATATATTGAGCAATTAATAAATAAAATAAAAATAGAACAAGTGAAATTAATTGATATAATTGTAGTGATTAATTGGATAAAACCAAAGGAAAGTTATACTTCTATCTTCATTTTCTCTTTCTACATTCACTATGACTACTGCTGGTTTTACTGCTACTGTTGAAGTCTTGACATCAATGGAAAGGTAGAGTTTTTGTGCTCTCTTGGAGATGATGTTGAACCAAAATCCTTGATATAAAATAAGAATTTCATTGGTTTTTTAATTCAGATTTAATTGTATTGAGTTGATGTAGTTAATTTTAGCATTATTGATTCAATTATAGTTAGTAGATGATAAAGGATTAGGGAACCAAGTTAGATTTCCTATTTCTATATAATTGAGCTTTGATTGATTCTCATCCTTAAACTAATTGGACATAGCTGTAATTAATTAGAGCAATTCTATAACAAAGTACAGTTATATCTGTTTAATTCATCCTCTCAATCTCTTGAGTTGAATGATTCATATTTCTCTATTCAATATCTGCGAGTTGTAGCTTTGATTGAGATTTAGCTAGCGAGTTGTTAGCTAACACATTATAATTCAACTAACTTCTCATACTTTGCTGATAATGAAGGTAAGGTAAATATCTAAGGAAACCACTTGTCATAGATACATTTCATCATCATAAACACCTAAATTCATGAACAATAGTATAGGATTTATATTCAGAAGCTATTCAAATATCTCATCTCACAATTCATCTAATTAACTTGTTAATTTGTCTCATTGGATTAATTAGGTACTTTAGCATCCATTTAGGCTCCTTATGAATTGACATAGGTTAGCTTTACTTTACTATTGATTAGCTTAGTTACTTATTTGATAATTAAAATGACAGTTATCACCAAGCTTTCCCCCTAAGGCTCTCTAAAATTGACTCAAAAGCTTTGTATCCTATAAGAAATAATACTTTTAGGAACACCATGAAGTCTCACAATTTCTTTAAAGAACAAATCAGAAATATACATGACATCATCGGTTTTATAACATGCAATAAAATGTGCTATTTTAGAAAATATGTTAATAACCACGAATATTGAATCCATGCCTCTTTTTGAGCTAGGCAAACCCAAAACAAATTCTATTGAAATATCTACCCAAGGTTCACTAGGCACAGGTAATGGGGTATTCAAAACATGTGGCAAGACTCTAGACTTAGCCCTTTTACATGTTATGCATTTAGAACATATTCTTTCTACATCACATTTCATTTTAGGTAAAAAGAAATGTTTATGTAAAACATTCAAATTCTTCTTCACATAAAAATGTCCCATTAGTCCTCCCCCATATGCTTCTCTCACAAGCAGTTCGCGCAAAGAACATTGAGGCACACACACAATCTATTTTCTTTAAACAAATAGAATTCTATAACACTTATCAAATGCTTTCTTTTCACAAGCAATAAATATTTTAGAAAAATCAACATCATTGGCATACAACTTGATATATTTAAAACCAAGTAATCTAGTATTTAGAGAAATAAGAAAAGTATACCTTCTTGATAATACATCAGCCACAATATTTTCCTTAACTTTCTTGTATTGGACGACATAAGGAAATGTATCAATAAATTCTAGCCACCTTGCCTATCTTTTGTTCAGTTTACTTTGACCCTTATGTGCTTTAACGATTGATGATCAGTATGAATCACAAATTGCATAGGCCAATATTCTTTTGAGTGCATAAAGCTCTTTGTACTATAACTAAAAGTACTAGAATAGTATAAGGACTTAAACTTTTTCTAACATACCCCTTTACTATGAGCTCTTCCACTTGCCTTTAAAGTTCATCCATTTCTTCTAGATTGCTTATATAGGCTGGCCTATTAAGAATTTTTACTCCCCATAGTGAAATTAATTTGATGTTTATTTCCTCTAATAGGCGATAAACTGGTTGGAATTTCTTCAGGAAATATATATTCAAATTCCTGCAATAAAGAACCAAAAAACACTTGAAAATGAAGAGTCCATGTCATTAGTATTAAAAAAGGATTCATTGTAAACAAGGAGAAGCAATTGTTGTTCAGCCAATTTTAGTGTGTTTAAAAAGAGTTTTATTATTGATTTTTATCCCTATTTACTAATATGATGAGCAATTAATTAATAAAATAAAATTAGAATAGTTAGAAATTAATCGATGTGATTTTAGTGATAATTGGATAAATAATCTATTTCTTTTAATTTCCCATTTTAGGAAAATGTTCATTAAATCACCAAGACAACTTGCTGTTGTGAGAATGAAAAAGAAACGATTGACAACTGAACAAGAGAAGCATGTGCTAGATTGAATAAGTAGGCTAATAGAATCACATGCTGGAAATAGCTGATAATAGAAGCGAGTGGGAGATTTAGCACATGTACAACATAACAAGAGTGAGTAGGAGATTCACACATATTCTGTAATAGATTGGGCATCTACTGGCAGCTACCATTCACTCCATTCAGACCATATCAATCATTCCATATTCTTCTTATATATTCACTGTCCACTGCACTACATATCTATCCATACACGCATATCACATTTTCCTCAGATCTTCATCTCTCATTTATGCAGCCACACTTCACATATCATCATTCTCTACTCAGCTCTCACTCTTTCTCCCATACACCCTTGTGCTTTCTCTCTCCATCTCTATTTTCTTTATCTTTCCATCTGCCACCTTCCTCTGTTCTAGGTAATAGAACCAGAGGAAAGTTCTTCTTTCATCTTCATCTTCTCTTTCTAATTCACCATGACTGCTGCTGTTGAAGTCTTGACAATAATGGAAGGCTAGAGTTGGTGCGCTCTCTTGGAGATGATACTGAACCATAATCTTTGAGCTAAACAAGGTGTTTATTGTATCTTTAATCCATATTTGATTGTATCGAGTTGATATAGCTAATTCTAGAATTATTGATTCAATTAGAATTAGTAGATGATTAATGATTAGGGAGCCGAGTTGGATTTCCTATTTCTGCATAATTGATTGATTATCATCCTTGGACCGAGTTGGACATTACTATAGTTAATTAGAGCAACTCTATAATAGAGTACAGTTGTATCTGTTTAATTCATCTTCTATCTCTTGAGTTGAATTATTTTTATTTCTCTATTCATTGCCCGCAAGTTGTAGCTTTCATTGAGATTTTAGGTGGTGAATTGTTAGGTAACATATTCTAATTCAACTAATTAACTCCAAATATTATGTGGATAATAAAGGTAAGGTAGTCTCCAAGTGAAAACACTTATTACTAATACATCTCATCATTACAAACATCTAAAATCATAAACAATAGCATAGGATTTACATTCAGAATTTAGTCAATAGCTCATATCACAAATCATCTGATTAATTTGTTAACTTGTGGTTCATTAGATTAATTAGGTAATTTAGCATCCATTTAGACTCATTGTGAATCGACCTAGGTTAGCTCTACTTTACTATTAGTTAGCTTAATTTGTTTGATAATAAAAATGACAATTATCAAAATGACACCGTTGCCGGGGGAGCATTACTTGTTAAAGTTTCTAAGCAATCTGCTGGGCCTAAAAAAATAAAAAGTAGATAGGTGTTTTAATTTTTTCTACTAATTTAGTATTTTGTCTTGTTGAGTCATGACTATTTGCCTTTCTAGTTGCGACTAAAGTGCAAAAAATGATTTCAGAGAGTCTCTGTGAGTTTTAGTCGGTACTAGACACACCTTTGATCATACCCTAAAATCATTTTTAACTCAAACTCGAGACCGGAGTTCTATTGGTCGTAACCAAAAATCTTTTACATCAAGTCTTTTTCTCTATGATTTTTGGTCGCAACCAAATTAACATCTAGTCATGACCAAAAATTAGTGTTTAAATCATATTTACTCTCTGTGATTTTTGGTCGCGGCCGGAGTGACATTTGGTCGTAACCAGAAACTCCTTATTTCAAGCATTTGCTGTATGTATTTTTAGTACAACCGTGACAAAAAATCCTTATTAAAAAATTTTGTTCTTTGTCACTAATAGTCATGACGTGAAGTTCATTTTTGTCGAAATCTCTATTCTCTATGATTGTTAGTCGTGACCTTGAGATCGTTTAGTGGTGACGTTAATGTTTTAAATTGCAATTACTTAATTTGAATTTCTGAAATTGCTGTATCTGTGCTACACTTGATATCCTGCATACTTATTGAGTTTGATTTGCATGACTAGAAGCTCTGAATTCTTTCCTTTAGAAAAATAAATCAATAGAACATTTACAAAAATTAAGAAAAATAAAATCTTAAATCAAGCTAGCGTTGCATCTGTTGTTGAATTTAGTTATTCTAGTGAATTTATTGCAGTTGAAACTAAATTTGCATTAGGTGATATCTTAGAGAATTATTTTTTCATGGAGCAAGTTATTTGAGGGAGGAGCTCACACTCATAATCAGAATAATCAAAATGAGAAACAGGGAGAGGATAACATGAATAATAGAAGAGCACATAAGATCATAAGGGAACTCACTTCTTCTAATGTAAACTTTGATCATTTTTACACTTGTCCTACTTTGGATGTTAATTTTGAGTTGAAAGGTCATTTATTAAGTAATTTACTAAAATTTTATGGATTGACAAGTAAGGATCCTTTCAAGCATTTGAAGACTATGTAGTGGGTTTGCTCATCCATGAAACTTTTAGGTACTAACATGGATGCTGTGTAGAGACAAGTATTCCATTTTACACTTGAAGGAAAGGCAAATGAATGGTTTTATATGCTGCCACATCATACACTTTAAGCCTTAGACTCCTGCACTAACTTGAGAACTACTTTCTTAGAGAGATATTTCCCTACTTCTAAGACTGCTACATTGAGAAAGGAGATTTTTACTGTAAAATAGTATGATCAATAGTCTTTTTATGAGTTTTGGGGAAGATTTCAAGAGCGCAAGCTAGATGTCCATACCATCAAATTCTATGTAAGCATTTGGTGTAGTATTATCATTTAGGATTGCGCTATGCATGCATAAATAATTTGGATGCAGCTACTGGGGTTCTATTGATGATTTAACTCCAGATGAAGCATGGAACTTGATTGAGAAGATAACAAACAATGACCAGTAGTATGGGGATATGATGCTAGGCAAGTCCATGAGGTTTCTACAAGGTCTTATCAATATTATAATAGCTTATCTTCTTCTTAAGTTGCTACTACGAATGCTCATATCAACAATCTACTTGCTCAATTGAGCAATTCACATGTTCAAAGCCCATATTCTCAAGCTCTTATTGCTCCTAGTTGTCAACTTTGTTATTCTCCTATGCACACCACTGTCAATTATTCTACATACTGTGAAGATGTATTAGCCATCTATCATGGCAAACTAAATTAGTATCCACAAAGGAATCCATACCACAACACATATAATGAAGGATGGAGAGATCATCCTAAATTTAGATGGAGAGATGAAGGTAGAGATAGGAATTTTGGGCATAACATATTCAACAATGATAGACAAGTGGCTGAATCTTCTAGAGATATGGAAGTACCTATTGCTGCAAAGGATGATGGAATATCTGAGATAATCAAGAGTATTAATGTGATGAACTCAAATATATACTCCACAAACACAAACTTCAGCTCTAACTTTAAGAACTTGAGATTTAAAGTGGATAGCAACCTAGCAATGACAAATTCTAAGTTTACTGCATTGGAGAGTAAAATAGAACAGTGGCAAACAAAAGCTGCAAACATGAATGGCTATATATCACAGCTAGCCAATTCAATAAGTGATGTTCTGGCCATAATTGGTGGAAATCTACCTTCAAACATAGTTGTTAACCCCAAACCTGTGAATGTTATAAGATTGAGAAGTGGAAAAACAGTAGGGAAAGAAGATACTAATGATGATAAGAAGAATAATGAAGTAAGTGAGCAGCAGAATAGATCTGGAACTAAAGAGTTGATTGAAGAAAAATCTTCATTCATTCCAGAATCAGAAAGTAGCAAATAGGAGGGTATGTTGCAGTAGAAAAATGAGCAAACTACATTGAAGGATGCTAAACAACCATCTGTTATACATGACGTAGTTGCTAGTTCCAGTAGTGTAAGTCAGAAATCCAATAATAACCAAAATCAAAAGGAGCATGAAGATGCATAACAAAATGACAGAGAGGAAAGTATTAAACACTTACCTTTTCCTAATGCATACATGTGTCCAAAGAAGGTTTTAAAAAATAAACATGAACAAGATATTCTGAATTTGTTGAGTAAACTAGAAGTTAATGTGCCACTTGTGGATCTAATTAGAAGTATACTTAAGTATGAAAAATTCATGAAATAACTACACTAATAAAAGAATTTACAAACCAAATGAAAGGGTTCAAATAGGATCTAGTATGTCAGCTTTACTTAAACCATAACTTCTTATTAAATGTGATGATCCAGATTCCTTTACAGTCCCAATCATCATTAGTAAGTTTTAGTGTGGTAGTGCTCTGTTAGATCTTGGTGCAGCCATCAATGTAATGCCAACTTCCATTTATACTTCATTAGGCATAAGCATAGTCTCACTTAAAGAAACATCAATAATAGTACAACTTGCTGATCGGACTACTAAGAAACCGGAGGGATTACTAGAGGACATATTAGTGAAGGTCAAAGACTTAGTTATACCAGCATATTAAGTGTGGGGAAGTTGATAAACTCATACATGTAGTGATTTTAGTGTGTTTAAAGAGAGTTTTATTATTGATTTTTATCTCCATTTACCAATATGATGAGCAATTAATTAATAAAATTAAGTTGAAATAATTGAGAATTAATTGATGTCATTTTAGTGATTAATTGGATAAATAATATGTTTCTTTTAATTTCA
The DNA here is from genome assembly GCA_037074615.1 of Leucaena leucocephala. Lineage (NCBI taxonomy): Eukaryota > Viridiplantae > Streptophyta > Magnoliopsida > Fabales > Fabaceae > Leucaena > Leucaena leucocephala. Next base: position 5,515,750 of record CM073528.1, read on the forward strand.
CATTTCAAGAAAATGCTCATTAATTACCAAGACAACTTGCTGTTGTGAGAATGAAACAGAAATGATTGACAACTAGACAAGAGAAGCATGTGCTAGATTGAACAAGTAGGCTAACAGAATCACATGCTTGAATGAACTGGTAACAGAAGAAAGTGGGAGATTCAGCACATGTGCAGCATAACAAGAGCAAGTGGGAGATTCACACATGTTCTGTAACAGATTGGGCATGTGCTGGCAGCTACCATTCACTCCATTCAAACCATATGACTCATTCCACATTCTTCTTATATATTCACTCTCCACTACACTACAGATCCATCCATACATGCATATCACATTTTCCTCAGATCTTCATCTCTCATTCACACAGCCACACTCCACACATCATCATTCTCCACTCAACTCTCACTCCACACATCATCATTCTCCACTCAACTCTCACTCCACACATCATCATTCTCCACTCAACTCTCACTCCATCTCCCATACACCATTGTACTCTCTCTCTATCTCTATTTCTCTCTCTTTCCATCAGCAACTTCCCTCTGTTCTAGGCAATAAAACCAGAGGAAAGTTATGCTTTCATCTTCATCTTCTCTTTCCATATTTACCATGACTACTTCTGATTTTACTGTTGCTATTGAAGTCTTGATAGTAATAGAAGGCTAGTGTTGTTGTGCTCTCTTGGAGATGATACTGAACTAGAATCTTTGAGCTGAACATGGAGTTTATTGTATCTTTAATCCAGATTTGATTGTATCAAGTTGTAGTTAATTATTGAATTATTGATTCAATTAGAGTTAGTAGATGATTAATGATTAGGGAACCGAGTTGGTTTTCCTATTTCTGCATAATTGATGCTTTGATTGATTCTCATCCTTGGATCAAGTAGAACATGGCTATAGTTAATTAGATCAACTCTATAACATAGTATAGTTATATCTATTTAATTTATCTCCTTCTATCTATTGAGTTGAATTATTCTTATTTCCCTATTCATTGTCTGCGAGTTGTAGCTTTGATTAATATTTTAGCTGACAAGTTGTTAGCTAACATATTCTAATTCAACTAATTAACTCCAAATATTATGTGGATAATGAAGGTAAGGTAGTCTCCAAGGGAACACATTTGCTATTGATACATCTCATCATTACAAACACCTAAAATTATAAATAATAGCATAGGATTTACATTCAGAATTTAGTCAATAGCTCATATCATAAATCATCTGATTAATTTGTTAACTTGTGGCTCATTAGATTAATTAGGTACTTTAGCATCTATTTAGGCTCCTTGTGAATCAACCTAGATTAGCTCCATTTTACTATTAGTTAGCTTAGTTTGTTTGATAATCAAAATGACATTTATCAAAAAGCACTGGTCACTTCACTTGCTTTTGCATAAAAACTCACTTTTCTTTTGTCTCTTCATTCTTTTTCTACATTTCTTTTTTTAAACTCTCAACTTTTCTCCCCTTTTTAGTATCATTTCTTTTTTATGTTTCTCTTATTTTTCATATCACTCTCATTTTTATCTCTCTTTTTTATCTTGAGTTGATCCTGATATTTGCTTTGGAGTCAATGGTACAAGACTAATGGGTTTGTTGTTCATTACAAAGAATATCTATTTGTAAACCCATCATTCTTCACTTTTCTATCAAACTCCCAAGTCTTCCCAACAGTATATGTCTAGCATGCATAGGAATAACTTCACACAATAATTCATCACAATATTTTCCAATTGAGAAAGAAATTAGAACTTTCTTATCAACTTCAATATCCCCACACTCATTCAACCATTACAACTTGTATGGTCTAAAATGTCTAACAGTAGAAAAATTCAATTTCTTAATCAAATTAGTGCTTGCAATATTTGAAACACTCCCATTATCAATTATCATACTACATACTTTGTTATTAATGAGGCAGCTAGTATAGAAAATGTTTTACCTTTTCTCATTCATCACATCTTCCTTGATTTGACAATTCAAAGCTCTTTTAACTACAAGACATTCTCCTTTCACATGATATTCAACAAGATCATCACTAGCATCTTCAAGAAAGGCCATGCAATCATGATCACTATCACTTTTAGTCATAACTTCATTATTTTTTAGAATCATGACTCTCTTGTTAGGGCATTGAGAAGCTATATGACCTAGACCCAAATACTTGAAACATTTTATAACTCTATTTCTAGAAATTTATGAATCAGATTTACCTTTGCTCTTTGATGAAGCTTCTTCTTTACCTTTAGTGGTCTCCTTTGGATAGCTTTTTCTTCCTTCTTTCATTTTTGTTTCAATGAAGAACTTGATCTAGGAAAGAATTTTGAAGCACCTTTATGCTTGAGTTGCTTTTCCACCTTAATTGCCATGTGCACCATGTCTTCTAACTCCACATAATGATGTAATTATACTATATCAGCTATATCTTTGTTCATCCCATTCAAAAATTGAGCTATTGTGGCCTCAGTATCTTCTTGCACATTAACTCCTATCAAAGCTAATTCCATATCCTTATAATACTCCCTACACTTCTAGAGCCTTGTGTAAAGGTCTGCAATTTTTGGTAAAGTTCTTTGTAGTAATGATTAGGAATAAATCTCTTTCTCATTAGAGTCTTTATTTCTCTCCAAGTTTCTACAAGCTTCTTACCATTGTTCTCCTATTTAGACCAAAATTATCCCACTAAACAAGAGTATATTCAGTTAATTCTATTGTTGCCAACTTCACCCTTTTAGCTTCAGAGTAATTATGCTACTAAAAAATTATTTCTATTTTCTTTTCCCACTCTAAATAGGCTTTAGGGTAATTTCTACCTTAGAAAGATAGTATCTTTATTTTGATGCTACCAAGATTCCTATCTACTCTATTTCTCTCTTTTGGAATATTTCTGCCCTGTCTCCTCCCATGCCTATCTCCTCTATGGTTATTTCTTCCTACTTCTGATTCATATTCAAATTCATCCTCCCTCTTCTTAGTATGCTCATCATAATCAGATACAAATTCATCCATAGAAACCTCCCCTCACCTATCATGCCTTCTAAGATTAGGTCTATCTCCTTGCATATTTGCAATTCTTTCTTCTTGCCTCTCTAACCTATCCCTTATCTCTCTATAAACCACTTCTATGCTTACAAAATGTTGCTCCATTGCCTAAAATCTGCCATCATCATTCATCAAATTTCTTTTATCAACACTAGATGTTTTATCTATATTAAACACTATAACTAAAAGAAAAGTGTTAATCAAATAAAGTTTCTCACAAATTTCCTCGCACGTTTCCCTCAAGAATGTTACTCAATGCTCGTGTTTCACTCAATCTTGGCTTTTAAATTGATTATATCACTCTTGCCTTTTTTCACTCAAAAGGTCCTCTTGAGGTTCTTTAAAGAACTAACCAAGTTAATCAAAACAATTTTGAGAAAGACAAAAATGAATGTTGAGATTAGAACTTAAGGAAATCAATAGTTCAATTTAACACAAAGATTGCAATAACTTGTTGTTTTTAAAATGGCTATAACTCTACGTAGAAAACTCGGATTGGAGTGATTCTAAAATGAATAGGAGATTTTAAAATATGAAAATGACCTAGTAAATGTTGAAAAACACAAAGAAAAACTGGAAGAACATAGATAAAGATTTCAGTGATGAACATAAATGAAGATGAATAGACACAAGAAAAGGCATACAACAATGAACAAAAATAGAAACAAAGAAAAAATATATGACCTGAGTTTAGATCTAAAGCTCTGATACCAAGATGGTGTAAACCCATAAGAGAAAATCCCATGAACCCACAACCAATCTGAATATAAGCACCCCAATAATGCCAAACAGAGGTCTGGTAATCCACTTGAACTATTGAAAATAGAAGAATAAGGACCCAAAGTGTTGGGTGATGCCACAAGGTTGATCAAGCTTTGTTAATAAGTCTATTAGTTATATGAAGAACTCTAGAGAGAATCCACTTTACAACTTTTCATTTAACAATTCAATCTGATTCTAAAATAAGTCATACAATATATTTTAAGATATACATTTTAAATCTAAAATAAAAAGTAATAAATATAACTTAGAAACTCAAAATAGCAAATACTAACTTAAATAAAATAACAAGGATAATTCAAGTAACTTGGAAACCCAAAGTCAAATCTGCCAACTAATTTTTAATTTTCGCACAAATACAATAATAAAAATAGAATTAGCATTTTAAACTCAAAAAATAATTATTTAGGCCCAAATGAGTCTTCCCATGTGTACTTGGTCCAAGGTCTTTAAATTGATGTCTCCAAGCCTAAAATGGGTTCATCAGCTTTATTTTTAACACAAATGAAATTAATAATGTCCTTAATATTTTTAATATAATTTGTTATTCTAATTGCTATTTACTTTATCGATACCTCTTGGACTAGCCCATTCAATACTTTCTTAATTCTTTTAACTCTTGCTCTTATGATTGGTCCAGTTGGAATATGCAAAGGATCTTTAGAAGTTGAAGAGTCATCTTGGTATATCGCATCATATTAGCTGGCCCCACACTATCTCACTGTCACATCCTAGATTTTTAAGGCTAAAAGAGTAATATTAACATAACTGGCGCAATATGTGAAGTTTTTAAGGCTAGAAGAGTAATATTAACATAACTGGTGCAATATGTGAAGTTAAGCTGAAGCTGGGAAAAGTGTAATTTTTATAAAGTTTAAGCCCAATAGGGTTAATTTTGGAAAAATATATGAAAAATCTAGAAAAATCCTAGAAAATGGATAACGTGGTATTAAGGCCCATTTCAGGTGACAATTGATAAAATGATGAAAATACCCCTAGAGTAAGTTTGAAGGAATATTTAGAAATTTGGTTAATTATGGGTTATTTAACCATATTTAATTATTTGAGCTAAGAAGAGATCTCAAAAAAATAAGGAAGTATAGGGGTAATATACTTTGAAAATTATAAAACGTTGTACCAGTGATTTTATTCCCAAAATACCACTAGTTAACTTTTAGAGCAATTTAAAGGCTAATTAAGCTAATTAGAGGTTTTATTTCAAAAATTCCAAATAAATACAGAAAGGGGTAAATAAATTTTAAGAAAATTTATAGAGTTTCCTTGGAAGATCATGTAGCTGAAAGAAGTCTTTTATTAACAAAAAACTTTAGAAATTAATTCTCAAGTAAAGCTGGAAAATGGGGTTTTATATTTTCCATCAATAAAATTATGATGGTAATAAAGGAAAGCAATAAAGAAGAGACCTATTTGAACAAGAAAAATGTTAGGAATGTATTATTAATTAAAGTGCCCAAGACACTGTAATTGTGAAATAGGAATTTATTCTGGTAAAAAGTGTATTGATATAACATATCTTTTCCCTTGGCTAAAAATGGCGCAAGTTGCCTACCTAGAAATGGTGAGGATTTTGACTTGAATTACAATTTAATTTATGATCAATTTTTGTGGGAAAATTGGTGTAAGAAGCCATGGGACTTTGACACCTAAGCATGGTAATTAGTGTGAACTTAGAGGTTAAACAATTATCTCATAGTTTATAAATAGCACTCCTCCTCCACATGGGATTTTGACCTTTCAAGAGGAAGAAAAGCCATTTTGGACACAAAGATTGGATTAAAGGTTGGTTTATGTCTCTAACCTCTTAATGTTTTAGCTAGTTAAATCATGTTTTAGGTGGTTGAAAAATAAGTATATCCCTATGGATGCATGATGGCCGAAATGTACAAGACATAGGGAGACATGATTTTGATGTTAAACCTAAGTTGAAGACATTGATTAGAGATTGATTTAAGTGGTATTACATGGAGATTATTTAATTTCCTTGGATTAGAAATTATATAGGTCTCTCAATCACTTTGATAATTCTATTGTAGGAATTGATTTTGTTATTTTGATGCTTTCAATGTACTTAAAATAAAAAATAGTGTAGAGTAAGCCTAAGAAATAAGCTTTGGAAATATTGGGATCAAAATTAGAATTTTAGGTTTTTATCTAAGGCACCTCTCGGCCAGCGGTAGATCATAAGGGGGAGTTTTATTTTCATAAATTAAAGCTCATATGTGGAATCTACATGAAAAATTATGTAGGAATGACTTAAAAGAATAATTTTTAAGTTCGTAGAAACAAAACCCAAAAATAAAGTTAAAAGACTAAGGGTTTAAAGGGTTTTTGCTTAAACCATAGTTAATAGAATATATATTGATGGTTGTGCTCACTTTTGTCATATTGGAATAGGGTTTGATATTTATGGGATAATGAATTAAGGACAATAACAAGAGCTAAGGAATTACTTAATCAAAGTAGTAAGACTACTCAACCTTAATATTAACTTGTCTTTATTGTTATATGTGTATTTGCCATGATTGTTGGTTGACCTAAATATGATGATATGATGATACTCTTTACATTTTGATATATTGACTTGATGCATGATTGATTTGGTATGAGATAAAGTAGTTCCTTAATTTTGGCATTATATATAATTCCATAATAATCATGCTTATTGATATTTTTTGTTGATGTATCTTGCTATTTGGATTTCTTTGAAAATCTCACTCTTCCAATTGATCAATTATTTAGGGACTGAATCAACAAGAGGCAAGAGCACTATGATAGAAGATTAGTGTATATATGTCATGACATTATGATACCTAATGTTTTATCTAATTATTCATAAAAATATATATAACTTATATGAGGTGTGACTTTTGAGCAGTGTTTTGATCAAGTTAATGTTTGAATCTGACCTAGAAATTTTGTATACTTAAAGTACACACAATAAGTTTAAATTTGGAGGTAGAACACCTAAATGGGAGTTGTGAACAATTTATGGCAATTTTTTAAATTTAAGATTTAAAATTTGGAACACAAGTTTGACAAATAAATAGAGAACTTCCATGTCAATTTGCACTGTTCTATAATGAATGAGTACTTGAGATTATTTTTTACTTAAATAATTCAATTTTATTTTTTCTAGAATTAGTTATGAATTTATAAAGTTGGGCATAATTTCTGGAATTACCAATTAAACAGTAACCCGAGAAACTAAAAGTTCCATATTTAGTTTCTTGAATCTTGGGCCTTCCAAAATAGCTTTAATGGACAAATAAACCATAATATGGTCTAGAGCTAAAGTATGACACCTACCAGTCTCTCGCCTGCCCCTCCAAATATATAATAGCTACTTCCGCCTTAAGTGATGAGATCAAAGGGATTGCTGAGAATATTGTCTCCATCCTCTAATCCAATTCTCTGCCTTTTAACCCTCCAATCCTCCCTCAAACCTTGGAGGGATATGTTTATACACCTCTTTCTAGACTTTAGTGATGTCATTCAAATATGGGGGATAAAAGATTCTTCTTAATATTTCCCCTCCATGCTAACGTGATCATGTTCTTCGTCATGGCCCTCACTTGCAACACCATTCTCTATCTTATTATGGTTGACTGATCCCTTATTGCCTGATCCTTGCTTCTCTAGCACCTTTTGTCAAAATTCTTTAACTTCTCATTGACCTCACCTAACACTACATCATTCATATGTTCCATATTACTTCATAATCTAGTTAAGGCCTATTGATAACTATTGTTTAATTATCAAACAAGACTAAGCTAACTAATAGTAAAATGGAGGCTAACCTAGGTCAATTCACAAGGAACCTAAATGGATGTAGAAGTTTCTAATTAATCTAAAGAGCCACAAATTAACAAGTTAAAGAGATGGTGTTTGATGAGTTTTAATCTAACTACTAGAGTAAAACCTATGATATTGTTTATGATTTTAAGTATTTATGATGATAAAATGAATGAATGACAAGTGTGTTCCCTTGGAGATTACCTTACTTTCATTATCACAGAATATGAGAAGTTAATCAGCTGAATTAGAATATGTTAATTAACAACTCGCTAGCTAAATCTCCATCAAAGTTACAACTCGTAGACATTAAAAGAGATTATGAATCATTCAACTTAGAGATAGCAGAATATGAATTAAACAAATACAACCGTACTCTGTTATAGAATCACTTTAATTAATCATAACTATGTTCAACTCGATTAAAGATGAGAATCAATCAAAGATCAGTTATGCAGAAATAAGAAATCTAACTCGATTCCCTACTTCTTTGTCATCTACTACTCTAATTGTATCAGTAATTATAGAATTAACTACATCAACTCGATACATTTAACTCTGAATTAAAAATACAATGAACTCCCTATTCAGCTTAAGGATTCTGGTCCAGCATCATCTCCAAGAAGATGATGGTAGCAGTAACAGAAAATACAGTAGCAGTCATGGTGAAAATGATAGAAGAAGATGAAGATGAAGATGAATTGTAGAACTTTCCTCTGGTTCTATTGACTAGAACATAGGAAAGTTGCAGAATATAAATAGAGAAGAAGAATGGAAGGATGTCATGAATGGATGTGTAGTGAATGTATGAAAATCAGAGTGTGATCTGCGTCCCCACTGAATGTGCTGATGTGTGTGTTATATAAAAGAAATGTGAATGGTGTGACTTTAGCTGAAATGGTGTGAATTATGTGTAGAGTGCATGAGCTACTGCTAAAATGCGTGATTTAATTTAGATGAGGTGTGTGTGCATGAACAGTGCAATAAGTGTTGTGTGCATGAACAGTGCAATAAGTGTTGTGTGCATGAACAGTGCTCCTCCATGTGCCAGCACATGCATGATCTCCCACTTGTAATATGTTCCTCAATTCTTGGATCTAGCCCATGTGCTATCACATGTCATCAACTCCTTTAGTTCAGCTGTCATTTTCCCTTAATCCATTCTGTTAATGTATATTGGTCTGTGATAGAAAATTATAAACAGATTATTTGTTCACTTTAAGCACTAAATTTATATCAATTAATTCTCAAATATTCTGAATATTATTTTATTTAATAATTGCTCAATATGTTGATAAATGGGAATAAAAATCAATAATAAACTCACTTTAAACATACTAAAAATCACTACAAATATGAGTTATCACCTATCATGTTGAGGCCTACTACCACCAGACGCACTCTATTGTGATCGAGTTTGTACCATCATCTCTCTACCTAAGGATGCAACTGATAACCGTCATTTTAATTATCAAACAAAACTAAGATAACTAATAGTAAAGTGAAGCTAACCTAAGTTGATTCACAAGGACCCCAAATAGATGCTAAAGTTTATAATTAATCTAATGAGCCACAAATTAATAAATTAATCAGATGATTTGTGATATGAGATATTGACTAAATTCTAAATGTAAATCCTATGCTATTGTTTATGATTGTAGGTGTTTGTGATGATAAATATATCAAATGACAAGTTTGATTACCTTACCTTCATTATCTACAGAATATTTGGAGTTAATTAGTTAAATTAGAATATGTTAGCTAACCAATCGCTAGTTAAAATCTCAATCAAAGTTACAACTCGTGGATATTAAATAGAGAAATAAGAATCATTCAACTTAAGAGATAGAAGAAGTTGAATTAAACATATACAACTAAACTCTGTTATAGAATTGCTTTAATTAACCACAACTATGTTTAGCTAGTTCAAGGATGAGAATCAATTAAAGCATTAATTATGTTGAAATAGGAAATCCAACTCGATTTCCTAATCATTAATCATCTAGTAACTCTAATTGAATCAATAAAGTCAGAATTAACTACATCAACTTGATACAATCAAATATGGATTAAAGATACAATGAACTGCCTATTTCAAATTAAGGATTCTAGTTAAACATTATCTCCAAGAGAGCACAATAATCTAGCCTTCTATTATTGTCCAGACTTTAACAACAGCAGTAAATAGATCAGTGTTATGGTAAATACAGACAGAGAAGACGAAGATGAAAGTAGAACTTTCCTTTGGTTCTATTGCCTATAACAGAGGAAAGTTACAAAAGGAAAGAGAGAGAATGGACATGGAGAGAGAATAGAGATGGATAGAGTGGCTGATGTGCATGGAAGATGGATTGAATGTCATCAGGGGTATGGAATGGGTACCAGAGTATGCGTGAATGATCTGTGGAGTGTGAATGAGTGAAGTGGAATGAATCTCAGATTGAGTAGAGTTGTGTTGTATGCGTGATTGGAGCTCTTCCATGTGCCAGCTCATGCATTCACCAACTACAACCCACTTGTTCCTATTAGCCATGTGCTTAATATGTTATCAGCTTCTTCAGTCCAGCATCAAAACCCATCTAACTGATTATCCTTCTCATTCTGTTATATTAGCTGGTTGACTTGGCGCTTTAATGAACATTTTCCTAAAGTGAGAAATTAAAAGAAACATATTATTTTTCCAATTAATCACTAAAATCACATCAATTAATTCCTAACTGTTTTGAATTAATTTTATTAATTAATTGCTCATCATATTGGTAAACGGGAATAAAAATTAATAATAAAACTCTTTTTAAACACACTAAAATCACTACAAATATGAGTTTATCAACCAACCAAAGAATTAAACACAATAACAAAGACTAACAGGGAAGGTATGCGTGAATAATATATATTGCCATTAATATGCAAGATATGCAATGACACACGCAGGAAACAACCTTGAAACTGATACTAAGTTGAGATTGGTTATGAATTTTTTTAACTCACCTAAATCCTAAAATTAAAATTTAGGATGTTACACAATTTACCCCTCTTAGGTGCAACTACCATTCTAACAAAGTTGAGATTAGTTGTGAGTTTTACCACAATTTCATATCTTTATGAAAAGTTTCATGTTACTAGCTAGACATACTCGATCTCTCATTCGTGACTCATATGGATGAAATTCACAATGAATGTGGGGTTATAGTGTCCTAAATAAAAGTTGAGATGAGCGGTGAGCCTTCACTCATTTCCAGTACAGTGAGAAAAAATCACTATTTTTTTCCAAATCAAGCTAGAAACTCTCTAACACTTGTTCAGGACCCATATTGATAAAATTCACAATTAAAGTTGTCATTCTAGTTGCTTAATGAAAGTTGAGATGAATAGTGAGCTTTTACTCAATTTCAGAACGGTGAGAAAAGTTCGTAACTTTTTCCCTAACCAAAGTAGAAGCTTTCAACCACTTGTTTGTGACCCATATGAATGAAATTATAATGAAGGTGGGCATTCTAGTATCCTTAAAGAAAGTTGAGATGAGTGGTGAACTTTCAATGAATTTAGGGACAATGAGACAAGTTTGCTGCATTTTTCGTAAACTAGCTAGAAACTCTCGAGGCCTCGTTTGGACCAATATGGATGAATTTTCGATAAAAAAAAATAGGCACTCTAGTATCCTCAATGAAAGTTGAGAAGAGTGGTGAGTTTTCACTCAATTCAGGAATGGTGAGAAAAGTCTTCTACTTTTTCCCTAATCAAGCTACAAAGTCTCGATCACTTGTTCATGACCTATAACAATGAAATTTGCAATGAAAGTGGGCATTCTAGTATCCTTAAAGAAAGTTGGGATGAGTGATAAGCTTTCACTCAATTCTAGAATAGTGAGAAAAATTTGCTACTTTTTCCATAAACTGGCTAGAAACTTTGGATCACTCATGCGTGACCCATATGCCTGAATTTCACAATAAAAGTGGGTATTCTAGTAACCTCAATGAAGTTTACACTGAATTCCTAGATAGTGCAAGAGGTTCATTACTACTTGCTAGAAACACTCGTTGTCACTAATTCCTGACATAATCTGGACAAATTTTACTATGAAAGTGGGTATTCTATTATACTCAAAGAAAATTTAGATTAGTGGTGAGTTTTCACACAATTTTGGAACAATGCAAAAAGTTCTCTACTTTTTCCCTAAACTAACTTGAAACATTCGATCACTTGTTTTTGACCAAAAAGGTGATTTCCACAACAAAAGTGGCTGTTCTAGTATCTTCAATGAAATTTGAGATGAATAGTGAGCTTTCACTCAATTTTAGAATAACGAGGTAGGCATTATAGTATCCTTAATGAAATTTCAGATGAGTGGTGAACGATCAATTCAGGAATAGTGAGAAAAGTTCACTACTTTTTTTTTGTCAACTATATAGATACTCTAGATCCCATGGTTGTAACCCATATGGATGAATTTTCCAATGAAAATGGGCATTCTAGTATCCTCAATAAAAGTTGAGATGAGTTGTGAGCTTTCACTCAATTCAGGAAAGGTGATAAAAGTCTGCTACTTTTTCCCTAATCAAGCTATAAAGTTTCGATCACTTGTTCGTGACCTATAACAATGAAATTTGCAATGAAAGTGGGCATTATAGTATCCTTAAAGAAAGTTGGGATGAGTGATGAGCTTTCACTCAATTTCATAATAGTGAGAAAAGTTCGTTACTTTTTCCAAAAATTATCTAGAAACTCTCGATCACTCATTCCTGACATAATGTGCACAAATTTTGTGATGGAAGTGGGCATTCTAGTGTACTCAATTAAAATTTAGATTAGTGGTGACTTTTCATTCAATTTCAGAACAAATGCAAAAAGTTCACTACTTTTTCCCTAAACTAGCTTGTAACATTCGATCAATTGTTCTTGACCAAAAAGGTCGATTTTCACAATGAAAGTGTCTGTTCTAGTATCCTCAATGAAATTTGAGATAAATGGTGAGCTTTCACTCAATTTTAGAATAGTGAGATAAGTTTGCACTTTTATTGATAACCAAGCTAGAAGCTCTTGACCACTTGTACGAGACCCATATGGATGAAATTTGCAACAAAAGTGGCCATTCTAGTGTCCTTAATGAAATTTCATGAGTGGTAAAATTTCACTCAATTCAAGAACAGTGAGAAAAGTTCTCTACTTTTTTTTGTAAACTAGCTAAAAATTCTCGATCACTCATTTATAACCCATATGTATGAATATTCCAACGAAAAAGGGCATTCTAGTATGCTCAATGAAAGTTAAGATGAATGTTGAGTTTTCACTCAATTTTGGAATAATGAGAAAAGTTCATGACTTTTTCCCTAACGAAGTCAGAAGCTCTTGACCACTTGTTTGAGACCCATAAGGATGAAATTTGCAATAAAAGTGGGTATTCTAGTTTCCTTAATGAAAATTGAGATAGGTGGTGAGCTTTCAATCAATTCTGCAATGGTGAGAAAAGTTCGCTCGCTACTTTTTCATAAATTAGCTAGAAACTCTCAATCAATTTCAAAATAGTGCAAAAAGTTTGCTACTATGCTTAGAAACACTCCATCACTCGTTTGTGACCTATATAGATGAATTTCTCAATGAAAGTGGCCATTCTACAATCCTCATTGATGCCACAATGGGTTAAGTTTACACTCAATTCTAGCATAGTGTGAAAAGTTTGCTACTATTGGCTAGGAAAACTTGACCACTCGTTTGTGATTCACATTGATAACTATCATTTTAATTATCAAACAAAACTAAACTAACCAATAGTAAAGTAGAGGCTAACCTAGGTCAGTTCACAAGGAGCTTAAATAGATGTAGAAGTTTCTAATTAATATAATGAGTCACAAATTAACAAGTTAAAGGTATGGTGTTTGATGAGTTTTAATCTAACTACTTAAAGTAAAACCTATGCTATTATTTATGCTTTTAAGTATTTATGATGATGAGATGAATGAATGACAAGTGTATTCCCTTAGAGACTACCTTACTTTCATTATCCATAGAATATGAGAAGTTAATCAGCTGAATTAGAATATGTTAGCTAATAACTCGCTAACTAAATCTCAATCAAAGCTACAACTCGCAGACATTAAAAGAGATTATGAATCATTCAAATTAGAGATAGCAGAATATAAATTAAATAGATACAACTGTACTCTGTTATATAATCACTTCAATTAATCACAACTATGTTCAACTCGATCAAAGATGAGAATCAATTAAAGGTCAGTTATGTAGAAATAAGAAATCCAACTCGATTCCCTACTCCTTTGTCATCTACTGCTCTAATTGCATCAATAATTACATAATTAACTACATCAACTCGATACATTTAACTCTGGATTAAAAACACAATGAACTCTCTATTCAGCTTGAGGATTCCATGTGATTATGGGTTTTCTATGACAAGTTCCTAGTGGATCCACATCAAATTGGTAATCAAAGCCAATCGCAAAAATCCAGTCCCTCTCTTTTCAATAACCCTGCTTGTTTTGGAGTCTGTCGATGTGAATTCCAGGTGTATTTTTTGGGTTCTTAGGGCAGGTCACCTAGTGGGTCCATATCATTTTTGGTATTTAGATTCTGATTGAAAAATAGGCTATGTCCTTTCTTTATTTTAATTTTACTTTTTTTCCCTCCAACTTCTTAACTTCCAATTTTTGAGTTCTTCTAGCGTCAATCACTTCTTCTTTTCCTATATCCATGAAATTCATAGTCTAGCATTGTTGAAATTTGTGGTATGTTTTATTGAAAAAAGGTAAAAAAGAAGTGAAAAAAATGACAGTGAAAAAAAGGAGAAAGTGAAAAAAATTGATTTGGATTAAAAAAGAGAAAAAAGTTCCTTCAAAAGGAGACCTTCAAGTTTCCTTTCTCCAGCAAGATTTTTAACTTTTCCAGAAGTGACGAGAGATTCTTGATCTAAGAAATAGGTTTTGGACATTCCTTTAAGACCCTCAAGAGAGGGAGAATGATAGGACTTGGAGGCATTGACAAAGAAAATGGCAATTGGAGCAATAAATTAGATTATAAACGCTGAGGAGTTAAATTAGATTAAAAATGCTTAGGAGTTGTTAATTCCATTTGTGCTAAAATGGATCTTCTGAACATATTTTGGGCTTAGAGATATCAATTTAAAGACCTTTGACCAAGTAATATATATGGAAAGACTCATTTAAACTTAAATAATCACTTTGTGAGCTTAAATTGTTGATTCTATTTTTATTATTGTATTTGTGTAAAAATTAGTAATTAGTTGATCGACTTGACTTTTGGGTTTCTACGTTACTTGAATTAAGTCTTTGTTATTTTATTTAAGTTAGTATTTACTATTTTGAGTCTCTAGGTTGCATTTAATGGTTTTTATGTCATATTTGAAATGTATCTTTTAAAATACATTGTATGATTCATTTTGGAGGCATATTGGATTTTTGAATAAAAAGTTACATGTATATACTATCTCTTGAGAGTGAATTCTCTCTGTAATTCTTTATAGAACTAATTGACTTATCAAGGTTTTATCAACCTTGTGGCACTTTCAACACTTTGGGTCCTTATTCTTTTATGTTCAAGGGTTCAAGTGGATCACCAGACATTTGTTTATTGATCTTGGGGTGTGTATATTCACATTGGTTGTGGGTTTGTCCAATTTTCTCTTATGGGTTTGCACCATCTTGGATTAGAGCATCGAATATAAACTCATGTCATTTCTTTATATTCTTTATTTCCATTTTTGTTCATTATTTTGTGCATTTTTCTTGTGTATGTTCATATTCTTTATTTTTGTCTGTCACCACAATCTTCATCCTTATTCTGCCAGTTTTCCTTTGTGGTTTTTGTCATTCAATAGGTCATTTTCATAGTTCAAATCCTCTTCATTCATTTCATTTTGGAATAGTTTTAATCCTAGTTTTCTACAGAGTTATAGCCATTTCAAAAACATATTTTCTAGAATTTCTGGGTTCAGATTGGTTACTTGGCTTTGGTTATGGTATTTTCATTATTTTCTTTGTATTTTTAGTCAAAATAAGAAAAGAAAGAGAAAATAAAAAAAAAGAAAGAGCATTGGAAAAAGGAAAAAAGGAGTACAAAAAAGAAGAAGAAATTACATAAAAAAATCAATTGTTCATCAATATGGGTCACGAACGAGTGATCGAGAGTTTCTAGCTAGTTTGGGATAATGTAGAGAACTTTTCTCAATATTCCAAAATTTAGTGAAAGCTCACCACTCATCCCATCATTCATTGAGGATACTAGAATGACCACTTTCATACCGAACGTATCATGAATAAGTGATCGAGTGTTTCTAGGCAGTAACAACGAACTTTTCTGGAATTGATTGTAAACTCATAACCCATGTAACATTGAATGAGAAATTTAAAATATGTTCTTTCATTATGAAATTCATCTATATGTGTGACGAACAACTAATCAAGCTCTTTTGGCTATTTTTGGAAAAATGAAACTAACTTTTCTCACTAGTTCAGAATTGAGCGAAAGCTCACCACTCATCTCAACCTTCACTGAGGATACTAGAATGACAACTTTTGTTTTGAAGTTCATCCATATGGATCATGAACGAGTGATCGAGTGTTTCTAACCAATAGCAGTAAACTTTTGGCACTCAACCCTTTAAACAATGAATGAGAAATGGATAATGGCCACTTTCATTGTGAAATGCATCCATGTGTGTGACAAATGAGCGATAGAGTGTTTCTAACTAGTTTAGGGAAAAAAGAGAACTTTTCTTATTGTTCCACAATTGAGTAAAAGCTTACTACTCATCTTAATTGTCATTAAGGATAATAGAATGATCAATTTCGTTGTGATATTCATCCATGTGGATCACGAATGAGTGATCGAGTGTTTCTAGTCTATAGTAGCAAACTTTTACCGCTATGCTGGAATTGAGTGTAAACTCACAACCCTTGGAAACAATCAATGAAGATTGTAAAATGGATTCTTCCTTGCCAAAATTAATCAGTATGGGGCACAAACAAGTGATTGAGAGTTTCTAGCTAGTTTTGAGAAAATGTACTTAACCTTCATTGAGGATACTAGAATGACAACTTCTGTTCCAAAATTCAACCACATAGATCACAAATGAGGAACGAGTGACAATTGTAAAATGGGTTATGTCCTTGTGTAAGCTCACAACCCTTGGAAACATTCGATGACGATTGTAAAATGGGTCCTTTCCTTGGCAAAATTCATCCAAGAACGAGTGATCGAGAGTTTCTAGCTAGTTTTGGGAAAATATAGCGAACTTTTCTCAATATTCCAGAATTTAGTGAAAGTTCACCACTCATCTCATCATTCATTGAGGATACTAGAATGGCCACTTTCATTTTGAAATTTACAAACGAGTGATTGAGTGTTCCTAGCCAATAGCGGCGAATTGTTCGCAATATTCTGGAATTGATTGTAACTCAACACCCCCTTAAACAATGAATGAGAAATAGATAATGGCCACTTTCATAGTGAAATACACCTATATGTGTGACGAGCAAGTGATCAAGTGTTTATATAGCTTATGTAAGAAAAAAATAGCGAACTTTTCTTGCCAGTTTAGAATTGAGTGAAAGCTTAGCACTCATCTCAACTAGCATTAATGATAGTAGAATGGCTAATTTTGTTACAAAATTTATCCATATGGATCAAGAACTAGTGATCGAGTGTTTATAGGCAATAGGAGCGAACTTTTCCCACTATGCTAGAATCAAGTGTAAACTCAACCCTTCGTAACATTAAATGAAGATTGCAAAATGGGTTCTTTCTTTGTGAAATTCATCAACATGTGTCACGAAAGAGTGATGGAGAGTTTCTAGCTAGTTTAGGGAAAATTAGTGAACTTTTCTCACTATTCCAGAATTTAGTGAAAGCTCACTACTTTTCTCGACTTTCATTAAGGATACTAGAATGACCACTTTAATTTCGAAATTCATCCATATGAATCATAAACAAGTGAACGAATGTTTCTAGGTGATACTATACAGCAAGATGACTTTCTAACTAGACTGATCACAAGAGCAAAGGCTAAAAGAATTAAGGAAGCATTGAATGTGTTAGTACAAGAGGCATTGACAAAGCAAATGACAATTGGAGCAACAAATCAGATTAAAAATACTGAGGACATTAATTTTATTTATGCTAAAAATAGAGATGTTGAACCTATTTTGGGTTTAGAGACATTAATTTAAAGGCCTTGTACTAAGTTGTACGCATGGAAAGACTCATTTGGGCCTAAATAATCACTTTTTGGCCTTAAAATGCTAATTCTAATTTTATTATTGTATTTGTGAGAAAATTAAATATTATTTGGCATACTTGACTTTTAGATTTCTAAGCTACTTGCATTAAGTCCTTGTTATTTTATTTACTATTTTTAGTTCCTAGGTTACACTTAATACTTTTTAGGTCATTTTAAATGATCTCTTCAAAAGTATTGTCTAAGTTGATTGAAAAGTTGCATTTATGCACTTTACTTCTTGAGAGTGGATTTTCTCTAGGTTTTTCATAGAACTAACAAGCTTATCAAGACTTGATCAAACTTGTGCCATCTTCCAATACTTCGGATCCTTGTTCTTCTGTGTTCAAGGGTTCAAGTAAATCCCTAAACCTTTATTTAGCGTTCTTGGGGTGCGTATATTTAGATTAGTTGTGGGTTCATGCAATTTTCTCATGAGTTTACACCATCTTAGTACCAAAGCTTTAGATCTAAACTCAGGTCATATCTTTCTATTTTGTTTTCATTTTTGTTCATTGTTGTGTGCCTTTTGTGTGTCTATTCATCTTCTTCTTTTCTATCTGTCACTGTAAACCTTATCCTTACTCTACCAGTTTTCCTTTGTGTTTTTTGACATTCAGTAAGTCATTTTTAGAGTTCAAAATCCCTACGTTTTGTTCATTTTAGAATCGCCTTTAATCCGAGTTTTCTATAGAGTTATAGCTATTTCAAAAACATATTTTCTAGAATTTTTGGGTTCAGATTGCTCATTTGAATTTCTAGGTTCAGATTTGATCATTTGAATTTCTGGATTCATATTGCTCATTTGAATTTCTGGGTTCAGATTGCTCAGTTTATTATGTTTATTATATTTCATGATTTTCTTCATATTTCAATGAAAGAAAGAGTAAAAAGGTAAAAACAAAAAAAAACAAAAAAAGAGTACTAGAGAAAAAATACATAAAGAAAAACAAACAAAAAAAGTTGTGCTGGGATTATATTCTAAGCAAGTTCATCTTCATATCTAGAGTTTGTTTTAACATTTGCAATCTTTGTGTCAAATTGAACTCTTGATTTTCTTAAGCTTTAATCTTAACATCCATTTTTCTCATTCTCAAAATTCCTAGGTGTTGGTTGATTCTGCAAATTGTGATTGCTTTGATTAACTTGCTTAGTTTTTTAAAGAGCCTCAAGAGGAACTTTTGGGTGAAAAAAGTCAAGAGTGATATATATCAACTTAAAGCCAAGTTTGAGTGAAACACAAGTGTTGAGTGACATTCTTGAGGGAAGCACGTGAGAAATTTTGTGAGGAACTTTATTTGATTAAATTTGTTTAGTCACAATGTCTAATGTAGATGAAACATCTAATGGTGGTAGAACAAATTGGATGAATGATGATGAAAGATTCAGGGCAATGTAATAATATTTTGCACTCATGGAAATAGTTTATAGGGAGATAAGAGATAGGTTGGAGAGGCAATAAGAAATAATTGCAAATATGCAAGGAGTTAGACCTAATCTTAGAAGGCATAATATGCAAAGGGAGGTTTCTATGAATGAATTTGAATATGAAGATGATGAGAAAATTGGTAATGAGGGTGAATTTGAATATGAATTGTAAGTGGGTAGAAATAGACATAAAAGAGATAGGCATAGGAGGAGACATGACAAAAATATTCTAAAAGAGAGAAATAAAATAGATGTGAACCTTGGTAGCATCAAAATGAGGATACCATCTTTCTAAGATAGTAATAACCCTGAAGCCTATATAGAGTGGGAAAAGAAAATAGAAATGACTTTTGAATACCGTAATTATTCTAAAGCTAAAAGGGTAAAGTTAGCTGCAATAGAATTTACTGATTATGCTCTTGCTTTATGGGATAAATTAGGTCTAACTAGGAGGAATAATAGTAAGAGGCCCATAGGAACTTGTAGAGAAATGAAGACTTTAATGAGGAGGAGATTTATTCCTAATAATTACTACAGAGAACTTAACCAAAAATTGTAGACCCTTACACAAGGCTCTAAGAGTATGGATGAGTATTATAAGGATATGGAATTAGCTTTGATAAGAGCTAATATGCAAGAAGATGGTGAGGCCACAATGGCTCCGTTTCTGAATGGGCTGAACAAAGATATAGTTGATATAGTAGAATTACATCATTATATGGAGATGGTAAACATGGTGCACATGGAAATTAAGGTGAAAAAACAACCCAAGCGTAAATGTGTTTCAAAATTCTTTCCTAGATCAAGTTCTTCATTAAAACATAAATGGAAGAAAGAAGAAAAAGATATCCAAAAGGAGACCACTAAAGGAAAAGAAGAAGCTTCATCAAAGAGTAAAGTTAAATCTTATTCCCAAACTTGTAGAAATAGAGATATAAAATATTTCAAGTGTTTGGATACAGGTCATATAGCTTCTCAATGCCCTAACAAGAGAGTCATGATTCTAAAAAATAATAAAAGTGTGACTGAAAGTGATAGTGATCATGATTACATACCCTTACTTGAAGATGCTAGAGATAATGGTGTTGAATATCCTGTAGAAGGAGAATGCCTTGTCATTAGAAGAGCTTTGAATTGTCAAATCAAGGAAGATGTGATGGATAAGCAAAGGGAAAACATTTTCCATACTCGTTGCCTTAATAATAACAATGTATGTAGTATGATAATTGATGGTGGGAGTGTTACAAATGTTGCAAGCACTATATTAGTTTAGAAATTGAATTTTCCTACTGTTAGACATCCTATACCATACAAGCTACAATGGTTGAATGAATGTGGGGAAATTAAAGTTGATAAGTAAATTCTGATTTCTTTCTCAATTGGAAAATATTGTGATGAATTATTGTGTGATATTGTTCTTATGCATGTTGGACATATATTGTTGGGAAGACCTTGGTAGTTTGATAGAAAAGTGAAGAATGATGGGTTTATAAATATATATTATTTTGTAATGAACAACAAACCTATTACTACCATTGATGCCAAAGCAAGTGTATGAGGATCAACTCAAGATAAAAAAAATATAGAGGTAAAAATGAGAGTGATACAAAAAATGAGAAAAATGATAGAGAGACATCAAAAATAAATGAGACTGAAAAGGAGATAAAAGTTTAAAGCTCAAAACAATAAATGTAGAAAAAGAATGAAGAGAGAAAAGAAAAGAAGAAAGTGAGTTTTTATGCAAAAGAAAGTGAAGTGAAGAGTGCTTTCTTGCTGAACAGCAATTATTTCTCCTTATTTACAAGGAATCCTTTTTGAACACTAACGGCATTGACTCTTCCTTTCCAAGTGTTTTAAGTTCTTTATTGCAGGAATTTGAAGATGTACTTCCTGAAGAAATTCTACTCAGGTTACCACCCATTAGAGGAATTGAATATCAAATTGATTTCATTCAAGGAGTAACAATTCCTAATAAGCCAGCTTATAGAAGCAATCCAAAAGAAATGAATGAGCTTTAAAGGCAAATGGAAGTACTTTTGGTTCCAAAGAAAGATGGAACATTGAGGATGTCCATTGAGTGCAGAGCTATAAATAATATCAATGTAAAAGTATCGCCACCACATTCCTATACTAGATGATATGCTTGATGAATTGCATGGTTCCATTGTCTTTTCTATAATTGATTTGAAATCTAGAAACCATCAAACTAGAATGAGGGAAGGGGATAAGCAGAAAACTACTTCAAAAACAAAACATGGTTGTATTAGTGGTTAGTCATGCCATTTGGGTTAACTAATGCACCTAGCACTTCATGAGATTAATGAATCATGTTTTACATGCTTTCATTGGAAAAATTGTTGTGGTTTATTTTGATGACATTATGATATATAGCAAGAATCTTGGTAAACATTTGATAATTTACATTATGTGCTTGATGTTTTTAGAAAAGAAAAATTATTTGCAAATTTGAAAAAGTGTGATTTTTCATGTATAAAATTGCTTTTCTTAGTTTTGTAGTGAGTGCTAAAGGCATAGAAGTTGATGAGAAAAAGATAAGAGCTATAAAAGAATGGCCAACACCCAAAAGCATAACTGAGGTAAGAGTTTTCATGGTTTGGCTAGCTTTTATAAGCGCTTTATGAAATATTTTAGTATACTTGCTGCCCTACTCACTATGGTTGTTAAAAAATTTGTTGGTTTAAATGGGATAAAGTGCATGTTTGGAAGACTCCAAAACCTTGGTTTTAAAAGGGCTTTTTGATAACTGTCATTTTAATTATCAAACAAAACTAAGCTTACCAATAGTAAGTGGATTCCCTTGGAGATTACCTTACCTTCATTATCTAGAGAATATGAGGATTAAATCAGTTGAATTAGAATGTTAGCTAACAACTCACTAGCTAAATCTCAATCAAAGCTACAACTCGCAAACATTAAAAGAGATTAAAAATCATTCAACTCAGAGATAGTGGAATATGAATTAAGCAGAATCACTTCAATTAATCACAACTAAGTTCAACTTGATTAAAGATGCAAATCAATCAAATGATAGTTATACAGAAATAAGAAATTCAACTTAGTTTCCTACTTCTTTGTCCTCTACTACTCTAATTGTATCATTAATTACATAATTAACTACATCAATTCGATGTAATTAACTATGAATTAAAGACACAATGAACTCTCTATTTAGCTCAAGGATTCTGGTTCAGCATCATCTCTAAGAGAGCACAGCAGCTTAGCCTTCCATTGTTATCTGAACTTCAGTAGTAATAGAAAATGCTGCAGCAGTCATGGTGAGAATGATAGAAGAAGATGAAGATGAACTGCAGAACTTTCCTCTGGTTCTATTGTCCAGAACAAAGGAAAGTGCAGAATAGAAATGGAGAAATGGAGATGGAGCAGAAGAAGTGGAAATGTGCGTGAAGATCTGTGATGGATGGAATGGCAATGGAGTGAGTGTAATGCAGAATAGGTCTATGCGTGAATAGACTCTGTCCAAGTGTGTCCCCTTCGCAGAAGCTGTGATATGTGTTATATAGGGAAGTATGGAATAGGTGAGATCATGTGTGGAATTAGCATGTGCAGATGGTGTGTTCATGTATGTATCAGCTCTTCTATGTGACAACACATGCTTTCCAGTCAGCTGTGATCCCTACTTGCAATATGTTATGCTGCACATGTGCTTGCGCTGTGGAAATGTGTGATTATGTTGTGTGTGCATGAACAGTGTTAGATTTATGTGAATAGTGCTGTGTGCGTGAACAATACTTCTCCATGTGCCACCGAGCCCCCACTTGCAATATGTTCCTTAATTCCTAGAGCTAGCCCATGTGCTATCACATGTTATCAACTCCTTAAATCCAGCTATCATTCTCCCTTAATCCATTGATCTGTGATAGAAAATTAGAATAAATAGATTATTTATTCACTTTAAGCACTAAATTGATATCAATTAATTCTCAACTATTTCGAATATTATTGATTTAATAATTTCTCAATATATTGATAAATGGGGATAAAATCAATAATAAATTCACTTTAAACACACTAAAAATTATTACAAATGAGTTTATCACTTATGGCCCAAAACTTGATTTAGAGAAATTTTAAAACAAACAACTATATTTGTTTAAAATGGTTTTTGGACCAAACCATGGTTTAAAACCAATATTTTGGATAAGCTAATAGGACTAACTTTTGGAATAGTAAAAGAGCTTATGATTACCCATTTACTATTTACCCCTATTTTTTCTCATATTCTCTCTACTCTCTCCACCCTCTTCTTTATTTTCTCTTCTATTGGAGAAAAATAGTTGCACTCTCACTGTCAGAAAAGAAGAGGAAGTCACCGTCGGAGCTTCTGGTGGTCTGTCGCATTGTCTCTTCTCCAGATCTGTGCTTGTTATTGATGAACTTTGGTCGCCGTCTTTAAACTTTGGTCACCGTCATATGGAGAGGAGGACGGTGAACAGTTGCAGGAAGAAGACGAAGCTTTAGTCACCATCATATGGAGAGGAGGACGATGAACAGTTGCAGGAAGAAGATGAAGCTTTGATCGCCGTCGTTAAACTTTGGTCGCCATTGTCTGTAGAAGAGGAAGCGAAGCTCATCGAACTATGGCTAGAAGAAGAGGCAAGAAGATGACTGAAAGTGATGGGACGCAGGACATAGTACTGGTAATTTTTTTTATCTCATACCCTTTTTGGTAATTTACTAATAATAAAAGTCCTTATGGTAATAACCATCCAAATACTCATTTTTTAGAACTACTTTTTTCCATAAGCTCTTCTAAGCCCTTTTCCAAAAGCTGTCCAAAAGCCCTTTTTTTCCATAAGCCATTTTCAAAAGCCTATCCAAACAGGCCTAAAGTATAGGATGATGTATTTAATGAACTTAAGGATAAATTGTATTCTACACCTGTGTTAGTTTTGTCTGACTTTAATAAAACTTTTGAAATTGAATGTAATGCATTTGGAGTTGGAATAGGAGCTGTTTTAATGCAGGAAGGAAAACCAATTGCTTATTTTAGTGAAAAGCTAAATTGAGCAATATTGAAATATTCAACATATGACAAGGAGCTTTACACACTCAAAAGAGCCTCGGAGAATTGGCAATACTACCTTTAGCCTAGCAATTTATTATCCACACTAATAATCAATCTTTGAAGCATATAAAGGGTCAAGGTAAACTAAACAAAAGACATGTAAGATGGCTAGAATTTATTGACACATTTCCATATGTCATCAAATACAAGAAAGGTAAGGAAAAGTGGTGATTGATGTATTGTCAAGAAGGTATACTCTTCTTACTTCTCCAAATACTAGATTGCTTAGTTTTGAATATATCAAGGAGTTGTATGCCAATGATGCTGATTTTGCTCAAATGTTCATTGCTTGTGAAAAGAAAATATTTGACAAGTGTTATAGAATTGATGGCTACATTTTTAAATCAAATAGATTGTGTGTGCCTTAATGTTCTTTATGGGAATTACTTGTAAGAGAAGTACGTGGAGAATTAATGGAACACTTTCGTGTGAAGAAGACTTTAAATACTTTGCATGAATATTTCTTTTGGCCTAAACTAAAACATGACATAGAAAGAATATGTTCTAAATGCATAACACGTAAAAAAGGCTAAGTCTAAAGTCTTGCCACATGGTTTGTATACCCCATTACCTGTGCCTAGTGAACATTGGGTAGATATTTCAATGGAATTTGTTTTGAGTTTTCCTAAGTCAAAAAGAGGGATGTATTCAATATTTGTGGTTGTTGACAGATTTTCTAAAATGACATATTCATTGCATATCATAAAACTAATGATACCACATAGATTTCTAATATGTTCTTTAAAGAAATTGTAAGACTTCATGGTGTTCCTAAAAGCATTATTTATGGTAGGGATACAAAGTTTTTGAGTCATTTTTGGAGAGTTTTGTGGGGAAAGCTTGATACTAAATTGTTATTTTCTACTACATGTCATCCACAAATTGATGGACAAACTGAAGTTGTTAATAGAACTTTCACTCAATTGCATAGAATTGTGATTCTAAAGAATTTGAAAAATTAGGAAGATTGCTTGCCATTCATTGAATTTGCTTATAATAGAGTGTGCATTCATCTACTGATTATTCTCCTTTTAAGATTGTGTATGATTTTAATCCACTAACTCCTTTGGATTTATTACTATTACCTATTGATGAGAGAGCAAGTCTTGATGGAAAAAAGATAGGTAAAACATTGAAGCAACTTCATGAAAAAGTAAAACAACAAATTAAAAAGAAAAATAAGCAACATGCATAGGTGTATTCTTTTTTAACCTGGTGATTAGGTGTGGGTGCATATGCGAAAAGAAAGATTTTCATCTCAAAGAAAGTCCAAATTAACTCAGGAGATGGTCCCTTTCAAGTTCTTGAAAGAATTAATGATAATGCTTACAAAATTGATTTACCTAGTGAGTATAATGTCAGTGCTACTTTCAATGAGGTTGATTTATCTCTTTTTGATACAAGTGATAATTCGAGGATGAATCCTTTTGAGGAGAGAGTGAATGATGTAATAAAGCAATATGACTTTTCAACTTCCAATGATCAGTTGCATATTCCAACTAGACCAATCACAAGAGCAAAAACTAAAAGAATTAAGGAAGCATTGAATGTGTTAGTACAAGAGGCATTGACAAAGCAAATGACAATTGAAGCAACAATTCATATTAAAAATGTTGAGGACGTCATTCATTTCATTTGTGTTGAAAATAGAGCAATTGAATCTATTTTGGACTTGGAGCATTAATTTAAAGGCCTTAGACCAAGTAGTACACATATAAATACTCATTTGGCCTTAAATAATCACTTTTTTGCTTTAAAATATATATTATATTTTTATTATTGTATTTGTGAGAAAATTAGTTATTAGTTGATAGACTTGACTTTTAGATTTTCAAGTTACTTGCATTAAGTCCTTGTTATTTTACTATTTTGAGTTCCTAGGTTGATTTAATGCTTTTTAGGTCAAATTGAAATTTTCTCTTGAAAAACATTATATGACTCATTTTGGAATTAGATTAGATTGTTGATTGAAAAGTTGCATTTCTACACTTTGTTTCTTGAGAGTGGATTCTCTCTAGGGTTCTTCATAGAACTAATAGACTTATTAAGGCTTGATAAATCTTGTGGCGTCTTCCAACACTTTAGGTCCTTGTTCTTATATGTTTAAGGCTTCAAGTGGATCATCAGACCTCTGTTTAACATATATTTAAATTGGTTGTGGTTTGTAGGATTTTCTCTAACAAAGGATCAAGCCTAGGATTTTCTCCCACGAACCTACACCAATTCGAATATACGCACCCCAGAATGCTAAACAGAGGTATGGTGATCCACTTAAATCCTTGAACACAAAAGAATAAAAACCCGAAGTGTTAGAAGATGCCACAAGGTTGATCAAGTCTTGATAAGTTTGTTAGTTCTATGAAGAATCCTAGAGAGAATCTACTTTCAAGAAACAAAGTGCAAAAATGTTACTTTCAATCAACAATCCTATCTAATTCAGTCATATAATGTTTTTGAAGATATCATTTAAATCTGACCTACAAAACATTAAACACAGCTTAAGAACTCAAATAACTTAGGAAATCAAAATAGTAAATAAAATAACAAAAACTTAATGCAAGTAATTTGGAAATTTAAAAGTTAAGTTTGCTAACTAATAACTAATTTTCACACAAATACAATAATAAAAATAGAATAAGCATTTTAATCCTAAAAAGTGATTATTTATGTCCAAGTTAGTCTTTCCATGTGTACTACTAGGTTCAATGCCTTTAAATTAATGTATCAAAGCCCAAAATAGGTTCAACAGTTCCATTTTCAGCGCACACAAAATTAATGATGTCCTTAACATTTTTAATCTGATTTATTGCTCCAATTGTCATTTGCTTTGTCAGTGCCTCTTGTACTAACCTATTTAATGCTTCTTTAATTCTTTTAGCTTTTGCTCTTGTGATTGATCTAGTTGGAATATACAAATAATATTTGGAAGTTGAAAAATCATCTTGCTGTATCGCATCACATGCTTAGTAGGAAATTATATGGGAGAATGACACTTAGGCCATATTTGGTATGCAACAATAATTTTTTATGGATTGGGAATGGGATTGGGAGTGGAAGTGGACTTTTAAAATTATGTTTGGTATGAAGTAATATGTGAAGGGAATAAATTTATTAATTTTATTTTATATTTAACTATAAAAAATAAAAAGATTATCCTATTCAATGCTTCATCAGACCAAATTGACAAAGTCCACCAGACGTTGGCCCCCACAACATCGCTATATCTACGACTAAAGCATTGACAGAGTCCACCAAAGTTTTTATGATTACAACTTAAAAGATCAACTTATTAATAATTAAGTCTAATAAATTGTTGTTAAAAATAAATTACAAATATGGATTAGATACTCTCAAATTCATGAATGTGTGAATAAATATTGGCATCTCATTTTTTAAGAGTAAATCATCATTAAATTGTTTTTTAACATAACTGTCATTCACATAAAATTATTGTTCTTCCTTCACTTATCACTATTTTTTATTTTTTTAAATATAAAATATTGCATGAAAATTATATCTTTTTCTTGCATTTACATATTTAAAAATGTGTGATTGGAGGAAAAAAAGTGAAAATAAAAAATTCAGATTAACAATATTAAGAAAATTAACAACGCGTTGTCGGAGTCTGGAGTACTGTGACTAATGTTGCACACGCGAACGCGCTTGAACTGGCAACGATAAGGTCCGGTCAAACCACCGAACACCGCCTCAGACCGCCACGTGTTCGTCACTCTGAAGCTGAAATCTCCTCCTCCACCGGTAGTTGCCGGTTTCTACGAGGTTGTCACGCTCCCATTAAATCCAAACCATGCCAGTTCAACACATCTCCCAACACTGCCATGCCGGGTCCTTCTCCATCGGTTCGTTCTCTCTCTCTCTCTGCTTTCCTTCGTTCTTTTCGCTTTTTGCTTAAAAAATTGAAAAGAAGATCTCGTTTTTAGTTCTTTCTACTCTGTACTTTACTTTCATACCACCGATTAATAATTTTTCTTCGTTTATCTGTGGTTGCTATTCATTCACTTGAAGGTGGTTGTTTTATCTTTCTTCACCTGCTCAGATGTTACTTTGAGTGTGTTTTCAATATTGTTGAAATTTGAAAAATAGAAAGTTGATTTCTCCTTTCTGGATGAGCATGCTAATCCAGCGTCTTTAATGCTGTTTTTCTGGCAGAAAATTCATTTTTATTTTGTTTCTTTAAGTTTATTTACCATTTTCAAGGATCAAGGTGCTCATGACAAATTAAGACAGATAGGGAAAAGAAAAAGGGTCAGTTCTGTGTACTATGATCTTAATTTTGGGATCGATATTCATTAATGCCATCATCGTATGAATCACTTACTTTATTGTGCAAATAAACTTTTGTCCATACTTCTTGTCATATAATCTTAGATTCTTCTATGAAATTCTTGCTAACCAATATACTTTTTCTTGCACATTGCTTGAAGGCCATAGTTGGAGTCAATGATTTTTTTTTTTATGGTCATTTGTTGACGTTCTCAGTTCATGACTTGGGGGGAGGTTATTTTTCTTTGGGTTATTATCATTTTCATAAGTATAATTAATTTTCAAGGGCGTGCTTTTTAGCAATTGTATTGATGATAAATTGCTCTGGCGTGTTTTTAGGAGAGTATAATGGGTGAACACTTGGGAGTTTTGAAAGTCATAGTTGTGCAAGGAAAACGATTAGTGATTCGGGATTTCAAGAGTAGCGATCCTTATGTTGTGTTCAAGCTAGGAAATCAGGTACCAGGGATGTATTGTTTATTCTTGACTTGTTTCACTTGACATTAACATTATGTAGCATACAATAATATCAAGTGTTGTTGACACTCTTTAAACTGTATCAGACAGCAAAGACTAAGGTGATTAACAGTTGCTTGAACCCTGTTTGGAATGAAGAGCTGAGTTTCACTCTGACAGAACCCGTGGGAGTTCTAAATTTGGTAAGTTTCTAGATATCAGATTTCTAGGACGGGCTAATTTCTATGTTTCTAATGCTTCTTGGGTTCGTAGATACTAATTAGAAGTTAACATATGTGTTTTTCCCTCCATTTTCTTCATCTATTTGGTTGCTAATAACTAACAACCACATTCTTCCAAGTATCAACATTGGATGTCTGGTTATATTAGATTTATTTTGTCAGATAATGATCCCAACATAATGAATCAGTATATCTTTTGATTCTTATGTGCTAATTCTTCAGCTTTGGTAGATTCCCCAGCTGTTGGAAAATATATTTGTCATAATTTGATAGTTTGGCCAAACAAACTCTCTGTTTGCAAAGCCTATATTATAAGGTTGCCTAATCTTAATGCTCACTGTTCATGTTTGCTAACCACTTTATGGGGTCATTTCATATCGCTATCCAAGCCCTTTCATGCTGGGAGTATTTGGTTTACACATTTAAAGGAGAGACGTAGAGAAGTTTGAGAATAGAGTTTATTTTGTAGAAAAAGTAGGGAGGCTTGACTTTGGATGGGGAGAGAATATATAAAAGTACTATTTTTCGTAAGTTCCCATTGTATTAGTGTCTATTGTATCTGAAACTCTAATCTGAAACTTATGCGTGTCTATCATTTTGATGTGGCACTTGGAGTAATACTCTAAACAAGTCAAACAAACAAATTCATTTGATAGCCTTCTGATTTATGCTTCAACTACCAATATCAGGACAAGCCTTCTTATGTAATTATTAAGTTTTCAAAGAATGTATGTGCTGCTCATTACTGCAGCCGCAAATTTTAACAGTTATTTCTCATGTTCGCAAATTGTCTAAAGGTGTGTTTGTATTAGCTTTTGGAGAATAGATTCTAAGGAAAAAAAAAGGTGATTAAAAGTGATTTTGGAGAATTGATTTTATAAAAAAAGTGATATTAATAATTAAAAATGTTTAGATAGTTGTTACCAGAATCACATACAAGTTAATGTGATAATTTTGGGTTTGGATGAAAGAGATTTTGGAGAATTCCATAGTTTTGGGGTTAAAAGCTATTTTGGGTTTTGTACCCATGTTTGGCTAATATGCTTATGAAACTATGGTTTGGGCCAAAATCATTGTTTTGAATGTTGTCCCTAACACACCCTAAGAAATCTGGATAGAGATTTTTATTTTATTTTATTTATTTTGTTTTTTTTTGTGCACCTCCTCAAAGTCACAAGGATTATAGAGGTTCATCTGAGATCTGGAGATTTGGAGGTAGTTACCTTCATGGGCTTTACACCTGTTGGTATGAACTTAATGCACAGATCCTGCCCATATCTTTAATTTCCTCCATTTGCAGTAGATTTTCTATGCTTTGATTGTTAAATTTCGGTGCCATAATTATTTGTTTTCTATAGTATTTACTGCTTTATGAGTTGGGAATATACTGTATTTTAACCTGTTGAGCTAAGACCTAATGAAAAATTTGGTACAAAAATCAATATCAATAATACAATACAAAATCTATAGTAACCTGCATTATTCCACAAACTCTGCAAAGCATGAGGGGCCTACATCTTGTTATAATAAATTTCAATAGGTAAAAATCTCCTTGAACTTGTGTCTAAAATGTTATTACCAAATCCCAGCTAAAAGAAACTGCACGAGGTTCCATGATTATCGCATGTTCTCTTATATATGTATTTTCATCCCAACCTAATATCATTTTAGGCAGTAAAATATAGCTTCTCGTCATAGTTTTGCTATGAAGATATCTGTAATTTTACTATATACTGTAGTGAATTGAACATTTTGTGGGCTGGTACTGAATTCAGCATCAATTATCATTGATTAGTCTATCAAGTTGTATATTCGACTAACTTGGTTTTTCAAATAGGAAGTATTTGATAAGGACCTTTTGAAGAGTGATGACAAGATGGGAAATGCCTTCCTCAACCTTCAACCATTAGTTTCTGCAGCCAGAATAAGAAACATTTTACGGGATTCCTCCGGTGAAACAACCATAAGGAAGCTTGTACCTGACAGTGAAAACTGCCTTGTTCGTGAAAGCAGTATCGATAGTGTTAATGGTGAGCTGGTGCAAAATGTTTGGTTACGGCTTCGGGGAGTGGAGTCTGGTGAGCTAGAGTTGACGATCAAGTTCTTCACTCCTGTCACTCCCTTGGTGTGAGACATTGATGATGAATCCGCAGAGCTAGAACCGACAAGTTCACTAATATTCCTCGCTCTGAATAATAAGGCAGATATTGTAAGTCTTCTTCTGGTAGATCTCTTCCCAAGATCATAATTGTAACTTTATGTGTGTAGTTTCATTTTTCTTCTGATTAACTTCTTAGATGCATCTTTCACTATAACAAGTGGCTTGTTTATGGCTTCTCTGGTCTCTATGTTGTGTTGTGAAAAATTTTCCCCTGGCATTACTTTACAACACTTGAAGAAGTTGGGTTATCATTCGAGAAATGAAAATATATTTAGTAATTGCTTAAGTTACGGTCTTTATATATGAATTCAGATATTGTATGTTATTCTGATTGCTTGAAGCAACAGGACAACTTGGGAACTTGATAGATGCAATGGTCTAAAGAACAGATAAGGGACCCAAAAAAAAAAAATATATATATATATATATATATATATTAATACAAAATTGTTAAAATTACATGGGCTTTAATTTTAATATTCCTAAAATAAGATCTATTTTTAAAACTAAACCAAACCTTGTTAAAATGAAGAATAAATTATGCACACATTCCTTAAGTTTTGTTTGAAGAATTAAGAATTATCTGCTATTTTTTAAATAATCACACTATAAAAATTAAAAGGAATACATATTTGTATAATTTGAAAAAAAAAATTAACGATGCTTGACGCAAGGATATTAATTGAGTAAATTTCAAAGTTTGCACAATTTATGTTTAATTGTTAGAAAAACTATGTAACTTTTAATAAAATAAAGTCACAGTAATTTAATAGAATTTAAAACGGGTGTAATCAATCATTATGTAATCTAAGGTAATCAATCATTATATAATCTAAGGTTAAGATGTAAATCTTTTTTTTTTGTGTAAAAATTTTAGAAAGAGATTGGGCTCACTCATAATTCAAAGTATGATGAAATCTCTTTTCCTTCTAAGTAATATCAATGTCAGGTAGGATGAGTCGTCTATTATTTTCAGGCGTAAACTTAAACGCCTAGGAGCTAAAATGCCTCCCCAAACGTCACGACTGGAACTACAATAAAATGGTACTTTCTAAAGATCGAATATGCTCCAAATAGTTATATGTCTCACCCTTTCACTAGCTGAAACT
This sequence comes from Leucaena leucocephala, assembly GCA_037074615.1. NCBI lineage: Eukaryota > Viridiplantae > Streptophyta > Magnoliopsida > Fabales > Fabaceae > Leucaena > Leucaena leucocephala. The sequence continues at coordinate 5,548,428 of CM073528.1, forward strand.
ACAGACAATGAGTGATTAAAATGTAAATCTAACCAGGAAGTATCTTCCATATAAACTTAACACTATAAAGATTTTTCAGGTGTAAAAATATACATAAAGATTCTATAAGTATAAAAGTATATATGAAGATTTTAAAATAGTAAAAAATTACTACAACTGTTAAATCAACAAACATTGATCATTTAGCAAACATTTTAGTCAATAAAATGTTACGGCGATCTAGTTAACCAATGTCGATAATTTAACAAATAGTCTCCGCACCTTTTACAATGTTTTTGGTCCCAACAGCCCGGTCTGCCACTATAGGGTCTTTTGTATAATACCTTACTTTTAGGACCAATTCCCATATTTCCACAACATGAGGAAAGCCATTCAAAATTGTATGAGAGCAAAACTTGCATTTTCAAAAACTTATCTTTAAAACACATCGTTTCTGGAAATTTTAAAAATTAACAGTCATCTTTAAACAATTATAAGTACTAGTTTTTAAACTTTTATTAAGGGATTTAATTCACTCACGATCTAATAGCTGGACAAAATTTCCCTTCCTTCTAAGCAATACTAATGTCGAACAAGCGCGAGCCGTCTGCCTATAAAAATAATACATTTTAAATAGTTGCATGTCTCACCTCTTCGTTAATTGAACTCACGAATGTTATAAGTAATTATAGAAAAATAGTTTTCACAATTTAAAAACAAGACGAAATCTCTTTTTCTTCTAAATTATACTAATTAGTGGTTAAAGTCTCATTTTAAAACATGAAAAATCCTATATAAAGGGGAAATACCAGACTGGTCTTCCACTGGCCCAACTGGTATAGTTTATTATTTGCCCTAAATTACTCAGTTTCTGTAACTACAAATTTCAATAAGATATTATTTTTCCTGGGCGCTCTAGATATCCATATATGCTAGTTCTTGGCTCATTGGAAAGCTACACATGGATAGTAGTTTTACATAAATTTTTCATAGCAAAACCTTTCCATTTACTATGCCAAACTAATACGATAAATAGATGTTGCTCAGATTTGGAACACAGAAATAGTACTTAACTAGAAAGAATATAACGTAAGCTATTTGCTACGTAATGCCAAAATCATAATCCATAGATGAATCTTATATGCAAAGTGTTAACTCATGGGTACAACCATCCCAAAAACATCTCATAGGAATTAATACAACATCTTACCTTAGTCTTTAAAATAAACACATGCATGTATCAACAACAACAACAAAAGAGACAATATAGCTTCCATCACTTAGTCACATGCTTTCCTTTCTCCAAAGATGACCTTAGCACTAAAATGTCGAAGATTAGGGAAAATCTCAGCAGTACAATTCTATCATATACACAAACATATTTAACATTGGACATAGATATAGCAATGCCAAACCTCTACATCAAAGCATACATGTTCTTGCATAAGCATCTACTCATGGCCATTGTATATACATAAGCGAAGAAAATATAAACACTTCATCATGCTTTCAACATGACAAGTTAAACAATATCAAAATATTCAAACAATGCTTTAAATATAAGGGGTAAGTAACTAACCTGAAGCTTTAGACTCCTTCCAACTCTACAATATCACCCAATAACTTCCAAGAACACTCAAGATCACTAAAGAACTCTCTTCCTTCCCTCTTGCTTGGGTGTGTGTGGGAAATGTGCTATTTATAGAGGTGATTAGGGTTTAGATCAAGACAAAACAACTCCCTTCTTGGCCAATCCATGAAGCCTCCTCCTTTGGCTAAACCATTTACTTGCCTTATCTTACAAGTCTCACTCAAGCCTTGGCACTTTTATGCTCCACTCATCTTGTTCCCTTGTTATGACTCCCTACTTTCAGCTTTTTAGATTTTATAGGGCCTACTACATTTTTCTTACTTTAATTAATTATTTTATTTCTATTTGTTTTATTAATTATTTCAAGACTCCAATTGTCTTCTTTTCCTCTTCCTTTGCGCCCCAGTCATATCCTTAAATTTTCTATCTAGGAGAAATGAAGCCTAGCAAGAAAAAAAGATCAGGAAATGGTTAGATGTAAGGACTAAATTATAAAGAAAAAATTCTTTATGGCAAAGTATGATATTCAAAAGGACTAAATTGTGAAGTTTTAAAGAACTAGAATGAAAACCCCAAAAGTTTCATGGTCAAAAGTAAAAATAGATACAATTTAAGGGAAGTATGTGTAATTATGAAAAATTAAGGGATGAAGGTAATTTTTAAAAAGAAGGGATATGGATGTCATTAATGATATTGTTAGAGACTTAAATATAATTTGAAAAAAAGATTAGAAACCCAATGATCTAAGGGAAGGGATAAAAAGAGGGCAGTTTTCTTATCAGTATAATATGCATTAGAATTTTTATTTAAGATCCTAATTAATTGATATAAATTACTGAAACAATTAAATTTTCAGTAAATGTTACTGGATATTTTTAGATTAAATATTTAAAAAAAGATATGACCAGAAAGGAAGTCAAAATGTGCTACAAGAATTGTGGATCAAGGCTAAGAAATACTGTGAAGTGTGAAAAGACAAAAGTGACTATAGTGTTATAGAAATAAATAAAAGCGAAGGAATACTTTTATTCAATCATATGCATGTGACATGATGATAAGGTTATATTGCTTACATGTCATATGTATTTGATTGAATAACTCAACTTGATAAATGTTAAATTATTATCTCGTTATTGAGATATTTTTAAAATCTCATTCTTTTTATAAATTGACTATGTTATAGGTGCTGAAACTTCAAAAGTGAATGGCTTAAATAAGAACCATTTAGCATGGATTGTGATTTATTTGTTATGCCATACATTGTAAAGAACTAAAATGGGCTTTGGCATATATATTCTAAAGAGATAGTTACCTTATGACATTCTTTCAAATATATTACTCTACGAGTTTTGATATTAAACTTGGTATACTTAAAATTAAGATATATAACTTTAAATAGACAATAAATTTACCTCATTTGGATAAGAATTAAATTTAATATAAGTTTTAAAGTTAGAGTTCATTATGGAATTAAGTAATGTCTTGGGTCTTAGAACAATAAGTTTTCAACTACAATTTGACTTAGTAAATGAATAAATTTATCTATGATATTTAGTAAATTTCAAGTACACGTCTTAAGCTTTAAAATCACAAATAACTTCCCTTATTTGGATACGTAAGTGAGAAGAAATGAATTTTTAAAATTAAAATTTAAAAATTGAAGGTTATAGGTTGATTAAAGAAATAGTAATTTTTCACGATTAGACTAGATCAATTGGGCCAATAAAACTTTAATTTTGTATTTTTCCTTCACAGAGAACTAAAAGAACTTCAATTAAAAATTTAAATAATTTTATTTTAATTTTTTTTAAATTAATTATGAATTTTTAAAATTATATAAAAAATATGAAAATTACTATTTGAGAAAAAGATTTTTAAAAATTCATCCTTTTTATTTTAAAAAAATTATAAGTAATTTAATTAATTTTTAATTATGTATATATGAGGGGTAAATTAAGGATGTTACACCCTTGAGTATTTTGAGGAGAAGAGAGCTTTACTTGTATCATGAAGCAAGTGGGTGGGGTGTGATGACATCACCTTATTATATATTATAATATATTTTTATGCTTTATATGTTGGATTTCATGACTAACCATTGGGCATTTCATTTACTTCTTATCTACAACATCCTTATATATTCTAAAATAATTTCGTCTTTCATCAATCAAATAATTATTATTGAGGAAATAATTATCTTTTATTTATTATAGGGTTAATGTATACCCAATATTTTTTTAAAATATTCAATATTCTAAAATAATTTATTATATAATTTTACCTTTAAAATTATTAAAATTATACAATTTCATCTAAACATAATAGAACATTAAATTTGACCCTTAAAAGCTGAGTCAACTTTGGTTTGATAAAAAAAGTCTGAGTTAGGGTGGCAGCTCTCATCAACTCAAGCAATATAAAAAAACTTATAATCTAATTTTTAATCTTAGTTGTCACCCTATTTTTGTTGGAGAAAAGGAAAAAAAGAGCCCTTTCCCACGAGATGCAACCTACTAGCGCCTTTCCTCTCTACCTTCTTATCCGATGACGCTGAAGAGTTTTCTCTGACACCGGTAAAGCCTTCTTCTTCGGCCAATCCTTCATCTCTGTTTCTTCTCCTCTGACCCCAATGCCTCTTTTATCACATCCTCCTTCCTCTTCGTCCACTAAGCAGCAACCGGATCTAATTTCAAATCTGAAAATCGCACACCACAAAATCCCAACTTGAAGGACGACCGTGTTCTGCATCTAAGGAGATGAGCCTTGAACGGCGACGGTCACAGAGGAGACGAGGCTTGGCTACGACGGGGCTTGATGAAGGAGAAGAAGCAGAACGACGACGGTCCTGGAGGAGATGAGGCTACGACTGAACCGTTCCATCTATTCATCTTCTCATGAGCATTGGGTATTAAATAATAGACAATCTCTTTCTTGAGCGCTTTGATATACGGATAGGACTTGATCATTGAAGCAAAAATGTTTGTAAAAGGTGGCTTGTAAAATGATTTTATAAGCTCACATCGTTTCTATGGAAAATCTGAATTGGGTCATTTATTGTGAGACTTGTGCTGGAGATATAAATGCAAACATAATTCTTTTAAGAATCAGATTTTGAAACTAAGTCAAGATGTTTCACCTAGGTGATATTGCTTTCCACGAGTTTGGGCAAGAGAAACATGAACTAGACAGTAGTTATGGCTCAAACTCACAACATCGGAGAAGATGGGGGAGAGGAAGAAGATAAGGTGGCGCCGGTAGGCCTCTGATGGAGGGGTGACTTTTTTCCTCTTTTCCAAGTTGTAACACAAAAAGGTGACAATTAGGATATTAATTTTTGATTGACCAGACTTGATATGAGCTGACATTTTTTTAGTCAAATCAAAGCTAACTCAAAACTTTACAGGCAAACTTATCGTTACGATATATTTAAATAAAATTATACTATTTTAAATAATTTTAAAAATAAAATTATACAATAAATTATTTTAAAATATTAAAAAAAATTTAAAAAATATTTTAAAATATTAAGTACACTTTAAACATTTATTATACTTAATCCAAAAAAAATTTGATACGGATCCTTTATTAAAACTAAAGTATAATTTCATGATTCAAAAAATATTTATAGGGTACTAATAAGATTCTCTATTAAAAAATTCCTCATAACTATAACAAAAATTAAATACATATCCTTATAAAATATAAATCTATTTTTAATTATCTATACCAATTTTTTTTGACATAATTTTTTTTATTATAGGCTATAAATACTATATTTTATTCTTGGCCCAAAATGCCCATTTAGTAGCCCAAATCAAGTATAATTGTTTTTTTCAAGATTTTACTACTATCACTTTATGATAACATTTTTATTATGGTCAAACTTATCCATTGAATCTTATAGATTGTCTTCTAAACTATGAGGAAATTCCTCTAAATAATCCTCACATCTCATAAGAAATTTTCCTCAATTGTATAATTTAACACTTCCTCAATGTCAAAGCTATCCCTCCCAGCCTTATCCACTATGCTTGGTCTTCTATGTGACAAGACAAGTCATCCTTAACTTCCTCTTCATCTTATTCCAACACACTACTAATTTATAACAAAGCCTCTAATGTAAAAATTATCCATATAATAATAATAATTAACAACTTTAAATTATTTTTATTAAAATTAGCTATAAACTAACCATGATAAAAATAAATTTTATCAATCATTTAAAAACTATCATAACTATAAAGAAAAAGTTTATTTTTAAAGAGTTAATTATAATAGAAAATGATAAAATCACACTATCATAATTAAAAGAGTTTAACTTATTTTAAAAATATCATCTATGATAGAAAAGAGTAAAACTTACATCAGGATACTATTATGAATACAAGAGTTTCATATAACATTCACATATAAAACTATATTAGAAAATATTCGATCCCATTAACATAGTTATAGGGTTCAAGCTCTCAATTAATACCATTATCATAGTTCTCCTTACAATAATCTCAAATGAGTCCCTGGGCATCAAATCTAAGAATAACATCACATAAGTCTACTTCACAACCAAAATCCTATATAATATTCATTCATAAATAAATTATCAATATCATACATTCTAAAAGTGAATCCACAATCAACAAATCACAAGCAACATCCTAGAGCCTCAAACCCACTACCGGTATGCATTCATAGTATCAAATTTAAATAAAATATCACATCATATTAAAATATGCACAATAAACTATATTATGTAATATACAACTATTCTACACATAAATTAAAAAGAGTAGACTATATAATTTATATAACACTAAACAAGTTTCTAAAACCTTCCCTACGGTCTTAGCACGAAACTATCACCTACAAAATATTAATAACCATGGGGAGAGATAAATGTCTTAGTAACCAACAGTTCCTACTCATCATACATATCAATTTGTACTCGTGAGGTGCCAAGTGAGCCAAATATACAATAATATAATAATTAACAGTAAATAAATAATTTCTAATGCCATAATATAAATGTATGGCCTGTTTAGATAAGAGTTTGAAAAAATAGTTTATGAAAAAAAATAGTTTTTAAATAGTTTTTAGAAAAAGGGTTTTTAGATAATAGTTTATAAAAAAAAATGATTCTAAATAAACGAGTGTTTTGATAGTTATTCCAAAAAAGACTTTATAATTATAAAATTAATATAAAATGTATGATTTTATGAAAAATATGACAGAGGTGAGAGGAGAAAGGAGAGATGGTGGAGAAGAGAGGGGAGATAAGGGCAAGGGGAGAGGGTGGAGAAGAGAAAGTGTAAGAAAAAATAAAGATAAAATAGTAATTAGGTAATCCATAAACTTTTTTACTGTTCCAAAAACTAGTCTTAGTAGCTTATCCAAAACTTTAATTTTAAACTATAGTTTGGTCCAAAAGCTCACTTTAAGACAAATATAATTGTTTGTTTTGAAATTTTTCCAAATTAAAATTTGGGCCATAAACCCTTTTAAAACCTTAGTTATAATTCTTTCCAAACACACGTAATCACATAACCACAATCCAAGAGCCATAAAGACTTATCCTTATGCAAGAGGACGAAAGGAACCATGAAAGGTCTATCCCCATGTAGGAGGATGAAAAGAGTCACTAAGGCCTACCCAATACAGGAGGCGATATAGCCAACCATTATACATTAATGGAGGTCTCATCACGTGACGATAACCGACACAAAGAGTCATAAAGCCTTATCCCCATGTAGGAGGATGAAAATAGCCATACAAGGCCTCTCATCATGCAGGAGGATGAAAGGAGCCATGAAAAGCTTATCCCCACGCAAGACAAAAAGAGCCATTAGGCCCACCCCGCACAAGAGGCGACAAAGCTAAACATTATATATTAATTGAGACCTAATCACGTGACGGTAACTAACAGAAAGAGCCATAAAAGCATATCCCCACGCAGGAGAACAAAAGGAGTATTGAAAGACCTATCCCCACGTAGGAGGACTAAAAGCCACGAGGGCTTACCCTACGTAGGAGGCGACAGAGCCAATCATCATGTATTAATGGAAGCCTAATCACGTGACGATAACCAACACTATCCACTCACCAATTCCCATAATATGTACCATGCTCAAAAGCTCAATAAGTAATCAATTTCAATATCTACATTTCATTTATAAATCGAATTCTCATAATTTGAACACAATTACATAAGTTCTAAGGATTATATTTTCAAAAAACACAAGTCTCACAAGATTATTTCACTTCAATTAATTTTATCATATATTAAAATATAGTCCATAGTACTTGATGAGTTTAAGAAACTAAAATTACTCACAAATAATATATTAGCATGTATAATCATTCCCTCTCGCCAAAACTAATAAAAGTACCATAAATAAAAAGTCCCGCGCTTAGTTCACAATTCACTAATTAATCTACATAATTTGTATAAATGTATATTAATAAGTTATTAATTTGACAAAACATATACTTTTAAATGAAAACTCACATTTCTCTTATAACTTTATCTTATTTAAAAGTTATTAATTCACTTAAAAATCCCATCTCTTTTCAAGCTCTACCCTTATAGGATTGATTAGCCCATTTATCCAACTTTTTATTCTTTTTCTCAAGTAGCAATATATATCTATAATATGGGGTTTCTAGCTTCCATAATAAAATATAATTAACCTTTTTAATAATTCTAGTCATAACTTAAATATCTTTTATAGTTAATTATCATCTGGAAATATCAACTCATAATCTCTCAACAAATCTCCATATATATATATATATATATATATATATATATATATATACTTCCTGTCCAATTTAAACTCAGCAATAGGTTACTTAAATACATATATATATATATATATATAATAGTCATATATATATATGACTATTATGACTTTTATTCCACTCTCGTTGTCTCTTGCTTCTCACGTGTACTACCCCAGAAAATTTTCCAACACCACATAACTCCTTACAAGCTCAAATCTTCCCTTTCTACTACCACTCAAGTACTCCTTAACAAATCTGAAATTTCCAGATTTGTAGAGCATTTAGCCTCAAAATTCCAGCGTCATTATCATTGCTTAAACACACATAAAATAACGCAAGTGTCTACTACTCACATGACAGCAATATATATATACCTATACATATATATATGCTGTCAAAACAGCCCCCATACAGCAGCAACATATACACAAACACATGCTGTTCAGCTCCTCGTGGCAGCAGCAACGACATATATACATATTATATATATATATATATATATATATATATATACTCCTACAACATCTCTCTCCTCATGGCAGCAGCGTCATGCTCTGTTCTTCTTCCCTTTTTTTTTTTTTTAAATGAAGCCATAACAGGTCATACAACCAGTTTACACACACACACCCACACCCACACCCACACCCACACACACATATATATATATATATATATATATATCATTTCCCCTTAGTCCAGAGCCCTTAAAACCCGACGGCTAGCTCTGCTTTTCTCTCTTTTCTTTATTTTTTAGACAGCTACAGTAACTCGCGACCCAAAAACTTACAGATCGCAAAAAAAAATGGTGGGAAGACGTTGGGAATCTTACCTCAGTCGAGATCCACTCCGACGTACACTATCCGACGTCTTCCACTGCCTCCTTCTCTGTCGTGACTCTCTCTCAAGCTCCCGCCGCTGCGTCTCAAGCTCACCGTCACAGTCGCTGCACCTCTCTTGCTCTGTCACCGTGGCTCTCTCTCTCGCTGCTCTCTCACTCCCCGTCTCCATGTTGCTCTCGCTTGCACTCTCTCTCTCTCCCTCCTGTCGGCTTGCTCTTTCTTTCTTGCCTTCTGCCTTCACTTTCTGATACCTTGTTCCTGCTTTCTCTCTCTTGTAAGAGGTTCAATGTGATGGCCAAGGCAGAAGCTACAGGTGAGAGGAAGAGGGAAATATTATATCCTCTTTTAGCCAATCAATTTTATTTATTTCTAGCTTCATTATCTTATAAGGTATTCAAAAATTCTTCAAAATTTATTTTTTAAAATAGAATATAAATTGAAAAAAAGATAAAAAAAATCCACTTAAATTTTAAAAGGATAAATTAGGCATCTCAATATTAAAAATGACAGATTAGACAGAAGGCTCAATCTATCATTTATAAATTTTTGTGCAAAGATTAAATTAGCTTTCATTTTGATAATAGTATTTATAAGTTTGACAATACAATTTACAATTTTACCAATAGTATTTACAACTCTGACAATAGTATTTGTAACTGCTATAATAGTATTTATAACTTTGACAATAGTATTTGTAATTTTGACAATATTGTTTGTAATTTTGACAATATTATTTGTAACTTTGATAATGGTATTTGCATCTTTGTCAATGGTATTTGTAACTCCTATAGTAATATTTGCAACTTCAATAATAATATTTACAACTCCTGTATGGTATTTGTAATTCCCACAAAGAAGAAGAAACAATTTTATCAATAGGATTAACAATTTTACCAATAATATTTATAATTTTAACAGAATTAATAGCCCTACCGACAGGGTTTCAACTTTCAAGTGTGTAAGCAACATGGTTTTAGCAAGGTTTTCGTGTATACCAGAGTCTCTGGAAGTCTATCTTTTGATCCTGATAGGTGGAGGCAGAGAACTCTAAGGTACGGAACCAGATCTACACAAAATGGGATGTTACAATTAGAAGTGCACTAGGGGTAGTTACCCAATGTGCAGATCATCTTGCTCAGGAGGCACACAATTTAATTAAAGATATGATTCTCTTGCAAAGTCCTCATAAGGGTTATGATCGGCTGAGGGTGGATTTGATGCAGTAAAGTTCCGTTTTACTTTCCTTTTGGTTTTTGTAATTTTCAAGATTTTATCTTGCCTTTTTAATTACAAAAAACAATAACCACTTGCAACTGAAGCTTCAACTTTTTTACTTCTTTGGACTGAAATTGATTTTAAATATAATACAGATTGACTAACAACTAATAATAGCAGGTATATCAAATAAAAGGCAGTGTCAAAAGAAATACATTTAAGAAACAACTCAACATCGACAAATTTAAAGCAAGATGATCTCATATACATATCATATGCAAAGCAAACCAAATAAAACAAGTATTTCCACCATTTTAGCAAAATGTCACCATATAGAAACATCCCAAAATATTGCCATCATGAAGTTAACAAACAAGATTGAAAAGCTTTTAACTTTTAATACCTCTGAAACAACTTCCTTAGATTTTATAATGCCATTTGACTTTAAATCAGCCAACGTGATAAATATTATTAGTAAAGTTAAAAATCTCATTGTGGAAGTAGCAAATACTAATAGGAGTTATAAATACAATTGATAAACTTGTAAATACCATTGGCAAAGTTATAAATATTATTGTAGAAGTTGCAAATAACATTGACAAAGTTGTTAATCCCATTAGCAAAGTTATTTCTTCTCAATTGTAGGAGTTGCAAATACTATTAGCAAAATTTAAATATTATTGTGGGAATTGTAAATATTATTGGCAAAGTTGTTAATCCATTTGGCAAAGTTGCTTCTTCTCCATGGTAGGAGTTACAAATACCATTACGGGAGTTATAAATACCATTGACAAAGTTCCAAATCTCATTGTAAAAGTGGTAAATACCAGTAGGAGTTACAAATATCATTAACAAACTTGCAAATACTATTGGCAAAGTTACAAATATAATTGTGGGAGTTACAAATACCATTGACAAAGTTGTTAATCCTATTACAAAGTTGCTTCTTCTCCATTGTGGGAGTTACAAATACCATTGCAGGAGTTATAAATACTATTGACAAAATTATAAATTCTATTGTAGGGGTTACAAATATTATTGATAAAGTTGTTAATCCCATTGGCAAAGTTGTTTCTTCTCCTTTGTGGGAGTTCCAAATACTATTGTCGGAGTTGTAAATATTATTGTTGAAATTGCAAATACCACTATGGGAGTTACAAATACTATTGGCAAAGTTACAAACTCAATTGTCAAAGTTACAAATATCATTGATAAAGTTACAAATACCATTATTAAAATTATAAAAACCATTATCAAAGTTACAAATATTATTGTCAAAATTATAAATACTATTATCAAAGTTGTAAATACTATTATAGGAGTTCCAAATACCATTGTAAGAGTTGTAAATACTATTGGCAAAGTTGTAAATCGTATTATAAAACTCGTAAATATCATTGGTAAAGTAAAGGCTAATTTGGTCTTTCTACACAAATTTACAAATGACATATTGGGCCTCTTGCCCATTATATCATTTTCAATATTAAAATGCCTAATTTATCTTTTTAAAATTCAAATGGGCTTTTTTTTTTTATCTTTTTCTCATAGAAATTTTGTTCCCTCAATAACTTCTCTATCTTATGAATAATTTCTATAATATTTTTTTTAAGAAAACGATAATTATTAACTATTTTTTTGAATTTTTTAAGAAAATAGGCCCTTAAAATCCTAAAATAGTCATTAAATCTTTTAAACCTCTTTTAGTGAAATAATTTCTTTCATAATTTTTTAGATCCCCAAAATATTCATTTCATAATTTTATTGGGTCCTAAATTATTTTTAAAAATTGTTCTTTCCTATAAATTTTACTTTTAAGACTTTTAATTTTAGAAAAATATGTTTAATTTTAATAATACCTTATAAATTACTTTTATGAAATTCGAGATATTAACCTAATTTGTAGCACGTTTGCTCAAAGGAAAAAACCACTTATAGCAAATAAACCAAAGAATAGGAAGATATCAATAGCCAGGAGAGGGGCATGATTTAGCTATATTTTATCCTATTATTTTATATCATTTTTGGGCTTTTTATCAATGTTTTATGGGCATTATTGCACATATTATGAAGAATTTGGATCAAGGAGTAATTACATGAAAATAGTGTTAAAAGGGCATAATTAGCATACTTTTTGAAATTTGTCTCTAATGAATTGATTTCTTGGGACCTTCGATATTGCTGGACCTTTTTTGGTATTGTAGGACCTTGAAGGAAGAAGAATCGAAGGGTAAAGGCCCAAGCAAGGAGCAAAATGGACTAGAAGAACTTAGAAGTATACTATTGTATTACTCGCCACAACGAGTGCAAGGTAATATACAACACAACAATTTGACATATTAGGGCACCATTCCCGACCCACCTTGCTCTAACGCAACCCAAATCATGACAAACCCGACTTTGACATATGAAATAGGGTTCTAATCAACTACAACCTCACTTCCTTCACTCCATTTCTCTCTTTTCTATCAACCTCCATCAATTCATCATCTCCAATAATAGCCTCCATTATCTATCTACATCTTCATCATTCTTCCATGGCTTTGCATTGGATGAGGCTTGGTGAGGCTAGGCTTGCTCTTATGCATGGTGGTGTGGGTATACAGTATAGCTCAATGATAAGAACAATTCCTTAGATGCCTTGGGAGTTCTACAATCAAAATATTTATAAATCAAAGATTCCACTAAAGTAATGAAACCTTAAGTCGTCTCGTAAGGAGCCTTCTTACTAATTTAGCTAACTAAATGCATCAGAAAGTAATAAAACCATGAGGTTTGTGATATTCATTTTGAAAACAACAAGAACAATGTAATGGAAGATAAATATATTTTTGTGTTTTTGTAATTAAGGAATGGAATGGAATGGAATCGAAGTGAAATCAAATGAAATGGTCGGTTCTCTAGGATTGGGCTATCAATAGCTAAAATATGGGGGTCATTCAATTGGGGAATTAGATTGAAAAAAAAATTTGTTCTATAGGATTCTTTCCACTACTAGTCCAATTAGTGAATTTATGCTCATGATCATGGATGGCACTCAACCCAAACCTCTCAAACATCAAGTAAATTTAATTAAAATGGGTTCCTAGTAAGGCTAGATTCAAATTGGGAGATTCACTAGGAATTTCATCTAAGGACACTCAATCTCAACGAATTTAATATGACAAGGACTCTACACTTAATTAGAGGTACTTGAATCCTAGAACTAAACTCCATGCCAAAATGAATCAATAGATTAGTTGGAAATCATTGTTCCCTTAAGAAAAGAGATTCAGTCGAATGCAACTAACACTATCATATTAAAAACTCAACACTAAAAAGACTAAATCTCAATAAAGCTAACACCTTGCATCTCAAATCAAGCATTACCAATAGAATAGCTAAACATAATCACATTCAACAACTCAATTTCTCATAGCTCAAAAGAAACACATAAATATAAAGCTAAAGTACTTAATACATCAACCAATCCATGAATACAATAGACATTAGTTCAACACAAATGACATTAAAATCTTCAAATACATCAAATCTGGAAATCCCATAAAGAACAACCGAACAAGTATATAAAAGACTCTAGAAACATATATGGAATAAGATTCACTGCCCATTGAAGATCCCATAGCTTGTGCCACATTCTAACCCAGCCAAGAGACCTAAAGAGGTGTCTAGCCACACATGGAATTAGCTCCAAGAAGAAATCTCAGCTACCTAACTGAATCCGTAGAGGAAGGGTGGAACTTGGAAAATGAGTGTTAGATGAGTGATGGCTGAATATGGCTCGAAATCTAGGTTATAATGACGAGTTACGTCAGATTATGGTGAGAAAATAGGTCAAAATCGGATATGCGAAGTAAAAATAGCGTTGTTGCAGAATTTGTTCAACTCACCGCAACGAATGACGTAGAGACTCCCAAAATGCTAATTTTCATTAAAGAGGTGCAGAAATTGCCCCTTGCTCCTTTTCTGACATTAATTTGGCTTGTTCCTTTGATAGCTTTCCCTTGGTCCTTGTTTGGCATTCTTCAAATTCACTTTCAACTTCAATTAATATCCAAATTCCTACAATTAAGATCAACCATTTGTAATACCAAATATGTTAGAAATCAATCAAAATTGGTAAATACAAATTAATGACCAAAATGCCCTTCTTAGTGAAATTAAATGCAATTAACTTATAACACAATTAAGCATAAATGGATGCAAATAAGACCTAAAACACATAAAACCACTATAAAATACACCAAATAACATATAAATATGGTTTTATCACTCAACCTCACATCGTATCATTTTGGGGAGCCTTGTTTCGAACTCTAAGCTAGCTAAATGCAATGAAATCATTTGGTTGATAAGGGTAAAAGGAGGGGGTTTTGGTTCAAAACAATGTCAAATGCAATAATGATAAAAGATCCTAAATTACTTGATTTTGGTATTTTTATATACATATGGAATATGTATGGAATGAATGGATAATAATGATATAATTGTCCCTTAAAGTTTGATTTTAGCTTTTATCACTTCTTAGGTTAGTAGGAATTTGCAAACCATTTTCAAAGGTAGTTTGAATCACCAAACTTAGGTAAATTAACTTGTTAGTGAAATCCTTAACCCAAAGACTCACAACAACATTAACAACCCTTAATAGTGTGCAAATGGTGAGATTAAAATGATAACACTTAACCACTTGAACAATTTAACTAAAAATGCCAACAAACTACCACATTTATCTACAACCAATTATCAGATTAACAAAGTCTAAAATTCACATAATCAAATGTAGTATTCAAAATTACAAAACAAGTGCCAAATTATAAAATCTCAATATCCAAATCCGAAATAAATCTCAATATCCAAATCCCAAATAAACATCACAATAGTAACATTTCAATCCCAACTACAATTATCAATAATCTAACTAGGATACACCAATAAGTAGATAGAAAAGAGGAAATAGATATGGAAAACTCTCAAGTTGAAGTTCCAAGCTCTAGCATCAATCTCCACTCCTTAGGGATAAAGAATTTAGCTATACATGGCCTCCAAATCAGATCCACGAAGCTGCAATTTTGCCTTAATAACACCATGAAAGCAATTGGTGAAAAAGATAAAAATTGGGAGGAAATGGATGAAAATGGTGGAGGAATGGTTGAGAATGGAAGATGAGAGTGTTTTAGAGCCAAGAGAGGGTTTATGGCTGCCTAAGGTTCACAAATGAACCTTTAGAAATGTTTATAGGATGAAACAGGTCGAGTTTGGAGCTGGGTTGTCAGAGTTTGGAGCTGGGTTGTCAAATCTTTTAAAATCTTTATTTTCTCCTAAATTTCCTATAACACAAATCAAGATTATATAATATCATTTACCTTGAAATAAATTAGTTAGGAGAAAACATATATTTATTGACAAAAATGCCCGTTTTAACCTTTAAATGTAGATAAGGACCATGGATTCAAAAGTCACCTCAAAATAACATCAAATCAAGCAATTAAACTAAAAAAGCTTCCTAAAAACTCATGAAATGACATCAATTAGAGGGGTTAAATTGGGTTAGATCACATGGCTAGGGTTCCAACCAGTTTGGAAAAAAGACTTTTTATGGTGGATAAAAGTGATTGTCTACGTTTTAAGAGTGGTATGGATATGGCAAATGTAATAAGTGAAATATTTAATGGTGGTTAAAAAATACTATTGTTAGGAAATGGGCCAGTCCACCCATGGTGGATTAACCCAAGTCCATGAGGAGAAATAGAGGGAACAGTTACCCTTTTTGAATATGAGAGAAATGAGGGAGTGGAGGTTATTTGGTTTTCCAACTCCCTCTACCACATGATACACGTATAGGATAGCAAATTGAAAGAGAGAATCAGTTTTGTGAGAAACTCTTTCTGGTGTATATTCCCTACAGAACAAGAGCAAGAGGCTCTGCCTTTTCTTCTCCTCTGTTATCCTTCCATTTCTCTCGGTGCTCTTCATTTTCCTCCGGTGTATTTGTTATGAAAACGTGACTGTAAGTCCATATAAGGTGCTCTGATACCACTGAAGGTTTTGGGTGTACCTGAAATCCTTTACTTGACTCACTAGATACCCACACGAGACAAGAGCAAGTCACATTTTCGCAACAAATGCACCAGAGGAAAATGAAGAGAACCGAGAGAGATGGAAGAATAATGGAGGAGAAGAAAAGATAGAGCCTCTTGCTCTTATTTTGCAGAGAATATATGCACGAAAAAGTTTCTCATAAACTGATCCTCTTTTCCTTTTTCATTTGCTATTTTGTACGTGTATATGTGGTAGAGGGAGTTGGAAAACCAAAATAACCTCCACTCCCTTATTTCTCTCATATTCAAATGGGTAATTGTTCCCTCTATTTCTCCTTATGGACTTGGGCTAATCCACCATGGGTGGACTGGCCCATTTCCTAACAAATAGTATGAGATAATGAAGTACTAGAAATCCCCTTTACAGGACAGCAATAATGTTCTTTGATGCCATTGTTCAATATCAGTTCATTGACAAATCTTTCCTTACCCTTTTTGGATTCAGGCTTTGATTGGGAAGGACCAGCAACTTCAGTCAAATAGGCTTGTCCAGTGGCCTTATAAGCTTCCAGACATTCATCCTCTAGCTCCAATGAACAATAGAATTTGTATCTAACCTTATAAAGCCGCCTCGTGAGCTTAAGAAACTAAAAAAAGCGATATTAGAATATTGTAAAGCTCATATCAAATGATGTATGTTTGTACTTTGATTTCCATTGCTTTACTTTGTTAAAGACATGCTTTATTACTCTTTCTTTGTAAAGACTTATCATTATTACATGCCTTGTATGCAAGAAAAACATGTTTCATTTCATTTATTCATTTATGTCATGATTCATGTATACCTTTTATAAGTGGGAGCTTTTTTAGATGATGAATATTCTAAAAAGCAATATTTGATGAGAATAGTACTTATATTAATTTTGATAGATAATGATGGCGTTGCTAGTGCTTGTGTGATGGGAGGTACAAATGTAGTCTCTTGATCATGGGTCTAGTGATATTATTATTTTCTGATAAATAAAATAATAAAAGTACATGACATTGTATACTTTACATGTGCTATATACATATATAAATTCACTTAAATGTTCTACGGTTCAATAAATTAATGTGGGAAAGGTTTGTCACAGAATTGATTTGAACAATGGCATCAAAGAATATTATTACTGAATTGAATAAAGGGGAAAAACTCAACAGGGATAACTGGGATATTTGGCACCGAAAGGTCTAATATATTCTAGAAGAACAGGATGTAATTGAGCCATTAACAATGGCCATAGTAGAACCTGAGGCTGGAAATACGACCCAGCACAGGAGAGACTAGGAAGCCTACCTATCCTAGAAAAAGAAGAATATCATCACAAGAATCACCCTGCTGAGTGCAATGGCTGATGATTTAATGTGTGAGTTTGAGACATACAGAACGGCACAGGCAATGTGGATTGCCTTAAAGGATAAGTTTGGAGGAGTATCCATGACTAAGCTTAGAAGGTTGACTATCAAATTCGATACCTATAAGCTAAAACCAAATAATCCTATGACATAACTTCTACGAGAGATGTCCATAATGATCCGTGAACTGAAGGAAGCCAGACATAATATATCTGATGAATAGCAAGTACAGTCTATCATTAGGTCATTCCCTGCTAGTTGGGAGCACATGAAAGTTAATCTGACCCATAATGAGAATATCATTACTTTCAATGATGTAGCTAAGCATTTGGAGTTAGAGGATGAATGTCTAGAGGCTTATAAGGCCTCTGGACAAGCCTATTTGACCGAAGGTGTTGGTCCTTCTTAATCAAAGCCTGAATCCAAAAATAGCAAGAAATTTTAGAAAAATGGGAAGAAAGGTGGTCCTCCACCCAAGACAGGTAAGCAACAGTACAAGAAGAAGGGAAAGAAAGGAGGCAAGAAAAAGCTAGACCTAAAGAAGGTCAAATACTTTGCCTGCCAAAATATGGGACATTTCGCATGTGATTGTTCTAAACAAGTCGAGAGCGGAAAGGTAACAGTGAATTATGTGAATTCACATGTCTCATTTGTTTCTAGCATTATTTTTCTGACAGAACCTATTTCTTTTTCTTGGATTATTGACTCAGGTTCCACAGACCACATAAGTCGAGATCAAGGATCTTTTGTGGAATACCGTTGGTTGCCATTTCAAAGCAAGTGGCTTTTCGTTGGCAATAATGCAAGGATCGAGGTTCGAGGCATTGGCACCTGCAAACTTATTTTGTGTGGTAGAAAGACCTTGATGCTACATTATGTGCTTTATACTCCTGACATCCGACGGAATTTAATTTCTGTAATTTGCTTATTAGACTTTGGGTTCAATGTAAACTTTCATGGTAAAGTTGCAGACATTTATAGCAACTCAATATTTTATGGTTCCGCTTTTTGATTTCAAAAGTTCTTTATTTTGGATCTTGCTAGTAATTTTAATGTTCATGATTGCTTTGATATTACTTTAAATAATCCTGATATGAATATTTGGCATGCTAGACTAGGACATATTAATCAAAATAGAATGATTAAACTGGCTAAAGAAGGCTTGTTGGGGGTGATCCCTAACATGGATATGTCATTATACGAAAGCTCTCTAGCTGGTAAGGCTACTAGGAAACCATTCGGTAAGGGAATACGAGCCAAAAACCCATTGCAATTAATCCATTTTGCCATTTGCGGTCCAATGAGTGTGAGGGTAAGACACGGAGTTTGGTATTTCATTACCTTTATTGATGATTTTTCACGATATGGTCATGTCTATTTGATTTCACATAAGTCTGAGGCACTAGAGTGCTTTAGATGATACATGAATGAAGTAGAGAATCAAATAGTCAATAGAATCAAGGCATTACGCACTGATCGAGGTCATGAATACCTTTCAGAATAATTTAAACAGCTCTATGAAGAAAAAGGGATTATTAGGCAACTAACTATCCCTGGCACACCTCAACAGAATGGGGTTACCGAAAGAAGAAATAAAACTCTTCTAGACATGGTTAGGTCTATGATGGCCCATGCAAACCTTCCAATTTCACATTGGGGTGATGCTTTATTGACGGCAACCTTCATACTTAACCGTGTGCCCTCAAAATCAGTCGCTTCCATACCCTACGAGTTATGGATCAAACGTCATCCATATCTAAGCATCCTTAGACCTTAGGGATCGGCAGCATACATCCATAACAATTCTCATAGATATGGGAAACTGGGTCCTAGAGGGAAGAAATATATTTTTATAAGGTACTCTGAACCCTCAAAAGGATATGTATTCATAAGTGAAATTGAAGATGGAACATTGACTGAAATAGAATTAAGAGATGTTGTATTTATTGAGACAGAGTTTCCCAGTAGAGGAGATGTTGACCATATTGTATCTCTTTATGAGACTCAGGAACAGGACAGTGCCGAACAAATTGACAGACCAAAATCGTCTAGGTATGTCAATCTACGTGGGAGCCAAGAACGATCAACACAAAGACTGAGACAAATGAGAAAAGATAAGCAAGTTGCTCCTACCAGAAAGAGTAACAAGGAAAATGTTCCAAAGAGACACTTCCAAATAGAAGGCGAAGCACTCTTAGTTACTCCAGAAGGGGATGATGAACCCACACTGTTCATGATGCCTTAGTAGGTCCTACAAAGGAGGAATGGAAGAAAACAATGAAAGAGGAAATGGACTTAATGATGAAAAACTAAGTTTGGGAATTGGTTGATCTGCCTAAAGGGCGTAAAGCCATTGGGAACAAGTGGGTTCTCAAAATCAAAAGAAAGGTGGACAGATCAATTGACAAATTCAAAGCTTGATTAGTTGTAAAGGGATATACATAACAGGAAGGTATAGATTATGAGGATACTTTTTCACCTGTTGTGCGCTTCAATTCAATAAGATTTATTCTAGCAATAGTAAACAGTTTAAACTTAGAGTTACATCATATGGATGTAAAAATCACGTTCCTAAATGGTGATCCGGATAAAAAAATCTATATGGAACAACCAATACGTTTCATTGAAAAAGGGTTTGAACACAAGAAGTGTAAACTCAAGATCCATTTATGGATTAAAACAGTCATCTAGACAGTGGTACTTGAGGTTTCACAAGGCGATTACCTCATATAACTTCCAGATGATAGAGGAAGACCACTGTGTTTATGTTAAGCGGTTTAAAGGTAACTTTATGATATTATCCTTATACGTAGATGATATACTCTTAGCCGAAAATAGTCTTGACTCTGTGATAGCTATTAAAGAATGGCTTTCATTAAATTTTGAGATGAAAGACATGGGTGAAGCAGAACACGTACTTGGAGTCAAGATTCGAATGAATCATTCAAGGAGAATCCTCACTCTTTCACAAGAGAATTATATCAATAAGATACTTGAGCGATTCAATATGAGTGAATGCAAACCCATGGATATCCCTATGGCCATTGGAGTGGCCTTGAGTTATGACATGTGTCCCAAAACTGAATTCGATAAAAAGCAAATAGAAAGAGTTCCATATGCCAGTGCCGTTAGTAGCCTGATGTATGCAATGATGTGTACAATACCAGATATTTGTTATGTCGTAGGGCTAGTTAGCATATTCTAGTCTAACCCTGGTGAGAAACACTGGAAAGCAATGAAAAGGATCTTAAGATACTTAAAGGGTACAACTGACTATGCGTTGTGTTATCAAGGAAGCGATCTACGCTAATCGGATATTCTGATGCTGATATAGGCAGTGATAAAGAAGAATGAAGATCGACTTCTGGATACACCTTCTTGCTTAACAACGGCACCATATGTTGGAGTAACAAGAAGCAGACGTGCATTGCTTTACACTCTATGGAAGCTGAGTTTGTGGCATGTACTACAGCAGCGCAAGAGGCTATTTGGCTGAAGAGATTTATCAAGTACCTAGGATTTGGGAACGAGAGTACCAATCCGGTGTTGATACACTGTGATAATACTGCAGCTATAGCCTACACAAAAGACCCTAAGTATCACAACAAGACCAAACACATTGATATAAGGTATAACTTTGTGAGGGATTATATAGCACATAAAATTGTAACTGTACAATACATTTTAACCAAATGTATGGTTGTAGATCCCCTGACCAAGCCAATAGGCAAAGAAACATTTGAGAAACATGTAAAAGCCATTGGCATGTTAAAAATATAAAGTTGCAGGCTGTATGTAATACTTTTGTTTTTATTAATGATATCATGTCATTTATTATTACTTATATGTCTGGATAAAAGTTTATAATGTCTACTATGTCGTACAGGTTGAAAATGGTAGCTTTCTCACATGAGCAACTGCCTTTGATGCTATAGAAGATTTCAAATATGAGACATGTGTTCACCAATAAAGTAGCAAGAGTGCTGATATGGTAGAGAAGAAACACAATAAGAGTCACCTTAGCTTAAAAGTGTAGTGAGTCGAGATGAGATCCATGAGTAAGGGTATGGATCGAACAATGGATACCCACATCCATAAAACATGTTGCCAGATAACAAATTACTCAAAATTGACGTCATATTATGTGAATATAATTGAAGAGTTTGGGTTTAGATACTATGAGTGTCTAGACTTAAGTCTGTACTATGTGATTGATAGAATCAAAATGACGTACACTCTTTAAGGATAAGAAGAACACCGTAACATGTGATTCATACCACATGTGCTAAAGAACCGCAAATGGAAAGCAAGTGAATGAATCCCTACTTCATTATTGTGTGAGTTCCAGAAAGGTAGAACCCTTTCATTAATGTCTTTTGACTTTGATAATATTATGGAGGTATGTTTCAGCAATTGCTACTTTGGTATATGTCCTATGGTCAAATTATATATGAACCAAAGGTATTATACTAGGAAAGCGGTTGATTCATATCAAAATGATATATGGGCGAAAGAAAGATTGCCAGAATATACACATCCATGCTAGTGTCTGTGACCGGTCCCTTATGATATTATTTTGTTAATTTTATAAGTGTGGATACTATGCATAAGTAGAGGCTATCTGAGTTATATACTGACTAAAGAGGGATTATATTAGCCATAAGAAAACTGTATATGGGTAAATAGTAAAAGTCTAGATAATAAATTATGAATAGTGAAAATTGAAGGATTTAAATGGATTTTTGAGAATTTAGGGACCAAATTGAAATTTTAAATTAGGTTGAAAAGGGACTAAAATAGAATTTGATAATTTTAGGAACTAAAGTACAATTTTGTTAAATTCAGGAGCAAAAGTATTATTATGGAAAGTTAGTGAGAAAAGGCCCAAAATTACCCGTAAATATTTTTGTTCTAAATTTTACCAATAAATAGAGAATGAAATTTGGCCAGGTATATCTCTAAGAATTTTGAATTAAGGTCTCGATAAATTGATATTAATTTTTGAAATCTCATAATTAGTGCAGTATCTTCCATACCCATTATCATATGAAATTTTATAGTAAATTCTTATAATTAATATAAGAATTTATGAAATTAACAAAAGTTAAAAAGGAGTATTGTAGAATTAATTATAGAATTTACGGTAAAAAAAGGACATCGATCAAGGGTTTAAAAGAAATATATATAATTTTTATCAGGACTTCTGGGTTTCAGACAATTATGAGATTTTGTAGGAAATTCATTTAATATTAGAATGAATTTATAAAAATATCATAACCCTTAAATAAATTTTATAAAATTTATTATAAAAAGTAGGGTATTTTAAGTATATCCGTATAGGAAAATTCAAGAGAAGTACCTTGGGAATTGTGCCAAATGGCAATTGGACTCAATAAGGGACCTAAATGGTGTCACATGCAGAGGAACAATGTGTCCAAATAATACTTGAAGCTCATAATGAATTTTAAGGATAAAATTGAAAAAAAGAAAGAAGTGAAGGAAAACTCAAGAAGCATCAGGTGGCGTTGTGAGGTATCCAAATGGACCCCACGATTCACCACATGTGAGCCAAAGAAGGAAGAGGAGTTTTATCACATGGTGAATTATAATAAAATAATATAAAGAATTAGAATAATTATGATTAGTGTTAGTTAATTAAAAGAACAACCAATCAAATTCAAGATTTAGCCATTATAATAATTAAGAAAAGCAAGGATATTTTGGACCTAAGGTGGTTAAAATTTGGCTATAAATACCCCATTATTCCTTCACAATGGAACCAAACAACAAGGGGAAACTCTTGAAGTTTTGAGACTCAAAACAAAAGAAAGACAAAGGCAATTCAAGAAGGAAAATCAAGGTACCAAAGATCCAACAAAGCTATGGTATAAGGTAAGCAATCTTCCTAGTTGTTATTTATATGTTTTGGAAGATTGAAACCTAGGTTTTTAAGGTTAGAAAATGAATTCTTCCTTGGTGGAACATGCTGATCGAATCTAAAAAAGAAAAAGGGAAGGAAGGATTAAATAGAATTGATGATTGGTTGTTGGATTAAATTGTGTTTTTGACTTTGCCCAATATGAAGGCCATTCATTCAACCATGGAGTTGAGCTAATGAAATGGGATTTCATGATTTTAATGCTTCCATTGAATTCAAATGATAATTTTGTGTGAGATTGAATAAGATTGGAACTTTGGAAGCATTGGAATTGAAAAATAAAATTCAAGAACCCTCTCTATTACTATTCATACACATGAATAGTAATAAGAATTTCATGATTTTTATACTTGTAATAGATTTATAATAAAAAATCGTGTGGGATTATATAGAGAATCAAGTATTGGAAGCATTGGAATCAAAATGAGAAGTTTTAGAAGTTCTTGAGGGTACTATTCATTCTATCCATAATTCATGCAGGAGATGGAATTTTATAATTCTAAGCTCATAAATGGATTTAAAAGGTAAAATTGTATGGGGTGAAGTCAAGGCACAAATTAATTCAAAGGACTAGACAATTAACCATAAATTAGGAAAGTTGGGGGTTAATTGATTAGGTTAAGTTCAATGTCTTTATATGCCAATTGAATTTGATCATGCTGAATGAATGAATATGTGATGTTTAGGCTTTGTTGTGTGAAATCAAGAAGGCACCTACTTAGCAAGGAAAGAGGACAAAGAAAATAGTAAAAGAAAGTAAAGCAATAAGGTAGTAAATTATTCTAAACTTGTATGTGTTGGATGTTATGCTTAGTTCACTACTACAAAATATGCTTTCTAAAGCCCTATTTCTAAATTGGTCCTTACAGAGACAGTTTAAAAAAAAATTACCCGTGGCATTTTTGTAAATAATATAAAATATTTACACTGGATTTACATATAACTAGTGTAAAATATCCATAACCAGTGTTAAATATGCTTTCCATTATGACTCTTTAGTTTCTTGTCTATGTTTTCCCGCTTCTTTTCTATACCTTCTTCAGACTATTCATTTTACTTCTTTTTTGAAACTGTTCTTATTCCTCAACCATATGTATGTCATTCCCATGATCAGTACTTTTCATCTCATCACTTTATCTCTGTTTTCTTTTCTTTTCTATCTGAACTCCAATGGCTTCTTCCTCACACACACTTCCTTCTCCATCGCACAAAAGAAATAGAGATGATTTTAAAGACAAACATCCTGACCCTCACACTTCAGTTCCTTCTCCTCCTCCCCTTGTTGTCACTCTCATGGAGCGCCTTGAGGAACTCATCATACATTCAATGGCTTAGAGGACTCCGTGGAAGAACTGACTCAGAAAGTGGATAGAGTGAAAGACCGTTTTAGAGCTTTTGCTCAAAAGTTTACTACCATCAATATAATGATAGCTTTTATAATCATGTTGATCTTAGCCACTTTAAATCCCAAAACTCTGAGTCTGATGAGAAGTAAAAGCCTGCAACTTTATTTGCCCTTCATATTTCATTTTTTTACATAATGACAAAAATAGATAATATATTATATATTCTAATAGATATTTATTTTTGAAATTTCAAACTTTTGATATAAAATTGTTAGTAAAGTTGAACGAATGAAGTTTCTTGTTCTAATGACACGGTGTTTTTTTATTTTTTTTAAAAAAATATAATAGTTTGAGACTGGACATGTCAATGTCAGCTGTAGATTATCATATTTTCTACACCAAATATAAGTTTCATCTAGTGTATATTTGTTTATGAAATAATTAATTTTTAATATTTTACACCTGTTGTAAAAGTAATCGGTGTAGAATATAATGTCTGGTTTAGAAAATTTTATTTCTACACTGGTATTCTATTTTATCTGGTGTAGATTTTCTTACCAAATACATTTTAATTTAATCAAAACCCCTTTGCAATTCCATCTCTCATGTTTTACTGGTTCGCGCGTTTAAGTTTCCTAGCCCTTTACAATCAGTGGGTTTTGTTTTGAACTCCTTGTCTCTAAAACTGAAAATTTATGCAGTACTAGTGGTAGCTTTTCTTATTATTTGTGTGGATTCATTTATATTATTTACTTGTTTGAATTGGTGAGTTCTTCCACTTGTGCGTGATATATTCTCTCCCATAATTAGATGCAAGATAGGTTTTCTTATTTTATATTTTTCTTGTTTTTAATCTTCCACAAATATAGATGTAGTTGGATAAATGCTAAATGAACAAGTGTTGAGTATGCTGAGGGGGTGAAGGAGTTTTTGGATTTTTCTAAAGAAATGTGATGGTAACAATGTAAGGTTTTATTATTCTTATGTGAGTTGTTTGAATGAGAGGAAACAAAGTCTTGCAGGTATGTACACTCATCTAATTTGTGAGGGGTTTTACAAGAGTTACAATGTATGATTGAATGAGGAATAAGTAGATTATGATTGATTTGTGTGTGAGTGTTTTATGTTTTTGATGTAGTATAATAATATAATTAAGTTTCTTGTTCTAATTGCATATATATTTTTGATGTAATAATAACACAAGTTTCTTGTTCTGATTGCATATATATGTTATAATTTCAAGGGATGGGGTAATAAAAGAGTTGGTGGGAAAAATAACTACAATATTTAATCTGGTCGTACATGTTATCCGGTGTAAAAAGTGATCTGAAAAATTGAAGGTGTCGTTTTTGTAAATAAATTAAAACCTTTTTTACATTGGAATTATATGTTATTTGGTGTAAAAAATCTTTTGAAATTCAAAATATTAGTCGTAGCATTTTTAAAATAAGTAGACACCTTTTTAAAGTGGTTATTGTGTTAGTCAGGTTTAGAAATATTATTTACTACACCTTATCTCATTTATCAGGTTTTCTTTAGTCTTATTTCTTACTTCTATATCACTCTGCTCATCGTGCTCTATGGTTTTCGTGGGGCTTCACTATGCTCAATCATTCTTCTCTGTTCTCGCTCTCATTGTACTTTGCCGTGTATGTGTTCTCAACACTTATTTTCTCTTATACATGCTTTGCTATTTACTTGTTCGTTTAATCTAGGTTTTTTAGTTTTCCTGCTATAAATACTTGCATTTATTTCCATGGATAAATGTTAAAAGAACAAGTTTTGTGTATTCAAGGAAAAAGGGTTAATTATGCTTACTATGTTTGATTTTATTATTGCGTATATAGGAATATGGGGGTAGTGTTAATCAAAATGAGGCTAGCTATGCTCTAAGTAACTTTACATAAAGGAGGGGTAGAAGTGCGATTGAAAGACATTGCGAAATATATGAAGGAAGGGAAATTGCCACCGATTGAGTTTGATAGATATTGGAACCCAATTGGTGAACACATGACCAAATACATAAGTTATGTCATCCTCCTAGCATGCAATAAGCCTAATATCACCATATAGACTTGGGATGCTATTGATGATCACGTGAAGAATAAAATTTGGGACACTATTTAGGAATATGAACTAACTATTTTATATTATATGTAGAGCAATACCGAAAAACACAAACTATTTGTTGATAACTCTACTTTCAATGGTAATTATTGCAGCTTACTTATAATGTTCCCAATAATGAAGTCTTGAAGAAGAAGACATTGTCTTATTATGCTGAGCGTTGGAGCACATTCAAGACACGATTAGGTCATCATTATATGCATGGTAGGGACAAAGATGGTTAGCCTTATCCTTCTCCATGCAACAAGTATCAATTCATTGATGAAGCTACTTGGGAAGAATTTGTTAGGTTTAGACTAGGCCAGCAGTTATGGTGAGTTGATCCAGGTTAGAGTGTTCTACGTGTATATGTCATGAAAAAGGAATCTTGTATTTTTCATGTTTCTTCCTTTTGTATGTGTTGGCAACAAAATCAAACATATCAGATTATCATATGTATTGATTTTAACTACTTCAAGTCTTATAGGAAAAAAGGGCAAAAGCTATTGAACATGCCCTCAAGAATGATTTCCCCCACACAATGTCTCGAGGGGTTACGCAAAAGCTGAAAGAGACTTGTTGGGGCCAAGAGGAAAAGGCTAGAAGAAAATCCTGAGTCAAATCCTAGTGTTATTCTTGCTCTCCCATCTCCAATACGTTGCGAAGATAAATGGTTGTTGTAACACCTTACTTTTATACGTCTTAAGGACCATTCGATAGTATTTAGAATCACTTATAAGACCTTGGAAGTCCATTAGCTAAATTTGGAATTTTACTCTTCTCGAGTTATTGTTTATATAGTAATTCTAAATTAAGTGATGAACTTCAAAAAATCATAATTAATTCTAAAAAAATCAAAATAAAGTGGTTTAAAATTTTACTAGAAGCTAATATCTTTAAATTTAAGGTAAAAATAAGTTTCTCACCAAATGCTTAATCAATTAATACAGTTTAATCGTTAAAGATTACTGTTCATTTGGTCAAAATTCTAAAAACAGATTCTGGTTTTTGACTTTGGAAAATTCTCTCTTTGTACAGACATCGAAATAAAGAGTAATTTTTGTAAAAAATGAATCTTAGCATGTTAACTATATATTTCTAAAATATCATACATTTATTACATAATTACCTATTTTTAATTACAGCCTAAGTGTGCTAGCCCAAAACTGTATTTTGTTCCAGTGTAGAATTTTAACAACTAACTGTACATACATTCTTCCCAAAACTTATCTATAACATAACCAGATAAGCAAACTATCATCATCTAACATTCTTCCTCTCTCCTTCTTGAGGTTCCTGTTGATTAGATATATAATTTGGGATGAGATTTTTGGGGAAATCTCAGTAGTAAATGGTACTAAACAATATATGCATTAATGCTTGGAAAGTGCTTGCTTGTGATTGTGTCAACATAATGTAATGTGCATGCTTCCATATAACATATGAAATACAATAGGCCAACGTAATCATAGCACAGAGCTTCAAAATTTACATATGAACAACATCAATCAAGCCATAACATAATCAACCATACATTCAATACATACAAGTTTAGGTAAGTTTACTACCTTGATGCTTTACTTTTTTCTTATCCTCTTTCTTGTCACCTTTCCTTGCAGTAAGGTTGTATTATTGAATACACAATTAAATCCTAAATATCACATATTCATTCATTCATTCATTCATTCATTCATTCATTCATTCATTCATTCATTCATTCATTCATTCATTCATTCATTCATTCATTCATTCATGCATTCATTCATTCATTCATTCATTCATTCATTCATTCATTCATTCATCATGATTCAACTCAATTGGCATATAAGGACATTAAACTTAATCAATTAACCCCTATCTTTCTTAATTTGTGGTTAATTGCCTTGTCCTTTGAATTAATTTGTGTCTTGACTCAATTTCATCTTCTAAATCTATTTATGAACTTAGAATCATAAAATTATAGCTCCTTCATAGCCTGCTGGACAGAACGAAAACATGTACATAATTCTTTTAAAAATTCTCATTTTGATTACAATGCTTCCAATACTTGTTTTTCTACTTTATCCCACACAATTTTTCATTTTAAAACCATTGGAAGCATCAAAATCATGAAATTCTAATAACTATTCATGCATGTGAACAGTAATAGAGAAGACTTAAAAAATACAACTTTCAATTCCAATGCTTCCAAGGTTCCAAATCTATCCAATCATACACAAAATCATTATATAAATTCAATAGAAGCATTAGATCATTGAAATTCATTCTTCTTGGCCCAAAACAAACCTAGGCTGAATGCCTCCATCAAATGACAAAGTCAAGAGCACAACTTAATTCAATAACCAATCATCAAAACCAACTTATCCAAACTTTAGTCACCTAATTCTACCTTTATTTTCTTCTTCCTCCTTCAACTTACAATTTGGACATCAAGCATACTCTAGTTTTAATAGAATTTCCAATCACTAAAACTTAGGTTTTACCTTTTTAAAACACATCTAAATAAATTAGGAAGGATCACATACCTTATGCCTTGACTACCTTGATCTCTAAGTGCCTTGAATTGCCTTTATCTTGGTTGAGTTTTCAAATGACAATAGTTTCTCCAAGGGAACCAACCGTTTTGTGAAGAATGGTAGGGGTATTTATAGCCAAAATTTTGGCACCTTGGGTCCACAATGTCCTTACTTTTCCTAATTATTACAATGGTTTAATCTTGAATTTGATTGGTTGGTTTTTGGATTAATTAACCTTAATCATCATTAGGTTAATTCTTATATTATTTTATTATATTTTAACACATGGGATAATTTCCTTTCCTCTTCTTGGTTCCATGTGTAAAGCTTGTGGGACCCACCATGTGTAAAACCCTAATTCTCCTTTTCCTTTTTTCTTTTTTTTTTTAAAATTTATAAATTATTTATTATTGGACTTGGGCTCCAAAATAAATTTTGGGACTTATTGGGCTGCCCTAAGACAGAATCTTGAGCCTTCCTTGGGTCCAATAGCTAATTAGCCCAAATCCCAAGGCAGTTTCCTTATACCGATATTCTTAAATCACCATAATTTTTGAGATAAATGCTAGACATATATTTTAATGGTCCTGACATTTTTAGAAATTCATTCTAATATAAAATAAATTCTTTGCAAAGTCTCATAATTTTTGAAGACCTAGAAGTCCTAATAAAAATTCCCTATATTTCCTTTAATCCTTTATCAGTATCCGATTTCACCTTAAATTTCATAATTAATTATACATGACTCCTTTTTGAATTTTGTCAATTTCATAAAGTCTTATATTAATTATAAGAATTTATTGTCAAATTTCATTTGATTATGAGGTCTAGAGGATACTGCAATAATCTCCCAAGTTTAGAAATTTATATCAATTTTTTGGAACCTCAAATCAAAATTCTATGTTGCGTTAAATTGATCATAATAACTTTCTCTATTTTATGGTAAAATTTGGAACTAAAATACTTTTGGGCAATTTTTGGCAATTCTAGCTCAAATTTCTATAATTACCATTTTGCCCCTGAACTTTTAAAAATTACAGTTTAGGCCCCTTCAACTTTTCATGATTACACTTAATGGCCCATAACTTGTTTCTACTTTTATTTTTAGCCTTGGGACTTTTCTAACTTACATTTAAGTCTTTAAACTTTCCCTTATTCGTAACTTAGTCCTTAAACTTTTTCTTATTTGCAATTTAGTCCCTAAAATTCTACTATTTACAGTTTAGTCCCTAAAAACCCTCTACATATTTCTGGGACTCTAGGATGAAAAATTGGGATATTACAGTTGTATGCTTACCAAACAAGGAGTGAATCATATCTATGATTATGAAAAAATTGTAAGTATTGCTTCTATTATTTTATTTTAGTAGACTAATTATATTATTTCTTATGTTTACTCTTTATATGTTATATATTGATATGAAACAACAAGAGACTCATGGATCCTTCAAGTCAAATGGTATGAATGACATCTTAACTATTGCTATTGGTAAACAAGAGCATGGGGGCCGTGTCAAGGGTTGAGGAGGTGTGGGTATAAGAGATTACTTTAGAGCATCTCAACGACATTCTCCACATGTGGTGTTGAGGGTAGGGTTAGGATCATTGTTATCTACCATGAGGGTAGAGGCTAAGGTAGAGGCTTGGGCAGAGGCTTAGGCACAGGCAGAAGCTTCAATTGCGGCATGATTATAAGAGGGGTTGGCAAAGCTCAAAGAAGAAATGTTGTCTATGATGACATCAAGGCAACACGAGTCAAGTGCCCCCAAACGCTATGCAACCCATCATAGCACTAAAGGTAGTTGTTGCATAGTTAGACTGGTGTTAGAGGATGCTAAACCTTGTGATCTATATATGGGAGATCCTTTCAAAATATTAGTGGCATATGGTTTCATCCATAACTTAGCAGCAACTGCCCACTACATCCAAATTTAGGACGATCAATTAAGGGTGACAATTAAAGATGTGATAATTAAATATGCTTGTGTCCCAATTCTCACTGATAAGGTGAAGACAATGAGTTAGGCAAATGAGACTTTTATATTGTGGCTAAAGCATCTTGTTTCGGATCATGTTGTGTCATCCCCGAGCCAACTTTCTACACCTCCCACTTTGAGTACCATGAAACATGTGATCCTATTGGCATATGAAAAAAATATTCCATATGGATGTATTCCCTATGGATTCAGTTATGGGCGACGTGAGGGCATCAGCCTTTGTTTACCATATAAATGTGAAATCTCTTATCACTTTTATGGATGAACTGACCTCCGGTGGATCCAAATATTTTTTATGTAAGTCTAATTTAAATGTAAATATATGTAATAACAAAATTCAACTCTTATAACTAACGTCGTGTTTCCATTAACTATAGGTAGATGCAAGCTAATTTGGTTTCTAAGGGCAAACAAGGTAAGTTCAGATTCCTATACCCAATTCAGATTTGTACAAAAGGGACCTCTCAAGCTTTGAGACTTCAATACATTTCAAGGAGGCTTGGTGAAATTGATATTGATTGTTTTTTCGTACCATATATACAAGAGTAAGAATAATTGCACAATATATGCAGGAGTAAGAATAATAATATTTCATTTTATTTCATACAAGTTTTGTATTTGCTTAATGATAATACTCATTCTTTTTTAATTAATTTCTACATAATCATTGGCAATTGGTCATAATATGTAAGCACAGTTATAAAGTTTTTTTTCTTATGCTCCCTCCATTACAAGCTATCGATTGAAGCCAAGAAGATTATGAACACGTGAGTTTTCTTTTATACAAAATAATGGTATTTATAATAAATATGGTCTATGCCCAATTCAGATTTATGCATAAAGGACCTCTCAAGCTTTGAGACTTCAATACATTTCAAGGAGGCTTGGTGAAACCGATATTGATTGTTTTTTCATACCATATATACAAGAGTAAGAATAATCGTACCATATATGCAGGAGTGAGAATAATAATATTTCATACTAGTTTTGTATTTGCTTAATGATAATGCTAATTCTTTTTTAATTAATTTCTATATAATCATTGGCAATTGGTCATACTATGTAAGCACATTTATAAAGTTTTTTTCTTATGCTCCCTCCATTACAAGCTATCGGTTGATGCCAAAAAGATTATGAACACGTGAGTTTTCTTCTATACAGAATAATGGTATTTGTAATAAATATGGTCTTTGCAATAAATGGGTTACTAACTTCATAACTTTGGTCATAGGGCTATGAGGATGTTCACAATTGCAAGGGGTCTTAAGCACACTAACTTGGTGAGGGACCTTGAATGAATCACATCGAAGGTAATAAAAGTATTAAGTCTTATGCTCCACATTTTGCTGATGACAAATAATTTTTATCATGTTAATACTATAGAGTCAAAGGCAACCCAAAGAAAACAACTTGTTTAGCTTCTACATGGTTAAACACATGATCAATACTATCGTGTAAAATAGGATTGACCTAATTGAGGAGGTAAAATTGTGTTTTTAATGATTTCATATTTCTTGTCAATTTAATATATATTAGTAATGCCTTAAGTTCTTTGATTTTAATTTGATGTTTCAGATGTCTGATCAACTTGACTAATTTTCTCAACAAGATATTGAGGACCTAAGCAATATTTTGGCTAAGTTTTTTGTTAAATTCATTCATTCTCAATAGTATTTGTCTTTCACTGAATACATTTTTTATTTTTTTTGTTCAAATTGTTGCATTTTTGTATTGAGTTTTATTAAATGAATAGTATAATGAGCAATTGAATTCTGTCTCTGACATCTTGAAATTTGTCTCTACCATCTTGAACTCTGTCTCTGCTGCTGTCTCTTTGAGTTGTATATTTAGGCAGTTTATTTATGAAGCTTCAGGGGATAGGGTAATGAAACATTGAACATATCATTTTTTAAAAATATATTTAAACTAGATAAAGAATACTAGTAGGTGTAGAAATAATATATAAATATTATAATATCTACACCGATTTCTTTATGGTCAGGTGTAGAAAATAGATTAATCTACAATTGACGTAAACATACCCGGTGTAAAAATTCATTAATCTACAGTTGACATTCATATAACCAGTGTAGAAAATGCATTCATCAACACCAAATATCCTTACAACTGGTGTATATATTAGTAAATTATATTCCTGATTTCAAAAGGGACCGGTTTAAATATTAAGAAAAAAGAACCTTCTACACCTCATTTTCAGTCTTTTTATAAAAAGATTTCTTCTACACCAGTGAACCACCCAATTTAAAATGTGTACACTTTCTACACATTCTATTTCTGCATAAGATCGTTGTCCAGTGTATAATACCATTTTAAACTGATTAAGAAAGCCTTTTTTGTAGTAGTGGTTATGATATGACTTTGTTAAATTGTGTTGCATATGTGTATATGATTGAAGCTCTATTTCTATGATTACTTTGGTGAATTATATTTCATATGTTATATTGAAGTATGCATATTACACAATGTTGATACAAACACAAGCAAGCACAAGCTTTTACATTGAAGCATATATTATTTAGTCCCATTTGCTACTGAGATTTTCCCATAAATCTCTCCCCTATTTCTATACCCAAATAGCAGGACTCTCAAGCACAAGAGAAGGAGAATAGATGAGGATGATATTGCTTGATGATATGAACATGTAATGGATGATTTTGGGAATGCATGTAGTATGTATAGTTGCTGGAATTCTACCTATGAACAGTAACTCATGTTGACGCAGTAACATTTGAGATGTAATAAAAAATAGTAAATGGTTGAATAAATGT
Source organism: Leucaena leucocephala (assembly GCA_037074615.1). Taxonomy (NCBI): domain Eukaryota; kingdom Viridiplantae; phylum Streptophyta; class Magnoliopsida; order Fabales; family Fabaceae; genus Leucaena; species Leucaena leucocephala. The sequence continues at coordinate 5,582,951 of CM073528.1, forward strand.
ACGATATTTTATCAAAATTAAATTAACATGTCAAGCTTCATTTTGACACCAAGAATGACTTGTTTTGATGTCAACACAAAGAGAACAAAATTTTTAAAGTTAGAGACCAAAAACTGTTTTCTAGAAATTTTGACCAAATGTATAGTGATATTTAACGATTAAAATTTATTGATTGGTTGAGCATTTGATTTAAAAATTATTTTTCTATTAATTTTCAATATGTTATCTTCGAGTATCCTTTTGAACCACTTTTTTTTTTTAATTTTTTAGAATTAATTATAATTTTTCAAAGTTCATCACTTAATATGAAATTACCATATAAACAGTACCATGAAGTTTGAAAATTCTAAATTTTGTAATTGAACTTCAATGGAGTTTTAAATGGTTATAAATGCTGCCAAATAGTCCCTAAGATATACGAAAGTAAGGTGTGACCTTAATCCCACATATTTTTTCGTGAGGAATCCAAATATGAACTTAGATTTGTGAAAAACAAACTCCTTCCACATGAACTAGACAGAAGCCAAAATGATACACAATTTCTCCAAAAATTACAGTTTTGATTCCAATACTTCCAATTCTTGTTTCTTATATTAATCCTACACCATTTCTCATTTATACTCATTGGAAGCATCAAGATTATTCTCCTCCTTGTAGTTACTGTATAGGCTGAAAGTCCACTCAAGTTCGAATTTCATGAAAATCTTGATTGATCTAGGTTATACTACTTGATTATGCTTAAATCACCTTATCTAACCTAGATCCAATTTTAATTTCTTCTTTCCTCATTTTATACAGATTTCAGCCAGTCCTTGGAAAGGAAGGATTTCATAGTTTTCAAACTAAATAATCCACTAGAATCAAAGATTGAAAGTTTGGATCAATTGCTTACCTTGGTCCCTTGATCTAGTAGCTTGTTCTTGCTTGTTTTGGTATTTGTTAGAAATTTGGTAGAGTTTTCCTAAGTTTCTTGGGAGCACTTTCAACTGTCATTTTGATTATCAAACAAAACTAAGCTAACCAAAAGTAAAGTGAAGGTAACATAGGTTGATTCATAAGGAGCCTAAATGGATTTAAAAGTTCCTAATTAATTTGATGAGCTACAAATTAACAAATTAATCATATAGTTTATGGTATGAGATGTTGACTAAATTTTGAATATAAATCCTATGCTATTATTTATGATTTTAAGTGTTTGTAATAATGAAATGTATCAATAAGAAGTGTGTTCCCTTGGAGATTACATTATCTTCATTATCCATAGAATATTTGGAATTAATTAGTTGAATTAGAATATATTAGCTAACAACTCGCCAACTAAAATCTCAATCAAAGCTACAACTCGCAGACATTAAATAGAAAAATAAGAATCATTCAACTCAAGAGATAGAAGAAGATGAATTAAACAGATACAACTGTTGTACTTTGTTTTAGAATTGCTCTAATTAACTACAACCATGTTCAACTTGATCCAAGGATGAAAATAATCAAGGCATCAATTATGCATAAATAGGAAATCCAACTCAGTTCCCTAATCATTAATTATCTCCTAACTCTAATTGAATCAATAATTCTATAGTTAACTACATTAACTCGATACAATCAAATCTGCATTAAAGACACAATAAACTTCCTATTCAACTCAAGGATTATGGTTCAGCATCATCTCCAAGAGAGCACAACAACTCTAGCCTTCTATTGCTATCAATACTTCAACAATAGCAGTAAAACTAGCTGTAGTCATATTGAATGTAGAAGGAGAAGATAAAGATGAAGACTAAACTTTTATTTAGTTCTATTATCTATAACAGAGGAAAGAGAGAGAAAAATGGTGAGAGATCTATATGTAGTGCGTTAATAAAAAGAGTGAAGTGGGATGGGATGTGCTCTGGATGGAATGGAGTTTGGGATGCGTGAGAGTGAGAGTGCTCTAGATGTGTTGGATCTGAAGGAAAATGTGATATGGAATGATTTTTATTTTCAATGATGTGTGAGTGTGTGATATATAGAAGTGTGGAATGAGTGTGAATAGCAGCTAGAATGAATGTGTGATGTAAGGTGTGTCATCTACATGATAGCATGTGCATGAATCTGTTACCTTTCCCCTCCATGTGATTTCTATTGTAGCACATGTGTGATCCCTACTTGCTTCTGTTTTAGTTTCTTAATTCTAGCACATACGTAATCTGTTTACTTCTTGCTTCTAGCACATGCTTAAATATCCTTGTGTCCAACTGTGAATTATAATTATTTATGTTTCGTTCTCACAGCAACAAGTTGTCTTAGTAATTAATGAGTATTTTCCTGAAATAGGAATTTAAAAGTTATAAATTATTTGTCTAATAAGATAATATTCCAATAATAGCCCAACATTATATCAATTAATTCCCAACTGTTCTGAATTTTATTTTATTTAATAATTGCTCAATATATTGATAAATGGAGATAAAAAGCAATAATAATACTCTCTTTAAAGACTCCAAAATTAATACAAATATGAGTTTATCAATTCCCCCACACTTAGCTTTTGCATTTCGAGCAAAGATCAAAATTGAAATTCAAACACTCATATTCAGCAAATTTGATGACATATTCAGCATAAGCACTTGCAGTCATCAAACTTTTCCCTTTAATTGGCAATAGTCTAGACTAATCTCATATCAATTAAAGAATCTAACTCATGCAATTAAATCATAGTAAGCAACTAGGTGAGATTATCTCACAAGGTGTAGTGTTTCCCTCACTCTCTTATCAAGGTAATTTCACTTAACCATCTAGCTTAGGCTTCCCATAGGCTTGTAACCCTCCTACATCTCCAGCACTAAATGCCACAAAGGTTGTGAATCAAAGGGTCTTTATTAGGGCTGTAATGTTGGAAAGGTTAAATGATGAAATAGAAATGCATGTCAATGATTAATGAAATACTGCACATGATCTTACTTCTTCGAGCTACTTCAACATTTAATCACAATTTGAATTATACAACTACATAAAGTATCAGTTATAAGCTAACTTCCTTTTATGGAACATCACATCTTGTCAACTGGCCTTTCTTTTTTTCTTTCTTTTCTCTGTACTCTTTCTTTGTGCTTTTCTTTTCTTTCAACTATTGAACCAAATAAAAAATACATTGAAGTTCAAATATCTAACAAGTGATGCAACTTATCAGTTATTTCACAATTAAATACTTACTACAACAACAAATATCTTGTGCAACATTCATTAATCAAGGATGTAATTTTAAAAGAAAGTGAAGGTCTCAAAAGGTGTAAGCAAATGATTTAATTTTTATGTGGCTACTGTTTGGTCAAAAGGGTTTTAAAAGAAATGTCCTTTTCACTTTTACAATTCTAAGAAGCTAATGTGGTTTTGAATCAAGGATTGAGATAAATTTTGCAAACTTACCAAACTAGATGGTGTCACACAATATAAATGAGTATATGTTGGAGGCTCAAAATCCTTCTATCTGACTTACTCACCCTAATCAACTCACTATGACAAGATTGCATGAATATTGACTAAATACATGAGATCAATCATTCATACTGCACAATTTCCAGTAATCAATCAATGAAACAAGCAACTCATACTTCATCAAGCTTGCCAATGTTCAAAAGTATATGTCCAAAATTCAATTTTGATTCCATGATAGTAAATTTCATTAGACCAAGCAACAATAAGATGAAACAAAAGAATTTTTTAGCAGAGGATTAATTTTAATCATGACACAAAGGACATCGGGTCATGACTATTTTACACAAAGAAGGAATTTTCAAGAATCAAGGAATATTGGTCGCGACATATATGGACACTCGTCGATACTCATAATCATAGAGAGTAATATTATTAAACACACATGCTCAAGTCGCTACCTAAGTGTCAATCTAGCCATGGCCAAAATTCATTAAGTTATAATCCGACAAAGATAGAGCACAGTTCATGACTAAACATCACAGATAGGTAACATCAGAAAATATGAACTCCTAGTTGCGACAAAAATAAGAACTGGTTGCGACTAATTTTCACAGAGAAGAAACCTGACATACTCACACACATTATATGATTTTATTTACCCATTTCACATAGTACTCCCCCATACTTAATTTCTATATTGTCCTCAATATGAAGAAGTAATGAAGCACATGTAAAGGCAGAAGTAATGATGACAAAATTGAACCAGAATCCAAGATGAATTTATTAGAGTTCCTATCTACCCTACTGACTTGGTCTCCTCTCCCACACTTAATAACAATTAAGATCTCAATTATATAAGTAAACTATGTACAACATACTATTGTAAGTGGGGAAACAAGGAAGGAGACAACTTGAGTATCATGGGGGTTTAAAGTTCTCTTTGTACAGCTTCAAAAAGTGGCCATTGACCTGAAATGCTGTACCATATGCTTCATTCTATCTTGTTGGTATAGCCTCTACCAATCTTAAGATATAATCCATAGCTAGCAAAATATAGGCATAGCCAACAGATAGTTGAATGGTCTTATTGATGTAACTGCTATATTATCCAGGTTTGTCCTTGCCATAAAATTCTGTTGATATTGGATAATATCCTTCAATTTTTGTAGCCCTGAAATGTCTAAAACTTCAAGTTAAATCCCTAATGAACAGGATTAGAATACAAGATATTAAAATTATTGAATTGAAAATGCCCCAGCTCAAAGATTCCAGCTCCTTGTCTCTCAAAGTCTGCTACATTATCCTTGTCCTACAACTCTATTAAATTTGCCACAGACCTTTTTAGAAGTTCTAAATCACTTGAAATAGGTCGTTAATTCCAATGGAAGAAATAGTATATGAAGAATAATCCTCACACTTATTTTCAAGTTATGCATCAATCATGTTAAGTCTAGAGAGAGAATAATCCTAATGTGGGTGTCTATATATGTTAAACTGAATTATGTGCCTACTAAATTCTATTTTAATAATTATATCTTTCCTACAAATCATAGTATTAGTTGTCCTCAAAAATGGCCTTCCTAGAATAAGAGTACTATCATCAAGAGATTTATTTGACATATCCAAAGCATAAAAGTCCACTGGAAAAATAAGTTCCTTAACTTGAACTAAAATATCTTCTAAAATTCCCTTAGGATTTATAATTCTCTTATCAGCCAATTGAGCTAACACTAGTTGGTTTAATCATATTCAGTCTTAAGACATGATAAATGGAACTTGGCATAACTTTAATAGTAGTACCTAAATCTAATAGTGCTCTAGGAACAATTATCTTGGCAATTGTACAAGGAATATAAAATACACCTGGATCTAAACACTTTGCTGAAAGTTGAGAGTTGAAAAGTGCATAAGCTATAGGTCCCACTTGTACTAATTCATTAGGTTTCTAACTTTTCTTGTGTGTGCAACTGTCCTTTAAACACTTTGCATATTCTGACACTATTTGAACTCTCTTTAGCATGGGCATATTTACTTCAATCTTGTTGAAAAATAATAATTTCCTTGTTCTACTCCTCTAACGCTTTCTTCTTGCTACTTATGAATTTTCTTGGGACAGGTAAATCCTTCATATTCACCTCTTTCTCAACTATGTTTCTTGCTACTTGAGCTCTAAATTTACTGCTAATTGTGTTTCTTCAGTTGTGTCCACTCTAGGATTTCTTAAATCAGGATCTATAGCCTCAAGTAGCTCAGTTTCCTTGTTATTTAGCTATCCATAACCTTCTGAATCTTGTGTACAATCGATTTGACTGTTTGTAAACTTTTTCTTCCCAAGTAGTTGTGTTTCTTTCTTACTTTTAGACTTCTTACTGCTATTTATCATTATACTCTTGGAATCAGTGTCTACCTCACATTCCTCTTCACTCTTAGCATCTGTAACTTGTTCCCCCAACTTGCTTTTCACTTATCCAACTTATAACATCCACATATTTAGGGTTAACAAATATATTTGGTGGTAGATTTTCACTTATTCTTGCTTGAACATCACTTATACATAGCCATTCATATTATAAGCTTTGGTTTCCCACTATTCTATTTTATTCTCTAAGGAAGAAAACTTAGAAGTTAGAGCTAAAATTTGTGTTTGTGGAGTTTATATTTGCATTCATCACATTAGTGCTCTTGATTATCTCAGATATACTATTATCTTTTGCAACATTAGGTACTTCTATGGCTCTAGAAGATCTAGCCACTTGTCTATCTTTATTGAATCTATTCTACCCAAAAGTCATGTCTCCTCCTCTATCTCTCCATTTGAAATTGGGATAATCTCTCCATCCTTCATTATTAGTGTTGGAGTATGGATTCCTTTGTGGATTCTGGTTTGGTTTACCTTGGTAGATAGTTGATACATCTGCACAGTATATAGGACAATTGATAGTGGTATGCATTAGAGAATAACAAAGCTAACAACTAAGAGCAACTATAGCTTAAGAGTATGGGCTTTGAATATATAAATTGCCCAATTGAGCAGCTAGATTATTAATATGAGTAGTCAAAACAACAACTTGAGAAGATAAGCTATTATAATCTTGAGATGACCTTGCAGAAACCTCATGGACTTGTCTAACATCATAGCCCCATAATGCTAGTCATTGCTTGCTATCTCTCAATCAAGTTCCATGCTTTATCTAGAGTTAAATCATCAATGAAACCCCTAGTAGCTACATCCAAATTCTTTATGCATGCATAGCACAATCCTGAATGAAAATACTGCACCAAATACTCACTTGGAATCTTGTGGTATGGACATCTAGCTAGCAGCTCTTGAAACCTTCCCTAAAACTTATGGAAAGACTCTTGATCATATTGTTTTGCAGTAAAAATCTCCTTTCTCAAAGTAGCAGTCTTGGAAGTAAAGAAGTATCTCTATAAGAAAGCAGTCCTTAGGTTATTCCAAGAGTCTAATACTTGAGTTATATGATGTAACAACATATAAAACCACTCCTTTATCTTTCCCTTAAGTGTAAAATAGAATACTTGTCTTTGCACAGCATCCATGTCAGCACCTACAGGTTTCATGGATGAGCAAACCCACTGCATAGTCTTCAAATGCTTGAAAGGATCCTCACCTGCCAATCCATAAAACTTTGGTAAGGTACTTAATAAAGGACCTTTCAACTCAAAATTAACATTCAAAGCAGGAAAAGTGCAAAAAGAATAAAAGTTTGCATTAGAAGAAGTGAGTTCCCTTATGCTCCAACATGCTCTTCTATTTTTCTTGTTATTCTCTCCATGTTGCTCATTTTGAATATTCTGATTATGAGTATGAGCTTCTCCCTTATTAACATGCTCCATGACAAAATGATTATCTAAGATATCACCTTATGCAAATTAAGTTTTAGCTGTAATAGATTCACTAGAGGAACTAAGTTCGACAACAGATGCAACACTAACTTGATTTAAGATTTTATTCTTCTTAATTTGCCAAAGTGTTCTATTGATTTCTTTGTCCAAAGTAAAGAATTCAAAGTTTCTAGTCATGCAAATCACACTCAATAATGATGCAGGATATCAAGCATATCTCAGATGCATCAATTTCAAAAATTAAGATAAGTAATTGTAGTTTAAAATGCCCAGGCCGCAACTAAAAGTTCTATAGGTCATGACCAATAATCATAGAGAACAAAGATTGTGACAAAAAATGAACTCATGTCGTGACTGTTAGTTACCAAGAGCAAAATTTTTGAATCAGGATTTTTGGTCGTAACTAAATGTTACTTTGGTTGCCACTACAAATCAAGAAGAGTAAAGGCTTAAAGTTTGAAGTTTCTGGTTGTGACCAAATGTCACTCTGATCGCAACTAAATATCATAATGAGTAAATCTGATTTAAACACTAATTTTTGGTCGTGACTAGGTGTCAATTTGGTTACGACTAGAAATCATAGAGAAGAAAACTTGATGAAAAATATTTTTGGTTGCGACCACAAAGCACTCCGGTCACGACTAAAAGTTACATAGAGCAAATTTGAGTTAAAAATGATTTCAAGTTGCAATCAAATGTGTGTCTGCTCATATGTCTAAAATTCACAAAGACTCTCATAAATGAAGTTAAGCACTTTTGGTCGAGAATAGAAAAGCAAATGGTCTCGACTCAACAAAAAAAATACTAAATTCCCAGAAAAACTAAAACACTTATCTACTTTTTATATTTTTGGGGCCCAAGAGATTGCTTAGGAAATCTTAACAAGCAAGGCTCCTAAGCAACGATGCCATTTTGATAACTATCATTTTTATTATCAAACAAAACTAAGCTAACCAATAGTAAAGTGAAGCTAAGCTAGGTCAATTAATAAGAGCCTAAATGGATGTTTCCTAATTAATCTAATAAGCCACAAATTAACAAATTAATCATATGGTTTATGATATGAGATATTGACTAAATTTTGATATAAATCCTATGCTATTGTTTATTATTTTAAGTGTTTGTAATAATGAGATGTATCATTGACAAGTGTGTTCCTTTGAAAATGACCTTACCTTCATTATCCATAAAATATTTGGAGTTAATTAGTTGAATTAGAATATGTTAGATAATAACTGGCCAACTAAAATCTCAATCAAAGCTACAACTCATAGATATTAAATAGAGAAATAAGAATCATTCAACTCAAGAGATAGAAGAAGATGAATTAAATAGATATATATGTACTCTGTTTTAGAATTGCTCTAATTAACTACAACCATATCCAACTGAGTCTAATTATGAAAATCAATCAAAGCATCAATTATGCGTAAATAGGAAATCTAACTCGGTTCCCTAATCATTAATCATCTACTAACTCTAATTGAATCAATAATTCTAGAATTAACAACTTTAACTCGATACAATCAAATATGGATTAAAGACACAATAAACTCCATGTTTAGCTCAAGGATTCTAGTTCAGTATCATCTCCAAGAGAGCACAGCAACTCTAGCCTTTCATTGCTGTCAAGACTTTAACCACAACAGTAAAACCAACAATAGACATGGTGAATGTAGAAGGAGAAGATGAAGACTAAACTTTCCTTTGGTTCTATTTCCTAGAACAGAGGAAAGTTGCATATGAAAGAGAGAAAAATGAAGAGAGATTTGTGTGTAGTACGTGAATAAGAAGAGTGAAGTGGAATGGGATGTGTTCTGGATGAAATTGAGTATGGGATACGTGAGATTGAGATAGTGCTATAGATGTGTGGGATCTAAAGGGAAATGTGATATAGCATGATGTGCTTTTTGCAATGATGCATGAGTGTGTGATATATAGAAGTGTGGAATGAGTGTGAATAGTAGTTGGAATGAATGTGTGATACAAGGTGTGTCATCTGCATGACAACATGTGCATGAATATGTTAGCTTTCCCTTCCATATGATGTCTATTGTAACACATATGTGATCCTCACTTGCTTCTATTTTAGTTCCTTAATTCCTGCACATGCTTAATCTATTTACTTTTTCCCTCCAGCACATGCTTAAATATCCTTGTGTACAGCTGTCAATTATAATTATTTATGTTTTATTCTCACATCAGCAAGTTGTCTCGATAATTCATGAGTATTTTATTGAAATGGAAATTTAAAACATACAAATTATTTATCTAATAAGATAATATTCCAATAATAGCCTAACATTATATCACTTAATTCCCAACTATATTGAATTTTATTTTATTTAATAATTGCTCAATATATTGATAAATATGGATAAAAATCAATAATAATACTCTCTTTAAACACTCCAAAATCAATACAAATTTGAGTTTATCAAGCACAAAACATGAAGGAGGGGAAGGGGTATCTATAGACAAAGTTTTGGCCTTTAGGGACCATTATACCGTTTCATGTCTTAATATTTACATGCCTTAATGTTCTTCCTATTGGTTGATTAATTCCTTAATCATGATTTAGGGGTCATTAACTCTTAAACTAATCTTCAAAATTCTCACCATTGTGATAACAAGTGGCACCAACTTATGGGGAAGAAAGCTTCTTAAATGTTCTTGGAAAATCACATCCAATCCTACACCAGCCAGACTATTTCTTGAATCTAATTTTTATGAGGTTTCATAATTTATACTTTGACATTAGATTCATTGTTTGTGTTCTTCCTAATTTTAACATTACTAGACTAGTAAAGATTTACCCCTGGAAATAACCAAAATTCCCTAATACTTGGGGTATTTTCATCTTTTCATATTTCACCAGGGTATTGCTTAGCCCTACTCTTCTATTCTTATAACCCTCTTTGACTTCTTGTCCATGGTTATATCCTTTGTTAGATATCTGATCTAACATTACCAGAGAATTGTAACTTTAATTCTTCAAAAATTCTTATGAATTCATCAGGGTCTCAAACGGCTCAGAATAATCTTCTCTATCTTCTACTAACTTCTATTTTTTAGGTATATTTCTATATTTACATTTGTATCCTTGACTTTTTCATAAATGACACTCATGTCCCTTAACTCTCTAGAAATTGCCTTTATGTTCCCTTAACTTATAACTACCTTAACTTTAATCATATAACCCTTATAGTTTACACTTTGGTCCCTTTAAACTTTCTTAATTATGCCCTAAAGGGCTTTCTTTCCTTATAGTTTAGTCATTCCTTTACAATTCCTTCCTTTCTCTTTCTAAGCTATTGAGATTCTCCTAAAGTCCCTATCTTTATTTACATATTTGCCCTATGAACTTTCTCTGTTTGTAGTTTAGGCCCAGAAACCTTATATGTTTATGGGACTTCTGGTCAAAAGGGTATGGTAGCCTACCTATTTTAGGTTATTTCTATGCATTTGGGCCTAAAAATTGGGATTTGACAGCTTTACTTGGCTCACATTTATTTGGATTTATTAAGAGTCTTATGGAGCTCAAAAAATTCTTCTATCTACTCCATAATCTCTCCTTAATTATATGGAAATTCCATGAATTTTCTTGGACCATAACTCTTCCTTTAGCTATTTCCTTTTGAATTTCCCGTAAAATGCCTCTTTTTGGCATTATGAGCTTCCAGTATTTTTGCAGCTCACATTTCTAACCTTTTGGGAATGAGATTAATTTTATAAACTTCTTTAATCTCTTAACTATTTATTCCCTATTTTTACATACGTTTTTAGGCCTTCTCATGGCTTAAATAATTATTCTTAGATAAATACATCAAATTGAACCATTACACTGAAAATTCTATTAAAGTTACTTTAGGGTTATTTTTGTTATTTATTATCATAAAAAGTCCCCTATGCCTCAGTTCCCATTTCCTATGATTTTTCTAAAATTTTAAGGATATTTTCCATAATTACCACTTTTGGCCCAAAACTGAAATTATGATTTTGCCCTTACTTTGGTTCAACCTTATAAACAATTACTTTGAGTCCTCTACCATAAACTTAGGCCTATAACTAACCTCTTTTCTCTTTGTGAGCCTTTGAGACTCTCATGGAGTACTTAACTGTATTTATGTATTTGCCCTAAGATTTTTTTATTTGCACCTTAGTCCCTAACTTTCTTTATTTGCAATTTAGTCCCTTAAAATCCTCTTTATATTTTTAGGGCTTCTACTCAAACATTCATAGTAGTGTACCTATTTTAGGCTACTTTTAGGACTTTTAAGCCTAAAAATTGGGATGTGACAAAAAGTATCTATAACATTGACCAATATTTGGACCTCATCAGCTAGGCTAGGCACCAATATACTATCATGACCTTTTTGATCTTATCTATTGTGACCCTCACTTGATCCTTTATCACTCTATTCTAGTGGTAAATTGATATGCCTAGGTATACTTAACCTTCAGCGACAAGGCATTTCTTGTCAAAGTTGTTTAGGATAAAGACACCGCATGGTTATCCATTATCTTGGATCTGGTTAGGGTTAGAGTCAGACGGTTGCAAATAGTTTGCATCATAAAGCCATATTTTAGTATATTAATTGGAGATTTTTATAGTGGTTTTACATGCATTTTAGGGCCTTATTGCATCCATTTGTGCTTACTTGAGTTTTAGAGTTAATTGCATTCAATAGTAGTAAAAAGGGTATTTTAGTTATATTTCATGTAATTACTTTTGAGATAATTATTTTCTTAGAATATTTGATGCTACTTAGTTTAATTTGATTGTAGGAAGCTCAGGGAAAATGAAGAATGGTAATTAAGGACCTAACAATTAACATCAAAGATAGACCTTGATATTTCAAAATTGCAAACAAGGACCTTAATAAAATATAAGTTTTGGCTGGTGATGATGTACCCTTCATCGCGATGAACGTAGTTCTGTAGCACTGCACGATTTCTTGTTTTTGGAGCTCTAACTCGATACCTACTCACCCAAACTAACCCAGAACTTAACCTACCCACTCCCATATGTTCTTAAACAATTCCTAGCCTCTATTTTGTTGGAGGCCCCCATTTTCCACCTCTTTTCTCTATCCAAACTCTCTCTTCCATTCTTTGGCCTCATCCTTTATCTCTCTATTATTCTTCCATCAATTCACTACTTTCTCTTCTCCTTGATGGTTAGATAAAGTTGGCTAGTAATAGTGGCTAATTTGAGATTCATTGAGTGGTAGAAGCTTTAACTCTTGAGGATTGGGAACTATCTTGAGTCAAGAGCTTCATTGGGATGCTTCTCTAAGTTTCCTTTATGTATTTGAGTTTTGAGCTTATGTATTTGGATATTTATAGTTAGATGTTTAGTTTTACATTATGTTTTGAGATTTGGATTTTATTCTTGTAAACTAAGTTGTAATTTGGATTTGAGTACTTTCATAGTTTAATATATATTTCAATAAATATTTTATGAGATAGATTCTTGCACTTGTTATGTTACTGAGTTTATATTGTTATACTATATATTTTGACGATGACAAATAGTTTTGATGATGACATTTCAAATATGGTTTTAACATACCTTATTTTTCAATAAGCTTATTGATAAATAGGAACAAAATTCAATTGTGAAATATGTTTTAAAAAAGGAGTTTATTGAAGCATTTATCGATAAAGACTTCAAAAAAATAAAAATAAAGCTTAGTTTGTGAAATTGCTTTTGCAAGACATTTATCCATAAGGGTGTTTATTGATGAGCTCTTCCATAAATAAGCACAAAGTTGTTATGAAATCTATTTCAAAGCTTCATTTGTTAAAGAATTAATCGATAAGGTAGTTTATCAATAAACACTTCGATAAATAGAGAATATTTAGTTTTTAAATTAGTTTCTGAAACCAATTAAGATTTTTAGACTTTGTGATTAATTGAACAATGATCTTATGATTGGTTTGAAAAATGATCTTATAAAATCTTGATTTGAAATGCATTGTATAGCATTTGAGATAAAATTAGAAGAATCAAAGAAAAGTTTCAAAGTTAGACCATTATTCTTAAACATCAGGTATTTATCGATAAGTTATTCGATAAACCTATTTATGGAATAACATTTTGATAAATTAGTTATTCTAGTCTATAAGATGAATATTTTGAAAAGACTTCTTTTCGATAAGTCTAAACTAATCCTTTGTTATTAAAAGGTTATCTTTCGAAAGACATTTTGATAAAGCTGGTTATCGAAGTATTATTCGATAAGAGTTGTTTTGTTTGAATACATATTGTTTAATATTTATCGAAACTCATTTTGATAATGCTATTTTTTTATAAACACTTTGATAAATCTACTTGTTCTTTGAAAATATTTTTCAAATCAAACTTTAATGTTTCAATCCAAAACATTGGAGATTAATTGATTTTTGCTTAAACACTTATTATGTTATTTATGCAATACATTTCAACATCAATTAGAGAAACTTTAATGTTTCAATCCAAAACATTGGAGATTAATTGATTTTTGCTTAAACACTTATTATGTTATTTATGCAATACATTTCAACATCAATTAGAGGCAGAAACAAGATAAATAAAGAAATTCATGAAAAAGCAAATTTAAGTAAAATGCATTAAATGCTTCAACCATCAACAACCAACATTTGTATTCTTCAACGGCTACTTTAATGAGTCCAACAAACAACATTTAATTGAAGCATCCATTACTACTTTGTTTTACTCTGTTTCTCATTATCTAAACAGAGCATTTTATAATTTGAGAGAAAAATGTAAAGAGGTTGATCTTTAGTGTTTATCATTATCACTCTACTTAAGATAGAGCTAGAAATCTTTATTCCTTATCTAAGATACTCAAGAGTGTGACTCTTGAGTAAGATTATAACTTTACCGGAAGTAAGGAGAAGTAAGAGAGGAAATCTCTTATTAATGTACTGAGGCACCAAGAGCTCAGTGAATCTTAGAAAATAGTGGAATACTTAGAGGAGTTACGAGTATTTGATGTAGGTCAAGTAGTTGGACTGAACCAGTATAAATTGTCTATGCGCATCTTCTCTTCTCTCATCGGTGATATCTTTCTGAATTCAATCTTTTCTTTGCAATTTAAGTTTAAAATTTTAATATCACTCAATCCACCCTTTCTTGGGTGAGACTACCATTCTAATATGTCTTAGAGTTCAAATTGAGATTGATATTGAATTATGTAAGGATAGATTGAGTTACTACTTTGAGCTCTCATTGCATGGCATGCATGTTAGTTCCATAGAAAAAATCTCTTTCAAAGGAAAAGATTTCATTAAGTCATCCAAATTACATAAACTCCCATATTTTAAGGACAATGATAGCTAGATAACCCTTTCTCAAGAGATTTCCTATCATTCATTACCATTTTCCATATCCATCATTTTGTAAAAGTATAAAAAATAAGTAGTTTAGGATTTATCTTTATTGCAATTTAGTTTTTATGAATGAAAACCCAAAACAATTTACCCCTTGTATATATATTGCATTGTATGACATTTAGATTATTTATGACTCAATAAAAGGCTCCAGAAGTAAGAGAATTACAAGAGGTTGTGCTTCTTTAGCACAACTCTTGATTTATAAATATTGTGATTTTGACGCCCAGGGCATACAAGGACACATTCAAATCATTACACAATAGCAACACGCAAAAAATCAATTTTAACAAACCCCATTCCTTAACTATAATCCCTCACTCAAATTTACCATTATAAATATATTATTATTTTATATTTGTAATTATTTATCGGATATAATTTATTTACTACTGTTAGTATCGTAGTCTAAATTGGACTAATTTACTTTATCAAATAGTAATGATTATATTAAGTATAATAATGATATATATATTTATACTGAAATTTGTGAAGAACTTACTATAAACATATATTTATGCTCATGGAACTAATTTATAAACAATTATTATATATATCCTTTAGACATACATCTGTTTGTTAGACCTTTATTTTAACTATTCAATTATTTATAGGTTGTATTGCTGTTATTATTATTTAAATATAAAACCTATGAGAATAGCCTAGGGAATATTGATTACAATGCATGTATATAAAATTGGGTAGGAATAGCCAGAAATGCAATAAGTTAATATACTCCAACATTGAAATTGAAATACTCATATATTAGCTGATGTTTCCATACATCAAGTAGGGAATTAATACAAAAGATCCACCAAGAGAATTGAAACATCTTACTTTTACCTCTCACAGTATGCATTTGGAAGCGATTAGATGTGCGTAAGCTTTACTTAGGCCTAAACATTAAAACTGTGCAAATTAGTCCTCTCAGGTACTGTTCATCATTTTTTTCCAGATTTAGAAGTATAATTTTTAAAAATCATAACTAATTCTAAAAAATTGTATGGAGGTAGTTCAAGTCTCTATTTAAAGTTCTTTCAATTTTCTTTAAGAAAAACAATATAAAATTAGACATTTACTTGACCAATCAATGCAGTTAATTAATTGAACATTACTATTAATTTGATAATTTCTGGAACTTCCAAATTCTGTACACACATCCAATTAAGGTAAACTACCCATTCTTTTAAAACTTGGGATGTGTACTACATGCTTACCAAATTTTGTGGTCAAATTCAACCATTTGCTAGGTCAAACTAGGGCCAGAACAAAACTGCTATAGGACCTACGAATTTGCCTTTCTAACTTCTTTCTTTAATTCTCTTTAATTATTCTAGCATGTTTAAACCATTATCTTAGTTTCTCATACAATCTTATCCTCATGTAAACAGACCATAATTGTTCTATACAATTTCATTACTTAAACTTGCACATTACATAAATGGGAGAATCAAGAATTTCATGCTAGAACATGTGATTCTCTAATTTTCATCTTCCATTCTTTGGCTCTTCTACATTAATACATCTTCCATCGTGCTTGACCTATATTGGTTATTTAAGGTAGGTGTGAGATTTAAGGGAATCTCAATAGCAAATATTACCACTAATGCATGCAAGATTAATGCTTGGTATATGACATGCTTGGTTACCAAAAATCATGCTATCTTAATGACATATGTGCATGCTCAATGTTTCATACATTATATATGTCCATTATATTTATAGAGACAGAGCTTTAACTATTCATACATGCTTCATATAATCAAACAAAGCAATCAACACATCATCACACACAAGCACAATTATCAAGCATACAAGTTAGGTAAGTTCAATACCTTGTACATAAGCTTTTCTTTTGTTCTTGAACTTGCTCCCTAAGCTTACCAACCAATGAGTAGCTCAAACAACCTTATCAATTCATCATATTTGATGTCTCAATGTCCTAAACATAGCCATATTAATCATACAACTCATTAGAACCAAGAACACACATCATAGTCAAGACTAGCTCACTTGAACTTCAACTATTTCTCTTGATTTTAGGATTAGTGTTCTAACTTTCTAAAAATAATTATCATATGCCAATCCTACACAATTTTGTATGAGAATCCAAATATAAGCTTGGATTTATCAAACTCACACTCCTTCCCTAAGAAACTGCATTGGTCGAGAGCTACCCTTTCTTGGTGACAAAATTCTACTTTTGATTCAAATAGTTCCAACTTCACTTTCTCAACTTAGTTACACATAATTTTTCATGTAGAACACATTGGAAGCATTAAAATCATCAAAATCACATCCTAGGCACAAGAACTAGTCAAGGTTATGGCACTCCTCTAGCAACCAAATCATAAAATTCAATCAACTATAAGCTAGAACTGCTTGAATCCTACTATTTTCTATCAATTTAAACATATATCTAGCATCATACTTATCTCTCTCTCTCTAAATATTTAGATTCAAAAATTCCTACCCAAGCTCAAGAGTATAAACTACTAGAAAATTAAGAGTTAGAGTAGTCATTTTACCTTGATTAAAGCTTGAATCATACTATTTCTCTCTCTAATCTGTAGCTACCTCCTCTTTCTTTCTCCTCTATAAATTTTTGTAGAGTTTCCTTACCATTCTTCATGCTTAGACGTGCACTTGATAGGAGGGGGTATTTATAGTGCTCAACTTGCTAAAATGCCCTCCAAGTTGCAAGAAATTACAAGAATTAATGGATGGTCAAGATTGAATCACCTAGCCTTCTTACATCATCTTCTACTCCTCTTGCATTATCCTCATGACATCATTCATCACATGTTCCACCATCTTGAAGAAGAAGGAAGAAGATCAAATCTTGGCCCTTGGATCCCACTTTTTCTCCAAATTTCTTCCAATCTACACGTCTCACATTTATTTAAATTTCTTAAGGGCCTTGTGGAGTTCAAAAAATTTTTTTTGTCTACTCCATAATCTTCCTTTAATTATAAGAAAATTTTATGATTTTTCTTGGGCTATAACTCTTCCTTTAACTATTTCTTTTCTGAATTTCCCATAAAATACCTTTTACTATTAATCTTTTGAGAATGAGACTAATTTAATAAACTTCTTTAGTATCTTAAATATTTATTTCCTAATTTTATGTACATTTTTTAGGCCTCATCATGGTTTAAATAATTATATCCAGATAAATACCTCAAAATGAGACATTATATTGAAAATTATGTTAAAGCTACTTTAGGGGTATTTCTATAATTTATGCTCATAAAAAGGCCTCTATGCGTTATTTCCTATTTTTTTGGATTTTTCTAAAATTTGTATGCTTTTTATATTCATAATTACCCTTTTGGCCCAAAACTCTAAAATTACAGTTTTGCCTCTATTAGGGCTCAACCTCATGAATCATCACTTTGAAGCTCTACCTTAGTCTTAGACCTATAACTATCATCTTTCCTCTTTCTGAGCCATTGAGACTCTTCTGGAGCCTCTAACTTTGTTTATATATTTGCCTTAGGAACTTCTCTATTTGCAACTTAGTCCCTGTCCTTTCTTTATTTGCAATTTGTCCCTGAAAATCCTCTGAATGTGTCTGGGACTTCTATTCAAAGGGATTTAGTAGCTTACATATTTTAGGCTAAGTTTTGGGCTTATGGGAGTAAAAATTGAGATGTGACAAGAATATCCCCAAAAAGTTCCTAATATCAATATATATATATTAAACTAGTCTACCCTTATTTACTATGTATAAGAATTAAGTAGACACTTAATCTACATTGTAACATCTTCTAGAGAGTTGATAGGTGGGTCTTCTCCTTGCTCAAGGGTCAACACATCTTAGGCGGGGGACATAGTAAGGTTTTCCACAGGTTCATAGAAATTAGGAAAAACATAAGGGCTAGGGGAGGCGGACTAGGGCTATGTGGTGGTGGAATAGTATTCTTGGTGAAAATGTTGATATTCTGGATGACATGGAGGTTTCCAACTCACATCCATTCAATCCAAACAATGATCTCTGTGATTGGCATATGAGGCATTACTATAAAATGAGTAATACTTAAACAAATAATTTCAACTAATAGTTCCCAGCTGCTCATTCAAGCATAACATATTTTAAGCCCTGCAATACAATTTATATGAGAAATCTTGCAGAGATATAAATAAAATTTTGAGCACCCATGACATCATCACTAAGACAAAATTTCATCACTTAGACAAACTAGGGCATCCCCTACAGTGGATCCACAATTCACAGAATACTTTGGGTGTTCAGAGTTGGCACACAACACTACTGTCTGGCATATTTCTTATATAATAAAATCAAAAGATAAGTTATCATAATAATACTATAAGTCAAAATCATGATAAGAAAGAGTACATATCAGGCAAGGTAGTATTTCTTAGTAAGAACATAGTCATACCTTATCACCACGTTATTCCTCTCTCTATTTTCTTAATTTTCTTTCTATTGTTAACGTGCTTACTACGAGGAAACTGAAAGTGATAGACCTATATATATATTTGCTTAACGTCACTTCTCATATTATCTGGAATTCTCTTACTTGTTTATGACTCATAATTGTTTAACTAAATCCTACGTATGATCCACGTAGAAACTTCACCCAATTCATTTATTAACTTCTTATCCTTTTCTTTCTTGTTCCTCAAGCCTACAAAGACATGGCCCCTATATATCAGTTATGATATCACTTGTAACTTATTAATCTTAATATATCCACATGTTATTTTTAATCAAGACTATCTAATACACTCCACACACATACACATGTGTATATATATGTTTCAATTTTTGAAGCCATAACTAGATACTTATTATTATTTTTTATAAATATCCTAAATTAGATATATATATTTCAGGGTGTTATATTTCTCCCTCCCTAAAATAAAATTTCATCCTCGAAATTTGTACATACATTAACTAAATAATTTAGGATTCTTCTATCGCATATCGTCTTCTGTTACATTCCAATTTTTAGGTCTACAAGCCCAGAAAGTAGCCTAAAATGGGTAAACTATTAGAATCATTTGAGCAAAAGTTTTAGAAATATAAAGAAGGTTTTAAGGGACTAAACTATAGATAGAGGATGTTTATAGACTAAGTTTAAATAGAGAAAGTTCTTGGTGGCAAATATGTAAATAAAGTTAGGGACTCCCGGAAAGTCTCAAGAGTTTAGAAAGAGAAAAAAGGATTGATATAGGCATAAGGGTGAGGTAATTGCCTCAAACTGATGATTTATGAGGTTGAGCACGAGCAGGAACAAAACTATAATTTCAAAGAGTTTCAGGTCAAAAAAGGGGTAATTATGGATAAAAAGCACAAAAATTCTAGAAAATAGGAAATGAGGCATAGAGTCTTTTTTATAAACATAAATGATGAAAATATATCCCTAAAGTAATTTTAATGAAATTTTTAGTTTAATGACTCAGTTTGAGGTATTTATCTGGGAATAATTACTTGAGTCATAAGGAGACCTAAAAATATATATAAAAATGGAGAATAAATAGTTAAGAGACTAAGAAGTTTATAAAATTAGTTTAATTCCCAAAACATTAGTAGTGTGAGCTGTAAGAATATTGAAAGCTTATAATACCAATAAGAGGCATTTTACGGGAAATTTTAAAAAATAGTTAAAGAGTTATGACCCAAGAAAATTCATGAAATTTTCATATAATTAAAGGAAAATTATGGAGTAGATAAAAGAATTTTTTGAGCTCCAGAAGGATGATAAAAAATTCAAACAAATATGAGCCAAGTAAATTGGAAAAAAGCTGGTTTGATCCAAGGGCCAATATTTAATCTTCTCTCTTCTTCCTTCAAGATTTCACCACCTAGCTCAGCAAGGAAAATGAAGGATGATGACATGAAGATGATGTATGAGGAGAGCAAGATAATGCAAGAAGGGCATGTAGTGCAATATAGGCCAAGCATATGTTCTTGAAATTTCATGTAACTTGGAGGCCATTTTGGTTAGTCAAGTAGTATAAATACCCCCTCCCCTCCATCAAGGTGCCAGCCAAGTGAGAAAAAGAAGCAAGAGCAAGTATTAAGCTTCAACTAAGGTAAATGACAACTCTAACTCTTGATCTTGTAGTAGTTTATATTTTTTAGCTTGGGTAGGAATTTTAATAGATTTGGAAGCTTGAATTCTTGTGTTGTTGCTGCTAGTTTGAATCTGGAATTTTAGAGAATGACAAGTATGGTGTTAGAAATATGTGTAAAGGATAGAAAAGAGTAGGATTCAAGTGATTCTAACTTGTAATTGATTGAATTTTATGACTTGGTTACTAAAGGAATGCCATGGCCTTGCTATATTCTTGTGCCTAGGATGTGTTTTTGTTGATTCAAAGGCTTCCAATTGATTTAAAAAGGAAAATTATGTGGAACCAAGTTGAGAAAGTGAAGCCAAGAGAAAAAGGTTAAGTAAAGAAAGGAATCTTGGCTATGGTGTGAGTTATTAGTTCTAATAAATTGTATAATCAATGTGGCTATGTTTATGATGTTGACATATCCAAGAGGATGAATTTATGAGGTTGGTCAACCCACTCATTAGTTGGGAAGCCTAAGAATTAAGTTCAAGCAAAAAAAGGAAAAGCTTGTGGTACAAGGTAGTAAACTTACCTAACTTATGTGTTTGATACTTATGCTTATGTATGTTGATGTGTTGACTACTTTGCTTAATTATGTGAAGTATGTATGAATAGATGAAACTCTATTTCTATGAATGCAATGACCATATATATAATGCATGAAACATTGATCATGCACATATGTCATTATGTTAGCATAATTTATAGTAAGTAAGCATGTTATGCACCAAGCATTTATCTTGCATGCATTAGTGGTAATATTTGCTACTGGGACTCCCCCGAATCTCACCTTCCCTTACCCAAACATAATAGGTGACCAAGAATGGAGAAAGAATGCATAAAAGAGTAAGAAGAATGGCATAGAGAATTGGAGAATTATATGCGTCATTGTATTATGTATTAATTCTCTAAGTATGTGTTGAATGTATAAATATGCCTAGTATGTAATATGATAACATGAGCTTATGTGTGATATTTATGGCATGTTCACTTGATTATGAGAAAGCATATTACAAGTTATGTATGCTAGAAGGATTAGTTAAATAAAAGCAAGGTAATTATTAAGGATAAAACATAGGTCCTAGAGTAGTTTTGTTCTGGCTTCAGTTTGACCTACAAATGGACAGATCTGTCCATTAAATTTGGTGGACATAAAGTACACATCCTAAGATTTAAATTTATAGATAATATGCCTCAATTTGATGTGCACATTAGGAGATATTAATTTCCAAAGTTGAGGATGAAAAACTGGAAAGTATAGTTTTTACTAAATGAATAGTTAATTTTGGCTGCAAATTTATTGTACAAATTGAAATGGTTAAAGTTAATATTTATATTTTTTCCTTAAAATTGAAAGAGATTTAAATAAAGACTTGAACAACCTCCATACGAGTTTTCTAAAATTAATTATGATTTTTCAAAGTTGGATCA
Source organism: Leucaena leucocephala (assembly GCA_037074615.1). Taxonomy (NCBI): domain Eukaryota; kingdom Viridiplantae; phylum Streptophyta; class Magnoliopsida; order Fabales; family Fabaceae; genus Leucaena; species Leucaena leucocephala. The sequence continues at coordinate 5,605,151 of CM073528.1, forward strand.
CTAATCTAGAAATTACCAAGTAAACAGTAACCTTAGATCTAGAATGAAAAATTTTAATTTTCAAGCTTAAGTAATGCTTCCTCTAGTCAAATTCACTTCTAATCGTATACTTTGAGAGGTAAAAGTAAGGACATTTCATCTTCCAATTCCCAAGTAGCTTCTTCTAGGGTGAATCCTTCCCATTAAACCTTGACAAGAGATATAGCCTTGTGCTATAGTTGTTTTTGGTCAATTTCCACAATTCTGGAAAGCTTTGGACGATATTTCAAATGCTTGGCTACTTGTACTGACTCTTCATCTATAATGTGTGAAGGATCAGGAACATATTTATGAAGTTAGGATACATAGAATATCGGGTGGATATTAAACAAGTTAGGAGGTAGAGAGATGTGATAAGCTACGACCCAATTTTCTTAATGATTTGGAATAGTCCAATATATCTTGGGCTTAATTTGTTAGTTCAAAAGGGATTGCCTACTCCTGTAGTAGGAGTAGCCTTAAGAAATGCATGTGATCAGTCTTCAAATTCTATTGGCTTCCTTTTCTTATTTAAGTGACCCTTTTGCCTACTTTGAGTTACTAACATGTTTTCTTTGATATTTTCAATTGATCTATGGTTTCTTGTACTAGCTCTCGTCCTATTAACTTCTGCTAACCTACCTCAAACTAATATAAAGGTGATATACACTTCCTACCATAAGTGCTTCATAGGGTGCCATTCCAATGCTAGAATGATAACTATTATTATAAGCAAATTCAACTAATGATATAAATTTTTCCCAATTCTCTCCTTGTTCTAGACTACAACAAGCTGTAAGCATATCTTCTAAGATTTGAATGGTTCTCTCAGATTGACCATCTGTTTGAGGATGATAAGCTATACTAATTCTAGTTTTGTACTAAAACCTTTGTGTAAAGCTCCCCAAAATCTCACTACAAAAGAAATGAGAGATACAACAGTTATTTTGCAGCGATTACAATGAACTACTATAAATACTTAACTTTGTAGCAATTTGGCTTTAAACCACTATAATTTTGTAGCCATTTGACTATGAATAGTGTCATTGGCTACATTTGTGTGGTGCCAAGTTGGAGCCTTCGGGCGCGAACGTGGTGCCACAGTTTGTGGTGACATTTGTAGTGGTTATAATGCTATAAATATGGCGGCAAGATGGCACAAACGTGGTGCCACATCTTGTGGAGACATTTATAGCAGTTCAAACTGAGGTAAATATTCTCACAAGAAGGCAAGAAGAGTAAGGGAATTTCGCAGGGGTTCTAAACCACTACAAATTTCCACAAAACTATTATAATGTTCTAAATATGAAATTCAATTTTTGTTCCTACTTGCGAACTCACTAGGACACATTTATAGAGGTTCTAAACCACTACAAATATCCATAAAACTGCTACAAAGTTCCAAATATAAAATTTAAATTTCCCTTCTATGTGTAAACTCACTGGGACATATTTCTAGCGGGTATAAACTGCTATAAATATCCACAAAATCACTACAAAGTTCACCCAATGTCTATAAATACCTCCACTCCTCCCATTCTTACTATTGCTTCTTCCTCTCTTCCTCCTCCTCCTACATTTTTTCTTCCTCTTTCCTTTATTTAGTTTTTTCTTCACATGGTGGTAAGATAATTTAAATTTATAGGTTTATTCTTGTTTAGGTTTCTATACTTATTCTTTATTAACATGTGTAGTCTTTTGTTTTCAGGTCCTTTTTGATTTACATAAATTAGTGGATCTTCTATAACTTTCTAGCTACCTAATATCAACTTGTACACGTTTCTTATCTTAATTATATCTCATTAAATAAAATATATCAAATTATATAACATGGTACATGTAATATCCTTAATTTTCTGTACTGGTTCCTATGTACAGATTAAACGGAATATATGAGCTCTGTTTCAGGAAAAACATGTGTACCTTTATGTAAAGAAAAGGATTAAATTGCAAAAGAAAGGAAATTAAGGGACCTAAATGCAATTATGGAAAGTTTAAAGTTAGGAATGAAAAGTAGACAAAAATATGGGGTCTTAAAGTGTAATTTTAGCCAAATTAAGGGACTTAATTATAAAGAAGGAAAAGTTCCCTGGGGCTAAAGTATAATTAAAGAAAATATGCCAGAAGTGATTTGCACCGCCCGACAGCATTTCAGTCCCAGATTCTACCAGAAGGTAGGGCAGGTGACGCCGGGTAACCAAGCCTACTACCGGAATTTTTGAAGACTCCAGATAGCCAGAAATGGACTGATCGTCCAAAAGTTATAAAAATTTATACCGGATACCCTAGATTTCAGATATAAGTGGGAAAATACAGGATGATGCGCCTTTATGGGCGGATGTCGGGAAACTGACAGGATACCGATAGGAGGTCTGTAGGAAAAGTTATTCACAAAATAAAGAAATCCAGACGGAGTGTGAGGCCTCCGGGGATCCGGGTAGGAGATTTATCGGTATTTTTAAAGAGGCTGAATGCGATCGGATGACTTCGGTCAGATGACCGTTATAACCCCCAAGGATGCCTGAACACAGTAGGACACTATATCTGGGAAAAAGAGCCGGTGTCCGGAAAAGGTATATACTCGGTAAATAATAGTTAAAATATTCAATGAATTGTGTTAAAGGAAGATTCCTCGTAATACGTGCCATACAGGTAATGGAACCAGGAAGCCCGAAAATGGCGCCATTAGAGGCCCAATAAGACTCTTGGACTGATAGGTGGGCCAGTGTCCAGCAGAACCCCGGAAAAGTGCGAAATTACGAAAATGCCCCTATGTTGTACAAAAAAGGGCAGCAGATGAATATAGGGTATTCTGGTCATTTTGGACAGACCCAGAGGTCAAGACATGTCTAAATAAGGTTGACTAGAGTCAGAATAAGCTTTGACCGGGTCCAGAAAGGTGTGAAATGACGATTTTGCCCTTAGGGATTAAAATAGGACAAGATAGGGCACCAAGGGCATTTTGGTCATTTTGCAGGGGATCTGTAATTGAGTCTGGACCCAGTATTAAAAATTTAATGATATAAAGGGTCTAGATACTAAATGTGAGGTCAGTAGACATAAAAAGGATCTTCAGAAACATCAGATTCAGAAAACGGCACGTTTTTCGAGGCGATGGACCGGGCCGGTACCAGATTGGACCGGAAAGCTTCCAGAACCTCCAAATTTCATCACATGAAGAATATGGGTGGTGAGGTGTCCTATGAGGTGTTCCATGAGGTGTCCAGGGTGATGCAGTAAAAAGAATTAAAGAAAATAGGAAATTCCAGGAAAAACCAGGACCACATGTTCAGATGGCTTCAAAATTACAAGAATGCCATCCATTAAAGCTATAAATACCCCCTTCCCCTCCCATTTTATGCATCCCACGTTTTTGGCAAGAAAAGAGAGAGAAAGAAGAGAGAGAAGGAGAAAGAAAGAAAGAAAGGAAGTTCTGGTGGAGTTGGAAGTAGTAAGGAAGTTCTGAAGCTCTGCTTTTGAGGTAACAACTAATCCTAGCTCTTATGTAATGTCTTTGTGATGTGTTGTTTTGTTTGGTTGATTGTTGTCCTATATGCTATGCTTGAAGCTCTATTCCAATGCTATGATCATATGTTATTGAATATAGAAGCATGCAGCATACTTATCTATACACAGTCACAAGCAAGCACCGTCACTTTGCATTACATATTTTGTTATGATTGTTGTTACTGGGATTCTTTTGAATCTCATTCCCAAACATAACATTACAGGGGAGGTTCTGTCAAAATAAAATTTGGAAATCTTAAGAGACGCCGGTAGGCTGCCAAAATTCTGATAACGAAGACGGAACAAAGAAAGGAACTGATACGTACTGTGTACGTAGTGCTGTCTAAGGAGGCTGGAAGTGAGTGGACCCAGCAGGTTCATCCAGTCTTTCCTGGGTACTACGTAGAATGGTAGTTCGCATAAGGGAATTACCGAATCGGTACAACATCAGTTACTTTCTAAAGAAGAATTGTAGCAGTTATGCTGCCGGTTGTTAGACAGAAAAGGATGTAATAAAATATAAGGGAGTTAATCATGCACTAATTTATAACAGTTGATTATTTGATATTAATTGTTATCTGGCCTGTATGACTGATATGTGTTGGCTGTAGGCTTGAGTATGTAAAGACTAAATGCTGAAAATAGGCTCAGTGAACAGTAACTCGTGAAGACCCATTCATGTTTGATAAATCATTAAAAATAGTAAATGATTGAATTAATGTACGAAATTTTTAGGGTAAAAAGTAGACATACTAAGATTTAATTTGATATATAGAATGTCTAATTTGGATGTATACACGAAAAGATATAAATTGTTAAAGTTGGGACCAGAATGCTGGATTTAGGAGAAAGTCATTGGATGAACAGTAAGATTGAAACGTTGACCCACGTGAGATTTGTCAAGGATTGGTCAACCAATGATTTTTCCCTGAAATATATTTGAGTTAGCTTCATGTAGCAATGAACCACTTCATTTCGATTTTTATAGAATTAGTTATAAATTTTCAAAATCAGGTCACTCATCTGGAATTTGCCACAGTGAACAGTACTCGATATGAATAAAATTCCAGATTAAGTGTTTAGACTTCAATGACCCTGAAAGTGGTTTAAGTGCTACTGAATGGTCCCTAAGATGTATAAATATAAGGATGTGAAAGTACAACTAAATAATATACTCAATTATCATAATAAAACTTTAACTTATCAAATTTAATAAATTATCTACATATCTACATATGTACATATACACATACATACTTAATAAACATAATTTTTTTATCAAATCTAAAATATTTGTATCAGTTACAGAATGGCTACAAAGTTTGATGCTACGCTAACATTTTTTGTTTCCCACCTAAAGTTAATAGCAGTTTTTAAACTGTTACAAACTCCTTTAAACCGCTATAAATGGTTCTAGCATTTTGACTGTCATGAGTAACAGCTTTCCTTAACCACTATAATCCTATTTTTAGCTATCGTATCCTACTTTTAACCATTCAGATTATGTATTCAAAAGTGTATTTAATTAGTGAAAGCATTACTTTGGCCCAAACATGAAAACTTTTAAATTTAACTCTCGGGGTATTATTCATTTGGTAAATTCCAGATTAATAGTTCAAATTTGAAAAATCATAACTAATTTTAGAAAACTCGTATGGAGATTGTTCAAAGCTCTAATGAAAGATCTTCTATTTCCATTTAAGGTAAAATATGAAATTGAACATTTACTGGTCTATTTAATCCAATTAAATTGCCAAATTTTACTATTCATATGGTAAATCCTAAAAGTTCTAGATTCTGTCTCTTAACTTTAAAAATTCATTTCTCTTAGTATACACATCAAAATGAGACGTGTTACCTATGAATTTGAAGCTTTGGATGTTTAATACAAGAAATTAAAATTTTGTGAAATAATTCCTTTATTTTCTAGGTCAAATTGAAGCCACAACAAAACTACTTTAGGACCTACATTTTTACCATTTCACTTTCTTCTTTTAATTCTCATAAATTCATCCAACAATCATAAACCATCAACTTGGATTCTCATACACTCATATACATTATGGGATCATGCTATAAATATTTCATACATTTTCCATTCATATAATAGCATAGTACATATCATGAATATAATTGGCAAAGCATACAACTCATGCTAAAGCATGCATTTTCTTTTGATATTTCTTCCGTACTTTAGCTCTCCTCCATGCATATATTTTCCATCATGCTTGACCTAAATTGATTGGTTATGGGAGGGTGAGATTCTAGGAAATCTCAGTAGCAAACGGTACCGTTTAATGCATACGAGATGAATGCAAGTACATGACATACTTCATTTATCTTTCTTAAGCTTTCATACATATTAGCATGCTCAATGCCTTATACTATCATTCATGATCATAAACTCATAAAGGGCAGAGCATATATCATTCATACATATCATACATCATCACCACATATCATAAATATATCAACACACAAGCATGAGCATCAAGCATACAAGAATAGGTAAGTTCACTACCTTAAAATTTTATCCTTTTCTCTTTGCTCCCTTTGTCTCCAACCAAACATTGGTTTCTTGATCAAGTTCTTTAACTCATTCTCTTTGACATCTCATGGCCCGAATCACAATTACATTGTGTATACAACATATTAGAGCCATTACATGAACATTGTACTTCAAATTCCTTAAATCCCTAACTCTTAACTTAATTCTTAGTGTAAGTGGTTTAGCTTTGTAACAATTGTTTTCTTGGACCAACCCTACATAATTTTGTCCAAGGAATCCAAATATAATCTTGGAATTATGAAAATAAAATTCCTCCTATGAAATCTGTTTAGAACAGTACAACATCTTCCTAAATTCTAAAAATTCTCATTTTAATTCCAATACTTCAATACTTGTTTCTCTACTTTATCCCACACAATTTTTTATTTTAAAATTATTGGAAGCATTAAAATCATAAAATTCCATTACTTTCTAGGAACATGAACAGTGATAGAAAGGGAACAAACATAAAGTTCCAAGATTGCATGGTTTCTATAAGCTTAACTACTTAATTTCTAGCTTACTCCTCTTTGTTTTACCTTATTCTAGCATCAATTTTTCCTTCCCCTAATTATGTTCAGGTTTCAGTCATCCATGGAAGAGGAGGGTAAATTCCATTATTTTCTAGCTATTTAACTAAAAATAAATCCTCCTAGAACACGAGTAAAATCTTGATCAAAGTACTTACCTTGCTTTCTTGATTCCTAGCTTTCTTGGTCCCTTGGTTTTCTTCTTCTTCTTGTGTCTAGGTGTATTTTGGAAGAACCTCCCAATTTATTTATAATGCCTGGCAAGAATGAGAAAGGGAGGGGTTTATGTAGAAAATTTCATGGGTGAATAAAGAGCTTAGATATATTCTTGCACTATTTGAATCAAGGGCCAAGATTGATTCTTAATCTTGATTGCCCACCAAGCCACTTTATGACATCATCCATGACATCATTTAGGGCCTTGTTTGGCACAATTTAGGGGAAAAACATGATTGGAGAAATTTCAGTCAAATCCAGTACTAGCTCAGTCCAATTTCTCAAAAATTAGATTGTCCTATAAATCTATTTTTTTTAGATTTCATAATATATTTTATGTCATTAAATATAGTGCCTATATTTTTTCAATCACTGATATTGTTAGACTCAGTATTTATCTAATTACTTCCCTTAAAAAATGACTAAAATGCCCTTGATTCACTATTTTGTACTACATTAACCCTGAGGTATAATTGTCATTTTACACTTCTTTGCACTTCATCAGAATTTGTTTTGACTCTAGTCAATCATTCCTGTGTCCCTCTTTGACCTATTGACAATCTCCAAATGACCAAAATATCCTCTATTCATCTCTTGTTCAATATTATAACATTGGAGCATTTTCGTCATTTCATACTTTTGAGGGTTTTTTCTGAACATTGGCCCCCGTAACCATTGGAGCACATTATTAGACCTTAAGGCATCATCTTGAACCTTTGACCATGTCCAATCTCCATTATTAGCTCAATTCCCAAGAAAACTTCCCTAAACATATTTATTCGATATTTTATTTTATCTTAAATTCTATTATAAATTCTACAGAACTCATTTTTGAGTTATATTAGTTTCATAATTCTTATATTAATTTTTAATTTTTTTTTGTAAAATTTCATCTATTTCTAAGATCCAAAAGGTCCTGTGATAACTTCTAGACTTTAAAAATTAATATAAATTATTTAGGACCTCAAATTAAAATTCTGAAAAATATACCTGACCCAATTACTATTCCCTATTTACTAGTAAAATTGAGGACTGTAATAAATTTTTATATTAATTATAAGATTTTTTTGTAAAATTTTATTTTATTCTGAGATCCAAAAGGTTCTATAATAACTTCTAAACTTTAAAAATTAACATTAATTATTTAGGACCTCAAATCAAAATTCTAAAAAATATGTTTGACCCAATTACTATTCCCTATTTACTAGTAAAATTTGGGACTAAAATATTTCTGGGCAGTTCTGGGCTATTTTTAGCTCAACTTTCTCATAATTACAATTTCACCTATGGATTTGACAAAATACACTTTAGGACATGAATTTGCCTAATTTCATTTTAGTCCTTTTCTACAAATAAAATTATAATTTGTACATGAAATCTCAAAACTCAATTTAGGTGATTTTTCTATTTCCCTTAAATTTTCTATATTTACAAACTGCCCCAGAGAGTTTTCATATTTACATCTAAGTCCCTATACTTTTATTATTTACATTTCAGTCCCAAAAAAATCTCCATATAATTCTAGAACTTCTGCTTAAAGGGGCTTAGTAGTTTATCTATTTTAGGCTACTTTTATGAGCTTTTAGGCCTAAACAATTGGGATATAATAGTATCTGTTATGTAAATCGCTACAAAATATTGTTTTAGCAATTTAAACTGTTACAAATGTAAAAAATGAACCGTTACAAAAATTTTCTTTTTTGAAGTGTCTATATGTAAATCTAAGGTCTCTATTAGACACTATACTCACAGGTGTTCGATGCAATCTAACTATCTCTTGTACATATAGATGAACAAGTTGCTAAAGAGAATAATAATTTTAATAGGTAGGAAATGAGTTGTCTTAGTTAATTGGTCAACTACAACCCAAATTGAATCCTTTACTGATTTAGTCCTTGGTAAATGTACTATGAAATCCATGGTAATATGATCTCATTTCCATTCGGGAATTGGTAATTGTTGTAGTAGTCCAGAGTTCTTAAGTGCTCTATTTTAAATTTTTGACATATTAAGCACTTAAATGCAAATTCGGCAATTTCCCTTTTCATACCTGGCCACCATTACATTTTCTTAATGTTTGTAGATCCATGGTGGATGGTATAATTACTCAAGTCCTTCTAAAATTTTATTTCTTATCTCTCCTATTTCAGGTACACACACTCTTTATTGAAATAAAAGAGTTCCATATGAGGCTTGGAAAAAAAATCCTCCTATCCTATCTTGCTTTGTAGAAATCTATCTTTTTGTTGGCATTCTCGAATTTGGGTTCTCTAGTCACTTTATATTCTAAGGTCACTTAGTTGCAAACTATGGAGTAGGATGGTCATTGAGATTCTTAAATCCCTGAAATATTCTAACATTTGATTTTCTCTTACCATCAAGGAGGAAATTTGTAAGGATTTCCTACTTAAGGCATGAGCAACTATGTTTGCTTTTCCAAGGTGACAGTGGAGTTTAAAATCATAGTCCTTTATTAATTCCATCCATCTCCTCTTTTGCATATTTAGTTATTTTTTATCAAAAGGATACTTAAGGCTTTTTATTATCACTAAAAACCTCAAAGCTAGCTCCAAACAAATAATGTCACCAATTTTTTAAGGCAAAAACTATTGTAGCTAATTATAAATCATGGGTAGAATAATTTTCTTCATGTGGTCTAAGTTGTCTAGAAGCATAAGCAACAACTCTCTCTTATTGCATTAAAACGCAACCTAAACCTTTCTTAGAGGCATAAGTATAAACATTAAAATTTCCTTGAGGATCAGGGAGAAGTAAGACTGGAGGCGGGGTTATTTTTTCTTTCAAATCATCAAAGCTTGCTTCAAACTCAGAAGTCTTTTTAAATGAAACTCCTTTCCAAGTTAATTTTGTCAAAGGTAAGCTAGCTATCTGTGAAAATCCTTAAATAAATCTTTAATAATAACCAGCTAATCATAAGAAACTCCTTACCTCAATCACGGTTTGGGGTATCTTCCATTCTAATATAGCTGTTACTTTATCAGGATCTACTGATACACCTTCCCTAATATACATGACTTGGGAATTTTACCTCCTTAAGCCAGAAATCACCCTTCTCAAATTTAGCAAACAATTGCTTTTCTCTAAGAGTTTGTAAGACTATACGAAGATGTTCTTCATAGTCCTCTATTGACTTAGAGTAAACCAAAATATCATAAATAAATACTACAGGAAATTGGTCTAGATATAGTCTAAAAATTTGATTCATATAATCCATAAATATAGCTGGGGGATTTCTCAATCTAAAAGGTATCACTAAGAACTCATAATGTCCATAATGAGTCCTAAAGGTTGTCTTAGGGATATCTTCTGCCCTAACTCTTATTTGGTGATATCCATATCTAAGGTCAATTTTTGTAAATATCGAGGCTCCTTTTAATTGATCTAAAAAGTCACCTATCCTAGGAAGTGGATATTTATTTTTTTACGGTCACTTTATTTAATTGTTGGTAATCTATACATAATCGAACTCCCATCCTTCTTTTTAACAAATAGAACAGGAGCTACCCAAGGTGAAACACTAAGTTGAATAAATTTCTTTCTTATAAGTCTTCTATTTGGGTTTTTAATTTCTTGAGTTCTATGGGAGATATCGTATAAGGTTCCATGGAGACATCGTATCGGAAGGGAACACATCTAGAAATTATCTCTGGGTATGTCTTCAATGCTCAATTTCTCCTTTGGTACTTCTTCTATCTCCATACTCTCAGGATAGGCAGTGAGATGGGTTAAGTGTAGATTGATGGGTAAAAGGAAAAATTATAGAAATTTGGGAACAATCTATAATAACTTGATTTTTAGTTAGCCAATCTATTACAAAAATGATATCTATGTTTTTCAAAGGTAGACAGACAAGATGAGAAAAGTAAGAATTATTATCTATTTGTATATGACAATTAAGACAGCCAGAAATCGTATCAATTTCCTCTCCTGTAAGGGTGGAAACATGTAAATGATATGGTAATTTGGACACAAGTTTAATTTTTCTCACACAATCAATAGCTATAAAGGAGTGAGTAGCTCTAGAGTCATACAGTGCAAGTAAAGGAACATTTTGGGTAAAACACATACCTTGAACCAGATTTACAGATTCCTTGACACCTTTCTTCATTTATGGTATAGACTCTCCCTTTCGTCACTGGCTTTTGATATGGGTTAGGTTCCTCAAGAGCTTCCCATGGGTTTAAGGTACAATTCCCTACAAAGTGGTCAAGTTTCCTACAAATATAATAGACCTTTAATCCAAAATAACAAGGCTGATTCCCATGGAATCTGCCGCACTTATTGCAAGGAGTGGAACAGAAACCATTCCCTTTTCCCTTATCCAATAGGGGTTTAAAGTTTTTCTTCTGTACCTCCGTTCCTATTCTTGTCCCAAAGGTTCTTCTTCTTCTATTTCTCTCGATCAACCTCCATTAGATACTTTTTAACTGCACAACACTTGCTCGCCAAGGCTAAAAAATCACAAATTTCTGAATCAATTACTACTTGACGGATTTCATATCGTAATCCTGCTTCAAACTTTCATCTTTCTAGGTTTTGTCAGGGTTATTAAGTCAACATGATGAGTATTTAGAGATAGATTTAAACTTAGCAACATATTCATCTATTGTCATCGTAACTTGAAAGAGATGCAGAAATTCAATCTATTTCTCATGCTTAACATATAGGAGCGGCCATCTGCTCCATAGCACTTAGTATATTGTTGTCTACACCACTACTACTATGTAGGCTTCGGCTAACCTGGTGTCATCTTCTGCACCAACGAAGTAGTTAGTAAATCCTAATATTTTACTTTATTAATATTGGTTACCCTTTCACTTAGGCATAAAAGATAAGACTTTATAAATTACAAAACTATTTAGGATCATTTTTCTTTGATACCAAATTATTATCCTTCACTTAAAATTACCATTATAAATATATTATTATTATTTTATATTTCTAATTATTTTATCGGATATAATTTATTTACTACTATTAGTACCATAGTCTAAATTGACTAATTTACCTTATCAAATAGTAATAATTCAGTACAAAAAAATTGATTTTTAGCAGCGACTAGGACAAAAGTCGCCACTGAATGCCTTTAGTGGCGATATTTTGTCGCCGCCTATGAGACATTTTTCTTATATGAAAATGTGTAATATAATAATAAAAATAAAAAATTAATAAATAACTAAATAAATCAAAATATAATAATATTGATGAATAATTCAAATCATCATATAAAATATCAAACTACTTCAATTACTTAAACATATTTAAAATGAAATAAAATTGTTTAGTTTATACATAAACATTATATGGAAGGACTAATATTAGAAGTAGAAGAAGTAGGCGTCTGTGGTTGCCCCGTTTACATCAAGGCAGCGAATTGAGCTTGTATCCTTTGCTACATTTGCTCCATTAGTCTTTGCTTGAATTTCATATGCTCTTCTTTCATCTTTGCAAGCTCTGCGTCCATTTTTTTCTCCCTCCTCTTGAAATCTTTTATCAAACACTTCTTACAATTAGGCACGTATACTTTGTACAACAGAACTATCACTAGATTGAGGGCGATTTCTCTTCCTTAAAGGCTCTGCTCCATACCTTTTCCTCTTATATACCCTAACCTCTCACCAAGAACAGTCACCAATATTTCCTTTGACGTCATTCAAGCATCACTCTCTAAATCTTGGTCTTGTTGCTGAGAAAGTTCGTGCATATGTCTCTATAATAAAAACATATAAAAATATTATATTAAAAATAAAAATAAAATATAAAACTATAATGCATACATGAATCTATCCGGAGTATGAATTAGCCCATACTACTTGTCTATCTAATGTCTTCCTAGTATGCGTTATCTCCCACAGCTGGTCAGGAGGGGTACGTTGTCCAGTAGTTGGATCTCTCTACAAAAGAATAACATACAAGAAAAAATAAATAATATATTTTTAAATAAAAAAGGATTAAAAACTTAAATTATAGTGGTGATAGATTGAACTTACTTTAGAATAGTCAATCTCTGCAAATGGTCGAGGACCACAAGTGTGTTTAGTCCTTAATTTTTCTTAGTTTATCGTGTTCCTTGCACTTTTGTTCTACAACAACATTTGGTAACTAATAATAATTTAATTATTGAAACCAAACTATAATTTAGTTAGAAGGATAGTGAGGTACCTTAAACATGTCAGTATTAAAATATACTAATAATAATTTGCAATCTTGAAAACTAATAGTTTGAGGAGGATCAGCTGACCTATCCTTATCAGTCTCATATTTCTTATAGTGGGAGCGCAGATTGATCTTCTAATTTCTGAATTCATTTTGTAAAATAATTAATATAGCTATATGAATATTTTCTTCAGCAATTGCATCAGTATGTTCAAATTTATCTTGAAACAAATTAATATAAACACTTTATATAATAATATTTTTAAAATCATATCCTGACCATATTTTTTAAAACTATTCTTCCAGTTACCTCCACCATCCCTGAAAGAGACTGTAGTTCTAAGAGTTAAACCATAATAATTAGAAAAGTCTCTTGCTTATGGACCGATTGTCCTTGACATAAAATATGAAAAATTGACTCGAATCTTTGCTCCTTATACGGTCCTTAAATTTACATTAATAGACTTATATACTCCTATGCGCTTGTTGATTACACTAGAAGAGCCTATCATTCATGTTGAACACTGTTCAATTAAATGTTACATGCCATCTAAATCAATTATTATAAAATTAAAGCAAACTTACCTATACTACTATTTGGAGTATGGGGAGTAGGGGAGAGTTGGTAGGCATTTCCTCAAGTTATTGATAAAGGGATCGAGGTGAAATAATAGGTCTTGATTGAGGTGTAGAGCATGTACCTCGGCTATTTGTGTTGTCATGAGATGTAACAAAAAGACTTTTCCCATCTCGACCTCTCTTTAATACTGACATATCCTACAAAAATATACATTCTATTTAGGAAGTAGCAATCAATCAAATTTTAAACAGCCATCAATCAATAATCAATCTAAATATTAATAAAATCTACTATATCAATTAATTTCATTCAATTGAATCTTCTGTGGTACTATCACTTCTATCAATGTCTTCTGAGTCATCAGTTTGTTCTATTTCATTTCTATGTCACTTTCTTATTCAGTATCACTATCAAAGTCATCAAGAAGATCATCTTCATCACTAATCCAATCTCAATGGAATTATTTTTATTTATTTGTGATGGTTCTCTTTGAGCTAAGATATGAATTTGTTCATCTTCTCCATATAAGTTAATGAAAATATCATCAGCTTGTGTATGACTAGCATGATAAATATTGAAGCCTACCACCAACTGTTGATAAGCTTCTTTATCAACCATAGGACCTTTTAGCCCACTATCACTAGCATCATTCTCAGTTGGTACATTAAACAAGTCACATAGGTTTTTTTGACAACCACGAGCCAACCAGGTGCAACAATGTCATCCACATAGAAAACTTGCTTAGCCTGATATGCTAGAATAAATGGTTCATTAGTTTGTAATGAATATCGCGTGTTGATACTTATGAACCTATACTTATCAACCTTATATCATTTTTCATAATGCGCCACATCCCATCAATGACACTTAAACAAGTATACTTTTATGTTGCCTATGTAAGAGAACTCATAAATATGCTCTAACACACCATAATATTCTTTATCAACATTAGTGTCATAATCCTTAGCCACGATATCATTGTTTTTTTCCTGTTGCATGATCTTTTGTGTGAAAATGAAACCCATTGCCTATGAACATGGAATAACGATTGACCATCGTTAATGGACCAATTGATAAACTTATGAGTTTATCACTCACATGGCCTTGTGTAGACAATGATGTCACCTTTAAAGACAAAAGTCATTTGTTAGATATCTTATACTAATGTAATTGTTAGAAATAACATGACTCAAAATATTATAACTTACTCGTATTGGTTTTGCTTACTCCTTGATCCTTGGACTTCAGACTCTGTTGTATATTCCCTAAAAAGTTTCATAGCAACAAGAAAAATATACATGATGATAAATAAATTTTCTCTTTAAGTCAGGCAAACTTACTCCATAAATGGCCAAACTTCTTCACAATTTTGGAGCACATACAGTCTTGGTTGATAGTACTCTTCATAAGGAAGAGAAATGGACTCACAATGTCCCTTAGCTTAATCACTTTTATTAAATATTGAAAACTCAGGGTTAATATCATTATTCCCAAGTGGCACATTAAATTTCGTAGGAAAATCTTTCAAATATCTTGAGCGAAATATGAGACTTTCATCGCCAAGTATCTTTCTATAATTAATCCTTCAGGAAAAGCTTTATTGTGAACATATGATTTGAGTGTCCGTAAATACCTAATGCATAAAAATTAATTAACCTTTTATAGTTATGAATGATAAATATACAATGATATTAACGTATTTTACCTTTATATTGGATACATCTAACAATATTGAAGTGGTCTAACAACTTTTACCTCTCATGCCAAGTGTATTGGCAAATAAACTATCACATCAAAGAAAGTAGGTGGAAAGATAGTCTCCAACTTACACAACGTCAATATTATCTGACTTTGAAGTTTGTCAAGTTGTTCACAAGTCAACCACTTTGAACAAAGATTTTTGAAAAGTCTTCCCAACTCTATAATTGATTCACACACTTTAAAAGGTAATAACCCACGTATTGTAATTGGAAATATCTCTTGCAATAACACATGGTGATCATGACACTTCAAACCAAATAATTTTTGCTCCTAAATGTTGACACATCTTGAAATATCAGATGAAAAAGTATTAAGCACTTTTAAGTTAGCCAAGAATTTTAAAAGGGATTGTTTCTTTTTAGGGGATAATGTTTAAGAAGCAAGAGGAATAGAAACATTATTACCATCTACAACTGTGTGCATATCACTCATAATTCCCAAATCCATCAAGTGGTACCTACTTTTAATTGTATCCTTTATCTTTCCAACCAAATCCACCACCGAGCACATAATATTATGAGAAACATTTCTTTCTATATGCATCACATCAAGATTATGTCGTATTAGTAAATTCTTCCAATAAGGTAATTGAAAAAACATACTTCTTTTCCTCCAATTATAAGCATTATTATGTGTATGACGCTTTCATTTTGTACCCTTCCCAAATGACACATCACCCAAGTGTTCTAGTTTCTTAGGTACTTCGTCTCTAGTCAATGGAATTGGTGGATCCTTATACTCTTCTTTACCATCAAATGATACCTTATTTTTATGCCATGGGTGATTTTATGGAAGAAAGTAATTATGCCCTATGTAAGATAACATGCTCCTTATCGAAATGTAATGTGTGTCTTTGTGGCAACATGGACATGCAAGTTTACCTTTAGTTGACCACCCTGAAAGGTTTCCATATGCAAGAAAATCATTTATAGTCCATAAGATTGCTGCATGCATGATAAAATTTGATTGAGAATATGCATCATACGTCTATTCCCCTACTTCCCACAGTTATTTCACCTCCTCAATCATTGGTTATAGGTAAACATCTATTTCATCACTTGGACACTTTGGACTAGGACTAAGAAGTGTCATCATAAATTATATCCTTTTCATATAAAGCTAAGATGGCAAGTTCTATGGCACCAAGACAATATGCCAGATACTATGATTGGCACTCATATTCCCAAAAGGTTGAAATCCATCACTTGCTAAACCCAATTGAACACTTCTTGGATCAACAGAGAAGTTAAGGTATTGGTGGTCAAAGTGTTTCCAAGCTGAAGAATCAACTGGATGTCTCAGTACATCATCATTTGAGTATTTTTCCTTGTGCCACCTCATTTCTTTAACTGTATCTCTTGAAATATAAGTCTTTGTAGCCTTGGTGTTATGGGAAAATGCCTCAAGACTTTATGTGGAACCTTTTTTCCTTTCTATTTGTTTAAATTCCATACAGGCATCTTACACTTAGGGCATGATTATGCATTTGTGTTCTCTCCCCAATAAATATGCAATCATTCTCACAAGCATCAATTTTATAATAATCTAAACCCAGATAATGAATTATCTTCTTAGCTTCACAGAATGAGTCTGGCACTGAAGTCCCTTATGGGAGAACTTCTTTTAACAAGCCTAACAACACATCCATAGATTTATTACTCCAATGGTTAAGGAACTTCACTTGAAACCACTTTACAATAAGAAAGTTTGGACTTCTTGATACAACATGGACAAAGTTTAGTTTCAGCATCTTTTAATAAGTCAAAGAACATGTTAGCCTGAACATTAGGTTTTCGCTCTCCTAGTCACTAGTATTTGTATAATCCACACATGGAACTCCATATGCATCACATACAATTCTTACAAAGTTCTCATTATTAGTATCATTTTCTAGGTCATTATTGGAAGTTCCACAATCTGCCTAAAATCTTCTAATTTCCCCATGCAACTCCTATGCCTTGTAACTATTCTAGAAACCCTTGCTCAATAAATATGTCCTAACACCTCTTCTCACTTTAAATACAATATTCATGCATCTTTTCCTAGGGAAACATATTTGATTTACAATGCCAGGTTGACTAAATGACCATTATAGAAATGCACCCACTTCTCTAGTATATGATAGGTTGCCTCTATCTTTAATATGTAGCCAACTTTTATCCATTTATATTCCTTAAAAAGTTAAACCTAGGAAAAAACAAGAAAATCCAATAAACATATCAATACATAAACCTTGTCATAAGCACTAGGTAAACATATAAAATGATCCACGCATTGACAAATTCTTAATATCTCAACAGGTAAGTTTCTGTTATTGTATGTTAATTAATTATATATTAAGATCATTAACACTGTCTTTAATTGTCTAATTGTTATTGGTGAAATATTCTAATACACACATATTTTTACCAAACTCCATATGACAATGCAGGACGATTAAGCAAAAATTGCTCTGCTGCCGATTATTTTTCTTCATTAAGCATATATTATACAATTGAGTCTTAAAGAAAATTGAAGACAACTGAGATTACAATCATTATTCTTCTTCACATTACTATTCAGTGAACATTGCTTTGATTTTCCTATTTCATTAAACCAAACCTAAGTATGAGGTCCTATTAATTAGCTCAACTAGGTTTCTAGAATGCATTCATATCAGTCAACTTCAGAGACTATTTGATAAATTCCAAAGTTTTATTAGCTTCAATCTTTAAGCACTACAATTCTATTAGCTTAGGAATCCAGTTCGGTTAGCTTCAATCTTTACTTATCTAACCTAAATAGCCCATTTTCCACTAATAATTGACTTTAATCAGTGACCCAACCCTAAAGTTAAAAGAAACACAGCAGACAGAGCTACGATGACAGTTAGTGTGCTCATCTTTGTCAGTCAACAACACTATAAGAGTTCAATATCCAGTATCCCATGTTTGATCTCCAACGTCCTGAGCTCCTCCCCTCATCCAGCTACCCTTATGATGCTTGAGCAATTTGCTCATTCTCTCTTTAATCAGTGACCCCACCCCAAAATCAAAAGAAACATATCAGATAGAGCTATAAACTACAGTTAGTGTGCTCACCTTTGTCAGTTAACGGTGCTACGAGAGTTCAATATCTAGTGTCCTGAGTTTGATCTCCTGCGTCCTGAGCTCCTCCCCTTTTTCGACCACCCTTCTGACGCCTAAGCAGTTTACTCTTTCTCTCTCTTTCTCTATATATGCGCTCTTACGCTCTGGTTCTTGACATTTCTAAATTAGCAGAGTGGACGAGAGATTAAAATTTTAATTGAGACTTTTTATGGCAATTTTTATTTATCGCCATTGAAAATTCACAAAATTCTTGTTGTTATTGACCTTCTACGACAAAGTCTCCACAGAAAGTCCTTCTTTTAGAGGTGACTACCTAATGTTGCCACTAAAAGTCTTCCTTTCAGTGGAGACAAAAATAGTGGCCGTTAAAAGTGTACTTATAGATGATGAGAGAAAAACATAATCTAGGCGCTAAGTTGAAATTTGGGTGAGAATGAGTGGGAATGATATGTTTGATTAAAAAAGGAGAGGGAAAAATTAATTTAGGCACTTAAGTTAAAATTTTGGGTATGGATAATATTTTATATATATAATAAAAAGTTCAAATATATAACAAAAGGTATATTACATAGATAGTTACATAAGCACTTTTGATAAATCGTGTTTAGGGTTCAAATCTTGTGACTCAACCTTGTTCTTTTTGCCATTTAAAGTATATTAATGCTCATCATAAATCTATTTATAAGGTACGTTATTTGTCTCTAATACATTTAATTTATATTATCCCTTCACTCTATTCCTCTCTAACACACACAGAGTAGGTATGTATGTATTTCACTTTCTCTTATTTCTCTCTATCTTTTATGCTTACTTACAATCCTCCCTGTCTCTAACAAACACACTATATGTATATATGTATTTCACTTTACTTTTTTTCTCCCTATCTCTCACTTTATCTCTCTCACATATGCACACATCTCTCTCTATCTCCTCCCCCCACATTGTCTCTAACACATATATACTAACTCTCACACTCATTGACACACAATTAAAATATCTCTCTTCTACACACTCCCTTACGTCATCTCCTCCTATCACATAGGCCACATTATTATCTATATAATATCTTTTTATTACAATAACAATATATAAAATTTCTTTATTTATTCTTTAAAAGTTACATTATTCAATAGTTTTATTATATATATTAGATAGTTGTTTAAAAATAGTTCAGATTATAAAAAAATTCTACGAAGACTTTGAGTGGCGACAATTGTCACCGTTGAAGGTGAGAAATGTTGCCACTAAAGCCTACCTTCTGCGGTGACAGAAAACTGTTGCCACAGAAACTACATACTTTTTGTGGCGACACAATTTGTCGCCATAACAAATATTGACCTTTTACGGTGATACTTAATTGTTATCACACAAAGTCTTATTTTTCAGCAGTGACAGAAATCGTCACCACACAAAGTCTTACTTTTAGCGGTGACAAAAAAAGTCACCACAAAAAGTCTTACTTTCAGTGGAGACTATATTGTTGCCGCTGATAAGTCATCGCCAAAACTCCATTTTTTTAGTGATTATTATTTATTAAGTATAATAATGATATATATATTTATCCTAAAACTTGTGAGCCACTTACGATAAACATACATTTATAATCATGGAACTAATTTATGAATAGTATTATATATATTCTTTAAACATACATCTATTTGTTATACCTTTATTTGAACAATTCAATTATTTATAGGTTATGTTGCTATTATTATTTAAATATAAAACTTGTGAGAATAGCCTAGGGAATATTATTACAATCTATGTATATAAAATTGGATAGGAATAGGCAGAAATCCAATAAATTAATATACTCACTACAAAAAAACTAAAAGCTTCGGTGATTTATTTGTAGCGGTTACTCAAAAACTGCAGCAACGTGTCACTTTGTAGTGGTTTATATGTTAACTGCTATAAATTTGTAGATGTTTGACAATGAACATTGTCAATGGAGACATTTGTAGTGGTTATAACTGCTATAAATATGGTGCCAAGCTTGCGCCATAAGGCAGGAACACAATTATAGTGGTTTAAACTACTACTAATATTTGTGTCATAACCCGTGAAACTTTTTTAGTGGTTTAAACCGTTACAAAAATCTAAGTTGATAATTCAAGAGCGTTTACAACAATTAAAAATCAAACTTCCCAACGGATGACTGTCTGGCTTTTGCAGTGGTTATAAACCACTGAAAATACCCTTAGAAAATGTGGCCTTCTGATTCCGCTTTAGGGTCATTTTGTAGTGAATTAATCCACTGCAAAGGCCCATGAAGACCAATGCTTGTCCACGTGTTAGAGACCATTGGGGATTGGCAAAGGTTTGTCTTAACTAACCGCTACAAAACAATGCACTTTCAGCAGCCTATAAATACCCCTATACATAATTTTAAAGTTTTACTGTTTGCGAGTAGTGAAGCCCTGGTGAATTGTGATAAGAACTCTTGCTTTATGCAAATACCAAGATTTTAGTCCACTTTTGAGGTATGGATATAAATTTTATTGACGTAGTTTATTTATTTAAAAAGTTGATTTATTTATTTAATTTAGTTATATTTTTTTATAACTACTTCTTTTACATTATTTAACTGTTTATTTAGTGTAGTTTAGACAGTTAGGTGGATTAGGAATTCTTTTTTGACTATGAATATTTTTAACATGATGGATCTTTTTTTTATTTGTTGATAAGGAATATAAATTGGATGTCAATTACTTGTATGACTAGGAATACCTGTCTATTAAATAAAGAATATTTTTATTTGTTAATTATGATTGTGATGAGGAATATTTTACAAAGTGTAATATTTTGATTCTTGAATTATAAATTTTTTCAGTAAATTAGACTTTATTTATATATTGATTATATATTATTGATAAGTACTATGGATTAGAAAATTTGTTATTCAAATCTATTTAATATTTGTTGATATTTTTTATTTTAAATAGGATGAGTCATCGACATAGTAAGGAGATGATGGATGAGCCATACAGACCTAGGCTTAGCCAGAGTGCTAATACTAATGATAGGGATTCTGAGTTGGGCAACAGTGAGATGATTATGAGACTGACATGCTCAACGAGACATTAATATTGTCTCTATTTGAGAGAGGAGCTCCTCAGATTGGAGAGTATTCTTGCCAACATAATGTAAGCGAGGGAGCAGGCGGGGGAGGAAAGGGAGGTGGGGTTTCCTAGGAAGGGATGAGGGGGTGGAAGATGGCTAAGCAGAGGAGCAGCCCCATCGAGAAAGGTAACAAATGGGGTAGTTAGTAGAAGTCATAGGTAAGCATTTATTTAATTTTTGTTTTACGATTTGTAATTTGAATTTTATATAAGTTGGAATAATAATTATTTTTAAATTACACTTATTTTTAAGTTACACTTTGTAGACGAGCAAGGGATAAGGTCAACTAGTATGATGACAGCTATAGAGTCTCCATAATTAGGAGGGGAATATGATAGTGTTGGTCAATTATATGGACTAGCCAATCTAACAAGGGGTTAGTTGTATAACAAATACCTATGGTTGCTTGCAAAGGAGTTGACCCATTTCCCTATCAACAAGACCACCTGACAAGCGATGGATGCGCCGATCAAGGACAAAACATGGGAACTCTTAAAGGTAATTAAATTTAATACCATCAATTATTTATATATGAATATTTTGTTAAAAATTAGCATTTAATTTACTTAATTACAGACTAAGTTTGTGGTGGAAGATCATATGTAGGGGAACACTATGAAGAAGTTAGGGGAGGACTAGAAGAACGTGAGGTTTGAAACATCCTTACTTCTGTATGTCTTAAAGACTATTCAGTAGCATTTAGAATCACTTACAAGACCTTGGAAGTCCACTAGCTAAATCTGGAATTTTACTCTTCTCGAGTTACTATTCATTTAGTATTTCAGATTAGGCAATGAACTTTAAAAAATTATAATTAATTCTAAAAAAATCAAAATGAAATGTTTCAAAAAGCTACGTGAAGATAACATCTTGAAATTTAAGAAAAAAATAATTTCATAACCAGATTCTTAGTCAATTAATACAGTTTAATGGTCAAATATTACTGTTCATTTGGTGAAAAATCCTGAAAACATATTCTAGTCCCTAACTTTGGAAAATTCTTTCTCTTTGTGCAGACATCGAAATAAAGGTGTTCTTGGAGTCAAAACAAAGTTTGGAATGTTAAATAAATGTCTGTAAAATTTTATGCATTTTTCTCATCATTTGCTATTTTTTCATTACATCATGAGCATTGTGGCTCAAACATATTATAAAACATCATTACTTGCAACAATTTATACATTCATCATATAATATTTATATTATCTAATCCCTAAATTTTCTTCATGCTTCTTCATCCTCTTTCATTATTAATAAACCTGTTAGCATTGGGATTACATGAAGGGGGTGAGATTTCTAGGGAAATCTCAGTAGTAAACGGTACTAAACAATGCATGCATTAATGTAAATACTTGTGCTTGCTTGTGAAAGTGTTAACATTGTGTAATATGCATGCTTCCATGTAACATATGAAATACAATTGGACAAAGTAATCATAGAAATAGAGATTCAATCATATACACAAGCAACACAATTCAACATAGCCATAGTACAACCAAGCATAACATTCGATACATACAAGTTTAGGATAAGTTTACTACCTCATATACTTGACTTTCTTTCACTTTAACTTTGCTTTGCCTCTTTCTTCTTACTTCTTGATGTGTGGCATCACATAATCATCCATCCATTACAATCTAACTTTCTCTTGAAAATAGAGCTCATTTAATACATTAACTTTCCTTAATCTTAACTAATGGACTTAGCCTTTGAATCAATTGATGTCTTGATTTTACCCTACAAAATTTCATTTTTTGAATCCATTTATGAGTTTAGAATCATGAAATTTCAGCTCTCATGCACTATTCTGGACAGATTTAAAAAACATGCATAATTCTTCCAAAAATTCTCATTTTGATTCCAATGCTTCCCATACTTGTTTCTTTACTTTATCCCACACAACTTTTTATTTTAAAACCATTGGAATCATCAAAATCATGAAATTTCAATCACTGTTCATATGAGTAAACAGCAAATAGAGAAGAATTCCAAGAATTATAACTTCCAATTCCAATGCTTCTAAGGTTCAAAACCTATCCAATCCTACATAAAATCATCATATAAATTCAATGGAAGCATTAGATCATTGAAATCCATCTCCTATTATCATGAAAAGTATAGACCAAAAGGACTCAACAATGGCAAAGTAAAAAATATCAACTTGATTCAATAACCAATCAACTAACTAGCTTGTTTAAGCTTCAATCACATAACTCTAACTTTAATTTCTTCTTTTTCCTTTCATCTAAGATTCTGGACAGCACATACAACTTAGAGAACACTCAACTTTTTTCCATGAAAACCCTAAGTTCAAGCCCCTAAATTAGAGGAAAATAAGTTATGATATATTGCTTACCTTTAATCTCTAGCTAACTTGAACTTTAGACCTTGAATTCTTTTTTGTCTTTGTTTGAGTTTCCATTATGACATAGCCTCCCCAAGGTGTCTACTTTCACTGTTTTGAATTAGAAATATGGGGGTATTTATAGAGAAATTCAATGGAAAATGGATGGCCAAGATCACTTTGTGCACTATTTGATCTAATGGCTCACATTTATTCTTGAATTAAAATGTTCTTAAAAGCTAATTATTACATCATCCATGAAATCATAAAGGGACAAATCATAGAGACATGTGGCACAATTCCAAGGAAGAGAAGCTTCTGGAAAAATTCTAGTCCAATCTGGTACCGACTCAGTCTGATTCCCCAAAAAACAAACTGTTTCCTAAATCTATTTTTTTTGAGATTCCATAATATACTTTCTGACCTTAAATCCAGTATCCAGATTCTTCCTATCATTGACATTCTTGTATTGGGTCTAAACTTAATTACAGATCCCTTGGCAAATTACCAAAATGCCCCTCAGTTCCTCATTATTCACTTTAACATCTCAAGGGCATTATCGTCTTTTCACATCTCATCAGAGTATTCTCTAACCTTGGTCAACTATTATGGGAACTCTCCTTGACTATCTAACCTTAGTCAAATTACCAAAATGCCCTTCGTCTAACTTTGACTCAATGACACAACATAGTGGCACTTTCGTAATTTTATTTTTTTCGGGTATTTATTAGCCCTAACCCACACACTTATCTAAAAATATTATTGGACCTATAAGTTAATTTGGGCCCTCTAGATCTACTATCTTCATGGGCTCAACTCTCGAGAAATTCCTCTGAAAAATATTTATCAAGTGTTTTAATCTACTGTAAATTCCATAATAAATTCTATAGAATTTCTTTTTGAGCTCTGTCAGTTTCATAAATTCACATATTAATTATAAGAATTTACTGTCAAATGTCATATAATTATGAAGTCTGGAGGATACTATATTAATTTTCCTTTTTTTATAAATTCATATCAATTTTTTGGGACCTAAAATCAAAATTATGTGTTGCGTTGAACTGATCAGAATAAGTTTCTTTACTTAAAAAATTTGGGACTTATATGATTCTAGGCATTTTTTGGCTTTTTCCTGCTCAACTTTCAATAATTACTATTTTGCCCCATAACTTTTGAAAATTACACTTTAAGCCCTCAACTTTTCATAATTACACTTGGCCTAAAGCTTTTGTTTACCTTACACTTTGCACTATAGAACTTTAAAATTTTCATTTTAGTCCATTTTCTTTATAACTTTGTCTAATAATCACTTTTCCTCTCTATTTATCATCACAATCCTTTACAAATATTTTTCATCTATTAGTCTTATACAAATAGGGGAAAAGTATGATATGACAAGGTTGGCCTTGTTTTATCGGGCAAGTGGTGATGGGACGTAGAGTAAGGAGGACATAGCGAACGATGTGCCCGATGGTGTCCCTACGCAAGATTGGAGGGAGTTCATAAGATCGCAGTTTACATCGTAAGCTAGGGTATAAATTTAGTTAATTAAAGTTAGAATATTTAATTATTCACCCATTTGACTGACCACATAAGTTACTTCATTTCAAGAATTGTCACAAAGAGGTGCCACGAGCGTTCGTCACCAGACCATGT
Source organism: Leucaena leucocephala (assembly GCA_037074615.1). Taxonomy (NCBI): domain Eukaryota; kingdom Viridiplantae; phylum Streptophyta; class Magnoliopsida; order Fabales; family Fabaceae; genus Leucaena; species Leucaena leucocephala. The sequence goes on from CM073528.1 coordinate 5,630,700, forward strand.
GGCATAGGGACGGCTCAAGACCCTTCATAGTTGCTTACGATGAGATCGTAAGTAAAGAAATTAAACTATTTATAAACTAATTTGTACATTGTGTCACTTAGAGATGATATTTCCTCCATCCTTTTTCACTGTCATAGTTCACTTGATGGTCCACTTAGTTTGAGAAGCAAAGCTTGCTGACCCAGCTCAATATCCCTAAATATACCCTTTTCAGAGGTATGAGAAGCTTTATCTTTTCATATTTTATTTGGTACTTGTGCTTCCACAAACACGCGCCGTTGTTAATCAAATGTGACAGTGCATATTTTTGGAAAAATTGAAAACATATGTTCACAATAAGACTTGGCCATAGGGGTCAATAGCATAAGGTTATTTAGGAGATGAGGTCCTAACTTTTTGTTCAAGGTACTTTGATGACATAGAGATGTCTTTTAACTGCCCGCGTTGCATTGGCAATGCTCCTCCTCATCCTACCATGTCTAGTTATTTGTTCCCTCCTATTGGAAAACATGTTGGGGGATCAAAGTTCTTCAAACTCACTCCCACTGAGAAACTAAAGGCACACAAACATGTTCTACTAAATTGCAGCCAAGTTGAATATTTTCCCCTATAAGTATATATATATACATAAATTAAATGCACATAGTTTTTATACTTGTAATTCAATTTATTCATATCTAACGCTTAGATTACAAATTACACTTCATTATATAGGGAGTACAGAAGTAATGTCAAGCACTAGCTACAAGTACGTGGATAAACTTTTGTTGACGCTGATAAAAGAGTCAACCGAGATTTTCCTGATTGGTTTACATGACGAATGCGTAATGACAACAGACCTTACACTGCCAAATTTAGAAATCTTTCACTTAGCCTGTTAGACAAGGTATACCGCGTGTAATGTTAATGGGTTCAAGTTATGCACAGTTACATGTGACTAGGGATTACTAACACAAAGCTCTGAGGTTTGTGCCACATTTGGGATGAGGAGTTATGCTAGTAGTAATAACGGCCACATATAAGGCATCACTTATTATGGAAAGCTTATTGACATTGTTGAGTTAAATTATCAGCTTTTCACAGTAACTCTCTTCCAGTGCTCCTGGGCAAACATGACATCTTCATGGGTTCTTACTATTGATGACTTGGCATCATATCTGTCAACTTTTCTAGGCTCATTCATATAGGTGAATATGAAGATGATGAGCCCTTCATTATGGCCTCTGAGGGCGCACCAGGTTTATTATGTGGAGGATCAAGCCAAGGGATCTTTTTGATATAGGCAATAGTGACATTACCACTTACAATAGTGAGCCCTTACAACTGACAAATTTTGAAAACTTCTACTCTCAAGTTGATGGCAATTTAGCCATTATTAGGTATATGTCCTCTTCATCCAAATTTAAATTTCAATTCATTATAATCTAAGCATAAATTAAACTTGACAATCTTTTGTTATCAAAAATCTCTTTTCAGGCAGGGTGATGATGACGATAAATGACTTTTATTACGCTTTGAATCCTTAATGTAACATTTCTTCTTCTACAAAAATAATTATCAAAGAAAATAAAATGTTTGTAAAAAAATAAAGAAACACAAATTTGTAACGGTTGTGAAACATCTACCAATTTTACCAACAGTTAACTACTACAAAATAAAAAAACCGCTACAAAATCATACTTGGCATCTACGAATACCTCCCCTCCTCCCATTTTCACTTGCTCGGAGCCTCAGTGCTCCTATTCTTTGATGGTTTCTTTTCTCTTCTTTCCTTCTCTTGATTCTTCCTTCATATTGTGCTAAGATTATATTAATTTATAAGTTTATTTGTCTTTAATATTTATATATTTATTTTTAACATAAGCATTTATTATTTTTAGGAGCTTCCTACACAAATTATTGGATATATTAATCATTTCTATGCCATATCTTCACTTTTTAACACTCTTGTACACCTTCTTCATTCATCTACTTCAATAACTTTCTATCTATCTAATATCAATTTGTACACTTTCTATATCTTAAGTATTTGTCATAAAATAAAATATATTAAATTTAATTACATTGTACAGCTAAATAATAAATTTAATTATCACAATAAAACTTTAATCTATCTAATTTGTTATATTATTTATATATCTACATAAAGACATATGTTGTACTAAAAATTTATATATTTAATTATATACATATAAGTACTATTGTAGGGATTTTAAAAATTTTATTACAATATTTGTAGTGGTTAAATAACTCCAACAAACACTTGAAGCGGAGAAAATTCTTTCTTTAAAAGTTTTTGAACTTTTGTACTGGTTATATAACTACTACAAACTTTTGGTGCCAACGTAAAGATTTTAATTTGTCGCCTAAATATTTCATTGCCTTACAATTTTCTGCCAACTAGTTGTTATTTTGTAGCAGTTTTATAACCATTACGAAAGTTTTCCCTTACATTTTTGCATACAAATTTATAGTGGGTTCCAACCGGTACTAAATTATATAAACCACTATAAAACATTTACATAGGTTTGAGCGTTATGTGTAACAGTTAATTAAACTGCTACAAATGTGTTTGTAGCACCTGCATTTGTAGCTGTTAGATAAATTGCTGCAAATATACTTTCCAGTGGTTAGACAAACTGGTACAAATATACAAAGACGTAAATTTGACCATTGCAAAACACCTTATTTTTTTTGTAGGTACTCCAACATTGAAATTAAAATACTCATATATTAGCCGATGTTTCCATACATCAAGTAGGAAATTAATAGAAAATATCCATCATGAGAATATCTCTAAAAAGTTCCTAATATCAGTATATACATTAGACTAGTCCACTCTTATTTACTAAGTATAAGAATTGAGTAGACACTTAATCTACATAGTAGCATCTTTTAGAGGGTTAACAGGTAGGTCTTGTCCTTGCTCAGGGGCTAACACATGTCTTCAATCGAGGGAACATAGATAAAGTTTTCCACATGTTCATAGAAATTAAGAAAAACATAAGAGCTAAGGGGAGGCGAACTAGGACTATGTGGTGGTGGAACAGGTTTGTTGGTGACAATGTTGATATTCTGGATGACATGGAGGTTACCAACGCGCATCTATTTAATCGAAACAACGATCTCTATGATTGACATATAAGACATTACGATAACATATGAGTAATACTTAAATAATTTCAACTAATAATGCCCAGCTGCTCATTTAAGGAGAAAATGTTTTTAAGCACTGCAATACAATTTATATGAAAAATCCTGCACAGATAATAACATTTTGAGCACTAATAATAATTTCAACTAATAATGCCCAGCTGCTCATTCAAGCATAAACTATTTTTAAGCACTGCAATACAATTTATGTGAGAAATCTTGCACAAATATAAATAAACTTTTGAGCACTCATGATATCCCAATTTGACAAAATTTTGTCACCTAGACAGACTAGAGCGTCCCCTACAGTGGATCCACAATTCACAAAGAATAATTTAGGCATTCAGAGTCCGTAGACAACACTATTATCTGGCATATTTCTCATATAATAAAATTAAGATATAAGTTATCATAATAAAATTATATGTCAAAATCATGATAAGAAAGAGTACATATTAAGGTTAGTATTACTCAGTAAGAGCAGAGTCTTACCTTATCAGCACGTTCTTCCTCTCTCTATTTTCTAAATTTTCTTTTTGTTGTTAACTTAACATGTTTACTAATAGGAAATTAAAAGTGATAGACCTATATATATATATATATATATATATATGCTTGGCATCACTTCTTGTATTCTCTAGAATTCTCTTATTCATTTATGACTCATAATTGTTTAACTAAATCCTATGTATAATTCACTTGGCAACTTCACCCAATTCATTTATTAACTTATCCTTTTCAATCTTGTTCCTTAAGCCTGCAAAGATGTCACTAATTACTTCATAAATAATGCCCCTATATACATCATTTATGAGATCACTTGTAACTTACTAATCTTAATATATTCACATGCTATTTTTAATTAAGACTATCTAATATACACCACGCACATACACATGTGTGTATATGTATGTTTTGATTTTTGAAGCCATAAATAGATACTTATTATTATTTTTTATAAATATTCTAAATTAGATATATATATTTCAGGGTATTACATTAACAATTCCAAAGAGTTTCCTTTTACAGTAAAAGTTTCAATTTCAAAATATAAACTCAAGTGAAGTCAATTAAAGCGTGGTTAGAGAAGAGATCATAATGGAAAATAATGTTGATTCGAATTGAGAAATAGAGGTAATAAATTATGAAAACTAAAAGACTATAATGTAAATGATACAAATTACTTGAGTGATAAAACTTCCCAAGGATGGATGTGCAGGTATGCTGACCACTGCTCTAGTGCTCACTCTATCTAACCCTGCTTGATCGTATACTATATACAATGATGCATTACTCAAAAGATTAGGATATTTTCTGAACAAAGAGGGTAAACTGATAGCATATGTTTTAAGACAGTTGAGACCATACTAAGAGAATTACCTGAGCCATGATTTGGAGTTAACTACAATTGTGTTTGCACTGAAGATTTGGAGGAAATTACCTTTATTTATTCTAGTCTTAGGTATTTAGTGAGTACAAGAGTTTTAAGTATCTAATATACTAAAAGGACTTCAACAATAGACAATGAACATGAATGGAATTCCTAAAAGTATAATGACTTTGAAGTAAAGTAAAACCTAGGAAAAACTAATACTATTGCTGATACTGTAAGTCAGGAGCATATATTCAATATGAGTTTAACTAAGCACTACTTTCTAGAAGTGTTGAGGGCTATCCAAGTCCTTCGTATAGAGAATGCTACCTTGCTTGCAATACTGGAAGGATACGACTTCTATCAGAATCTGTAGACAACACAAATAGAGGATGATCGATTGGGGGAATCTAAGAGGAGTTAAAGAATGGAGAAGTTTAGGATTATGTCATTGGGGATGCAGTTATGTTGAGATGTAAGAAAATAATTTGTTTTGTTAATGATGAAGAGATAAAGAGAACCATTCTTAAGGAGGCTTATAAGAGCAGATATGCCATGCATGTAGGGATAACGAAAATGTATAATGACTTGAAGAAGGAATATTGGTGGCCAAAGATGAAGAGGGATGTGACAAATTTTGTGTGGAAGTGCTTGAATTAGAAATTTAAGATTGAACACAAGAAACATTTGGGATTGCTACAAAACTTAGAGATCCCTAGATGGAAATGGGATAATATTTCTATGGACTTTTGAAAGGAATTGGAAGACACGTAGCGGAAATTAACTTAAAATTTTTCCATTCCTTGCCAGGATCTACCGTATGTGTTTAAGTCAAGTGGGAAGAAGCATTACCCTCAATGTTCCTCTGCGACTTCCACAGCTCCTCTCCGCGGCTGGTGATCTCCTTTCGATCGCAAGAAGTCGATGGAGTGTTCCTCAGCGACCTCCACAGCTTCTCTCCACGGCTCGTGCTCTCTTTCTGATTGCAAGAAGTCGATGCCTCAGGTCGGCTCCCTCTACTGGTATCCACACGAACAGCGTTCCAACCATGAACAACGTGCTAGCGTCTCCTGTCCCTCCAAGGCTTTCTCAACAATTCATCCTCTCCGTCTCTATTTCAGCAGTTTCTTATCTGTAAACCATTTGCAGATTCCCTTCGGCCTTTTGTGTTATGTGTTGTTCAAAAACGTAGCTCCTAAAATCAGATATATAGGATGCTCTGCGTTTTTCTCAACCGAATTGGATTTTTGGAATTAATCTATATTAAATCCAAAATTAATACAATATCATATATTGTATAATTTGATAAGAAACTAAATAAATAATGTTTATATTAAATTCTTCCCACAGATTTAATTCACCTATTTATTTAATTTAAATAAAGATAAGATTGGACTATATTTGATTTATTCTCATAAATCAAATTTGAGATATCCTATCAATTTGAATTTCAAATTCAAACGTGATAGAGATTTAATTTATCCTTATAAATTAAATCTTGTAAATATCTCTTATATGAGATATTCTATCAATTTGAATTTCAAATTCAAACGTGATAGAGATTTAATTTATCCTTATAAATTAAATCTTGTAAATATCTCTTATATGAGATATCCTATCAATTTGAATTTCAAATTCAAACATGATAGAGATTTAATTTATCCTTATAAATTAAATCCTATATATCCCTTATATATAATGTATATATACGAATTTATATATATATACGAATATAAATATAAATAAATATATACATTAACCTTGGATCATTCATTGAATCTGGACACGTCTTAGATTCAATGAATCTGGACATCATAGCTCGTGTTGGGCTATTTTTTGTGCGACCCTGTAGGCCCATATGAAGTTGGCAGTTGGTCATTTGCTATACTGGCCCATAAGTGGCAAGTGGTCTCTAGCAAGACATAACGACTACCCAAATCATATGAGGATCGATAAACGATGTAACCTTTTATACAACCATATCATGTCCCTTCTGTCACGCGATATTTTGGTCATGGATGAGGCATGGATAATGTCATCCTCCTATTCCTGACAGTTACTTTCTCGATCCCTGAGTAGTCTGACTATAGAAATGGAACTACCTTTCCATTACAGTATGGCCATACGTTTCTCAGACTCACTTATCGAGGGGCCTAGTAATATCTCTCTATGAATGTGAGGGACAAATTCCATCTTGACCATTCACATTCCTCCGCATGAAAAACCACTAAGCCCAAACATAGTCTTTATGATCACTCGGTCAAAAGTGACTTTTGACTAGGTCAAAGCTGAGCGTTTGTCATGTAGGAATCCATGATGATCTCAGGTCAAAGGGCATAGTGACATGGTTTGTATATGAGAGAAGCTTATCACGTAACCCATGCAACTCTCTCATAGCGGGTCGGTCCAACACCTTGTACTCTTACATGTGCCTATGACTTTGATTTATATCTCTATACATCTTCAAAGTCATACTGGCCTTATTTCAAATCTGCTCCCACATAGATGACCGACCAGGGATATTTAGGATAAGATCATGAATTATCCAAGGATGGTCATCACAATAAACATGCAAATAATATGATAACACAATTAATAAATTCATAAATCAATAATATTCATAAGACAATGATTGGCCCCTAGGGCACATTTTCCAACAACTTTATCATGGGTTTACCAAGGATATTGGTTGATCATGATGCCATATGGATAATTGTGGGGTGATTGACGAAGTTAGCATATTTCCTTTCTATAGCAAGGACATGTTGAGAGGTTGACATAGTTGTATGTAGATTCTTATACTCTATGGAGTACTAGAAAGTATAGTATCTAAACATGATCCAAGGTTCACATTGGATTTCTAAAGGTCATTAAAAGAAGCTATGGGCACCCAATTGAAGTTTATTACAACATATCACCCTAAATTGATGGTACACAGAAAAGAACTTCCAAACCCTCAAGGACATGTTAAGAGCTTGTGCTATAAATTGAAGGGAAGCTGGGATAAACACTTGTCGGTGGTAAATTTTGCATACAACAACAGTTATCACTCCAAAATTCAAATGTCCCTATTTGAGGCATTATCTGTGGAAGAAAGTGTAGATCGCCTATTTGTTAGACTAAACTTAGTGAAAGGACTATTATTGGGCCTGATTTGGTGGATAAGACTATAGGGAAGATTGAGTTGATTAAGCAAAAATTGTTGACAACATAAAGCCAACAAAAGAGTTATGTAGACTAAAGGAGGAGGCCTATGAATTTAGTATTGAGGACCATGTGCTCTTGATGGGTCTTATTCTCAAAAGGACTCAGTGACTACTTTTTGTGATTTTGAGGGGTTTTATTTTTGGTACTTATGCTCAAAGAGACTTAGTAATCTACTTAATTTAGGCTAATTTTTGGACTTCTAAGCCCAAAATTCTATATGTATAATTCTCCACCTCTTAAAAGAAATTTTGTTTTCAAAATTTGAAGGTTAAACCTCTTTTATTACCCTTATTGAGAGGTTAACTAAAGAGAATATTCCAAATCATAGCTCATTTTTCAAGCATTCATAGAAATAATACCCTTACTTTTAGGTACTTTATCTTAACTTCTCTCATTCCACCCTCTCTAGGAACATTAATTTGGAATAGTGCCTTGATAGTAAGCTTATCATCATGGTATTTGTTGCACCATGATACCCTAGACCTTTCTTGCTTTGCCTTTGTCATATCTTCTTGCTTACATCATCTTTAACTTTACCTTGGGGTCCTATTTCTCTATACTCAGTCTATCCACATAATATCTAAGGTTTCTTTCTATAACACCCTAGTTAGAACCATGCGATACTTAGCATATTTACATAATTTTACTCCAATTACAAAGGTAAATAAAGAAGTTAACTAAACAAATTCCATTTAATACGGTATAACCATAATATAAAAGAGGCATCCTACATATGAAAAGTATCATGGTTATAAAATAACCATACTTATACCTCACTAATATAACCATGTTAGACAAAGGACTCAGCCCCTAATTATAAAGAGCTTGCATGCACCTGATTAACACAATCACATAATAGAATAATAGTTAAGGCATAATATCTCATAGTCAATTGCATAACAAATATAGGATCCACTTATTTGTTCTCAATCACTCTGATAGTCAAGTGTGGATCAACGGCCCTTAGGACAACCAATAGAATAACCAATAATTAATAAATCGGAATAAACCAATAATGGTAAAGTTCCAAAATAACTACTAACCTGAAAGAATAAATCAGAAGCAGTCTAAAGTTCCAAAATCCAAAGTCTATAATGAATGCTCAAGTTATAGGTGGTAATTAAACAAGAATCAAAACTTAAACAACTTGACGAAGCGTTGATCACTAGTATGGTGACTTTACACTTTCAATGTATTCCCCGCTAAGTCTCCCCTATTATTCTCACATGAAATTGTAAAAGTAACAGAGTGAGACTACTATCTTAGTAAGATAAATTCATACACACCTTACCTATAAACACCCATATACTATGAGGTTTGGGAATATACAATTAAACAATAATTTATCATAGTAGAGATTTTCACTAAAGAATAGATATAATGTTCGTAAATGGTAGTTCAAACAAACTAAGACATCATACAATAATTATCAATCATGGTTAATTACTATTGTTCATTTCTTGCCTTATATCCTCCTTATAATTTCTAACTTGAACCCATAGGCTATATGCTACCCATGTTATCACTAACCCTTGCAAGCTTTTCACAAGTGTGATACGGACTAGCTAAAGTCTGTAGAGCAAACAAAGGCCATGGGTTCCTCTAGGGAAGCGGTGTTCTGCTCCTCTAGGTTTTAATACCCAATATATTGTCAGATATATTGTCCTCAGGGTAACTTTCCTTGGGATACCCTTGGAGTTGCCATGTGGTTGTACTGCCTTCTCAAGAGGCCAACCATAGTGTGCATTATAGAAGCAAACCACGTGGTAGAGATCACATCACTAAAACACCTCACAAAAAATATCAATATAACTCAGTTCAAAATAGTTCACATGGACACATATGCATGCCAAATTCATTTACATCAATTACTTACCACTCAATGCTCATAATCCCATATCATAACTTTATAGCACAATCAACAAGTAATAACACAACTTCCAGCATGCATCCCAATGTAAAATTAATCAAATAAAAAAAACTAAAGGCAATATGGACCACTCACCACAGCTAGAAGTTATATGCTTATTGCAGTGAGTGAATCAACCATGTTAGTTCTTGTAATTTGGAAATATTGTTATTTGCTCACTTTGCTTCACGACAAGAGAATATGAATGTGTTGGTCTCAGAATACCACTTTTCTACAAGCCTAAGAACAAAAGTCGCTCGTTTGCATTTCATATGTGGAAGACTTGATTCCTTCGATTATTTTAGCTTTCTCCATACATGTTCATATTTGCAATGAAGCCTTTGTTCCCAGGTGTGTCAAGTAAATCTTATGTGTGAAGATAACATTTGAGGTATGGAAATGAAGTTTTAAGAGAAAAGGTTTTAGGGAGATTATCAGATTGTGGGTTTTTGATGCATAGTTTAAGAAAATGGGTAATCTTTCCTCCTAATGGTGAATCGATCAGCTCTACTTCACTTATTTCTATCTACATTGAAGAAACAAAAAATGCTCACAAAAAAGCTATTTAATATTTTCTTCTCCATCTTCTCCTGAGAAATACATGATTTTACTCTTAAAATGGCATTAGTACTACTAAAGACAAAATTCTATTGAATGGAAATCTGGCAACTTTTATTGGGGTGGGAAGGTATTTCTAGGAATGTTTAGATATTCCCTTCTTATTTGCTTGATCTGGTAGGTGCAAGAATAGGCACATTCTTTCAAAGAAATAGAGGAAGAGTTCTTATGTACCTTTACACTTATCTAGATACTTGGACCTATTGCTGGAATTTATAGTAATGCAACTATTATTCATATTTGCAAAATTGAGCCAACTTCAGGGCTAGAGCATGTAGAGGATTTATTTATAAAGATTACAACCATGCAAGGGAAGTAAAAATGTTAAATTGAAAACTAGTTTTCTCTAGCACCAACACAAGGTAAGTTATGCATCATTATGTTAGTTGAAAGCACTAATTATTATCTTACATTCTAACAAAATGAAATCATTTTACATTTTCTATTTTGTGGTTAACTTTAGTGGGTAACAGCATATTTTCCTGCGTCTAAAACTCACTGTGTTAGGTGGTCATTAGAAGAAAATCATCTTCTTACAAAAGTTAAGAGATTCGGTCATACCTGAGATATGGATCAGTTTCTCTAGTAGCCACGTGATAACCCAGTTACTCTAATGGATTCGGGTATTTGAAAACAATAAATACACTATCAAGAAAAAAGAGAGAGGAGAGAGCAAAAGTCTATTCAGGAGAGAAATTATTATATATGAAAAAAGAAACTATACTAATCTCAACAATAATATAATAATGGAGATTTTCTAAAAGATACTCACTTATTTCTATCTCATAATCCCATATCAGTATCCTGCGAATATCCCATTCAAAATTCAAATTTTGAACAAAATAGAAAATCTTTTTAGATAATAATCTAGACTTTTGATTACTATCTCTTGAGCCCCAGATTATATGGGCTTGGGCCCAATCCACTAAGGGTAGATCTGAGCCTAAATTTCAATATCACTCACTTACACTTGGTGGATTAGATACCTTGGGCATAGTCTCTTTCTCTTCTTTCTTTCATATTAAGTGCTTTGTCGTGACCGTATGGGCATGATATCTCTACTTAGTTGTCTGTACTAAAACTCCCTTTTATAGGACTAGCATAAGGCAACCTCCTTATGTAGCTTGAATTTAATAATATGCCTGAGATATTCTAGATTTACTGATATATACTTTTCTATGGTCAATATAATCCCTCTCAAATCAATACTTGACTTAGATTTCCTTTCTCGTAAGCCTAGTGTCCAAACTTATGAAAACGAAATATCATAAGGGGTATGTCCTAGACACTAGCACACGTGTATGTTGTAGGTAATTTTCCTTTCGCCCATACATCACTTTGATATAGTTCAACCACTTTCCTAGTGTAATTTGTCATATCCCAATTTTTAGGCCTAGAAGTCCAGTTTGTAGCCTGAAAAAGGAAGGCTACTAGGCCATATTGTGCAGAAGTCCTAGAAGTATACAAATATTCAGGGACTAAACTGCAAGAAAGTGAAAATTCAGGGAAAAATAGTTAAAGTCCCTATGGGCATAATGGAAAAGCAAGAGGTGTTTCTTGGGAACCAAGCCACCAGAGTGCTTGGGCTTGGTTAGAAACCCAAGATGACATTTTAAAAGCCCAAAAACGTAGGCCCAATATTTGTGGAGTTTAAGAGGCATTAAAATAATATTTTAGTACTTTTCCATAAAGTAAAGTTACCCGGTTAAGGATAGAACTGGGAAAAGTGATCATATATGACTGTAGACCATGAGGTGGCATGATTATAGGAAAAGAAGAAAAGTTAATGACACATGTCATGAGATTAGAAAAAGAAGAAAAAGTAAAAAGGACACGTGGCACAATCTCGGCCGTTCATTCTAAGAAAAGGCTCTAGAATTCTCTGGAGAGGTTGAGTTAGCTGGTGAGGTATCCCAAGGTCCCCACCAATTGTGCCGCATACCCCCTGAGGTGTCCTTCGATGATGTCATAATGGTGAGTCATCAAGAAGGGTGATGTCATCGTGATGATATAGGCAAAGCTTCTTGAGGAAGCTAAGTGATCTGGGCCATTCATCACGATTCAATCTGAGCCATCCATTCCACCTCCACTCACCTATAAATAGACCCTTCCCCCTCCCATTTCAAGGCACACCATGGCAAGGAAGAGAAAGAGAGAAAGAAAGGAAAGAAGAGAAAGGAAGGAAGGAGTTCTGGTGGAGCCAAGAGCAGTCTAAGGAGCTGATGGACTGGGCAAAGCTTATAAATGAGATAAGTAAGTTATCTAGTCCCTAATCTAATAAAGTAGAGGATTGCTCTTAGTAGTTAGAATAGAGAAATTTCTCTATTAATAAAGGTAGCTAAAGAGAGAAAGAAAGTTAGGGGAATATCAGAGTAAGGATATTATCCTTAATTAAGCATGAGGTAAGTTGAGCTATACTGGATAATAATAAAGATATTATTATGCTATGTATAGGCTCTGAATGATGAAAAGAAGGGGCCTTAGAGACAAGGCTAAGAGCTGGAAGGAAAAGCTACACACCAGGTAGTAAACTTACCTACTTGTATGCTTATGCTGCTTGGATGTTTTATGTGATGTTTACTTACTTTGATGATGTGAAGCACGTATGATCACGAAATACTCTGTTTCTTTTTATGCTATGGCCATATGTTATAATTAAGTAACATGGAAGCATATATGTTATCATTATGCAAGCATGATCATTAAGTACATACATAGTAACATCAAGCATATAGTTGCATATATTGTATAGTTATCATTTGCTACTGAGATTTCTCCAGAAATCTCATCCCCTTGCATGTAATCCCAATCTTATAGGTATGTTAGAAGAGGATGGAATAATCATGGAGAGAAGCTAGGGATTGGATAGTACAGAAGTTATGCAAAGATGGGGCCAGAATGCTGAAATCAGGGGAAAATGTAGGATAAACAGTAAACTTCAGATGTTGACTGACATGGACTTGGTCAAGTTGTGGTCAATGAGTTATTTTTTTCTAAAAGAAAATTAAGTTAGCTTCACGTAGCAATTTGAACCACTTCATTTTGCTTTTTTTAGAATTAGTTATGATTTTTTGAAGTTAGGTCACTCCGCTGGAATTTACACAGTGAACAATACTCGCTAGGAGTAAAATTCCAGATTGTATGATTTGACTTCAATGACCCTAGAAGTGGTTCCAAATTCTACAGAATGGTCCCTAAGATGTATGAAAATGAAGATGTTTCATAATTCCTTAGATCGTATAGCTATCATGATCATAGGATATATGCTAAAGTAGTAGTTGTTGAAACATACCTCTATGATATTGTCAAAGTCAAAAGATACTAATAAAATGATTATTCCTTCCTTGGGCTCACACAGCAATGAAAAAGGGTTATTTCACTTGGTTTCCTTTTGTAGTTCTTCTAGCACATGTATTAATCATATACTATGGTGTTACTCTTATATAAGAGCGTATGTCAATTTGGATTTATCATTAAACAATATAGATTTAAGTTTAGACACTCGTTATCTAGACCCAAGCTATTCAACTCTACTCATCTCATATGATATCAACATTGAAGGATTTCTTATCTAGCTATAGGTATAATGGAAAGGGGTTTCCATGGTTTGATCCAATTTTATGTACATAGATCTCATTTGACTTGCTACACTTTTGTCGATGTGACATATAATTTATTTTTCTTCTCTACCATATTAGTATTCTTTGTCGCTTTACTGGTGAACACAAATGTCTCATCTTTGTACATTCAACCTGAGCATCAAAGGCAGTTGTTTGAAGAGAGCTAACCTTTCTAACCTGTATGACATATTAGACATTGTATACTTTATGTCAATATGATTGATATAGCTATGATAATTGGGGTCTTTCGCTATAGCTATATTATTATCATAGTACACTAACACCAGATTGGCACTCTCATTTCCAAATCCAAGGTGTTATATGAATCTTTTCAACTATAAAGCATCTTACATTGTTGCAGTGCATGCCACAAACTCAGCATCCCTAGAGTTTAAGGCAATGCACATTTGCTTCTTGCTACTCTAACATATAGAGCCTTTGTTTAGCAAGAAGGTATAACCCAGAGTCGATCTACGCTCTTTCTCATCTCTACCTACATCAGTATCGTTGTATCCTACTAGGCATATATCACTTTCTTCATAACATAGTGCATAATCAATTGTGCCCTACAAGTATCTCAAGATTATTTTCACTGTCTTCCAGTATTTCTCATTGGGGTTGAACTAGAACCTACTTACTAGACCTATTGCATAACATATATTTAGTCTTATACACATCATTGTATACATTAGATTTCCAATAGCACTAGCATATGGAACTCTTTCTATCTTATTATTATCTGACTCAATTTTGTGACACATATCAAGACTTAAGGTTACTCTTGTAGCAATAGAGATATCCATGGGATTGTAGTCTTTCATATTGAATCGCTCGAGTATCTTCTTGTTATAACTCTTTTGTGAAGAAAGAGGATCCTTCTTGAATTATCTCTTTGGATCTTAACTCCTAGTATGTATTCTGCTTCACCCATGTCCTTCATTTCAAAGTTTGATGAAAGTCATTCTTTAATAGCTACTACCGAATCTAAACTATTTTTGGCCCATAGTATATTATCTACATATACGGATAATATAACAAAATTATCCACAAATAGCTTAATGTAGATGTAGTGGTATTTCTCTATCATCTAGAAGTTATGAGGTTATCGCTTTATGAAATTTCAAATACCACCATCTAGATTATTACTTTAGTCCATAAATGGACCTTTTGAGTTTATAAACCTTGTTGTCCATTCCTTTCTCAATGAAACCTAATAGTTATTGCATTAGATTTCTTCATCCATATCACTATTTAAAAATATGATTTTTGCATCCATTTGATGTAATTCCAGGTCTAAACTTTTGACTATTTTCAGAATAAGTCTTATAGAATTGAAGCTCACAACAGGTAAGAAGGTATCTTCATAATCTATCACTTCCTGTTGTATATATCCATTTGCTACTAATCGACCCTTATTTTGTCAATGGATCTATCAACTTTTCTCTTAATTTTGAGAACCTATTTGTTTCTAATGGCTTTAAGCCCTTTTAGTAGATTAACTAAACCCATTTATTCCCAATGGCTTTATGCCCTTTTGGTATATCAACTAACTCCTGGACTTAGTTCTTTTTCATTGAATCCATTTCTTCTTCCATTGCTTTATTCCAATCCTCCTTAGCAAGACTTGACAAGGCCTCTTGTACATAACAGGGTTCATCGTCCCCTTAGAGATAACTAGGAGTGATTCACCTTCGATTTGGAAGTGTCTCTAAGGAACACTTTACCTATTACTCCTTCTAAGTGGAGTTACCTGCTTATCTTTCTTCTCCTTTCTATATTTGTATTGATATTTCTTGGCTCTCACTTATTTGACATACCTTGATGTTTTTGATCTATCAATTTGTTTTACACTGTCTTGTTCCTTTTCTTCGTAAAGAGATATAGTGCAATCAATACTTCCTCTGTGAGGAAATTCAGTCTCAATGAATACAAGATCTCATGATTCTATTTCAGCCGTTGTTCTATCTTCATTTTCACCTATGAAAACATATTCTTTTGACTATTTAGAGTACCTTATAAAGATACACTTCTTTCCTCTATGACCCAATAATAAACTCTTATTTTTGTATACATTTTAGTGTGTTAAAATAGAGTTTTATTATAAACCTAATGATAAACCATTGTGGCATTTAGTTGTGGAGATGTAGGATGGTTACTAGCCTATGGGAAGCCTAAGTTAGATGGTTAAGTGAAAATAACCTTGATAAGAGAGTGAGTGAAACTTTATGCCTTGTGAGAAAATCTCAACCTAGTTGCTCACTATGATTTAATTGCATGAGTTAGATCCTTTGATTGATACAAGATTAGTATGGATTGTTGCCAAGTGAAGGGAAAAGATTGATAGTTGCAAGTACTTATGATGAATCTATTTTGCCAATTTTGCTGGACATGTGTTTGAATTTCAATTTTGATCCATAATTTTGCTCAGAGTACAAAATCTAAGTATGGGGGAATTGATAAACTCTTATTTTTTGTATATATTTTAGTGTGTTAAAAGAGAGTTTTATTATAAAAATGTCCCCATTTACTATTATGATGAGCAATTAATAAATAATATAAAATTAGAACAGTTTGAAATTAATTGATATGATTCTAGCGATTAAGTGGATAAATAATCAGTTTCTTTTAAATTTATATTACAGACCAATACAATAACAAACCAACAAATGAGGCAGAAAATAGTATCAGTTGAAAGGAGGAAGCTGACTAGTAAAGATTGATGCACATGCTGACAACTGGAGGGAGAAACAGAATTCCATTTTCTATTGACAGGCACGTGTTAGAGAGAACTCACACAGGGCACAATACTTCTAGATCCATTCATTCATTTACCTAGGCACTCCATAAGAATATACCCTGCCATGCCATCTATCACCTTATCTCTTAGATTCCATACTTTACTCCATCCATATCTAACTTCACACCATTTTCTCTCTCTCATCTCATCTACAATCTTGCTCTTTTCTGGGCAGGAGAACCAAAGGAACCTCCTACTTCTATCTTCTACATTCACCATGGTTGTGACTAGTCTTACTATTGCTGTTGAAGTTTTGATAGTAATGCAAGGCTAGATCTGTTGTGCTCTCTTGGAGATGATGCTAAGCTCAAGTCCATGATTTGTATATTGGAGTTCATATTCTTATTTGCTTTAGTCTAGAATAATGATTGAGCTATGCGAGTTGTGTATATCAATCTATATTTCCAGACTCTGAATTGATTAACGATTGAGCTTAAGCATTGAGTACATAGGATTAGTTTGTGATGAATTTCTGTTACACTGAGTTGGACTTTCTCTTTCTAATTCTGAATTTGAATTGAACTATCAAGTTTGGCCGAGCTAGTCATTGTTTATGTTTGATTCAATTGATTTAATGGCACATCATAGTTATGCCTTTTAACAGGAAGATTAATTATCATTTGATTTTCTTATCTAGATATTTTTACCTTGCTGTGAACTGCATAGTTTGCCTATTGGTAGGAAGATTAATTGATTGCAAGAATCTAACGAGTTATTGGCTTATCATTTATATTCAGTTTGACTCCATATTCTTAGTGGACTAGGAAGGCTAAGGGCTATCTCTAAGAGAACACTCTTATCATATATATTCATTACCTCATCATCAACACTAAAATCATAAACAGTAAGTAGCATTAGGATTTAAATTCAGAATTTGTGCAAACATCTCATTTTAGAGATCATTAAATTAATTTGTTAAATTATGGCTCATTCGATTATTTAGGTACTTTAGCATCCGTTTAGGCTCCTTAAAAATCAACCTAGGTTAGCCTCACTTTACTATATGTTAGCTTAGTTTCTTTTGATAATTAGAATGATGGTTATCACCCAACTTCCCATACTTGTGGGAATCATCTGGATATATGCTACTAACCCCATTGTCTAAGGATGTTTAAATTTGACTTGTGTATTGTCCATAACTCATATGGCATGGAAGCAACTGATTTTGAGGGCACACGGCTAAGTATATGAGGGTTACTGTCAATAAAGTGTCACCACAATATAAAAATGGTAGGTTTACTTGAGGCATCATAGACGTAACCATGTCTAGAGAGTTCTGTTTCTTCTTTCAGAACCTTCATTCTATCATGAAGTGATATGGATAGTTAATGGTCTAATTATCCCTTTTTCTTTACAGAGTTGTTTAAATTGATTAAACAAATATTCATGACCTTGATCAGTGCGTAATGCTTTGATTTTATTATCCATTTGATTCTTTGTGAGGTCGAATTGTCGTGGTATGATCCATCAAAATAAAGTTTTTACACCCAATATAATATAGTATAAGGCACAACCATATCGTTCTTCTCGAAGAGCCTTTTATGTGAAAACCTGGTAGATTGGATGTCAAAATCAATGAAAAACATGAGCAGGGAAAAAATGGTTTTGGAGTTTTAGAGATTGATTCTATAAAAGTAAGGTGCAGAAAGGTAAATATTTTTAGATTTTTGATTAAGATAAAAATAAGTTGGTTTATTGAGAAATATGTTATGAAAGACTCTTGATGATGAAAACATATCTATCCTTGCTCTTACGTTAAAATTAGAGTTTTGAAATTACTAAGTCTCAAAGAAAACCTCAATCGATCGATTGAGTTCAGAACCCTAATTTTCCTTAAACCCCTTTGATCAAAGCTGGTTTAAGAACTATTAGTGAACTGTCATAAACCACTAGCATGTAAATTGAATTTAGATGATGAAAATGCCCTCGAATAGTCATCGATCAAAAACCCTAGATTTTAAGTAATGAATTAATTAATAATGATCGCTAATAATAACCCACTCTCTTAAAATCGAAACTGAAATATTCTATTAAAAGCAAACATTCAAATCATTCGAATCCAGTTACAAAATCTAATATGATGAAAAATCAATCGATATTCAAACTTGCTCATAAGATGAAAGCCCTAGATCTAGCAACAATTATAAGATGAGAAGATGCAAATTAGAACAGAAGAAACTCCCCATTTGAGTCAATGAGTTCAAGATATCTGATTTATCACCAAAAGACTAAAGGTTTAGCCTCTCATGACTACTGCTGTAGTGCAATCGCTGTTCAGTTGAAACATCATGAAGAAACAATGAGAAGGTGGTAGGTTGATGGTTTGAAGAGGTGGAGAAATCTATAGAGAGGTGTAAAATGATGGTAGGGGTGGAGAAGGTGATCAGAGAGCGCGAGAGTACTGCTTCTTAGCCTAATCAGGTCTAAAAACCAACCTCCTCCCGATGGCAGCCTTCCTTCCCCTTTTATTTCTGCATAACCTAATTCAAAATGTGCAGCTTCAGTGATTTCGCATATAAGTCATGACCAGATCTTTGTTTTGGTCATGACCTATAAACACAGAGAACATTCTAGAAGAATAAAGGTCGTGACCGGCGGACTCTTTGGTCGCGACTAAAATGTACAGGAGCGTGGTTTCACTTTTATTGGCTTGTGATTTCTTTCCTGGTCCTTGGTCTCTTCCAAAATACTTGCAATCCAAAATAAAAACTCACTGTAAAAGTCCAAATCAATAAATAATAGAATATATGCAGTTTGAAAGAGTTAATTTACCATTTTATCCTTTGGTTAACATATTGCCATGCACAATCTTGTATTACCACAAAAATATAATTTAAGGCATAAATAAATGGTAAAGGTATTATAAAGCTCTAAAAAGTGTCACATAAACCATATACAAAATGTGTCTTATCAATTTCCCCACACTTGAGCCTTTGCACTCCTGGACAAAGAAATGAATTACACCTAGAACAACACTATTAAATTCAAGATAACAACATAATACATAGTGTACCCTAAAAACAAATAACTTATCATTCTTTGGGAATGCAAATGTGATAATGTGAGCAATGCCAAGCAATTAACTACTAAGTGAAATCAACCTCAACTGTATGAGGGCAATAAATCCTCTCAAAGGTTAAGTGTTTCGCTCTCTATTTCCTCTCATTGTTAGGGTTCTTTCACTCAGATTGAAATTGGAAAACACTCTACCATATACTTGTAATGGCTCTAAATCTCAGCAACTATATAGTACTTATGCAAGGAATCAAGAGGTCTTTTAGGGTTGAAATGATGGAGATGTGCCACATGGAATGGAATATGAAGAATAGAAAGTACTATATGCATTCAACAATAAATATGTAGCATGAATTCATGTCTCTAGGGATGAAGCTGTGGTAATTGTGCTAATAAGAATTGATAAAGGTGCCCTCTCCCCTTTTCTTTTCTTTTTCTTGCAATCTCTCTCTCTCACCTTTTTTTAAGTGCAATATGCTTTTTTTCTCTTTTTCTTTTATTTGACACCTTGTTCATGGCAGCTGAGCACAATAACACAGTAATGATCAATTTTTGACATGAATAAAATTTTTATTTCAAGATGATGTTTATGCACATATGACTTTCTATAAGAATGGAAAAAAAAAGAAAAAGTGATGGGCTCAAAAGGGATAACTAGGGATGTAATATGCAGTGGGCTTGTGTTTGGGATAAAAGGGTTTAGAAAGAATGCCTCTATCATGTTCAGTTTATAAATTCACAAGTTACTCTAAACTCATAGCAAAACTAAGTTCTATAGAATATAAACCAATTGAATAATCACTTAATATATAATTTAAGGTCGAGAATCCTTCCAACAAAGATTTTGATCTAGATTGCTCATAAGCTAAAGTCTCAAATAATGTTCATCATTCACTAGACATTAAAACACTTATCACAACTGAAAACCCTCTAAACGATGATTTACAAGTTTCAAAGTAATCACTTAGAACCATGTGATAATCCAAATGTAACAGCGAGGGCTTAGGTGTTTTCAAATTTAATTTCCAAGATATTTCAAAAAGTTCAAGTGAGGCAATGGTTTCTATGAGCTAGAATGGTTTTGAAATAAGGGAACAATGAATTATTTGTGAAAGGGTCTCAATAGTTCAAAAAGGGGTCCTTCTATATAGCTTTGCATAAGGCAAAGAGAAGGTAATTGGATATTTTTAAACATTGGTCATGTAGTAGAATAGTGAAGGTTGCAACCAAATGTCATAGTGGTACATGCGCAGGACTTTCAGATCATTAGTCGCGTCTATAAGGTGTATCTTTCACGACGCAAACAAACAAAGAGTAATAGTCATGACTAAGTGGGTACTCATGTCGCGACTCTAATCGATAAAGAGTTGTCATCGCGACTGATATGTACATAGGTCATGACCGCAGGTCACAAAGAGCATATCAAGCCAAAGTTTCATTACAAGTCACGACCCAAAAGCTAGTATGTCACAACCATTTTTCATAGACTATCGAGTAGTAATTGTCAAAGTCCCAAAATGATTTCTCAAGCTAAAACCTTTCCAGTTATCAACAAAGTTTAAAGCAGGGGTCCAATTTTTAGCAATTTATCACACGTTCAGATAAAAAACAAAAATTTTTGTGATGAAAATATTGGATTAGCAAAGATTGAGTAGCACAAAAGCAAGCATATCCCCCACACTTAAACTTGACAGTGTCCTCACTGTCAATAGAACTAAAGCAAAAAATATCACAGTTACTCTGCAAAGCCAATCAAATATAGCTATAAAATAGCAGGTAGCCTAATCACTTAATGTAAATTAACAATTCAGCACATAGTCATATTCAGGTCATGTAAAGCAATACTAGTAAGGCAAAGATGACAAGATGGGTAAGCTAAGATCATGCATGTGAGTGTATAAGCTCTAAAGGCAATAATCAATGACTAAATGATATATGGATAGGAATGAGGGTGTTCAAAATAGAAAGAACCCTAGAATAAAAAGAAATAAATAGAAAATGAAAACTACCCTACTGAAGCATCGAGCAGAAAAATTAACTACTACTCCTACTAGTTCATCCCTTTCCAATCACCAAACCAACATGTCAAGCACATATGAATTCGTAAAGGAAAGAGATAGGAAAGGGACAACTTGGCCTCAAGGCGGCAGAGCAGGTTCCTCATAAAGTTTCGAATTGTGCCCATTGGCCTAGAAGATTTTGCCCATTGCCTCCTCTTTCTATTCAATCATCCCGAAGCTGTGGACTTTAACAACTGTGTAAGGTCCGTCCTAACTAGTTTTGAATTTTCTATGTTTGAACTTGAACTTAGCTTGGTACTTTAATACTCTATCACCCTCCTTAAAACTCTTTCTCAGAATGTGAGCGTCGTGGATTAGCTTTGTTTTCTGCTTATAAATTTCAGAGCTGCTATAGGCATCTAATCTAATTTCTTCCAACTCCTGAATCTGTAACAACCTCTCTAAACCAGCTTCTGCAAGGTCTTCATTGTAGGCTTTCACTGCCAAAAATGTCTTATGCTCTATTTCCACAGGTATGTGACAAGCTTTCCCAAAGACTGTCCTATAAGGAGACATTCTTATAGGTGTTTTAAAAGTTGTTCTGTATGCCCACAACGCATCGACAAGTCATAAATTCCAATCCTTGTTGGATGGCTTAACAATCCTCTCTAGAATATGCTTAATCTTACTATTAGAAACCTCTGCAAGACCATTAGTTTGAGGGTAGTATGGGGTTAAGACTTTATGAGTGACACCATATTTTCCCAACAAGAGATTGATTAACTTATTGCAAAAATGGGTGCCTTGATCACTGATTATTGCTTTAGGTACTCTAAATCTACTAAATATGTAAGATCTTAGAAATTTGGAGACTGTTTGGGCATAATCTAATTTTGTAGGAATGGCCTCCACCCATACAGACAAATAATCTATAGCCAATAAAATGTAACAAAATCCTGCTGAAGGTGGAAAAGGGCCCATGAAATCTATTCCCCATGCATCAAAACCCTTATAGAATAGAATAGGTTATTGTGGCATCTCATGCCTTTTGCTAATTCCCCTAAATCTCTGGCACTTATCACAAGCTCTACAAAACTCAAAAGCATCTTTAAAAAGGGAGGGCCAATAAAAACTAGAGTCAAGGACCCTACATGTAGTCCTTTTTCTCCCCAAATGACCACCACAAACCTATGAATGGCAAGCTTCCAAAACTAATTTGTGATCTTGGTCTGGCACACATCATCTTAATACCTGATCTGAACATAACTTCCATAAAAAGGGTTTATCCCAAATAAAGTATTTAGATTCACTCTTGAGCTTTTGGGCCTGAAACTTAGATAAATGAGATGGGATTAGGCCGACCTCAATGAAATTAACTAAATGAGCATACCAAAGTTCTACAATAATAATCAAACAAAGGGATTGATAAGGGAAAGAATCACAAATAAGGTTAGAACTAAGTACTCCCCTTGTCTCTGTTGGTAGCCTGCTTAAATGATCTGCAATGTGGTTCACATTTCCAGCCCGATCCCTCACTTCTATATCGAACTCTTAAAGTAGTAGCATCCACCGTAGAAGTCTTGGCTTAGATTGGGGCTTATGGAACAAGTATTTTACTGCTGCATGATCTGTGTAAACTATAACTCTTGAGTTAATGAGATATGCTCTAAATTTATCTAAAGCCATCACAATTGCAAGCAATTCTTTCTCAGTAGTGGTATAATTAATTTGAGCAGCATCAAGTGTCTTAGAGGCGTAGGCAATCACCCTAGATAAATTATCTTCCTTTTGTCCTATCATAGCTCCCACAACGTAATTGGAAGCATCACATGTTAGTTCAAAAGGAAGATCCCAATTTGGTGAAGTTAGGATAGGTGGAGAAACCAACCTATCCTTCATTTTTTTCAAAAGCCTTTTTGCAATCAGTAGAAAAAACAAATTCAATGCCCTTTTGAAGAAGTTTTGAGTGTGGCAAAGAAATTTTACTAAAATTTGTGATGAATCTTCTGTAAAATCTAATGTTTCCCAGAAAAGATCGATGTTCTTTTAAAGTTGTGGGATAGGACAATGAGGAAATGACTTTAATTTTTACTTTATCCACCTCAATCCCCTTGCTAGATATAAGATGTCCAAGTACTATTCCATGATCAACCATGAAATGGCACTTTTTAAAGTTCAAAACCAATTTTTTTTCTTAATACATCTAGCAAGGATACTATCAAGGCTTTCTAGACACTCATCAAAAGAATTTCCATATACACTAAAATCATCCATGAACACATCCATGCATTTTTCAATGAAATCAGCAAATATAAAAAGTAAACAATGCTGGAATGTGCTTAGAGCATTACATAAACCAAATGGCATTCTTTTATAGGTATATGTACCGAAAGGACATGTAAATGTGTTTTTTTCCTGGTCCCTTGGCTCTATTGGAATATGGAAATACCCCGAATATCTATCTAGGAAACAATAATGGCTTTTCCCTGCTAGTCTCCCAAGCATTTGATCAATAAAAGGTAAAGGGAAATGATCTTTCCTAGTAGAATCGTTCAACTTCCGATAATTGATACAAACCCTCCATGAATTTTGCACTCTAGTAGGTATCAATTCATCGTTCTCATTCTTGACTATTGTCAATCCACTATTCTTAGGCACTAAATGCACAGGAGATACCCATTCACTATATAAAATAGCATATATGATTCCTTCCTTTAACAATTTACTAATCTCTTTCCTAACCACATTCAAGATCAAAGGGTTTAATCTTCTTTGGGGTTGTTTAATTGGCTTGGAATCTTCACTCAACAGGATCCTATGGGTACAAACAGTGGCATCTATCCCTTTTATATCAGCTAATTGCCAATCCAAAGGCTCTCTATTTTTTCTAAGCGCACTTAGTAACCTAAACTCTTCACTAACAGTCAGAGAATTGGAAATTATGACCGATAATTTCGAGTTTGGCTCAAATTTAGGTTGGAAGGCAAATTTTTTAACTCTAGCTCAGGGGTTGGAGAATAAAAGGGATCAAATAGGGGAAATCTTTCAGGTTAGAAATACTTCCTTTTGTAGATCCTTGGGGGTTGCTCATATTCGAGTCATTAGGGCATTCCATCTTGATTGTAGTCTCTTCAGGGGTTGTGCCCAGCTCACGTTGCTCCACAGCTATAACATAGTTGGGGTCAGACTCTTTCATTCATGCATCATTATTTGAGTTAAAATCATTTAAGGTATGAGATGTAATTTTGGAATGAGTATGAGGTTAAGAAAAGTTAGAATGTATTGGCCCTTTAACCAAAGCAGTGGAGTGTGGAACTGAAGGAGTATGGAGTTCCTTGGTTGTGTCTCACGTTTCTGGCCGTGACCTTTCATCTGCTCGTCTTGACCTCAGTTGACAGGGTGTGTCTCTAAAACTTTTAGTCTCGACCTGTTCATCTTTTAGTCATGACTTCTGGTCACAGAAAGGCTATCCCTCAGTAGATTGATGTGTAGTCGCGATAACTTCATCTTCGAGTTGTGACTGGAAGTCTCTGGGCTTTTGTGTCATAACCATAATGCCATCAGGTCATGAGACAGATTCACAGTGGATCTCAGGCTGATGTTCAGTCGCGACAGGGAGGCAATTTGGTCTCGACCTTTGGTCACAGAAATTCAGCCATTCTTTAATTATTGCACTTCCAACTTCTAGAACATATTGGGATCCTGCAAGACCACTCAACAAACCTTTTGCAAATACATTATCTCTATCATTATTATGTAAACTCAGTTCATGTTTATCCCTAGTCTCTTCAACAGTATAATCAATGCCATTCAGAGCAGTAAAAGCAGAATTATCATGAGGAAATTTCATTGCTTCCTTCTTGTTGAAGGATACTACATGTTCTCCAATTTCCATTGTGATAGAACTATGCTTCATACTAATGATGATCTTGGAGGTTTGGAGGAAAGGTCAGCCTAGGATTAGAGTGTTGTCATTTACTAACTCATTAGACATGTCCAGAATATAAAAATCAGCTGGGAACACTAAGTCCTTTACATGTACTAGAACATCCTCAAGGATTCCTTTAGGATATATAATTGACCTATCATCTAACTGGAGCACTATATTTATGTCTCTAAGGTTGTTGATTCCTAAGGCTTAATATACTAATCAAGGCATTACATTAGTTGTTGCCCCTAGATCTAGTAACGCTCCCTTAATAGGAACATTTCCTATAGTGCATAGGATAGTGTAGGATCCTGTGTCTTGGCATTTAACAGGTAGTTTAGCCATAAATAGTGATGACACATTATCACTTGAAACATTCTTACTTTTATACATTTTAGGGATCACTTAGTAGCATTTAAAACCACTTACAAGACCTTGGAAGTCTATTAGCCAAATTTGGAATTTTACTCTTTCTCGGGTTAGTATTCATATGGTATTCTAGATTACACAATGAACTTCAAAAAATCATAATTAATTCTAAAAAAATCTAAATGAAGTGGTTCAAAAAGATACATAAATATAATATCTTGCAATTTAAGGGAAAAATAATTTCTAGACCAAATAATTAACCAATTAATACAGTTTATTCATCAAATTTTACTATTCATTTGGTCAAATTCTGAAAATAGATTCTGGTCCCTTTGGAAATTCATTTCTCTTGTTATACACATCTAGATAAAATGTTCTACATATGTACTTAAAGATCTAGATGTGTGCTACATGCTCATAAAATTTTGTGAAATAGTTCCTTCATTTGCTAGGTCAAACTGAAGCCACAACAAAACTGCTTCAGGACCTACATTTTTACTATTTTAGTTTCTTTTCTTTCACTTCCAATAATTGTTCCAAGATGTATAATCCATCAAATGAGCTTCTCAATATTTATATACATCATGTACATATGCCATATTTATTACAAATAGTTTCATCACATAAATAGACACCGTACATGGCATTTACATACATGGATAATTCATAGCATATATTAAGATCTCAATTACTTCCATTCCTTTCTTCCATTCTTTAGGTCTTCTCCATATAAACCTTTTCCATCATGCTTGACCTAAATTGGTTGGTTATAGGAGAGTGAGATTCTAGGGAATCTCAGTAGCAAACATGACAACTTAAATATGCTAGATGGATGCTAATGCATGATATGTAATTTCATTAAACTTTCTTTGATTAGTGACATGCCACATGCTATATACTTTTACATAAAGTACATGGCCATGGAAAATATGTTATTCACAATACATTCAACCTCATTTATCATGTCACAACATCATTCAAATATCATATACATGTCAACACATAAGCATACCACATCAAGTACATAAAGAGGTAAGTTCAGTGCCTTGCACTTAACCTTTCCTCTTGATCTTTAGCACTTGCTCCCTAGCTTTCCAACTATGAAGACTTTATGTCAATCACTTCCCAACATCTTCTTAGATATTTCAAGGTCTTACATACATTCATCTTCATCACATAATTCATTAGGATTCATGAACTCTAACCATGTTCAAGACTAACTTTGTTACACTCTTTATTATCATAACTTTCTCTAATCTTCACTAATCAACTTGACTCTTCAACCAATTGATGAAATTCCAGCTCCTTCATGGCCTACTATACAGAACCAAACATATGCACACAATTCTTTCAAAAATTCTCATTTTGGTTCTAATGCTTGCCATACTTGTTTCTCTACTTCATCCCACACAATTTTCCATTTTAAAACCATTGGAAGCATCAAAATCATGAAATTCTAATAACTTTTTATGTGAGTGAATAGTAACATAGAAGAATTTCAAAAACTACAATATTGAGATTTTAATGTTTCCAAGGTTCAAAACCTGTCCAATCCTACACAAAATCATCATATAAATTCAATGGAAGCATTAAATCATTGAAATTCCATTTCCTTCCATCATTAACAATGCATACCGAACAGGTTCATCCATGGCAAAGTTAAGAATACCAATTTGATTCATCAACCAATAACTTAACTAGCTTGTTTAAGCTTCAATATACTTCTAACTTTATTTCTTCTTTCCCCTTTCATCTAAGGTTTTTGGGAAGCACAACCCCTTCAAGAAAATTTAACTTTTCCTCCATGAAAACCCTAAGTTCAAGCTCCCAAATCAAAGGAAAATTAGCTAGGAGAGATTGCTTATCTTTAATCTCTAGCTTGCTTGAACTTTGGTATCTTGAATCTTCTTTATCTTGGTTTGAGTTTCCATTTTGCAAGAGTTTCCCCAAGGTTCATGAGGCCACTAGATTTGAGGTGGTATTTATAGAAAATTTCATAGAAAATCAATAGGCAAGATTACTTTGTGCACTATTTGATCTAAAGGCTCACATTTAATCTTGGATTTAACTTTTTTAAAAAGGAGATTTATGACATCATCCATGACATCACAAGGGACAACTCATGGGACACCTCATGGGGGTAAGTGGTGAAATCCTCATGGGGAGGAAGCTTCTGGAGAAATTCTAGTCTAATCCGGTATCGGCTCAGTCCAATTCCCAAAAATTGGACTATTTTATGTTCCTAATTTTTATAATATTCCACGATATGTATTCTGTCATCGAAATCAATGTTTAGGTTTCTCATACCATTGACATTTTTGTAATAGGCCACAATTTAATTACAGATCCCTTGGGAAATTACTGAAATACCCTTGGTGTAATTTCTTACACTATATTGACCCTAAAGGTAAAATTGTCTTTTCACCCCTCTTTGTACTATCTCAGGATGTACTACACTACACGTTTTTGGCCTGTCCTAGATGATCAAAATGCCCTCCATCTATCTATACTACACTCTGGCTATATAGGGGCATTTTTATAATTTCACACTTTTTCTGGACACTGGCCCCTTCTACTGATGAACTGGTACCCTAGGTTTTAGGCCCTCCTTGGTGTCATCATGGGCCTATATATGAGTTCATCTGGTCTCAGTCTATCTAGGCTTACATACTAATAAGTTTTATAATCGGATAACGGGTGTTCTCAAACTCCCGTCAAAATTCACTAATATGGGGATAACTTTTTGATAGAGGACCATGGAAGGATCAAGCATCAAATGAAGACCAAAACACAGAGCTTAGAGCCCAAGCAAAAAGATGGAAGTCCAACACTCTAAAAGACCCATTACAAGGCATTGCAGGCCCAATGACGAGAGCAAGGACCAAATCTATGAAAGAGGCATTGAATTATTTGATAAAAGATCTTAAAGAGTTAGAACCTATCTATTTAGAAGAAGCATCCCTCAATCAGCTTATCAAGGGTCCAAACATGGTGATTACATTGCTAGAAGCCAAACAAGATGATGCACAAGGCCCATGTGCAGTCCAGATTGAAGAATTCACTCAAAATACCATGTGACAAGTATGTGCCTTGGAGGAGGAGCATAAGTGACGTCCAAGAATACTCAAGAAGCATCAAGAAGGCGTCTTTATGTATTAGTTATTTTTAATTTCATTTTTAAGTTTCCATTTCTATTTGCATTAAATAAGGCCTTTTGGTCAAAGATTGCATAAGAATATTTTAGGTAGTTCCCTATTTTTAGGTAGCAGCCTTTGTCTCCAAGAAAAGGTAATTTTCCTATTTCCTTTAGCCTTAATTGGTGCCAACCAAGATAGCCAATCATCATTAAGGCATATTTATGGCATTTATGATGCAGGTTTTTTTTCCTAGATTGTTCTTTTGCTGCCTATGTAAGGCTATGTTTTTGGGAGCAGAAACATGAATGAATTTTTAGGGAATTTTTGTTTCTTGCGTGAGCTTTGCTTGCCGCCTCATATTCTCATGGGAATACTCGACTGTATCAAGGACTGATCATCCTTGTGGTGTCTCCATGGCTAGGGTTGTAAGAGACAGGTTCTCTTAAGGTCCTACCTTCGATCGTTCATCTAGTTTCCTAACTTATTTCTAGTTGATCCGTATTCGTACCTTATATCATTTGGTATCAGAGCTAAGGTTTGCTAGAATCCAAGTTCCAACGTTTTATATATTATTTCTGTTTTCTTGTTTCATCATCTTAATTCTATCATTTGTCCTTTATCCCTTGCTTTCATCAATTTGGTTCTTCGCCTTTCCAGCTCCTATTTTTTTTTTTTGTGACTTTCTACGTTCCTTTGAGTAAAAAAAACTCAAAAAAAAGAAAGAAAACAAATCCAAAAAAAAAGAAAAAAAAAGAGAGAGGAGCTATAGATTTGAGAATTGCAATGTTAAAGACGAGTTTCCTAAAAATTGAGAAGAGCTTCCATTACAAGTCACAACTAGTTTCCTAACAGTTCTTATTTCCGATCTTTGCATATTTCCTAATTTTTTTTGCGTATTGCTTAATTTGAATTTCTTTCCTTTTTCCTTCAAGTGTCTTATTTGCTTCCTTCCTTCCATATCTCACCTTCCTAACTTGATTTGCTTTTCTTGCAAGTTGCTCAATTTCCTAAATTATTTTTGAGGTAGCACCTTTCCTAAATATTTTTTCCCTTTTTTTTGCCTTTCTTTTCTAATTCATAGTTTTCCATATTCTCCTTTCTTATCTCTTATATTTTTCTGGTTCTTGCAATTCTGGTTGTGGAGATTATTATTTATTAACATTGTCTCTTGATTTTTGTTGAGTTTCAATCAAGAATATTATAGGAGGCAAGTTTGAGTGGTAAAAGGCGAGAGTGTTATTACATCAATTTAAAAGCCGGATTTAAGTTAAACACAAGTGACACTATGATTTCTTGAGTGAAACACGTGAGTAGAGTGGTA
The DNA here is from genome assembly GCA_037074615.1 of Leucaena leucocephala. NCBI lineage: Eukaryota > Viridiplantae > Streptophyta > Magnoliopsida > Fabales > Fabaceae > Leucaena > Leucaena leucocephala. The sequence continues at coordinate 5,661,146 of CM073528.1, forward strand.
AGGTCCTTTCTCACTATTTCATTTCTCTTTGATCACACTAACGTCTCAGTTTCAAGATGAGTGACAGAGAAGCCCCTATGGAAGAATTCAACACAGATCCTAAGCTGTTTATGTGAACCATGAGAGATGAATTTCTCAAACTCAAGTTGGAGCTAGCGGAGCTAAAAGCATCCAAAACAAGTAGTAGTGATAAGGAGGTGATTCGATCTGGTTCTTCATCCTCAAAGACTAGGAGAAGACCTAAAAAACGTGATTTTGACACCTATGACCTAAAGGTCAAGTACCCTACCTTTAAGGGTAATATAAATCCAGATGCATACCTTGACTGGGAGATGAAGTTTGAGCAAATCTTCAGAATGAATGATTGGCCAGAAGAAAAGGTAAAAATTGCCTCATATCAATTTTCTGACTATGCTATTGTTTGGTGGGAAGATTTACAGCTTAAAAGGCATCTTAAGGTCAAGGGACCACCTCATACATGGTCAAAGCTAAAGAAACTCATGCGCAACAAGTATGTCCCTAATTACTACTATCGAGAGATAAATAGAAAGTTACGACTGTTTGGCCAAGGCTCTATGATTGTCGATGAATATGTGCATGAACTTGACCTTCTTCAAATACGAGCTGGAGTACAAGGAGAAGAAGCAAGCATGACCAGAATCATTGATGGGTTACGATCTGAAATTAGAGACAAAGTTGAGATGTACACTTTCATTGATGAAGAAGAGCTAGTGCATAAAGCCATCAAAGTTGAGAAGTGGTATAAAGAAAAACACTCTAAATCCTCATCTCATGGTTGGAGGGACTCTAGATCAGCATCGAAGTGGAAGGATTATAAGGCTAAAGATGTTGCAAAATTCCCACCAAAAGCCAAGGAGTAATCCAAGCCCAAGATTGAGTGGAAAACTTCTTCTACTGATAGCACCTCTTCCCTTCAATGTTTTAGATGTCATGGAAAAGGGCATATTGCTTCCCAATGTCCCAATAAGAGGGCCATGATCCTCAAAGATAATGGTGAGTATGCCAGTGTGCATTCTAGCGATGAAAGTGCTGATAACATGCCTTCTTTGGTGACTGATTCTGAATTGGAGATTGATGAAGCTGAACCTATTAAGGGAGAAGCATTAGTGGCTAGAAGAGCCCTAAACATGCAACCAAAGGAAGATGATGAGCCAGAGCAGCGAGAGCTCATCTTCCATACTAGGTGCTTCATAAAGCATAAGGTATGTAGCATGGTTATTGATAGTGGTAGTGTTACCAATGTTGCTAGTACCTTACTTGTTGAAAAGTTGGATTTACCTACTATGAAGCATCCTAAGCCTTATAAATTGTAATGGTTGAATGATAGTGCTGAAGCTAAGGTCACTAAGCAAGTTTTGGTTTCTTTTTCCATTGGCAACTACCATGTTGAAGTTTTATGTGATGTAGTCCCAATGCTTGCTGGACATCTTTTACTTGGAAGACCATGGCAGTTTAATAGCAGAGCTCACCATGATGGTTACAAAAATTGTTATTCTATACCTTTTAATGGAAAAATCATTGTATTGAAGCCTCTTAGGCCTAAGGAAGCTTATGATGACCAAGTAAGGATTGAGAAAGAATGCAAAAAAAAATTGGGTGGAGTGAAAAAGAGAGAGTACAAAAAAAAGAAAAGAAAAGGGATGAACATGAGAAAAATGAATAAAAGAAAGAGAGTCTATTTGCTAGAAAAAGCGAGGTTAAGAGAGCATTATTGAGTGAGCGAGTCTTGGTGCTTGTGTGCAAGGATGCTTATTTTTCTACTAACCAACTTCACACCTCCTTGCCTTTTAGTGTTATGGCTTTATTGCAGGAATTTGGTGACCTATTCCCTGATAAAGTTCCCGATGGGCTTCCCCCCTTAAGAGGAATTGAGCATAGGATTGATTTCATCTCTGGAGCTTCTATACCTAATAAACCAGCTTATAGAGCCAATCCCAAAGAAACTAAAGAGATTCAACGCCAAGTTGATGAACTCATGAGGAAAGGTTTTGTAAGGGAAAGTCTAAGCCCATGTGTTGTTCCAGTACTTCTAGTGCCCAAGAAAGATGGTTCATGGTGAATGTGCGTTGATTGTAAAGCCATCAACAAAATAATAGTTAAGTATCGTTATCCTATTCCTTGGTTAGATGACATGCTAGATGAGTTACATGGTGCTACATTATTTTCTAAAATTGACCTACGGAGTGGTTATCATCAAATTCGCATGAAAGAGGGAGATGAATGGAAAACAACTTTTAAAACTAAATTTGGGTTGTATGAATGGTTGATTATGCCCTTTGGGTTGACTAATGCACCTAGTACATTCATGAGCTTAATGAATCATGTTTTTCGTTCATTTATTGGAAAATTTATGGTTGTCTACTTTGATGATATTCTTGTTTACAGCAGAACTTTAGATGACCATGTTATGCACTTGTGTGAGGTGTTTAAAACTCTTAGAGAAAACACCTTGTATGCTAATTTTCAAAAATGTTCTTTTTGCATGGATTTTGTTGTGTTTCTTGGTTTTGTTGTAGGTGCTCAAGGGATCCGTGTGGATGAAGAGAAGGTGAAAGCTATCAGGGATTGGCCAACCCCCACAAATGCTAATGAAGTAAGGAGTTTCCATGGATTAGCAAGTTTCTATAGGAGATTTGTTAAGGATTTTTCATCTATTACTGCACCTTTAAATGAACTTATTAAGAAGCATGTTATTTTTAGATGGGGTGAATCACAAGAAAAGGCTTTTAACACCCTAAAGGAGAAATTAACTAATACACAACTTTTGTGTTTGCCTAATTTTAATAAAATTTTTGAAGTGGAATGTGATGCTTCTGGAATTGGTATTGGTGCTATTTTGATGCAAGAGTCTAGGCCTATGGCTTACTTTAGTGAGAAATTAAGTGGAGCTTCCTTGAATTACTTTACTTATGATAAGGAGCTCTATGCTTTGAAAAGAACTTTGGAAACTTGGCAGCATTATCTTTGGTCTAAAGAGTTCATTATTCACTCTTACCATGAAAGTTTGAAGTTTCTAAAGTCTCAAGGTAAGCTTAACAAGAGGCATGCTCGCTGGTTAGAGTTCATAGAGACTTTTCCATATGTGATCAAGCATAAGCAGGGTAAGGAGAATGTTGTTGCAGATGCTCTTTCTCGGAGGTATTCCCTTATTACTTCTCTACATGCTAGGTTACTTGAGTTTGAACTGTTGAAATGATTGTATCATTCTGATTGTGATTTTTCTTGGATTTGGTCTTCTTGTGAAAAGCATGGATTGAATGACTTTTACATATATGATGGGTTTCTTTTTAAGAAAAATAGATTGAGCATTCCTAAATGTTCTATGCGTGAATTGCTTGTCAAAGAAACTCATGGTGGTGGTTTGATGGGTCACTTTGGTATTGATAAAACTTTAGCTCTTTTGCATGAACACTTTTATTGGCCTGGTATGCGCAAAGATGTTGTGTCTGTTTGTGCTAAATGTGTGACATGTAGGCACGCAAAGTCTAAGGTTCAACCTCATGGTTTATATTCCCCTCTACCAGTGCCTTCCCAACCTTGGGTAGATATTTCTATGGATTTTGTGTTGGGTTTGCCTAGGTCTCAATCTGGGAAAGATAGCATCTTTGTTGTAGTGGATAGATTTAGTAAAATGTCTTATTTTATTGCTTGTTCTAAAACAAATGATGCTGTGCATATTGCTGACTTGTTCTTCAAAGAAATTGTTAGATTGCATGGATTGCCTAAAACCATTGTGAGTGATAGGGATGTAAAGTTTCTTAGCCATTTTTGGAGGACCTTGTGGATTAAGCTTGGAACCAAGTTGCTGTTTTCTACTGTGGCACATCCCCAAACGGATAGGCAAACTGAGGTCGTCAATAGAACACTCACTACCTTGTTACGTGCAATAATTTAAAAGAACTTGAAGAATTGGGTCAATTGCTTGCCTCATATTGAATTTGCATATAACAGGGCTATTCACTCTTCCACTTCCTTCTCTCCATTTGAGATTGTTTATGGCTTTAATCTTTTATCTCCTTTGGATATTCTACCTTTGCCTTCTAGTGAACGAGCTAACCTTGATGGCAAGAAAAAGGCTGAGTTTGTGCAGGAATTACATGCAAAGGTGAGGGCCAACATCGAGAGAAAGAATGAGCAATATATAAAGCAAGCTAACAAAGGTCATAGGAAAGTTGTCTTTGAGCCTGGAGACTGGGTTTGGGTACATTTACGAAAGGAGAGGTTTCCAGAACAACGAAAGTCTAAGTTGCAGTCAAGAGGAGATGGCCCTTTCCAAGTCCTGGAGCGAATCAATGATAATGCTTATAAAATAGATTTGCCTAGCTCCTATGGTAATGTAAGTGCTACATTTAATGTGTCTAATTTATCTCTCTTTGATGATGTAGATTCGAGGATGAATCCTTTTGAGCTGGGAGGGAATGATAGAGGACTATGGAAGGATCAAGCATCAAAGGAAGACCAAAACATAGAGCTTAGAACCCAAGCAAAAAGATGGAAATCCAACACTCTAAAAGGCCCATTACAAGGCATTGCAGGCCCAATAACGAGAGCAAGGACCAAATCTATGAAAGAGACATTGAATTATTTGATAAAAGATCTTAAAGAGTTAGAACCTATCTATTTGGAAGAAGCACCCCTCAATCAGCCTATCAAGGGTCCAAACATGGTGATTACATTGCTAGAAGCCAAACAAGATGATGCACAAGGCCCATGTGCAGTCCAGATTGAAGAATTCACTCAAAATACCATGTGACAAGTATGTGCCTTGGAGGAGGAGCATAAGTGACGTCCAAGAATACTCAAGAAGCATCAAGAAGGCGTCTTTATGTATTAGTTATTGTTTAATTTCATTTTTAAGTTTCCATTTCTATTTGCATTAAATAAGGCCTTTTGGTCAAAGATTGCATAAGAATATTTTAGGTAGTTCCCTATTTTTAGGTAGCAGCCTTTGTCTCCAATAAAAGGTAATTTTCCTATTTCCTTTAGCCTTAATTGGTGCCAACCAAGATAGCCAATCATCATTAAGGCATATTTATGGCATTTATGACGTTGGGTTTTTTTTTCTAGATTGTTCTTTTGCTGCTTATGTAAGGCTACGTTTTTGGGAGCAGAAACATGAATGAATTTTTAGAGAATTTTTGTTTCTCGAGTGAGCTTTGCTTGCCGCCTCATATTCTCATGGGAATACTCGACTGTATCAAGCACTGATCATCCTTGTGGTGTCTCCATGCCTAGGGTTATAAGAGACAGGTTCTCTTAAGGTCCTACCTTCGATCGTTTATCTAGTTTCCTAACTTATTTCTAGCTGATCCGTATTTGTACCTTATATCACTTTTCCTATAGAGCTCTTTTCAGGTTCTTGTCAGATTCATGACATCTGATGTCATGAAGCACACCTTCCTATAACTTGTCCCCTTATATCTAAAGTCCATGAGATCTGATAATATTTCAAATAACTTTCAGATTATCAGATAAATATCCGTTGTCTGGAGCTCTAATAAAATTTCTATATCATGCTAGATTAACTAGCGTAACTTTCTCTATTTACTGATAGAATGTGGGACTGAAATACTTGTGGGCAGTTCTAACCCTCTTCGTGCTGAACTTTTTATAATTACAATTTTTCCCTTAAATTTTTTTCTTAATTACATTTAGGTCCCTAAACTTTTGGAAATTACCACTTTTAGCCTAAATCTTGTTTCTACTTTAACTTTTTGCCTTAAACATTTTCTAATTTTTGTTTAGGTCCCTTTCTTTCTTCAAGACTCATTTAACCTTTATCATTTATTCTGATGTTCGTCATAATCCTATCTAAACCTCTTTCTACTATCAGTATTATACAGATAGGGAAAATTAGGATATGTCATTTCTACCCCCTTAAAATAAATTTTGTCCTCGAAATTTACTTGGCACCTTAGTCAACAATTTTAGGTAGATCTCTTTTTCTTCTTTATGACTAAGAACTTGGGTATCTATCTCTTATCTTCTATCTTAACATCTTAGCGGAGTACCTTTAATGTCCGGACATCTTCATATCTTTACTGTCGTTACTTTCCTTTTATTCCAAATCAACTCAATCAGAGTTGAACGCTACCTCATTATGTTACTTACTTTATTGCTTTGCATCTATTTGCATATGGACTTCTCACTATACTGGACTTGCGAGTGGTGTCCATTTCTTTCATGTAAAACTCTCTTAAATACTGCTATATTCTCTAGTTTATGCTAACTATTCATCATACTTCTTAGTATAATCATTTATAACTCATCTGAGTATCTAGCGAAATTCTCTGAACATCCGTACAACTTTACTCTCATTTTCATATTATCATACTTCTTATCATCTTCAATAACTCATCATAATATAGAGAGAGAGAGTACTTATGTCATTACTCTTTCTTTTATTGCTTTACTAATGAATAGAAGCACATACAAGCATATAGGAGCACATACTCTAACATGCATAATGCTTGGCCAACATGTTGCAAGACTACATACGTGCTCATGAATGCAAAGCTCTAACATCAGAACTTAAGCATTGCTTCTCTTAATATGTACATCTCTAACACTTGTAGTGTGCACAGCTCTATAACATAGAGCTTGCACTACTATAACATTTGGAGCTTTAGCATATTTTACAAACATAACATAACATAATGCCTGGCATTTTATGCAAGGAGTGAAAGCTCTCATTTGCTACTTCATCTGTAACATAACACTTAAACATCTTATCCCTTTCAAAAAGGGAGCCTCTCGATCTGTTTGCAAAGCTAGCTATAAAGCCACTTCATATTGTATTTCTCAATACATATTTCTCATAATGGATCTTATTACGTGCTTTTCATAGCTCTTTCTATCATTTTACATAACTCTATGAATATATACCAATTTCTATGGCATTTATACCTTTTTCTATCACTTTCTAAGGGATCACCCATCATTAGGCTACTCTTGCCTAAGCACGCTTAATTGAAAAGTGCAGATATAAATCTGAAGCACTGGTGCTAACAGGCTCTAATCCTGGTACTCTACTATCTTAGACCCTTCATGTACTATCTCTCTTGGGTCTATCTAGCCTTCTAATCTCTTTATCCTCATCTAGAGGATCTACCTATCTTTCATTCTTATTCCTTATAATCTTATCGTAAGGATCTCTTTATTCTCATTTGACCCTTTCTCATATCTTATGAGATATTCTCATAAATTCTTGGTACTCAGGGTTAACTACTTTAACTATGATCATTTAGTTCCTATTGCATGTACGAAGATTCTGAGTTTAGTCCCTAATAGTAATAAAGCTATCTGAAATTACATTATGGGTACTCTCTTTATTATGAGTTAATTAACTTGTGAAGATTTTATACCTTAAACTTTTCCTTGATATTTGTCCTTCCAAAGAAATACTGTACTTATGGCTCATTACTTTCTTTCTCTAGGCTTGGTCTACTCTGACCCTCGAGTATACTATGATCAACTGTAAGCCTTTTCAAGATCTAACTATGACCTTGTGAGCCATACTAGGATTTAACTACAATCCTCCAGAATCTACTGCGATTCCGTTGTATTGTATTCTCATCTCTGGAAGACCTAAACTAACGAACAAAGTTACAAGGTTAGTCACTTCCACATCGTTGTTAACTCAACAAATAATTCCCCAAAAATGACCACAGAAGCCAATATTATCTATTAGGACTTTACTTATTTCCTCTATTACTTAGAAACTTCACATATCATTCTCATCTTTTATAACTTTACTATATCTATTACTGTAGAGAGCTGCACATATCTATCATCATCTATTCATCTCATCTGAAGGACATTACTCTATATGAGCTATGCTGTCCATTCTCTTGGTTTCATTTCAAAAGTAATCTTACTCTATCGCAAGAGCAATCTAGCTCTATTGCAAAAATATTAACTTATATTACTCAGAATCTGCTCCTTCTTAAGGCCGTATCATCTTTCATAAATGCTTCTCATTCCATTTCATATTCATAACACATCATTCATATATCTTACCCCTACTAAAGGGATATATCCTGAGTATCGTAATCATTTATCTACAAATTCATTATTAATCCTTATCTTTAATCTCATTCTCTATCTTATTGACTATCATTGCTTGATCATAAATTCTCATTATATTCTTTGGGAATTAACTGGCTACCTATTTCATTCATCATTTTTCTATTGCTTTATCATCACCAAGTCAAATTATGTAATTGCATGTCGTAGGGCATGGGAGGCAACATAACTTTCTTATCTGGTATACTCTACCCTGTATGTACTGCGTGAGGGGAGTATTCATTTATCATAACATATTCAACATGCATCATATATAAGGAGAAGTAGTCATTTAAGCATCCTTTAACATATGTGTCATCATATGACAACTGCAAGTAGATGTAACTTCTCATCATAACTTATGGCAACATAAGTCATATCATCTTCACATACATCTACTCAACCATTCCTCATACTCACATTGCAATTAAATAATTAACTAGGTAACCTTGAAACATTATGAGTATTATGTCCCTATATTACCTTAACTGCTAAGTCCTGATTATCTATTTAGGAACCTGAGTCATTTACTTGTTTTACTTAGGTTGCCACGTTACCCTCTTACTACGGTATAGACTCAACCCTTCTTTATTCTTTCTTACATGAGGAATAGGGGAGTCACTTTATCCTTGAATCTGTGGCTACCTTACTAGGCCATATTCATTCTTATCCTAACATTTCGTATCGCTTGTAAGACTTCTATATCCTTAGCCTAAAGGACTTATGTATCCTTGGCCTCACTGTAATCTAACTGTAATTCATAACTAAGTCAGCTATTTTCTTTTAGCTAACTGAGGGAAGGTCTGGCTCATATCTTCATGCCATTCGAACTTTTAACCTGGATTACTAATAGGCAAGAAAGTATCTCTTATTAAGCCTCAAGGTTCATGTAGATGAACTCGACTAGTTATTCATCAAAGGGTTTCTCTTTTCTTTGTTATAACCCTTAACCTCATGCTCACCTATCTAATTGAGAGGAATACTTTTTTTAAACTCTTCAAGAAAAACTTCTCAAGTAAGCAGATCACTTTCTATCTCGTGCGGAGTAACTTCTGTATGTTTCTTTATCTCTTAACTCTTTCTATTTGTCAGTCTCAGTCTGCTCTTGATTGGACTATAATTCCTTTCTGGTCTGCCTTTGGATCCTTACTTCTATTATCCAGCACTATTACTTCTATTATCTGGGGTGATCTACCCTAGGTGTACTAGGTTACTGTCTCTTCGTGATGAGATCCCTCTATTTTGGGAACATTAACTTTCTATCTACTAGCCATCACATCTTTAACCTTAGGCCATGTATTAGAACATTCTTAAGCAAGTCTCATTCTAACTTCTTATCATTATATTCAATAGAGAATAACTACACAAAGTGTTTTGTAATATAGATCAACTCCTGATGATCATATGGAGGATCTACTTTTGTACCTCTTCTTAAACTGATCTTCTGTATCTTAGTACATTGTATTGTCTAGCTTGCCTGCATTCTATGCTAAACCTCTAACTGATAACCTTCAGTGAGGTTAGTATCTTTATTCCTGTCATCAGGTCTCTGTGCATTTTAGTTGCCACTTGAATACTAGCTAGCCGCGTCATATTCTCTATAACTTTTAGTTGTAACCATCTCAACTTACTTGTCATACCTTAACAGCTCTATATTCTTTTGTCGCGACCATAGGTCATCTTCCGTCGCGGCCTAGCAGCTCAAAAATTCCTATCACGATCATTGGTCTTTACTTATCATGACCAAGAGTTTTCGTAAATATTTGTCGCGACCTATGGCTTAACTCATTGTGACTTTACTTGTCTGGTAGTTCTAGCTATCACCATTTATGTCACCATAACATTTGTACATACATTACCCCTTATCTCTTTTACATTCTCTCCTAAAAATCATGAACTGCATATACTTTTGTATACAGAAGTACCACCCCTTGCATATCATTTAGCAGATCATTTGCCAAATACTCACTTAACTCACTTAACTTTTTACCATTTCAGTTCTTTTCTTTCACTTCCAATAATTGTTCCAACATGTATAAGCCATCAAATAAGGTTCTCAATATTAATATACATCATGTACATATGCCATAATTATTACAAATAGTTTCATCACATAAATAGACACCTTACATGGCATTTACATACATGGATAATTCATAGCATATACTAAGATCGAAATTACTTCCATTCCTTTCTTCCATTCTTTAGGTATTCTCCATGTATACCTTTTCAACCATGCTTGACCTAAATTTGTTGGTTATGGGAGGGTGAGATTCTAGGGAATATCAGTAGCAAATATGACCACTTAAATTTGCAAGATGGATACTAATGCATGATATGTAATTTCATTAAACTTTCTTTGATTAGTGACATGCCATCATACTATATGCTTGTACATAAAGTGTATGGCCATAGAAAACATGTTATTCACAACATATTTAACATCATTTATCATGTCACAACATCATTCAAATATTATAAACATGTCAACACATAAGCATACCACATCAAGCACATAAAGAGGTAAGTTCACTACCTTGCACTTAAGCGTTCCTTTTGACCTTTAGCCCTTGCTCCCTAGCTTTCCAACCATGAAGCCTTTATGTCCATCACTTCCCAACATCTTCTTGGATATTTCATGGTCCTAAACATATTCATATTCATCACATAATTCATTAGGACTCATGAACTCCAACCATGTTCAAGACTAACTTTGTTACACTCTTTATTGTCATAACTTTCTCTAATCTTCACTAATCCACTTGGCTCTTGAGCCAATTGATGTCTTAACTTTACCCTACACAATTTCTTCTTTTGAATCTATTTATGATCTTAGAATCATAAAATTCCAGCTCCTTCATGACCTACTGTACAGAATCGAACATATGCACATAATTCTTTCAAAAATTCTCATTTTGGTTCTAATGCTTCCCATACTTGTTTCTCTACACAATTTTCCATTTTAAAACCATTGGAAGCATCAAAATCATGAAATCAATCACTATTCATGTGAGTGAACAGTAATAGAGAAGAATTTCAAAATGTACAATCTTGAGATTTTAATGTTTCCAAGGTTCAAAACCTTTCCAATCCTACACAAAACCATCATATAAATTCAATGGAAGCATTAAATCATTGAAATTCCATTTCCTTCCATCATGAACATGGCAAAGTCAATAATATCAATTTGATTCATCAACCAATCACTTAACTAGCTTGTTTAAGCTTCAATCATATACTTGTAACTTTAATTTCTTCTTTTCCCTTTCATCTAAGGTTTTTGGGCAGCATAACCCCTTAAAGAAAATTCAACTTTTACTCCACAAAAACCCTAAGTTCAAGCTCCCAAATCAAAGGAAAATAAGTTCCATATCGGATAACGGGTGTTATCAAACTCCCGTCAAAATTCACTAATATGGGGATAACTTTTCCTATAGAGCTCCTTTCAGGGTCTTGTCAGATTCATGACATCTGATGTCATGAAGCACACCTTCCAGTAACTTGTCCCCTTATATCTGAAGTCTATGAGATATGATAATATTTCAGATAACTTTTAGACTATCAGATAAATATTTACTGTGTGGAGCTCTAATAAAATTTGTGTATCATGCTAGATTAACTAGTGTAACTTCCTCTATTTACTAATAAAATGTGGGACCAAAATATTTCCAGGCAGTTCTAACCCTCTTCGGGCTAAACTTTCTATAATTATAATTTTTCCCTTAAACTTTTTCTTAATTATATTTAGATCCCTAAACTTTTGAAAATTACCACTTTTGTCCCAAGTCTTGTTTCTACTTTAACTTTTTACTTTCAACATTTTCTAATTTTCGTTTAGGTCCCTTTCTTTCTTCAAGACTCATTTAACTTTTATCATTTCTTTTGATGTTCATCATAATCTTTTCCAAATCTCTTTCCACTATCAGTATTATATAGATAGAGAAAAATTAGGATATAATAACACTTACCTGGATTCTCTTAAGAGGCCTAAACTTATTTTTATCGGCACACGATTCTTTCAAAAAATTTGCATATAGGGTTTCTCTTGAGGAACTCGACTAAATGGACATTTATTTCTAACTTGTTGAATAGAGTGTAAGCATCTTTTGGAAAATCAGGGTCAATTTTTTTCTTTTCAGTAAAGTAAGAGTTAGGAAAAGGGAGATTTTTTATACTTACCTTATTACCTTTTTGCATAGAGGCTCCTTGCTTGATCAACTCCAGCTTTACCTTAGGTTGCTTTCCTTTATCCTCTTGGGTTATCTTCTTCATTACAAGCTACTGTTCTTTAGAACTTTCAGATTCCCCAATTTGCACTTGTGGTAGAGATGAATTCTCATATTTAGAACCTTCCTCATCCTGTTCCTGTGTATCATTTTCCTTCAAAGGAACATTTCTTCCACTTCTGAGGGATATAACATTCAGACCCCTCGAATTGATGACAATATTTAAAGGTATGCTGCCACTACCCTTTCCTTGGATGTCACTCATATTATTAGAGACTTGAGTTAAGTGACTTATGATATCTAAATTCTTGAAGCTTAACTCCTCAAGTTTCCTGTGTACATCAGCATTATCCTTCTGTATACTTTGAAGGATTGAAGCTATGGAAGTGAATTGACCGCCATTCTCTTTGAGCTTGTTGTCTATATTGTTCATTCTACTATCCGTATTGGTCATCTGCGCAGCCATACTCTTTAACAATTGAGAAGTCTCATATGGCCTTGATGTTGATAAGGTCATAGGGCGAGTTGGAACTGTGGAACTTGCATTATTTTGGTAGTTGCTTGAGGAAGCACCACCTCCTTAGAATTGATTTCCTATCACCCCCACCTAAAGTTTGGGTGGTCTCTCTAACCAGGGTTGTATGTGTTGGAGTATGGGTCTCTCTTCTGGTATTGATTGTCTCTCCCTTGATATATCCTGCCACTTCTTCATAATGTCTATCACATGTACTGGTAGCATGCATCATAAAACCACATGATTCACATCCTGTAACCAAGGCTTGTGAGGTATCCAATGCATGAAATTGTTTTATGGAATGCTACTCTTTTTCAATCAAATTCATCCTCTTCTCTATTATGTTTCCCAGGGCTACTATTTCTGCCAAGATCACTTTTGAATTACCCAAAGAAGATATGGGCATTCTCCTTAGATCCCCTGTCTGATGGCCTTCATTTGCCATTTTTTGGAACAACTCCCAACTTGCTTGTGGAGTCTTATCTCTCAAGGATCCATTTGCTGTAGCATTCAAGGAAACCTGATTATAAGGAAGTAGACTATCAAATAAGATGTCTACTAAATCAACCTTGGTCATGTTATGGTGAGGGAATCGAGCCAACAAGTTAAGAAACCTAGTCTAATACTCATGTAAATATTCTCTATCTTGTTATAGAATATTCGTGATTTCCTTCTTCATACGAGTGGTCTTTCAAGCCAGGAAAAACTATTCAAGGTATGTTGACTTTAGCTGATCCCATGTAAGAGTAGAGAAATGGGTGGGCAAATTGTACATCCACTCTTTAGCCTTCCCTTCCAAGGTAAAATGCAAACACCTCCTTAAGACATCATCTAGTACGGTCATTAGAGGCTTCATTGAGGAACATATCATATGCATGGTTTGTAAGTGCCTGTGTGGACATTATCCTACAAAACTATGAAATTTAGGTAAGGCTACAATCAAAGCTCCTTTAATCTCAAAATTAGCTTCTCTAGTATAGAAACTATAAGGATCATAATTCACATGCAAATGATTAATTTCCCTCACACTTCTATTATCTTTTGGGTTCATTGGTATTTCATTTTCTCCATGCCCATTAGGCCCATTATGATTATTGTCATCCATATTCAGTTCATTTTTAGACTTGAGAATACTAGAGGATAAACTAGATTTTGCTTCTTCTTCTCTAAATTCTCTAAACTCTCTCTTTAGTTTCCTAAGTCTTCTCTCAATTTTAGGTTTAAAAGGCACTAATGGTTCAGCTCTTTTATGCGTGCAATGCAGAACAGATAGAGAATAATAAATGAAATCAGTCACATTTAGTCACAAAAGTTGCACAGCATGAAATTTTTAGTTAGTCGCGACACAATATCATAGAGAAAAGTGGTTGCGACTAAAGGTGTCAAATGTCATGACTGATTTTCATAGAGTAGTCAAATTTCATAGGGGAGCAATCAGGTCACGACACAAATGATGTTTGGTCGTGACTTAAAGTCACAAAGAATAGTGGTCGAGACGCAAGTGAGTTTAGGTCGTGTCTAGCAGTCACAGAGACAGATTTTATAGAAACTCAGAAAGGTGTAGAATGCAATGTAGTGCAATTTAAAAACTACTAAAAACTCACATACAAACAAAAGAAAGAAAGACAACTCAGGTGGCTAATGAAATTGACAATCAATTACTAGGGAACCAATTACTTGGCTCCCTAGCAACAGAGCCATTGATGAGGTCAGATTGTCGTGGTCTAATCCATCAAAATAAAGCTTTTACACCCAATATAATATAGTATAAGGAATAACCCTATCGTTCTTCTTGAGGAGCCTTTTATGTGAAAACCTAGTAGATTGGATGTCAAAATCAATGAAAAACCTGAGCAGGAGGTAAAATGGTTTTTGGGTTTTGGTGATTGATACAATAAAAGTAGGGTGCAGAAAAGTAGATATATTTTGGATTTTTGTTTACGATGAAACCGAGTTGGTTGAAATGAGAAATATGCTATGACAGACTCTTCATGATGAAAACGTATCTATCCTTGCTCTAACGTTTAAAATTAGAATTTAAAAATTACTAAGTCTCAAAGAAAACCTCAATCGATCGATTGAGTCCAGAACCCTAATTTTCCTTAAACCCCTTTGATCAAAGCTGGTTTAAGAACTATTAGTGAACTATTGTAAACCAATTAGCATGTAAATTCAATTTAGATGATGAAAATGCCCTCGAATGGTCTTCGGTCGAAAATCGTAGATTTCAAGTAATGAATTAATTAACAATGATCACTGATAATAACCCACTCTCTTAAAATCGAAACTGAAATATTCTATTAAAAGCAAACATTCAAATAATCCAAATCCAGTTACAAAATCTAATCTAATAAAAAATCAATTGATATTCAAACTTGCTCATAAGATTAAAGCCCTAGATCTAGCAGCAATCATAAGATAAGAAGATACAAATTAGAATAAACTCCCCGTTTGAGTCGATGAACTCAAGATATCTGATTCTATAAGGAATTGGAAGACACGCAGTAGAAATTAACTTAACAAATTTTCCATTCCCTGCCAGGATCTACAGTATATATTTGAGTCAAGTGGAAAGAAGTATTACCCTCAGTATTCAGTCGTGACTTTCTCAGCTTCTGGTTGCGACGTCCACAGCTTCTCTCCGCGGCTCGTGATCTCTTTTCGATCGCAAGAAGTCGATGACTCAGGTCAGCTTCCTCTACTAGTATCCACACGAACAGTGTTCTAATCATAAACGACGTGTTAGAGCCTCCTGTCCCTCCAGGGCTTACTCAAGAATTTGTCCTCTCCGTCTTTATTTTGGCAATTTCTTATCTGCAAACTTTTTACGAATTCTCGTTCACACTTTTTTTTGTGCCAATCGTAGCTCCTAAATATCAGATATATAGGATGCTATGCGTGTTACGACAGACTTGGATTTTTGGAATTAATCTTATATTAATTCTTAAATTAATACAATATCATATATTATATAATTTGATAAGAAACTAATTAAATAAATAGTATTTGTATTAAATTCGTCCCACAGATTTAATTCACCCATTTGTTTAATTTAAAATAAAGATAAGATAGAATTACATTTGATTTATTCTCATAAATCAAATTTGAGATATCACATCATTTGAATTTCAAATTCAAACGTGATAGAGATTTAATTTTATCTTTATAAATTAAATCTTGTAAATATCTCTTATATGAGATATCATATCAGTTTGAATTTCAAATTCAAACGTGATAGATATTTAATTTATTCTTATAAATTAAATCTTGTAAATATCTCTTATATGAGATATCATATCAATTTGAATTTCAAATTTAAACGTGATAGAGATTTAATTTATCCTTATAAATTAAATCTTAAAAATATCTCTTATATGAGATATCATATCAATTTGAATTTCAAATTCAAACGTGATAGAGATTTAATTTATCCTTATAAATTAAATCTTGTAAATATCTTTTATATATAATATATATACGAATTTATATATATACCAATATAAATATAAATAAATATATACATCCATCCCGAATCATTAATTGAATTTGGACATGTCTTAGATTCAATGAATCTGGACATCATAGCTCGTGTTGGGCTATTTTGTGTGCGACCCTGTACGCCCATATCAAGTTGGTAGTGGGCCATTTACTATACTGACTCAAGTCGCAAGCGGTCTCTAGCAAGACATCACGACTACCCAAATCATATGAGGATCGATCAACGATGTAACCTTTTATACAACCATATCATGTCCCTTTTGTCACACGATATTTTAGTCATGGATGAGGCATAGAGAATGTGATCCTCCTATTCCTGACTGTTACTTTCTCGATCCCTGAGTAGTCTGACTATAGAAATGGAACTACCTTTCCATTACAGTATGGCCATACATTTCTCAGATTCACTCATCGAGGGGCCCAGTAATATCTCTCTACGAATGTTAGGGACAAATTCCATCTTGACCATTCATATTCCTCCGCGTGAAAAACCACTAAGCCCAAACATAGTCTTTATGATCACTCGGTCAAAGCTGAGCATTTGTCATGTAGGAATCCATGATGATCTCAGGTAAAAAGGCATAGGAACATGGTTTGTATATGAGAGAAGCTGATGACTTAACCCATGCAGCTCTCTCATAGCGGGTCGGTCCAATACCTTGTACTCTTACATGTCTCTATAACTTTGATTTATATCTCTATACATCTTCAAAGTCATACTGGTCTTATTTCATCTCTGCTCCCACATAGATGATCGACCAGGGACATTTAGGATCATATTATGAGTTTATCCAAGGATGGTCATCGCAGTAAACATGCAAATAATATGATAACACAATTAATAAATTCATAAATCAACAATATTCATAAGATAATGATTGGATCCTAGGGCACAATTTCCAATAACCTCCTACTTGCACTAGGTACAATCATTAATTTGACTAATTCCCATTGACCTAACATGACGCTCATGCTTTGGCTGCATAGGCGGCTTTGTTAGAGGATCAGCAACATTATCTTCTCCTGCTACTTTGCATATTTTTATATCACCTCTATCATTGATTTCTCTGATGAGATGAAATCGCCTGAGTATATGCTTGGTCCTCTTATGTGACCTAGGCTCTTTGGCCTATGCAATGGCACCGCTATTGTCACAAAGCAAAGTTATTGGATCTGAGATGGTAGGTATCACCCCTAGTTCTGTGATGAACTTTCTAATCTAAACGGCTTCCTTAGCTGCATCAGATACTGCTATATACTCAGCTTCCGTTGTAGAATCTTATACAGTGCCCTGCTAGAGCTCTTCCAGCTTACTACTCTATTATTGAGGAGGAATATATATCTAGACTGTGATTTTTTTATCGTCATGGTCAGTTTAGAAACTTGCATCTATGTAACAAGTTACACAGAGTTTGTCATCCAATCCACCATAGACCAAAAATAAGTCCTTAGTCCTTCTTAAGTACTTAAGGATATTCTTGACAGCAGTCCAATGGCCCTCACTAGGGTCCTGTTGATATCTGCTAGTCATACTCAAGTTGGTAGTGGGCCATTTACTATACTGACTCAAGTCGCAAGCGGTCTCTAGCAAGACATCACGACTACCCAAATCATATGAGGATCGATCAACGATGTAACCTTTTATACAACCATATCATGTCCCTTTTGTCACACGATATTTTAGTCATGGATGAGGCATAGAGAATGTGATCCTCCTATTCCTGACTGTTACTTTCTCGATCCCTGAGTAGTCTGACTATAGAAATGGAACTACCTTTTCATTACAGTATGGCCATACATTTCTCAGATTCACTCATCGAGGGGCCCAGTAATATCTCTCTACGAATATTAGGGACAAATTCCATCTTGACCATTCACATTCCTCCGCGTGAAAAACCACTAAGCCCGAACATAGTCTTTATGATCACTCGGTCAAAGCTGAGCATTTGTCATGTAGGAATCCATGATGATCTCAGGTAAAAAGGCATAGTGACATGGTTTGTATATGAGAGAAGCTGATGACTTAACCCATGCAGCTCTCTCATAGCGGGTCGGTCCAATACCTTGTACTCTTACATGTCTCTATAACTTTGATTTATATCTCTATACATCTTCAAAGTCATACTGGTCTTATTTCATCTCTGCTCCCACATAGATGATCGACCAGGGACATTTAGGATCATATTATGAGTTTATCCAAGGATGGTCATCGCAGTAAACATGCAAATAATATGATAACACAATTAATAAATTCATAAATCAACAATATTCATAAGATAATGATTGGCTCCTAGGGCACAATTTCCAATAACCTCCTACTTGCACTAGGTACAATCATTAATTTGACTAATTCCCATTGACCTAACATGACGCTCATGCTTTGGCTGCATAGGCGGCTTTGTTAGAGGATCAGCAACATTATCTTCTCCTGCTACTTTGCATATTTTTATATCACCTCTATCATTGATTTCTCTGATGAGATGAAATCGCCTGAGTATATGCTTGGTCCTCTTATGTGACCTAGGCTCTTTGGCCTATGCAATGGCACCGCTATTGTCACAAAGCAAAGTTATTGGATCTGAGATGGTAGGTATCACCCCTAGTTCTGTGATGAACTTTCTAATCTAAACGGCTTCCTTAGCTGCATCAGATACTGCTATATACTCAGCTTCCGTTGTAGAATCTTATACAGTGCCCTGCTAGAGCTCTTCCAGCTTACTACTCTATTATTGAGGAGGAATATATATCTAGACTGTGATTTTTTTATCGTCATGGTCAGTTTAGAAACTTGCATCTATGTAACAAGTTACACAGAGTTTGTCATCCAATCCACCATAGACCAAAAATAAGTCCTTAGTCCTTCTTAAGTACTTAAGGATATTCTTGACAGCAGTCCAATGGCCCTCACTAGGGTCCTGTTGATATCTGCTAGTCATACTCAAGTTGGTAGTGGGCCATTTACTATACTGACTCAAGTCGCAAGCGGTCTCTAGCAAGACATCACGACTACCCAAATCATATGAGGATCGATCAACGATGTAACCTTTTATACAACCATATCATGTCCCTTTTGTCACACGATATTTTAGTCATGGATGAGGCATAGAGAATGTGATCCTCCTATTCCTGACTGTTACTTTCTCGATCCCTGAGTAGTCTGACTATAGAAATGGAACTACCTTTCCATTACAGTATGGCCATACATTTCTCAGATTCACTCATCGAGGGGCCCAGTAATATCTCTCTACGAATATTAGGGACAAATTCCATCTTGACCATTCACATTCCTCCGCGTGAAAAACCACTAAGCCCGAACATAGTCTTTATGATCACTCGGTCAAAGCTGAGCATTTGTCATGTAGGAATCCATGATGATCTCAGGTAAAAAGGCATAGTGACATGGTTTGTATATGAGAGAAGCTGATGACTTAACCCATGCAGCTCTCTCATAGCGGGTCGGTCCAATACCTTGTACTCTTACATGTCTCTATAACTTTGATTTATATCTCTATACATCTTCAAAGTCATACTGGTCTTATTTCATCTCTGCTCCCACATAGATGATCGACCAGGGACATTTAGGATCATATTATGAGTTTATCCAAGGATGGTCATCGCAGTAAACATGCAAATAATATGATAACACAATTAATAAATTCATAAATCAACAATATTCATAAGATAATGATTGGCTCCTAGGGCACAATTTCCAATAACCTCCTACTTGCACTAGGTACAATCATTAATTTGACTAATTCCCATTGACCTAACATGACGCTCATGCTTTGGCTGCATAGGCGGCTTTGTTAGAGGATCAGCAACATTATCTTCTCCTGCTACTTTGCATATTTTTATATCACCTCTATCATTGATTTCTCTGATGAGATGAAATCGCCTGAGTATATGCTTGGTCCTCTTATGTGACCTAGGCTCTTTGGCCTATGCAATGGCACCGCTATTGTCACAAAGCAAAGTTATTGGATCTGAGATGGTAGGTATCACCCCTAGTTCTGTGATGAACTTTCTAATCTAAACGGCTTCCTTAGCTGCATCAGATACTGCTATATACTCAGCTTCCGTTGTAGAATCTTATACAGTGCCCTGCTAGAGCTCTTCCAGCTTACTACTCTATTATTGAGGAGGAATATATATCTAGACTGTGATTTTTTTATCGTCATGGTCAGTTTAGAAACTTGCATCTATGTAACAAGTTACACAGAGTTTGTCATCCAATCCACCATAGACCAAAAATAAGTCCTTAGTCCTTCTTAAGTACTTAAGGATATTCTTGACAGCAGTCCAATGGCCCTCACTAGGGTCCTGTTGATATCTGCTAGTCATACTCAAGTTGGTAGTGGGCCATTTACTATACTGACTCAAGTCGCAAGCGGTCTCTAGCAAGACATCACGACTACCCAAATCATATGAGGATCGATCAACGATGTAACCTTTTATACAACCATATCATGTCCCTTTTGTCACACGATATTTTAGTCATGGATGAGGCATAGAGAATGTGATCCTCCTATTCCTGACTGTTACTTTCTCGATCCCTGAGTAGTCTGACTATAGAAATGGAACTACCTTTCCATTACAGTATGGCCATACATTTCTCAGATTCACTCATCGAGGGGCCCAGTAATATCTCTCTACGAATATTAGGGACAAATTCCATCTTGACCATTCACATTCCTCCGCGTGAAAAACCACTAAGCCCGAACATAGTCTTTATGATCACTCGGTCAAAGCTGAGCATTTGTCATGTAGGAATCCATGATGATCTCAGGTAAAAAGGCATAGTGACATGGTTTG
Source organism: Leucaena leucocephala (assembly GCA_037074615.1). Lineage (NCBI taxonomy): Eukaryota > Viridiplantae > Streptophyta > Magnoliopsida > Fabales > Fabaceae > Leucaena > Leucaena leucocephala. Next base: position 5,682,281 of record CM073528.1, read on the forward strand.
TATATGAGAGAAGCTGATGACTTAACCCATGCAGCTCTCTCATAGCGGGTCGGTCCAATACCTTGTACTCTTACATGTCTCTATAACTTTGATTTATATCTCTATACATCTTCAAAGTCATACTGGTCTTATTTCATCTCTGCTCCCACATAGATGATCGACCAGGGACATTTAGGATCATATTATGAGTTTATCCAAGGATGGTCATCGCAGTAAACATGCAAATAATATGATAACACAATTAATAAATTCATAAATCAACAATATTCATAAGATAATGATTGGCTCCTAGGGCACAATTTCCAATAACCTCCTACTTGCACTAGGTACAATCATTAATTTGACTAATTCCCATTGACCTAACATGACGCTCATGCTTTGGCTGCATAGGCGGCTTTGTTAGAGGATCAGCAACATTATCTTCTCCTGCTACTTTGCATATTTTTATATCACCTCTATCATTGATTTCTCTGATGAGATGAAATCGCCTGAGTATATGCTTGGTCCTCTTATGTGACCTAGGCTCTTTGGCCTATGCAATGGCACCGCTATTGTCACAAAGCAAAGTTATTGGATCTGAGATGGTAGGTATCACCCCTAGTTCTGTGATGAACTTTCTAATCTAAACGGCTTCCTTAGCTGCATCAGATACTACTATATACTCAGCTTCCGTTGTAGAATCTTATACAGTGCCCTGCTAGAGCTCTTCCAGCTTACTACTCTATTATTGAGGAGGAATATATATCTAGACTGTGATTTTTTTATCGTCATGGTCAGTTTAGAAACTTGCATCTATGTAACAAGTTACACAGAGTTTGTCATCCAATCCACCATAGACCAAAAATAAGTCCTTAGTCCTTCTTAAGTACTTAAGGATATTCTTGACAGCAGTCCAATGGCCCTCACTAGGGTCCTGTTGATATCTGCTAGTCATACTTAAGGCAAACGAGACATCTGATCGAGTACATAACATGGCGTACATGATAGATCCTATGGCTGAGGCATATGGAACTTTACTCATGCGACCTCGCTGATCAGATGTACTAGGACACAGATCTTTACTGAGGTGAATACCATGAGACATGGGTATAAAACCCCTCTTTGATTCGTGCATACTGAACCTATGCAGTATTTTGTCTATGTATGTACTCTGACTGAGTCCTATAAGTCTTTTTGATCTATCTCTATAGATTTTGATTCTTAGGATGTAGATGGCTTCACCCAAGTCTTTCATTGAGAAAGACTTTCCTAACCAAGACTTGACAATCTGCAAGGTAGGAATGTCATTTCCAATAAGTAGGATGTCATCGACATAGAGTACCAAAAACACAACTATACTCCCACTAACCTTCTTGTACACATAAGGTTCATCAATGTTTTAAAGAAATCCAAACTCTTTGACTACTTCATCAAAATGATGATTCCAACTCCGAGAGGCTTGCTTCAGTCCATAAATGGACATTTGAAGCTTGCACACTTTACCAGAGTCCTCAGAACGCACAAACCCTTCAGGTTGTGTCATGTACACATCCTCAAGGAGCTTTCCATTAAGGAAGGCTGTCTTGACGTCCATCTGCTATATTTTATATTCATAATATGCTGCTATGGCAAAGAGGATTCTGATTGATTTGGCCATTGCAACTGGGAAAAAGGTCTCATCATAGTCCACACCATGAGTTTGAGTAAATCCTTTTGCAACCAGTCGTGCCTTGAAGACATTTACATTGCCATCCATGTCAGTTTTCTCCTTAAAAACCCACTTGTACCTGACAGTTTTTACACCTTCAGGTGGGTCGACTAAGGTACAAACTTGATTGTTGTACATGGATTACATCTCAGACTTCATGGCATTAAGCCATTTTTCAGAGTTTGGTCCTACTATAGCTTCTCGATAGGTAGTCGGCTCATTATGCTCAATGAGCAACACATCATGACTGTCAGAAATCAGAAATCTATATCTCTGAGGCTGAAGTCGTGTCCTATTAGATTTCCGTGGACCTTGCGTGACTTAAGGAGTCTCAACAACTTATTGTGAGTATTCTTTATTTTCCATCTATAGTTTTGTGGTGTCTTGTGGCTCTCGAACTTCTTCAAGGTGTACCTTTCTCCCACTGGTTCTTTTAGAGATAAATTCTCGTTCGAGAAAAATACCATTTCTGACAACAAATACTTTGTTATCAGCAGGGTTGTAGACATAGTATCCCTTGGTTTCCTTAGAATATCCCACAAAAAGGTACTTTGAGGATTTGGGCACTAATTTGTCTGAGGGTTATTGCTTAACATAGACCTCACATCCCCAAATCTTGAGAAAAGATAAACTAGGTGTCCTCCTAGTCCATATCTCATACGGAGTCTTTTCAATTGCCTTAGATGGAACACGATTGAGTGTGAACGCAGCTGTCTCTAGGGCATGGCCCCAAAAGGAGGGTGGAAGATCTATTTAACTCATCATAGATCGAACCATATCTAATAGTGTTCAATTCCTCCCTTCAAAAACGCCATTCCATTGCGGTGTCCTTGGAGGAGTCAATTGTGAGACTATCCCACAACTCCTAAGATGATCAATGAACTGTTGGCTCAAATATTCACCACCCCGATCAGATCAAAGGGCTTTAATTGTTTTGCCAAGCTAGTTTTGTACTTCATTTTGTAATATTTTGAACATTTCAAAAGATTCAGATTTGTTTTATCATATAGATGTACCCATATCTGCTAAAATCATCTATGAATGTTATGAAGTACGAATAACCTCCTCTGGCATTTGTGTTCATCAGTCCACACACATCTGTATGTATGAGGCCCAATAAATCAGTGGCCCTTTCACCGTGCCCAGTGAAAGGTGACTTTGTCATCTTTCCTAACAAGCAAGACTCGCAAGTGTCATATGATTCAAAATCAAATGAGTTGAGAAATCCATCTTGATAGAGTTTGGAAATGCGTTTCTCATTTATGTTATAGATATTTCCATGATTGGGTTGTTCCAAATTTAATATGTAATGATCAACAAGCAAATCACCATGAGCACAGAAAACATCATTACGATAAATAGAACATCTACTATTCCCAGCAATGGAAGTGAAACCTGCCTTATCCAAATAAGAAAGTAAAACTATGTTACTACTTAAAGCAGGAACATAATAGCAATTGTTCAAAACTAACTAAAGCCCAGTGGGCAGAACTAATTCATAAGTGCCTACAGCTAACACAGCAACCCTTGCTCTGTTTCCAACTCGTAGGTCAACTTCGCCCTTTTTCAGCTCCCTACTGTCTTTTAGTCCCTGCACATTTGTACAAATATAAGAACCACATGCAGTATCTAATACCCATGTGGTGGAAGTAGAAAGATGAATGTCTATAACATAAATACCTGAAGCGATAGCCCCGCTATCCTTCTTGTTCTTTTTCAGATCTTCGAGGTAAGTTTGCAATTCCTCTTCCAATGATCAGGTTCATTGCAAAAGAAGCAAACTCCTTCCTTTGGAGGCTTTGCCTTCTTTGGTGCAGGCTTGGTTTTGGGCTTGCCTGACTCTTTGGTCTTACCTGATGAGCCATGACCCTTCCCCTTGCCTTTGCCTTTTTTTTCATACCTTTTCCTTTCTGAACCATCAAAATAGTACTGGGGTTCTTCTTAAGACTCAGCTCAGCAGTTTTAAGCATCCCATGCAGTTCAAAAATAGATCTCTCCATGTTGTTCATGTTGTAGTTCAAGACAAACTGGTCATAATTTTCCAGGAGTGAGTTCAAGACCAAATCTGTAGCTAACTCCTGGCTCATGGGAAATCCAAGCCTCTCAAGGTGATCAATATACCCTTTCATCTTTAAGATATAAGTACTGACTGATGCACCTGCAGCCATCTTGCAGGAATATAAGGCCTTAGTGGTCTCATACCTCTCTTGCCTTGCCTGTTGCTGGAATATTTCCTTAAGATGCACAATCATCTTATAAGCCTCCATGTGTTCTAGATCTCTTTGGAGCTCTGGAACCATGGTGGCTAGCATCAAGCATCCCACATGGACAGAGTCTTCCTTATGCTTCGTGTAAGCATCTCTCTGAGCTCTAGGAGCATTGGTTGCTGGCTCCTTAGGAATAGGTTGATCTAGGACATGTGCCTTTCTTTCCTACTAGAGAACAATTTTGAAGTTCCTAAACCAGTCAAAAAAGTTTGTCCCATTGAGTTTGTCCTTCTCAAGGATAGATCGCAGTGATAATGTAGCAGTATTACTAGTCGTCATGATTCTACAATTAAAATATGCAATTGAATTAGCAATCTCCCACTAAATAAACAACCCTAAATGCAATAGTTAGTGGGCTAAGATCCATATTTAGCTCAAACTTAAGTCCGCTTTGGCAGGACACTTAAATTAAGTTATTTAGATAGGTAACACCTTTACTAATTACATCAAATATAGCTCTTAGATGTTCATGGGATTCTATCATCATATGATCTGGCATGTTTTTAATCCCATCTAATGCCTTAAGACCCAAAACCGTTTTGTTAATCTCAATTAAGTCAAACAATAATAAATATGTGAGAGTAGCACCATTACTCTTGCTTATCTCCCCAAGATAACTCAAATGCACCCACTTTGGCGGAGTCCACAAGTGAGAGATAGAGGTTTTGACAAGTGTTCATAAATTGATGGCATTAAGACTTAAGATTTATTTTAGAGTGCTTAATTTAACTATCTGGTTTATAAGAATGCATGTTTCTCAGTTTGTATCTCATACAAGTAATATGTATGTGCTGATATAATCATAAGATGCATAATTTAAACGTGATACAATATGGCTCACATTTCCTAAGTCCACTTAAGCCAATGAAAGAAGCTCTCTAGTAAGAAAAAGGAAATTACATATAGAAACCTCTTTTAACATTCGAGGGGAGTGAGATGAGAAGAGAAGGTACATTAAGAGTATATAGAGGAAGGCACGACACGCAGGCCGTATTTAAAAATTACAACACTTGCAATCTAGAGCCATATTGTTCACCATACCCAAACATTCAAGAATCAATATTCATATTTAATTGAAGGGCAATTAATGTTTCAAAACTAAAACATTCACAAAATAGTATATGTTACAGTTATGTTGCGCTACGAACAGGTAGCCACGGCTGTCCTGCTAGCCAGTTAGCGGGCGGGGTCTGGGGCAGCGGCCCGAGAATTTTTTTTTGTTTCATAAATAATCATGAATTTAAATTCATTTTTCTTAGACCCCATCAATATTAATTGATCAAATCAAAATGCATGCACCACCAATATCAATTCCCTTTCAGATTCCTTATATGTCTTACATAAAATAGATTCCTTATATGTCACACATAAAACACATGTTATCATATGATCGGCTACGACTAACACATATCATATGAATCAATAATCAAGCCTAACTTAAACACAAAATGGTATGGCTCTGATACCACTTTAAGGAATTGGAAGACACGCAGCAGAAATTAACTTGAAAAATTTTCTATTCCCTGCCAGGATCTACCGTATGTGTTTAAGTCAAGTGGAAAAAAGTATTACCCTCAGTATTCAGTCGCGACTTTCTCAACTTCTGGTTGCGACATCCACAGCTTCTCTCTGCAGCTCGTGATATCTTTTCGATCGCAAGAAGTCGATGACTCAGGTTGGCTTCCTCTATTGGTATACACACAAACAACGTTCTAACCACGAACGATGTGGTAGCGCCTCTTGTTCCTCTAGGGCTTACTCAAGAATTCGTCCTCTCCATCTCTATTTTGGCAGTTTCTTAATTGCAAACCTTTTTGCGGTCCCATTCACACTTTTTTTTGTGCCAACCGTAGCTCCTAAATATTAGATATATAGGATGCTATGCGTGTTACCACAGACTTAGATTTTTGAAATTAATCTTATATTAATTCTAAAATTAATATAATATCATATATTGTATAATTTGATAAGAAACTAATTAAATAAATAGTGTTTGTATTAAATCTGTCCCATAGATTTAATTCACCCATTTATTTAATTTAAAATAAAGATAAGACAGAATTACATTTGATTTATTCTCATAAATCAAATTTGAGATATCATATTAATTTTAAATTCAAATTCAAACGTGATAGAGATTTAATTTATCCTTATAAATTAAATCTTGTAAATATCTCTTATATATAATATATATATATACGAATATAAATATAAATAAATATATACATCCACATTGGATCATTCATTGAATCTGGACATGTCTTAGATTCAATGAATCTGGACATCATAGCTCGTGTTGGGCTATTTTGTGTGCGACCCTGTAGGCCCATATGAAGTTGGCAGTGGGCCATTTACTATACTGACTCAAGTCGCAACGGGTCTCTAGCAAGACATCATGACTACCCAAATCATATGAGGATCGATCAACGATATAACCTTTTATACAACCATATCATGTCCATTTTGTCACACGATATTTTAGTCATGGATGAGGCATAGAGAATGTCATCCTCCTATTCCTGACCATTACTTTCTCGATCCCTGAGTAGTCTGACTATAGAAATGGAACTACCTTTCCATTACAGTATGGCCATACATTTCTCAGACTCACTCATCGAGGGGCCCAGTAATATATCTCTACGAATTTAAGGGACAAATTCCATCTTGACCATTCACATTCCTCCGCACAGAAAACCACTAAGCCCGAACATAGTCTTTATGATCACTCGGTCAAAGCTGAACGTTTGTCATGTAGGAATCCATGATGATCTCAGGTAATAAGGCATAGTGACATGGTTTGTATATGAGAGAAGCTGATGACTTAACCCATGCAGCTCTCTCATAGCGGGTTGGTCCAACACCTTGTACTCTTACATGTTCCTATGACTGTGATTTATATCTCTATACATCTTGAAAGTTATACTGGTCTTATTTCATCTTTGCTCCCGCATAGATGACCGACCAGGGATATTTAGGATAAGATCATGAGTTTATCCAAGGATGGTCATCACAGTAAACATGCAAATACTATGATAACACAATTAATAAATTCATAAATCAACAATGTTCATAAGATAATGATTAGCCCATAGGGCACAATTTCCAACAGATTCATCTCCATGAGGCTATAGGTTTAGCCTCTTATAACTCCTGCTGCACTGCAATCATTGTTCAGTTGAGGCGTCATGAAGAAACAATGAGAAGGTGGTAGGTTGATGGCGTGAAGAGGTGGAGAAATCTGTGGAGAGGTGTAGAATGATGGTAGGGTGGAGAAGGTGATCAGAGAGCACGAGAGTGCTGCTTCTTAGCCTAATCAGGTCCAAAAACCAACCTCCTCTCGACAGCAGCCTTCCTTCCCCTTTTATTTCTGTATAACCTAATTCAAAATGCGCGGCTTTAGGGATTTTGCATATTAGTCGTGACCAGATCCATGTTTTGGTCGTGACCTATAAACACAGAGAATATTCTAGAAGAATAATGTTTCACTTTCATTGGCTTGTGATTTCTCTCCTAGTCCTTGCTCTCTTCTAAAATACTTGCAATTCAAAATAAAAGCTCACTGTAAAAGTCAAAATCAGTAAATAACATAATATATGCAGTTTGGAAGAGTTAATTTACCATTTTATCATTTGGTTAGCACATTGCCACACAAATCATGTATTACCACAAAAGTACAATTTAATGCATAAATGAATGGTAAAGTTGATATAAAGCTCTAGAAAGTGTAACAGAATCCATATACAAAATGTGTCTTATCAATTCTCTATGTCTTTAATGTATCTTCTGAAACACTCAAGGACCTCAGACTTATGTGAGATCAAATAGATATGACCATATTGCCAAAAGTTATCAATAAATGTAATAAAATACTAAGCTCCATGCCTTGCCCTCACACTCGTTAGACTATAAATGTCAGAATGGATTAATTGCAATAGACTCTCAACTCTTGTTCCCTTACCGAAAGGCTTTCTTGTTGCCTGCCAACTAGATAGTTTTCATATAAGAACATTTTCATATTTTCAATGGAACCTATCAATCCTTCTTTAGCCATTTTAATCATTCTATTTTGATCAATATGTCCTAATCTAGTGAGCCAAGTATTCATATCAATATTATTGGAAGAAATAGCAAATTATTCATTAGTATTAAAACCACCAACCATGTCTAAGACAAAGAACTTTTTGAATAGGAAAGCTGAACTATAAAAAAATTGAGTTACTAAAAGTGTCTACAAATTTATTATGAAAATTCACATTAAACCCAAACTCTAAAAGACATGAAACAGAGACAAAGTTCTATCGGATATCAGGAGCATAAAGCACATCATGGAATATCAAGGTCTTTCCACCACACAAGGTAAATTTAAAGGTATTAATGCCTCTAACCTTGATCCTCACGTTGTTCCTTATGTAAAACCACTTGATTTGATACAATAACTGACAGTACTCAATGAAGGATTCTCGATCATTGGTTACGAGGTAGTTAAGCCAGAATCAATAACCTAAGAAAAATAAACATTTTTTGTACAAAAATAGTACTAGAAACATATGAAGCCTGTGAATTCACATAATTCACTAATACTTTTTTTTGCTCTGAGCCTATTTAGAAAAGTTGCATGTGAAATGTCCCATCTTTTGGCAGGCAAAGCACTTGACATTTTTTAAGTCCAATTTCTATTTTATGCCTTTCTTTCCTTTCTTCTTGAATTGTTTCTTGCCCTTTTGAAATTGAGGATCATTCTTCTTCCCTTTTGGAACTTCTTACCCTTCTTGAAATAGGTCTTTGATTGGGAAGTGCCAATATCCTCAGTCAAATAGGCCTATCCAAAGGTCATATAAGCCTCCAGACGCTTATCTTCTAGCTTTAAATACCTAGCTGTATCATTAAAAGTAACAATGTTTTTATTGTGAATTAAGTTAACTTTCATATACTCCCAACCAATAGGGAGCTATATGATTATAGCTTGCACTTGCTATTCTTCAGATAAAGTATTTCCAGCTTCCTTCAGTTCTCTGATCATGTTGATAATCTCTCTCAGATGTTGCTTCATAGGATTGCTTGGCTTAAGCTTACAGGTGTTGAACTTAATCGTTTACCTCCTAAGCTTAGTGGTGGAAACATCGCCAAATTTATTCTTTAGTGCAATCCATATGGCTTGAGTGGTTCTATGCATCTTAAACTCACACATGAGGTCATCTACCATGGCACTAAGAAGCGTGATTCTAGCTACATTATTCTTCTTCCTCTAAGCCTATTAAGCCTCTTGATCTCTCCTATATTGGACCATATTCTCAGCTTCAGGTTCAACTATAGCAGTTGTCAAAGGTTCAATAGCATCTTGTTCCTCTAAGATGTATAGGACCTTTCAGTGCCAGATATCCTAGTTATCCCCATTTAGTTTTCACCTGTATTTAGTTTAGGAATAATGTCCTTGGTTGCCATTTTTTGGTTCTGTAACAAATTTAGGTTCTCTTCTGAGAGAATCAAACCAAAGAACATTTTATTTATATAGCTAGGGAAGTATACAATATCATGTACTATATTATTATTGACTAGGAAATAATGATCCTACAAGATTCTTGATCAGGAGCATACATTTGTACCTCTGATGAGGGCAGATTGTCATTGTCTGATCCATCAAAATAAAGTTTATTGCACCCAATATAATATAGTATAAGGCACAAACCTATCATTCTTCTCGAGGAGCCTTTTATGTGGAAACATAGCAGATTGAATGTCAAAATCAATAAAAAACCTGAGAAGGGAAAAAATATTTTTGGGGTTTTAGAGATTGATGCGATAAAAGTAGGGTGTAGAAAGGTAAATATTTTTTGATTTTTTATTAGGATGAAAACAAGTTGGTTTGTTGAGAAATATGTTATGAAAGACTCTTGATGATGAAAATATATCTATCCTTGCTCTCATGTTAAAATTAGAGTTTTGAAATCACTAAGTCTTAAAGAAAACCTCAATCAATCGATTGAGTCCAGAACCCTAATTTTCCTTAAACCCCTTTGATCAAAGTTGATTTAAGAACTATTAGTGAACTGTCATAAACCACTTAGAGTGTAAGTTGAATTAAGATGATGAAAATGCCCTCGAATGGTCGTCAATCGAAAACCCTAGATTTCAAGCAATTGAATTAGTTAACAACGATCGCTGATAATAACCCAATTTTCTTAAAATTAAAATTGAAATATTCTATTAAAAATCAAATGTTCAAATAATCTGAATTCGATTACAAAGTGTAACATGAGAATGATCAATCGATATTCAAAACTTGCTCATAAAATGAAAACATTAGATTTAGCAACAATCATAACATGAGAAGACGTAAATTAGAATAGCAGAAACTCCCTGTTTTAGTCCATGAGCTCAAAATATTAGAGAGAGCTAGAGTACTGCTTCTTAGCCTAATCGGTCAAAAACTAGCCTCCCCATTAATGGCAACCTTCCTCTCCTTTTATTTCTGTATGACCTAATTCAAAAAGCGTAGTTTCAATGATTTCACATTTTTATCGTGACCAGATCCATGTTTTGGTCACGACCGGAGGACTCTTTGGTCACGACTAAAAGATGCAGGAGCGTGATTTCACTTTCATTGACTTGTAATTTCTTTCATAGTCCTTGCTCTCTTCCAAAATACCTGCAATCCAACATAAAAGCTTACTGTAAAAGTCCAAATCAGTAAATAATAGAATATATGCAGTTTGAAAGAGTGAATTTACCATTTTACCCTTTATTTAGCACATTGCCACGCAGAATCATGTATTACCACAAAAGTACAATTTAAGGCATAAAATGGATGGTAAAGTTGGTATAACTTAAAAGCAGCACATAAACTATATACAAAATGTGCCTTATCAAAGTTGGTACTCCTTGACAAAGAAATGAATCATACCTAGAATAACACTATTAAATTCAAGATAACAACATAATCCATAGTTTACTCTGAAAACAAATAATTCGTCATCATTGGGAATGAAAAGGTGATAATGTGAGCAATGCCAAGTAATCAACTACTAAGTGAAATCAACCTTAACTGTATGAGAGCAATAGATCCTCTCAAAGGGTATAAGTGTTTAGCTCTCTATTTTCTCTCATTGTTAGGGTTCTTTCACTCATATTCAAATTCAAAAACATCCTACCATATGCTTGTAATGGCTCTAAATCTTAGCAACTATATAACACTTATGCAAAGAATCAAGAGGTCTTTTAGGGTTGAAATGATATAGATGGGCCACATGGAATAGAATGTGAATAATAGAAAGTACTATATACATTCAACAATGAATATGTAGCATGGATTCATGTCTCTAGGGATATAGCTATGGTAATTGTGCTAATAAGAGTTTATAATGGTGCCCTCTTCTCTTCTTTTCTCTTTTTATTTTCTTTTTCTTGCACTCTCTCTTTTTTTTCAGTGCAATATGCTGCTTTCCTCTTCCTTTTTTATTTTACACCTCATTCATGGAAGCTATAGCACAATAACACAACAATAATGAATTTTTGACATGAATAAAAATTTTATTTCAAAACGATGTTTATGCACATATGACTTTCTATAAGAATGATGAAAAGAAAAAGTGATGGGATCAAAAGGGGGTGACTAAGGATGTAATATGTAGTGGGCTTGTGTTTGGGATAAAAAGGTTTAGAAAGAATGCCTCTATCATGTTCAATTCATAAATGCGCAAGTAATTCTAAACTCAGAGTTAAGACAAGTTTTAGAGGATATAAACCAATCGAATGATCACTCAATATAGAATTTAAGGCCGAGAATCCTTCCAACAAAGGTTTTGATCTAGATTGCTCATAAACTAAAGTCTCAAACAATGTTCATCATTCACTAGGCATTGAAACACTTATCACAACTGAAAACCCCTTAAAACGATGATTTAAAAGTTTCAAAGTAATCACTTAGAACCATATGATGATCCAAATCTAACAGTAAAAGCTTAAGTGTTTTCAAATTCAATTTCCAAGATTTTTCAAAACAATTCAAGTGAGGGAATGGTTTCTAGGAGCTAAAAAGGTTTTGCAATAAGGGGACAATGAGTTATTTGTGAAAGAATCTCAATAGTTCAAAAGGGATCCTTCTATATAGCTTTACATAATGCAAAGAGAATTTAATTGGATATTTTTCAAACATAGGTCGCGACTGACTAAATGTCACAGAGGTGCTCAGGATTTTCAAAACATTCAGTCATGACCATGGAATATACCTTTCATGATGTAAATACACAGAGAGGAACAGTCACGACTAGGTAAGTACTCATGTCGCAACTCAAAACAGTAGAGAGTTATTGTCGCTAATACTATATACCTAGGTCACGACCGTAGTTCATAAAGAGCATGTTAAGTCCAAAATTTCATTATAGGTCACGACCCAAAAGCCAGTATGTCATGACCAATTGAGACTACCGAGTGATAATTATCAAAGTCCCAAAATGTTTTTTACATGCTAACACCTTTCCAGTTATCAACACAGTTTAAAGTGGGGATCCAATTTTCAGCAATTCATTACACATTAAGATCAAAAACAATAATTTTGTGATGAAAGATTGGATTAATCGAAAAAAAAAACTCATTGAGTAGCACAGGAGCAAAGACATCTCCCCCATACTTAAACTTGATAGTGTCCTCACTGTCAACAAAACTAAAGTAGCAAAGATCACAATCACTAATCAAATCTAGCTCCAAAACAGCAGGTAGCCTAATCACTTAATGCAAATTAACAGTTTAACACACAGTCACATTCAAATCATACATTGCAATACAATTAAAGCAAAGATGATATGATGGGTAAGCTAAAATTATGCATGTAGGTGTGTAAGTTCCACAGAGAACAATCAATGAGTATGGAACACATGGACAGTAACGGCAGGTGTTGAAAATAGAAAGACACCTAGAATAAACAGAAATAATCAGAAAATGAAAACTATCCTACTGAAACATCCCTTCCCTATCCTTGAACCATCATCAACAAATCACATCAAGGAAAACTTGTAAAGGTAAGAGATAGGAAAAGGACAACCTGGCCTCAAGGCGGTAGTGGAAAATCATAAAACTTTGAGAGATGGCTGTTTGATTGGAAGGTTTTCCACATTGCCCTCTCTCCACTTCAGCAATCCACAATCGCACACCTTGTACTGAGATTTATCCAAGATCATCTTGAATTCTCCTTCTTTAAACTTGAACTTGCCCAACTGTGGTTGGCATGTCGTAGTAATAGACTTGGGAGATTTTTCCTTAGCATCCTTTGTATATTCCCTACAGTTGCTCTTCTCTAGCTTGTGTTGATCCTCCAATTTATCGTCTGCTTCCCCAAGTGTCGCACCAAGTTGAGGTAGGTTTATGACTTCAATGTACTTAGGATCATTCTTTTCCATACCTACATTATTATTAGAGATTAAATCTTTCAAAAACCTTAAGGTATGATATGTAATTTTGGAATAAGAATGAGTGTGAGAAGAGTTAGAATGTATTGGCCCTTTAACCAAAATAGTGGAGTGTGAAACTAAAGGAGTTTGGTGTTCTCTGGTTACATCTGGCATTTCTAGTCGCGACCTTTCAGCTTCTCGTCACGACTCCAGTTGACAGGGTGTGTCTCTGAAGCTTGTCATTGTGACCTGTTCATCTTTCAACCGTGACTTAGGGTCACAAAAAGGCTCTCCCTCAGCAAATTGATGTTTAGTCGCGATATATTCATCTTCGTGTCACGACTGATAATCTTTAGAACTTTGTGTCATGACCTTAAAGCCATTTGGTCATGATTCAGCTTTACAGTGAGTCTCATATTGATGTTCAGTAGTGATATGCAGTTCATTTTGTCATGACATTGGGTCACAGAAACTTGACCCTTCTTCAATAGTTGTACTTCCAGCTTCCAGAACATCTTGGGATCCTGCAAGATCACTCAACAAACTTTTTGCAAACGCATTATCTCTATTATTATCATGTAAACTCAATCCATGTTCATCCCTAGTCTCTTCAATAGCATAATTAATGGCATTCAAAGCAGTAAAAGCATAATTATCATAAGGAAATTTTATTCCTTCATTCATGTTGAAGGTTACCATATGCTCTCCAACTTCCATTGTGATGGAACTATGCTTCATACTAATGATGCTCTTGGAAGTTTGGAGGAAAGGTCGGCCTAGGATCAAAGTGCTATCATTTACTAACTCATTAGACATGTCCAAAACATAAAAATTAGCTAGGAACACTAAGTCCTTGACTTGTACTAGAATATCCTCAAGGATTCCTTTAGGAGACCTAATTGACCTATCAGCTAACTGGAGTATTACGCTTGTGTCTCTAAGGTTGTTGATACATAAAGCTTGATATACTGACCAAGGCATTACATTAATGGCTGCCCCTAAATCTAGTAACACTCCCTTAATAGGAACATTCCTATAGTGCATGGGATTGTGTAGGATCCTGGGTCTTGGCACACAATTCTTTTTATCAACACACAATTCTTTCAAAAAAATTTCATATGTAGGGTTTCTCTTGCAGAACTCAACTAAAGGGATGTTTATTTCTAACTTTTTGAATAAAGTATAAGCATCTTTTGCAAAACCAGGGTCAATCTTTTTCTTTCTAGCAACGTAAGAGTTAGAAAAAGGGATATATTTTATACTTACCTCTTTACCTTTGTGCATAGAGGCTCCTTGCTTGCTCGACTCTGGCTTCTCCTCAAGTTACTTTCCTTTCTAGGCTGGACTTGGTACTTTTGCTGACTTAATGCTAACTTAATGCTCTTTCAGGAAAAAATAACTCGTTGACCATGCCTTGACCAAGTCAACATCGGTAAACATCTGAAGTTCACTATTTATCCAGTGTTTTCCCTAATTCTAGCATTTTGGTTCCTACATTTTCACTCTCTAATCCCTAGCTTCTCTCCATGATTCTTCAATCCTCTCTCATCATAAACCTGTGGGATTGGGATTTTATGGAAGGGGGTGAGATTTTAGGGGAAATCTCAGTAGCAAACGGAAACCATACAATGTGTGTAACTATATACTTGATGTTACTATGTGTGTACTTAATGATCATGCTTGCATCATGATAACTTACATGCTTCCATGTTACTTAATTATAACATATGGCTATAGAATAAAAGAAATAATGCATTACTTAATCATATATGCTTCACATTATCAAGGTAAGAAAACATCACATAAAACATCCAAGCAGTATAAGCATACAAGTAGGTAAGTTTACTATCTGGCGTGTAGCCTTTCCTTCTAGCTCTTAACCTTGCCTCCAAGGTCCCTTCTTTTTATAAGTCAGAGCCTATACATAGCATAATAATATCTTTATTATTATCCAGTATAGCTCTACTTAACTCATGCTTAACTAGGGGTAATATTCTTAATCTGACATCCCCTAGCTTTCTTTATACCTTTAGCTACCTTTATTAATAAAGATATTTCTCTATTCTAACTATTAAGAGCAATCCTCTACTTTATTAGAGTAGGGACTAGATAACTTACTTATCTCATTCCTAAGCTCTGCCCAGTCCCCAAGCTCCTTGGACTACTCTTGGCTCTGTCAGAACTCCTTCCTTTCTTTCTCTCTTTCTCTCCTTCTGTCTTTCTCTCTTTTTTCTCTTCTTTGGCCATGCTTGGACGTGGAGTATAATGGGAGGGGAGTGGGGTATTTATAAGTGGAGGGAGGTGGAATAGATGGCACAGATCGAATCGTGATGAATGGCCCATATCGCTTAGTTTACTCAAGAAGCTTCGCCTGCATCATCACGATGACATCCTCCTCCTCCATGACTCACCATTATGACATCATCCAAGGACACCTCAGGGGACACCTTAAGGGGTATGTGGCATAATTGGTGGGGCCCTTAGGATACCTTAACAGCTGACTCAGCCTCTCCAGCGAATTCCAGAGCCTTTTCCTGGAATGAGCGGCCGAGATTGTGCCACTTGTCCTCTTTACTTCTCTCCTTTTTCTAATCTCATGACATATGTCCTTAACTTTTCTTCTTTTCCTGTAATAATTCCATGTGGCACCTTGTGGGTCCCATGAGGACACCTTTCATGTCACCTCATGGTCTAAAGTCATATCTGGTCACTTTTCCCAGTTCTATCCTTAAACGGGTAACTTTACTTTTTGGAGAAGCACTAAAATATTATTTTAATGCCTCTCAACCTCCCATAACTACTGGGCCTACGTTTTTAGGCTTTTAAATGTTATCTTGGGTTTTTAACCAAGCCTAAGTACTCTGGTGGCTTGGTTCCTAAGAAACACCTCTTACTTTTCCATTATGCCCACAGAGACTTTCATTATTTTCCCTGAATTTTCACTTTCTTGCAGTTTAGTCCCTAAACATCATCTGTACACTTCTGGGACTCCTGCACAATAGGGTCTAGTAGCCTTTTTTTTTAGGCTACATACTAGGCTTTCAGGCCTAAGAATTAGGATATGATATTGAGCAGAAGTCCTAGAAGTATACAAATGATGTTTAGGGACTAAACTACAAGTGAAAGATCAGGAACTAAATTGTAAATAGTAAAAGTCCTTGGGGTATAATGGTCATGTTGAAAAAAGAAAGGGACTAAAGTGTAATCATGAAAAGTTAAGGGACTTAATTGAAATGATGGAAAGTTTCCAAGGGCAAAATAGTAATTATAGAAAGTTGACCTGGAAGAGACATAGAACTACCCAGAAGCATTTTAGTCCCAAATTTCATTAGTAGATAAAGAAAATTATGCTAGTTAATCTAGCATAATATAGGAATTTTATAATATTTATCTAATAGTCTGGAATTTTTATCAGATCTTATGGACCTCATATATAAGTGAAAAGTTATAGGTGTTGAAAAACGTACCCTAGGGGCCAATCATTGTCTTATGAACATTATTGATTTATGAATTTATTAATTGTGTTATCATATTATTTGCATATTTATTGTGATGACCATCCTTGGATAATTCATGATCTTATCCTGAATGTCCCTGGTCGGTCATCTATGTGGGAGCAGAGATAAAATAAGGCCAGTATCACTTTAAAAATGTATAGAGATATAAATCAAAGTCATAGGCACATGTAAGAGTACAAGGTGTTAGACCGACCCATTATGACAGAGCTGCATGGGTTACGTCATAAGCTTCTCTCATATACAAACCATGTCAACATGCCCTTTGACCTGAGATCATCATGGATTCCTACATGACAAAACGCTCAGCTTTGACCTAGTCAAAAGTCACTTTTGACCGAGTGATCATAAAGACTATGTTCGGGCTTAGTGGTTTTTCATGCGGAGGAATGTGAATGGTCAAGATGGAATTTGTCCCTCACATTCGTGGAGAGATATTACTGGGCCCCTCGATGAGTGAGTCTGAGAAATGTATGGCCATACTGTAATGGAAAGGTAGTTCCATTTCTATAGTTAGACTACTCAGGGATCAAGAAAGTAACGGTCAGGAATAGGAGGATGACATTATCCATGCCTCATCCATGACCAAAATATCGTGTGACAAAAGGGACATGATATGGTTGTATAAAAGGTTACATCGTTTATCGATCCTCATATGATTTGGGTAGTCGTTATGTCTTGCTAGAGACCACTTGCAACTCGTAGGCTAGTATAGCAAATGGCCCACTACCAACTTCATATGGGCCTACAGGGTTGCACACAAAATAGCCCAACACAAGCTATGATGTCCAGATTCATTGAATCTAAGACGTGTCCAGATTCAATGAATGATCCAAGGTTGATGTATATATTTATTTATATTTATATTCGTATATATATAAATTCGTATATATACATTATATATAAGGGATATATATAGGATTTAATTTATAAGGATAAATTAAATCTCTATCATGTTTGAATTTGAAATTCAAATTGATAGAATATCTCATATAAGAGATATTTATGAGATTTAATTTATAAGGATAAATTAAATCTCTATCACGTTTGAATTTGAAATTCAAATTAACATGATATCTTAAATTTGATTTATGAGAATAAATCAAATATAGTCCAGTCTTATCTTTATTTTAAATTAAATAAATAGGTGAATTAAATATGTGGGACGAATTTAATACAAACATTATTTATTTAATTAGTTTCTTATCAAATTATACAATATGTGATATTGTATTAATTTCAGAATTAATATAGATTAATTCTAAAAATCTAATTTGGTTAAGAAAACATAGAGCATCCTATATATCTGATTTTAGGAGCTACGTTTTGTATAATAATACATAACACAAAAGGCTGAAGGGAATCTGTAAAAAGGTTTACAGATAAGAAACTGCTGAAGTAGAGACAGAGAGGACGAATTCTTAAGAGAGCCTTGGAGGGACAGGAGACGCTAGCACGTCGTTCGTGGTTGGAATGTTGTTCGTGTGGATACTAGTAGAGGAAGCTGACCTGAGGCGTCGACTTCTTGTGATCAGAAAGAGAGCACGAGCTGCGGAGAGAAGCTGTGGAAGTCGCTGAGAAACACTGAGGGTAATACTTCTTCCCACTTGACTTAAACACATACGGTAGATCCTGGCAAGGAATAGAAAAAATTTTAAATTAATTTCCGCTGTATGTCTTCCAATTTCTTACAATAGGAAGGTGTGCCCTATGACGCCAGATGTCATGAATTTGATAGAACCTCAAAAGGAGTTATGTAGGAAAAGTTATTCACGTTTTAGTGAATTTTGACAAGAGTTTGTGAATGCCCGAGATCTAATTATGAAACTTACCAGTAAGCAATTTATGACTGAATGATCTCAGATGATGTCAAAGAAAGGCCTATGATAATGCCAAGTGAGGCCCAAACCCATGATATCAGTTCATCAGTTAAAGGGGCCAGTGTCCAGAAAAAGCGTAAAAAGACGAAAATACCCCTATGTTATAAAATAATAAAATAAGGAGTTAAGGGTATTTTGGTCATTTGACCAGGGTTAGACAGTGGAGGAAGGTTATCTAGATAATTGGCCAGGGTCAGGAAATACTCTGGTAAAGTGTGAAAAGACAATAATGTCCAAAGAATTATTCAAAGGAATAAAGAGTAACCAAGGGCATTTTGGTAATTTACTAAGGGATGTTCCTTAGGAATCGAGCCACCAGAGTACTTGAGCTTGATTAGAGGCCAAGATAGCATTCCAAGGGTCCAAAAGTGTGGCCCAATGATTATGTTGGTTTAAGTGGCATTAAAATAGCAGTTTAGTACTTTTTCAATAAAGTATAGTTACCTGGTTAGAGATAGAACTGGGGAAAGTGATCAGATAAAGCTTTAGACTCATCTAGAACCATGAGGTGGCATAAAAGGTGTCCTCATAGGACCCACAAGGTGCCACATGGCATGAGTCTAGGGAAAGAAGAAAAAGCTAAGGACATGTGGCACGAACTCAACCGTTCATTCCGGGACAAGACTCTGGAATTCTCTATAAATGCTGAGTCATCTAGTGAGGTATCCCAAGGGCCCTACCATTGCACCAGCTAAGCCTATAAGGTGTCCATGGATGATGTCATTTTGATGATTCATCTAGGATGATGATGTCATCATTATGATGTAAGTAAGGCTTCTTGAGGAAGCTAAGCGATCTGAGTTGTTCATTGTGATTCGATCTGGACCATCCATTCCACCTCCATTCAACTATAAATACCCCACCCCCTTCCATTCCATAGTAAGGAGTAAAGAAAGAAAGAGAAAGAAGAGAAAAAGAGAAAGAGAGAAAGAAATAAAGGAAGAGAAAGGAAGGAAGGAAAAATGAGGAGTTCTTGGGGAGGTAGGAGCAATACAAGGAGCTTAGGGACTTGACAAGCTTAGGAAAAAGGTAGGTAACTTATTCTAGTCCCTACTCTAATAAATTAGAGGATTGTTCTGATGAATTTAATAGTTAGATTAGAGAATATCTCTCTTGATAAGGTTAACCGTGAATATAAAGAAAGTTAGGGATTTTTCAGATTAAGGGTATTACTTCAAGTTAAGCTTGAGTTAAGTAGAGCTATACTAGATAGGATAATAATGAAGATATTATTATGCTATATATAGGATCTAACCTTTGAAAAGAAGGAACTTTAGAGCAAAGGCTAAGAGCTAGAGGAAAGGCTACACGTCACATAGTAAACTTATCCTAAACTTGTATGTATTGAATGTTATGCTTGGTTGTGCTATAGCTTTGTTGAATTGTGTTGCATATGTGCTTATGATTGAAGCTCTGTTTCTATGATTACTTTGGCTAATTGTATTTCATATGTTACATGGAAGTATGCACATTACACAATGTTAACATTTTCACAAGCAAGCATAAGTATTTACATTAATGCATACATTGTTTAGTACCAATTACTACTGAGATTTCCCCAGAAATCTTACCCCTTCCATATCAATCCAATCATAATAGGTCTTCTCAACATGGAGGAGATGAAGATGTATGAAGAGAAGTTAAGAATTATTTAGCATGATTGATATGTGATTGATGTATGTTATACATGTGTATGTAAAGTTGAGTACTGCAATTTGCCATTATGAACAGTAACTTATGGTGAGTCAGTGGCAATTGAGCTATAATTATAAATAGAAAATGATTGAATAAATTTATGATATTTTACCAGTAAATATTAGACATACCAAGCTTCGATTTGATATATAGAACGTCTAATTTGGATGTCTACACATGGAGATATAATTTTTCAAAGTTGGGACCAAAAATGCTGGAATCAGGGAAGGACCTGGATGAATAGTAAATTTGAAGTGTTGACCAATATTGACTTGTTTAAGCCGTGGTCAACGAGTTATTTTTCAATAAAAGAGCATTAAGTTAGCTTTGTGTAGCAATTTGAACCACTTCATTTCAATTTTTTTAGATTTAATTATGATTTTTTGAAGTCAAGTTACTTTTCTAGAATTTACACAGTGAACAGTACTCAATAGAGTAAAAATCCAGATTGTGTAATTTGACTTCAATGACCTTTAAAGTAGTTCTAGATGCTACCGTTTGGTCCCTAATATGTAAGAAAATTAGGATGTTTCATTATAAGCTGTTGTTCTTTGGCACTTTCAGATTTCCTAATTTGCACCTATGGCAGAGATGAGTTCTCAAATTCAGCATCTTCCACATCCTACTCTGATGTATCATTTTCCTTAAAATGCACATTTCTACCCCTTCTGAGTGATATAGCATTCAGACCCGTTGGGTTAATGACAGTGTTTGAAGGTATGCTGCCACTACTCTTTCCTTGAATGTCACTTACTGTATTGGAGACTTGAGTTAAGTGACTTATGATATATATATTCTTGAAACTTAACTCCTCAAGATTCTTGTGCATATCAGCACTATCCTTCTACATACTTTGAAGGATTGAAGCTATAGAGGTGAATTGACTGTCATTCTCTTTGAGCTTGTTGTCTATATTGGTCAATCTACCGTCCATGTTGTTTATCTGCACAACCATACTTTTCAACAACTGAGAAGTCTCATCTGACCTTAATGTTAATAAGGTATTAGGGTGTCATATCCCAATTTTTAGGCCTAGAAGGCCAGTTTGTAGCCTGAAAAAGGTAGGCTACCAGGCCCTATTATACAGGAGTCCCAGAAGTATACAAATGGGGTTTAGGGACTAAACTGCAAGAAAGTGAAAATTCAGGGACTAAATCATAAATAGTGAAAGTCTGTGTAGGCATAACAGAAAAGTAAAGAGGTGTTTCTTGGGAACTGAGCCACCAGAGTGGTTGGGCTTGGTTAGAAACCCAAGATGACATTTAAAAGTCCAAAAACGTAGGCCCAAAAGTTATGTGAGTTTGTGAGGCATTAAAATAATATTTTAGTGCTTTTCAATAAAGTAAAGTGACCCGGTCAAAGATAGAACTGGGAAAAGTGATCTGGAATCATGAGGTGGCATAAAAGGGACCCACAAGGTGCCACATGGCATGATTACAGGAAAAAAAGAAAAGTTAATGACACATGTCATGAGATTAGAAAAAGGGGAAAAAGTAAAAAGGACACGTGGCACAATCTCGGCCGCTCATTCCAGGAAAAGACTGAAATTCTCTGGAGAGGCTGAGTCAGCTGGTGAGGTGTCTAAAGGGCCCCACCATTTGTGCCACATGCCCCCTGAGGTGTCCTTGGATGATGTCATAATGGTGAGTCATCAAGGAGGATGATGTCATCGTGATGATGCAGGCGAAGCTTCTTGAGGAAGCTAAGCGATATAGGCCATTCATCACGATTTGATCTGAGCCATTCATTCCACCTCCAGTCACCAATAAATAGACACTCCACTCCCTCTATTTCATTCATGGATTTGGCAAGAAAAATAACAGAAAGAAGAGAGAAAGGGAGAAAGAAAAAGAAAGGAAAGAAAGGAAGGAGTTCTGGTGGAGCTAGGAGCAGTCCAAGAAGCTTAGGGACTAGGCAGAGCTTAGGAATGAGGTAAGTAAGTTATCTATTCCCTGATCTAATAAAGTAGAGGATTGCTCTTAATAGTTAGAATAGAGAAATGTCTCTATTAATAAAGGTAGCTAAAGAGAGAAAGAAAGTTAGGGGAATGTCAGAGTAAGGATATTACCCCTAGTTAAGCATGAGTTAAGTAGAGCTATACTAGATAACAATAAAGATATTATTATGCTATGTATAGTCTCTGACTTATGAAAAGAAGGGACTTTAGAGACAAGGCTAAGAGATGGAAGGAAAGGCTATACGCCAGGTAGTAAACTTACCTACTTGTATGCTTATACTGCTTGGATATTTTATGTGATGTTTTCTTACCTTGATGATGTAAAGCATGTATAATTAAGTAATGCTCTATTTTTTTTTTATACTATGGCCATATGTTATAATTAAGTAACATGGAAGCATGTATGTTATCATGATGCAAGCATGATTATTAAGTACACACATAGTAACATCAAGCATATAGTTGCACATATTGTATGGTTTCTATTTGCTACTGAGATTTCCCTAGAAATCTCACCCCCTTCCATGAAATCCCAATCCCACAGGTTTAAGATGAGGAAAGATTAAAGAAGCATGAAGAGGAGCTGGGGATTGGATAGTGCAAATGTTGGGACCAAAATGCTGAAATAAGGGGAAAATGCATGATGAACAGTAAATTTTGTATGTTTGCTGGCATTGACCTGGTCAAAGAGTGGTCAATAAGTTATTTTTCTATGAAATAGTATTAAGTTAGATTCGTTTAGCAATTTGAACCACTCCATTTCAATTTTTCTAGAATTAGTTATGATTTTTCGAAGTCAGGTCACTCCACTAGAATTTATATAGTGAATAGTACTCGCTAAGAGTAAAATTCCAGATTGAGTAATTTGACTTCAATAGCCTTAAAAGTGGTTCTAGATGCTACCGTTTAGCCCCTGAGATGTATCAAAATGAGGATATTGTAAGGAATTGGAAGACACGCAGCGGAAATAAACTTTAAAAATTTTCCATTCCTTGCCAGGATCTACCGTATGTGTTTAAGTCAAGTGGAAAGAATCATTACCCTTAGTGTTGCTCAGCGAATTTCACAGCTTCTCTACGTGGGTGGTGATCTCTTTCTGATCGCAAGAAATCGACGGAGTGTTCCTCAGCGACCTTCACAGATTCTCTCCGCGGACGGTGGTCTCTTTCCGATCACAAGAAGTCGACGCCTCAGGTCGGCTTCCTCTACTGGTATCCACACGAACAGCGTTCCAACCACGAACGACGTGCTAGCGTCTCCTGTCCCTCCAAGGCTTTCACAAGTCTCCGTCTCTATTTCAGCAGTTTCTTGTCTGCAAACCTTTTGCAGATTCCGTTCGGCCTTTTGTGTTCTGTGTTATTTTCAAACGTAGCTCCTCCAATCAGATATAGAGGATGCTATGTGTTTTTACACCTGACCTAATTGGATTTTGGAGTTAAACTTATATTAATTCCGAATTGATACAATATCATATATTGTATAATTTTATAAGAAACTAATTAAATAAAATAATATTAAATCCGTCCCACAGATTTAATTACTTATTTATTTAACTTTAAATAAAGATGAGACTGAGTTATATTTGATTTATTCCCATAAATCAAATTTGAGATATCCTATCAATTTAAATTTCGAATTTCAAACGTGATAGAGATTTAATTTATCCTTATAAATTAAATCTTATAAATATCTCTTATATGAGATATCCTATCAATTTGAATTTCGAATTTCAAACGTGATAGAGATTTAATTTATCCTTATAAATTAAATCTTATAAATATCTCTTATATGAGATATCCTATCAATTTGAATTTCGAATTTCAAACGTGATAGAGATTTAATTTATCCTTATAAATTAAATCTTATAAATATCTCTTATATGAGATATCCTATCAATTTGAATTTCGAATTCAAACATGATAGGGATTTAATTTATCCTTATAAATTAAATCTCATATATCTCATATATATAATATATATATATATACGAATCTATATATATACGAATATAAATATAAATAAATATATATATACATTCACCTGGATCTTTCATTGAATCTGGACATGTCTTAGATTCAATGAATCTGGACATCATAGCTCGTGTTGGGCTATTTTGTGTGCGACCCTGTAGGCCCATATGAAGTTGGCAGTGGGCCATTTGCTATACTAGCCCACAAGTCGCAAGCGGTCTCTAGCAAGACATAACAACTACCCAAATCATATGAGGATCGATAAACGATGTAACCTTTTATACAACCATATCATGTCCCTTCTGTCACGCGATATTTTGGTCATGGATGAGGCATGGATAATGTCATCCTCCTATTCCCGACCGTTACTTTCTCGATCCCTGAGTAGTCTGACTATAGAAATGGAACTACCTTTCCATTACAGTATGGCCATACATTTCTCAGACTCACTCATCGAGGGGCCCAGTAATATCTCTCCACGAATGTGAGGGACAAATTCCATCTTGACCATTCACATTCCTCCGCATGAAAAACCACTAAGCCCAAACATAGTCTTTATGATCACTCGGTCAAAAGTGACTTTTGACTAGGTCAAAGCTGAGCGTTTTGTCATGTAGGAATCCATGATGATCTCAGGTCAAAGGGCATATTGACATGGTTTGTATATGAGAGAAGCTTATGACGTTACCCATGCAGTTCTCTCATAGCGGGTCGGTCCAACACCCTGTACTCTTACATGTGCTTATGACTTTGATTTATATCTCTATACATCTTCAAAGTCATACTGGTCTTATTTCATCTGTGCTCCCACATAGATGATCGACCAGGGACATTTAGGATAATATCATGAATTATCCAAGGATGGTCATCATAGTAAACATGCAAATAATATGATAACTCAATTAATAAATTCATAAATCAATAATGTTCATAAGACAATGATTGGCCCCTAGGGCACGATTTCCAACAGATATTTCATAGGGTAAGTTGGAACTATAGACCTTGTATTATTTTAGTAATTGCTTGAGGAGGCACCTCTTCCTTGGAATTGGTTTGGCCTATATTTTCCACTCCCTCACCTAAAATTTAGGTGTCTCTCCAACCAGAGTTATATGTGTTAGAGTATATGTGCCTCTTTTGATATTGATTGTCCCTCCCTTGGTACATTGCTACCACTTCTTCATACTGTCTGTCACATATACTAGTAGCATGCATCATTGAACTGCATGATTCACATCCTATAACTAAGGTTTGTGAGGTACCCACTGCATGAACTTGTTTTGTGGAATGTAGCTCTCTTTCAATGAGATTCATCCTCTTCTCCATTCTATTTCCCAAGGCTGCTATTTCTACTAAGATCTCTTTTGAATTGCCCGAAGATTATATGGGCATTCTCCTTAGGTCCCCTGTCTGATGATCTTTATTGGTCATTTTATGGAATAACTCCCAACTTGCTTGTGTAGTCTTATTTCTCAAGGATCCATTTGCTGTAGCATTCAAAGAAACCTGATTATGAGAAAGTAGACCATCAAAGAAAATGTCTACTAAATCAGCCTTGGTTGAAATATCCTTACTTTCATACATCTTAGGGAGGAACCATTCAGTAGCATTTAGAACCACTTACAAGATCTTAGAAGTCCATTAGCCAAATCTGGAATTTTACTCTTTCTCGAGGTACTGTTCATATGGTATTCTAGATTAAGCGATGAACTTCAAAAAATCATAATTAATTATAGACAAATTGAAATCAAGTGGTTCAAAAAGCAACGTGAAGATAACATATTTAAATTTAAAGGAAAAATAATTTCTAGACAAAATTCTTATTCAATTAATATAGTTTATTCATCAAATATTATTATTTATTTGGTCAAAAATTCTAAAAATAGATTCTGATCCCTTACTTTTGAAAATTTGTTCTCTTTGTACAGACATCAAAATAAGGTATTCTTGGTGTCAAAACATAGCTTGGCATGTTAACTAAATGTCTATAAAATTTCATACATTTATCTCATCATTTACTTTTTTTCATTACATCATGATCATCACTACTTTCATTCGTCAAATAGTAACATTACATATAACAATTCTTTACATAACATTTATACTATCCAATCCCTAGATCCTCTTCATGCTTCTTCAACCCTATTTCATCATTAACAAACCTGTGGGATTGGGATTACATGGAAGTGGATGAGATTTCTGGGGAAATCTCAGTAGCAAACGGTACTAAACAATGCATGCATTTAAGGTAAATACTTGTGCTTGCTTATGAAAGTATTAATATTGTGTAATGTGCATGCTTCCATGTAACATATGAAATACAGTTGGCCAAAGTAATCACAGAAATAGAGCTTCATACATAAACACATATGCAACACAATTCAACAAAGCCACAGCACAACCAAGCATAACATTCAATGCATACAATTTACGATAAGTTTACTACCTCATATACTTGACTTTCTTTCACTTTATCTTGCCTCTTTCTTCTCACTTCTCTTGGATATGTGGCTGCCTCTTTTGGAGCATACCAATAAATTCCTAACATCACATAACCCATCACAATCTAACTTCCTCTAGCATTAAACTCACTTTAACTAACATAACTTCCTCTTGAACATTAAACTCATTTAACTACATTAACTTTCCTTAATTTTAACTAATGGACTTGGCCTTTGAATCAATTGATATC
This sequence comes from Leucaena leucocephala, assembly GCA_037074615.1. Classification (NCBI taxonomy): domain Eukaryota; kingdom Viridiplantae; phylum Streptophyta; class Magnoliopsida; order Fabales; family Fabaceae; genus Leucaena; species Leucaena leucocephala. The sequence goes on from CM073528.1 coordinate 5,709,327, forward strand.
TTGACTTTAACCTACACAATTTCATCTTTTGAATTCATTTATGAACTTAGAATCATGAAATTTCAGCTCCTTTATGGCCGGCTAGACATAACCAAAAACATGTACATAATTCCTTCAAAAATTCTCTTTTTGATTCTAATGCTTCCCATACTTTTTTCTCCACTTTATCACACACAACTTTTCATTTTAAAACTATTGGAAGCATCAAAATCATGAAATTGCAATCACTATTCATGCAAGTCAACAGTAATAGAGGAGAATTTCAAAAACTAAAATCTTGGAATTTCAATGCTTCCAAGGTTCCAAACCTATCCAATCCTACACAAAATCATCATATAAATTCAATGGAAGCATTAAATCATTAAAATTCCATTTCCTTCCATAATGAACAGTGAAAACCGAACTGGTTCAACCATGGCAAAGTGAATAATATCAACTTGATTCAACAACTAATCACTTAACTAGCTTGTTTGAGCTTGAATCATATAATTCTAATTTTAATTTCTTGTTTCTTCTTTCATCTAACATTTTTGGACAGCACAAAACCTTAGATAAAACTCAAATTTTCTCCATGGAAACCTTAAGTTCAAGCTTCTAAATCAAAGGAAAATAAGCTAGGATATATTGCTTACCTTAAATCTCTATCTTGCTTGAACTTTGGTACATTCAATCTTCTTTGTCTTGGCTTGAGTTTTCATTTTGTAAGAGTTTCCCCAAGGGTTGACATGCCATGGTTCGGAGGCTGAAATGAGGGGGTATTTATAGAAAAATCTCATGGAAAATCAATGGCTAAGATTACTTTGTGCATTATTTGATCTAAAGGTTCACATTTAATCTTGGATTTAACTTTTTCAAAAAGAGAATTATGACATCTGTCATGACATCATCAAGGGACACTTCATAGGGCTAGGTGGCACCATTCCAAGGGGAGAAGCTTCTGGAAAAATTTCAGTCCAATCCGGTACCGGCTTAGTCCAATTTCGCAAAAACCATATTGTTTTATAAATCTAATTTTTCTGAGATTCCATAATATGCTTTCTAACCTTAAATCCAGTATCTGAATTCTTCGTACCAATGACATTCTTGGACTTGGTCAAAACTTATTTACAGATCCTTGGGAAATGACTGAAATGCCCTTGGTTCATTGTCTTGCCCTATATTAACCCTAAGGGCATAATTGTCATTTTACACTTCTTTACTTCTTATCAGGGCATATACTGACACTAACTAATCACTCCAGTACATGCATAGAAGTTTTTGAACTATCTAAATGATCAAAATGCCCTTCGTCTAACTCTGACTCAATGACACAACAACATAGTGGCATACCTTCAGTGGCATTTTTGTAATTTTATATTTTCCTAGTCTTTATTAGCCATGGCCCACATACTTATATAAAAATATCATTGGGCCTATAAGGCACCATTCTGGGCCCTCTATATGATCCACTGTCTTCATGGGCTCAATTCCCGAGAAATTCTCCTGAAACATATTTATCGGGTGTTTTAATCTACTGTAAATTCTATAATAAATTTTACAAAAATCCTTTTTGAGCTTTATTAGTTTTAGAAATTCTTATATTAATTATAGGAATTTATTCCCCAATTTTATTTGATTCTGAGGTCCAAAAATTAATATAAATTTTTCGGGACCTCATATCAAAATTATGTGCTGCGTCAAACTAATCAAAATAATTTTCTCTACTTATTGGTAAAATTTGAGACTAATCTGATTTTGGGCATTTTTATACCTTTTTCTGGCTTAACTTTCTCATAATTATATTTTTGACCTTGAACTTTTGATAAATTACATTTAAGTCCCTTAAGTTTTGGTAATTACACCTTTTGGCCCAACTTTTCTTTCTACTTTCACTTTCTGCTATAAAAACTTTTAAACTTTTTTATTTTAGTCCCTTTCTTCCCTCAAGACTCATCTAACCTTTAATATTCCTTCTGATCATCATCATAATCCTTTCCAAACCTCTTTCCACTATCAGTATTATACAGATAGGGAAAAATTAGGATATGACATTGGTCATGTTGTGGTGAGGGCATCGAGCCAACAGCTTAAGAAACCTCATCCAATACTCGTGTAAAGATTTCCCATCTTGTTACAAAATATTAGTGATCTCCTTCTTCATTCGAGTGGTCTTTGAAACTAGAAAAAACTGTTCAAGATACGTTGATTTCAGCTGATCCCATGTAAGAGTGGAGAAATGAGTTGGCAAATTATATAGCCACTCTTTATCCTTCCCTTCCAAGGTAAAATTGAAACACCTCCTTAAGACATCATCCAGTGCAGTCATTGGAGGCTTCATTGAAGAACAAATCATATGTATAGTTTATAAGTTCCTATGTGGACATTTTCCTACAAAGCCATGAAATTTAGGTAAGGCTGTAATTAAAGATCCTTTAATCTCAAAATTAGCTTTTTCAGTATAGAAACTATAAGGATCATAATTCACATGCGAATGATTAATTTCCCTCACACTTCTATTATCTTTTGCATTCATTGGAATTTCATTTTCTCCATTCCCATTATGGCCATTATGATTGATATTAACCATATCTGTTCAGTTTTAGACTCTGGAATACTAGAGGAGGAACTAGATTTTGCTTCTTCTTCTTTAAATTCCCTAAATTCTCTCTTTAGTTTCCTAAGTATTCTCTCAATTTCAAGTTCAAAAGGCACTAATGGTTTAGCTCTTTTACACCTATAATACAGAAAAGATAGAGAATAATCAATGCAATCAGTCAGAGTCAGTCATGGAAGTTGTTTATTAGAAAAATTTTAGTTAGTCACGACATAATATCACAAAGAGTAGTAGTCGCGACTGGTTTTCGTAGAGTAGTCAAATTTCACAGGGAAGCAATCAGGTCACGACACAAATGGTTTTTAGTTGTGACTTAAAGTTATAGAGAGTATTTGTCGTGACGTAGGTAAGTTTGGGTCGCGACTCATAGTCACAGAGACTGACTTTTTTGCAGAAACTCAGAAAAGTGCATAATGCAATGCAATTAAAAAACTACTAAAAACTAAAATGCAAACAAAAATAAGAAAAATGACTTAGGTTGCTAATGAATTGACAAACGATTATTAGGGAACCAATTACTTGGCTCTCGGGCAATGACACCATTGATGAGGGTAGATTGTCGTGGTATGATCCATCAAAATAAAGTTTATTGCGCCCAATATAATATAGTATAAGGCACAAACCTATCATTCTTCTCAAGGAGCCTTTCCTGTGGAAACCTAGCAGATTGGATGTCAAAATCAATGAAAAACATGAGCAGGGAAAAAATGGTTTTAGAGTTTTAGATATTGATGCTATAAAAGTAAGGTGCAGAAAGGTATATATTTTTGGATTTTTGATTAAGATAAAAACAAGTTGGTTTGTTGAGAAATATGTTATGAAAGACTCTTGATGATGAAAACATATCTATCCTTGCTCTCACGTTAAAATTAGAGTTTTGAAATCACTAAGCCTCAAAGAAAACCTCAATCGATCAATTGAGTCCAGAACCCTAATTTTTCTTAAACCCCTTTAATTAAAGCTGGTTTAAGAACTATTAGTGAACTGTCATAAACCACTTAGTGTGTAAGTTGAATTTAAATGATGAAAATGCCCTCGAATGGTCGTCGATCGAAAACGCTAGATTTCAAGCAATTGAATTAGTCAACAACGATTGCTGATAATAACATAACTTTCTTAAAATTAAAACTAAATATTCTATTAAAAAGCAAATGTTCAAATCATCTAAATTTGATTACAAAGTCTAATATGAGAATGATCAATCGATATTCAGAACATGCTCATAAAATGAAAACCCTAGATCTAGCAATAATCATAACATGTGAAGATATAAATTAGAACAGTATAAACTCCCCATTTTAGTCCATGAGCACAAAATATCATATCTATCACCAAGAGACTAAAGGTTTAGCCTCTCATGACTCGTGTTGCACTGCAATTGCTGTTCAGATGAGATACCATGAAGAAATAATGAGAAGATGGTAGATTGACAGTGTAGAGATGTGGAGAAATCTGTGGAGAGGTGTAGAATGATGGAAGATATGGAGAAAGTGATCATAGAGAGCTAGAGTACTCTTCTTAGCCTAATCGGTCAAAAACTAGCCTCCCCATTGACAGTAACCTTCCTCTCCTTTTATTTCTGCATGACCTAATTCAAAATGCGCAGTTTCAGTAATTTTGCATTTTTATCATGACCAGATCCATGTTTTGGTTATGACCTGTAAACACAGAGAGACTTCCAGAAGAATCAAGGTCGTGACCGGCAAACTCTTTATTGACTTGTGATTTCTTTCCTGGTCCTTGCTCTTTTCCAAAATACCTGCAATTCAACATAAAAGCTCACTGTAAAAGTCTAAATCAGGAAATAATATAATATATACAGTTTGGAAGAGTTAATTTACCATTTTACCCTTTAGTTAGCACATTGCCATGCACAATCATGTATTACTACAAAAGTACAATTTAAGGCATAAAATGGATGGTAAAGTTGTTAGAAAACTCTTAAAAGCGTCACAGAAACTATATACAAAATGTGTTTTATCAACCTCCCATCACACAGATACTGGCAACAATCATTATGTACTATCAAGAATTCTGTATAAGTATTTTAACAATAAAACACATCTTTTAGAAGCCTCATCTTCTAAAAGCTCCCACTTATAAGAAACATGATTATATTATATAAGAATAATCAAATTGTAATTAAAAAAGGCTTCATTAAATAAAATAAGACTTTTAGTCTATTTGCAATACATGAAATCATGTCTTTGAATGCAATAAAACATAAGGAAAGCTAATACAAAAGGAACGTCAATCAAGATGAGAGCGGAAAAATTTAAGGGCAACTCTCCTTAGTTTTATGAGATTTGGTGACTTAAGCATAAATTTTGAGGTTCTTTCTATAGTGTCAATCTAGAAGGATTTTTTAATGCACCTTCCTCTATCTCTTACTTGTTTTATGTATTCCATCATGAATTTAGTGTAGAATTTTGTATTCATTTTGTTAGTCATGAACTCGGCATAATCAGGAAGAACTTTGTAAATGACTTTATATTTGTGAGTTTAGATGCTTGATGTTTAGCTATCCTTCTAGACAAAGATGGGGTATAGGGTTGGATTACTTCTTCTTCCATGTTCCTAAGTTGTTCTGGAAGAGAAGGTGCAGAGTTAGATCTAGAATCTGTGAACATCAATTGAAGCTCCTCAGGTAGGGAATATTCCATTAGATCCTCATTATCCTTCTTATAGTAATGCTCAATAGCTCCTTCTCGATCTGCATCAGGATTTTCTTCAAGATCTTCCTCTAGACTATTAATCTCTTCAAGCTCCTCCAAATATGAGAAACTCAATGGAGCATATTCAATTATTTCAGTGCTACTTGAAGTCCCTTGACTCATTTTCACCTACGAAATAAAAAAAATTATCATAATTTTTTAAAATTTTTAAACACCTAAAAGTACCAAAAAATACACCCAAATACTCAAAAACATGTCTAAAATTACCCTGAAAATGGGCAAATTATATACCAAAATAAAGATCCTAATTTTAGAAATTTTTAGGAATAAATCACAACTCAATCAAAGTCTGGAAAAGCCCTCACACGCCCCTGGAATATTAAATCCAGGGAAAAAAAGAATAGAGGGGAAACACTAGAAGATAGAGATCTCAATGGAAAGAAGAGCTTGTTTACGATATAAATTAGGAGTCTGGATTAAACATTATCTCCACCAACAATTAAAGAATTCTTATATATGCACACGTCTGTATCATACAGAGTGTACATTTTATTGATTTTATCGCCGGAGCTATTTACTAGAGGGGCATTTGTTTATGATAGTGAAGGGGATTTTGAAAAATTTCACAACTTTTTGAATGATCCCCCTTAGATAATATTGTCTTCAACATAATTGTATGTATTGTTTACATTCCATTTCAATATTAATTATTGCGTTGAAGATAGTAACTTAACTAAATGGCTTTTTGTGTGTGTATTCAATAATGTCATTTTTATTTCTAATTAGTCATTACGAGTTTTAAAAATTAGGCCATCTCTCTATTAAGTGAAGAGTAATGGACCTTTAGGGTTATCAAACTTCTACCAACTCACCTTAATCTAGAGAAACCCATGGGATCGAGGGAATCCATTGCAGTGTTAATACATATCAACCTCACTAGATTTAATTTTTGTTTGCAAGAGAAGAAGCCATGAGACGTAGAAGAGATAAACTATATAATTCAAGAAATAGGTAGATGAATAAGGACTTATAAATAGGTCCATAAGCATAAACATATCATAAGCACTAGGTATATTGCCAATGTGTTTTTTCTTTTTCTTTTTCTTTTTCTGAACAAGTTCATCAATGTCATAAATCATATTACTTCTCTCTTTCCAAAAGATTAGAATATAGAGATCTTTGTGGATAGAAAAACTTGTTTATGATATTAGTCATAAATCTTGATAATTGTTAGTGGGGATAAGGTTTTATCAAGATTCCAAACTAATATCATAAACAATTATCCAGATAAAGTTAAACGTGGTGAGTATTTTAGATGTGAAGAGATTAGCGAGTAGATTAATACTATGATGAGTAATAAAGTTGAACATTTGGAGTTAGTTATTTCTTAATTCGGCATAGGATTTAACAACAACTGGCGCCTTATTTTGCTAAAAATTGAAAAAGTACTCCCTCCCAATTTTGAGTGATACTGCCAAGGTGCTAACATATTACAGGCACTAATATTCTCTGTTTGTTTCACACTGCTTAACAATGGCTAAGGAGGAGAATAAGCTGGCTAGGAAGAAGCCTACGGAGAAGGCTCCTATATAGAAGTCCAAGGCCAAAAAGAAGACCCAGGTTCTCTCTCTATCTCTGCTTCTCTCGCTCTCAGTGTCATCTTCTTTTCCTTCTAAATTTAGTTTTCCTAAAGGGTTTGTCTGAGGGTATTTGCATTTTGGTTAGGGGTTTATCTACTATGGATTGTCGAATTAGGGTTTTCCCCTATTAATTATAGTGAAAATAACTAGCGTCGAAGATGCAGTAGCCAGCGCAAATGATTCCTTTGATGCCTTATTTTCCCATTATTTATTTCACAAGTGGCCTGCAACAAAAGATGGAAAAGTGTCTCTAGCTTGGCAGATTTATAACTTTATTAGCTTATAAGCTTTCGGTGGCTTGTTTTGTGTTAGTATATTCTGGGGCTATTGTTTAACTTAGAATGAAGCGAATCCCTTATTGCAGCTATGTGATACATTAACTCTGTGGTTTACTTAAAACAATGGAGAGAACTTCTTCGTGAACCTTCTATTATAATGCTCATACTTGCTTAAAACTGGAGTCTTTATAAGGGACAAGCTGCTATGTAAGGGCTTCATTAATCAATTTCACTTAAGATCTTCATGATAGAAGTAACATCTATCATATTTGAATTTCTACACACTACGGAATTAAAAATGGAGGATGGGATAAGAGCTCCATCTAGTTGACAAGGCAGACGACAATTTCAGTCTATTGTCTCTTTGATCATGGCTTTACTGTGTTTTAATATATTCAATTATCTCTCTTTCCATCATCTGCCTTTGTCTTCTACCAATCCAAGTATATTTTGTATCGTTAATTTCAGTATGCCATAGCCTACAACTATTAACCATTTTTTAATATTTTAATTCTCCAATTAATAGAATGTGCGTATTCTTATGCATTCAAGTTGAGATGTTTCATCACATGTGTTGAGTTCTTTACTATTACTTATTGGGAAATCCATGTTTTGAGTTGTAGCTTGGTTGTTGCTTCCCCTATGTGTGAACCACTTAATTGATAACCTTATATTTCAACCTATCTATTTAACTCTGTTGTGGATAGAATCCATCTAGAACAGTCTCAAATTGGATTTATTCTTTGATATATCCATTATTAAGTAAGGTGTCATGAAAGCCTCTTATTTATAGGTGACTTGAAATTTTGAACACCCTTTTATGATACATGATGCAGTTTCTTGATGAGAATAAGAAGTTGATCCTCGCATTACTGGACAATACAAATCTTAGAAAACTCGCTGAATATGCCTAGTGATAAACTCATATTTGTAGTGATTTTTAGTGTGTTTATAGTGAGTTTATTATTGATTTTTATCCTCATTCATCAACAAATTGAGCAATTATTAAATAAAATAATATTTAGAACAGTTGATAATTAATTGATACAAATTTAGTACTTAAAATGAACAAATAATCTGTTTATTCTAATTTTCTATCACATACCAATTCATTAACAAAATAGATTTAGGGAGAATTGTCATATCCTAATTTTTTCCTATCTGTATAATACTGATAGTGGAAAGAGATTTGGAAAGGATTATGACGATGATAAGAAGAAATAATAGATGTTAGATGAGTCTTAAAGGGAGAGAGGGACTAAAATGAAAAGTAGAAAAGGTTGAAGGCAAGAAGTTAAAGTTGGAATAAAATTTGGGCCAAAAGTGATAATTTTCAAAAGTTATGGGACTTAAATGTAATTAAGTAAAAAGTTTAAGGGCAAAATTGTAATTATAGAAAGTTCACCCCGAAGAGGGTGTAAGGAATTGGAAGACATGTAGCAGAAATTAATTTAAAAAATTTTCCATTCCTTGCTAGGATCTACCGTATGTGTTTAAGTCAAGTGGGAAGAAACATTACCCTCAGTGTTCCTCAGCAACTTTCACAGCTTCTGGTCACGACGTTCACAGCTTCTCTCCGTGGCTCGTGCTCCCTTTTCGATCACAGGAAGTAGACGACTCAGGTCGGCTTCCTCTACTGGTATCCATACGAACAGTGTTCTAACTACGAACGATGTGCTAGCGTCTCTTGTCCCTCCAGGGCTTTCTCAAGAATTCGTCCTCTCCGTCTCTATTTCGGCAGTTTCTTATCTGCCAACCTTTTACATATTCCCCTTTGGCCTTTCTGTGTTCTATGTGTGTTACTAAAATGCAGCTTCTAAAATCAGATATATAAGATGCTATGCGTTTCTCTCTCTCCCGAATTGGATTTTGGAGTTAATCTTATATTAATTCTAAAATTAATACAATATCATATATTGTATAATTTTATAAAAAACTAATTAAATAAATAATATTAAATCCGTCCCACAGATTTAATTACCTATTTATCTAACTTTAAATAAAGATGAGACTGAACTATATTTGATTTATTCTCATAAATCAAATTTGAGATATCATATCAATTTGAATTTCAAATTCAAACGTGATAGGGATTTAATTTATCCTTATAAATTAAATATTATAAATATCTCTTATATGAGATATCATATCAATTTGAATTTTAAATTCAAACGTGATAGAGATTTAATTTATCCTTATAAATTAAATCTCATATATCTCTTATATGAGATATCCTATCAATTTGAATTTCAAATTCAAACGTGATAGAGATTTAATTTATCCTTATAAATTAAATCTCATATATCTCTTATATTTAATATATATACTAATTTATATATATACAAATATAAATATAAATAAATATATACATCTACCCTGGATCATTCATTGAATCTGGACATGTCTTAGATTCAATAAATCTGGACATCATAGCTCGTGTTGGGCTATTTTGTGTGTGACTCTGTAGGCCCATATGAAGTTGGCAGTGGGCCATTTGCTATACTAGCCCACAAGTCGCAAGCGGTCTCTAGCAGACATAAATGACTACCCAAATCATATGAGGATCGTTAAATGATGTAACCTTTTATACAACCATATCATGTCCCTTTTGTCACGCCATATTTTGGTCATGGTTGAGGCATGGATAATGTCATCCTCCTATTCCTGACTGTTACTTTCTTGATCCCTGAGTAGTCTGACTGTAGAAATGGAACTACCTTTCTATTACAGTTTGGCCATACATTTCTCAAACTCACTCATCGAGGGGCCTAGTAATATCTCTCTACGAATGTGAGGGACAAATTCCATCTTGACCATTCACATTCCTCCGCATGAAAAACCACTAAGCCCGAACATAGTCTTTATGATCACTCGGTCAAAAGTGACTTTTGACTAGGTCAAAGCTGAGCGTTTGTCATGTAGGAATCCATGATGATCTCAGGTCAAAGGGCATATTGACATGGTTTGTATATGAGAGAAGCTTATGATGTTACCCATGTAGTTCTCTCATAGCGGGTCGGTCCAACACCTTGTACTCTTACATATGCCTATGACTCTAATTTATATCTGTATATATCTTCAAAGTCATACTGGTCTTATTTCATATGTGCTCCCGCAGAGATGACCGACCAGGGACATTTAGGATAAGATCATGAATTATCCAAGGATGGTCATCATAGTAAACATGCAAATAATATGATAACACAGTTAATAAATTCATAAATCAATAATGTTTATAAGACAATGATTGGCCCCTAGGGCACGATTTCCAACAGAGGGTTAGAACTGTCTAGAAGTATTTTAGTCCCATATTCTATCAGTACATAGAGGAAGTTACACTGGTTAATCTAGCATGATACAGAAATTTTATTATAGCTCCAGACAGCAGATATTTATCTAATAGTCTGAAAGTTATCTAAAATTTTATCAAATCTTGTGAACTTCAGATATAGGGGACAAGTTACAGGAAGGTGTGCTTCATGATATCAGATGTAATGAATCTGACAGGACCTTTAAAAGAGCTCTATAGGAAAAGTTATCCCCATATTAGTGAATTTTGACGGGAGTTTGAGAACACCCGTTATCCTATCATGAAACTTATCAATATGTAAGTATGGATAGACTGAGATCAAATGACCTCATATATAGGCCCATGATGACGCCAAGGAGGGCCCAAAATCTAGGGTACTAGTTCATCAGTAGAAGGGGCCAGTGTCCAGAAAAAGTGTAAAATTACGAAAATGCCCCTATATAGCCAGAGTGTACTAGAGATGGATGGAGGGCATTTTGGTCATCTAAGACAAGCCAAAAACATGTAGTGTAGTATAAAGATGATTAGTTAGAGCTAATATACACCCTAAGACAGTACAAAGGCCAAAAACGTGTAGTGTAGTATAAAGACGATTAGTTAGAGCCAGTATACACCCTAAGACATAAAAAGAGGGGTAAAAAGACAATTTTACCCTTAGCGTCAATATAGTGCAAGAAAGGACACCAAGGGTATTTCAGTCATTTTCCAAGGGATCTGTAATTAAATTGTGGCCTAGTATAAAAATGTTAATGGTATGAGAAACCTAGACATTGATTTCCAGGACAGAATACATATCCTGGAATATTATAACAATTAGGAACAGAAAATAATCCAGTTTTTGGGGAATCGGACCGAGCCGGTACCGGATTGGGCTAGAATTTCTCTAGAACCTTCCTCCCCATGAGAATTTCGCCACATACCCCCATGAGTTGTCCCTTGTGATGTCATGGGTGATGTCATAAATCTCCTTTTTGAAAAAGTTAAATCCAAAATTAAATGTGAGCCTTTAGATCAAATAGTGCACAAAGTAATCTTGGCCATTGATTTTTCATGAAATTTTCTATAAATACCCCCTCAAATCTGGTTCAAAACCGTGGCCTCATGAACCTTGGGGAAACTCTTGCAAAATGGAAACTCAAGCCAAGATAAAGAAGATTCAAGGTACCAAAGTTCAAGCAAGCTAGAGATTAAAGGTAAGCAATCTCTCCTAGCTTATTTTTCTTTGATTTGGGAGCTTGAACTTAGGGTTTGCATGGAGGAAAATTTGAATTTTCTTGAAGGGGGTGTGCTGCCCAAAAACCTTAGATGAAAGGGGAAAGAAGAAATTAAAGTTAGTAGTATATGATTGAAGCTTCAACAAGCTAGTTAAGTGATTGGTTAATGAATCAAATTGATATTCTTGACTTTGCCATGGGTAAACCTATTTGGTATGCACTGTTCATGATGGAAGGAAATGGAATTTCAATGATTTAATGCTTCCATTGAATTTATATGATGATTTTGTGTAGGATTGGAAATGTTTTGAACCTTGGAAACAATAAAATCTCAAGATTGTAGTTTTTGAAACTCTTCTCTGCTATTGTTCACTCACATGAACAGTGATTTAATTTCATAATTTTGATGCTTCCAATGGTTTTAAAATAAAAAGTTGTGTGGGATAAAGTGGAGAAACATGTATGGGAAGCATTAGAATCAAAATGAGAATTTTTGAAAGAATTATGTGCATATGTTCAATTATGTACAGAAGGCCATGAAGGAGATGGAATTTCATGATTCTAAGCTCATAAATGGATTCAAAAGAAGAAATTGTGTGGGGTAAAGTCAAGACATCAATTGGTTCAAGAGCCAAGTGAATTAGTGAAGATTAGAGAAAGTTATGATAATAAAAAGTGTAACAAAGTTAGTCTTGGACAAGGTTGGAGTTCATGGGTCCTAATGAATTATGTGACGAATATGAATATGTTTAGAACCTTGAAACATTCAAGAAGATTTTGGGAAGTGATGGACATAAAGGCTTCATGGTTGGAAAGCTAGGTAGCAAGCGCAAAAGATCAAGAGAAAAGCTTAAGTGCAAGGTAGTGAACTTACCTCTTTATGTGCTTGATGTGGTTTGCTTATGTGTTGACATGTATATGATATTTGAATGATGTTGTGACATTATAAATGGTGTTTAATGTATTGTGAATAACATATTTTCCATGGCCATGCACTTTATGTAAAAGTATATAGCATGATGGCATGTCACCATCAAAGAAAGTTTTATATATATCATGCATTAGCATCCATCTTGCATATTTAAGTGATAATGTTTGCTACTGAGATTTTCTAAAATCTCACTCTCCCATAACCAACCAATTTAGGTCAAGCATGATGGAAAAGGTGTACATGGAGAAGAGCTAAAGAATGGAAGGAAAGAATGGAAGTCATTGAGATCTTAGTATATGCTATGAATTATCTATGTATGTAAATGCCATGTAAGGTGATCATTTATGTGACAAAATTATTTATAATAATTATGGCATATGTACATTATGTATATCAATATTCAGAAGCTTATTTGATGGCTTATACATGCTGGAACAATTATTGGAAGTGAAAGAAAAGAAACTAAAATGGTAAAAATGTTAGTCTGGAAGCAGTTTTATTGTGGTTTCAGTTTGACCTAGGAAATGATGGAATTATTTCACAAACTTTTATGAGCATGTAGCTCGCATCTAGATCTTTAAATACATAGCTATAACACTTCATTTGGATGTGTATAACAAGAGAAATGAATTTCCAAAGTAAGGGACCAGAATCTGTCTTCAGAATTTTTGACCAAATGAACATTAAATGTTAAGGAATAAACTGTATTAATTAGTTAATCATTTGGTCTGGAAATTATTTTTCCCTTAAGTTTCAAGATGTTATCTTTATGTAACTTTTTGAACCACTTCATTTCAAGTTTTCTAGAATTAATTATGATTTTTCAAAGTTTATTGTGTAATCTAGAATACCATAACAGTAACCTAAGAAAGAGTAAAATTCCAGATTGGTTAATGGACTTCCAAGGTCTTGTAAGTGGTTCCAAATGCTATTGAATGGTCCCTAAGATGTATAAAAGTAAGGAAGGTTCAAGAATGACAACTGGACTAAAGGAGTTGATGACATGTGATAGCACATGGGCTAGATCCAGGAATTGAGGAACATATTACAAGTGGGATATCATGCTTGTGCTAGAACATGGAGGAGCACTGTTCACGTACACACACCTCATCTGAACTGAATAACACATTTTAGCATCAGCTCATGCACTCCACACGTCATTCACACCATTTCAGCTGACAGTCACAGCATTCATATTTCTTCTATATAACACACATATAAGCACATTCAAGGGAGGGACATAAATCACACTCTGATTTTCACACACTTTAACTTCCACTCATTCTGATCATTCATCACTCCACATCCATTCCATTCCATTCACGACATCCTTCCATTTTTCTTCTTCTCCATTTCTTTTTTGCAACTTTCCTTTGTTATAGTCAATAGAACTATAGGAAAGTTTTGCAGTTCATCTTCATCTTTTCTATCATTTTTACCATGACTACTGCTATGTTTCTATTGCTGCTGAAGTTCATATGGCAATGCAAGGCTAAATTGTTGTGTTCTCTTGGAGATATTGCTGAACATAATCCTTGAGCTGAATAGGGATTTCATTGTATTTTTAATTCAGAGTTAAATGTATTGAGTTGATGTAGTTAATTATGTAATTACTGATGCAGTTAGAGTAGTAGATGGTCAAGAAGTAGGAACCGAGTTGGATTTCTTATTTTTGCATAATTGATCTTTGATTGATTCTCATCTTTGATAGAGTTAAACATAGTTGTGATTAATTGAAGTGATTCTATAACAGAGTACAATTGTATCTATTTAATTCATATTCTGCTATCTCTAAGTTGAATGATTCATAATCTCTTTTAATGTATGCGAGTAGGAACTTTGATTGAGATTTAGCTAGCAGATTATAACTAACATATTCTAATTCAGCTGATTAACTTCTCATATTCTATGGATAATGAAGGTAAGGTAATCTCTAAGGGAACATACTTGTCATTCATTCATCTTATCATCATAAATACTTAAAAGCATAAATAATAGCATAGGTTTTACTTTCAGTAGTCAGATTAAAACTCATCAAACACCATATCTTTAACTTGTTAATCTGTGGCTCATTAAATTAATTAGAAAATTCTACATCTATTTAGGCTCCTTATGAATCGACCTAAGTTAGCCTCCATTTTACTATTGGTTAGCTTAGTTTTGTTTGATAATTAAAACAACAGTTATCAAAATGGCATCGTTGCTAAGGAGCGTTACTTGTTAAGGTTTCCTAAGCAATCTCCTAGGCCTAAAAATCATAAAAAGTATATAGGTGTTTTAGTTTTTCTATGTATTTAGTGTTTTGTCTTGTTGAGTCGCGACCAATTGCCTTTCTAGTCTCGTTGAAAGTGCTTAAAATTGATTTCTGAGCATCTCTGTGAACTTTAGTTGTAATATCCCAAATTTTCCCTATTTGCATAACACTGATAGAGGAAAAGGGATATGAAAGGATTTTGATGGTAATCAGAAGAAAATATAGTGATTAAGATAAGTTTTAAGCTAAAGAAAGAGAGAAGGTATGAAGTTGTAAAGAAAAAGGGGCCAAATTGCAATTTAGTAAAAGTCTAGGGACTAAATTGCAATGATTGAAAGTCTCAAGGATATAATGGCATTTTCGAAAAGAAAGGGACTAAAGTGAAAATTCCAAGAGTTCTATGGTATAAAATGAAAGTAGACATAAGTTTTGGTCCATTAAGTGTAATTATGAAAAGTTGAGGGCCTAAAGTGCAATTTCTAAAAGTTTAGGGGTAAAATGGTAATTTATAGAAAGCTGAGCCAAAAAACTGCTTGGAAGCATTTTAGTTCCAAAGTTTACCATAAAATAGAGAAAATTATTCTGATCAGTTTAACGCAACACAAAATTTTGATTTGAGGTCTCGATAAATTGATATGAATTTCTAAAGTCTGGAGATTAGTATAGTATCTTGTGGACCTCAGAATCAGATAAAACTTGGTAGTAAATTCTTATAAATAATATAAGAATTTATGAAGCTGGAAAAAGTAAAAAAGGAGTCCTGTAGAATTAATTATGAAATTTATGATGAAATCAGACACCGATAAAGGGTTAAAGGAAATGTAAGAAATTTTTATTAGGACTTCTAGGTCTCAAAAAATTATGAGACTTTGTAGGAAATTCATTTTATATTAGAATGAATTTATAAAAATGTTAGAACCCTTAAAATAATTTTATATAATTTATTCCAAAAATCAGGATAATTTAAAGATATCAGTATATGATGTGCCTTCGAAATTGAGCCAATTGGCAATTGGACTCAATTTAGGGCCCAAGTCACGTTTTACAATAGCCTAAGATAATAAGGAATGGTCTTGTGGCCAAATGAATTTTTAAGATATTTTTATAAAAAAAGAAGAGAAAGAAGGAAGTTTCAAGACATGTAAGGTGTATGGTGAGGTGTCCCATGTGGGGCCCACCTTGTGCCATATGTCAAGCATAGCAAGAGGAATGAATTATATCACATGTGCCATATTACATTAAAATAATATAATAAATAGTTTAATTATCATTAAGATTAATTAATCTAAAATTCAACTAATGAGAATTAAGTTTAAGCCATTGTAATAATTAGGAAATGGAAGGGTATATTAGTCCTAAGGTGCCAAAGATTACTCTATAAATACCCTCCCTTCCCTTTGTAAAACGTAGAGCCAAGAAGCTTGGGGAAGTTCTTGCAATTTCAAAACTCATCATAATCTAAAGCATTACAAGAGGCATTCAAGGTACCTAGTGATCAAACAAGCTAAGAAGCAAGGTAAGTAATTTATCCTAACTTATTTTACTTCAATTTGGGAGATTGAAACTAGGGATTTAATAGTTGAATTTTGGAATAATCCTTAAAGAAGCATGCTGTCCAAATCTGGACAGAAATCAAGAAAGATGAAAAACAAGTTAGAACTATGAAATATTAACCTAGATAAGCTTGGATTATTGGCTATTGCTTGAATTAATTGTGTAACCCTTGAAATTCCAATTCATGTGACTTTTGGCCTAGGAAATAACTGAAGGAAGAAGATTGAATTTCAATGATCTAATGCTTCCATTGAAATTATATGATGATTTTGTGTAGGATTGAATAAGATTGGAACCTTGGAGACATTGAAATTGAGAAAGGGAGAATTTGAAACCTTCTCTGTACTATTCATATGTATGAATAGTGATTGGAATTTCATGATTTTGATATTTCCAATGGGGTTAAAATGTAAAATTGTGTAGGATTAAGTAAGATCAAAGTCTTGGAAGCATTGGAATTGAAAAGAGGAATTTTTGGAAAATTGCATGTGCTATTTCTATTTCTGTCTAGACTTGAAGGAAACATTAGAATTTTGAAATTCTGAATCCATATTTGGATTCCTTAGGAAAAATTGTGTGGGGTATAGTCAAGGTACCAATTAATTCAAGGGACAAGACAATTAACCACAAATAAAGAATGTTAGGAGTTTATTGGTTTAGGAGAATGGAAGTAAATTATTAAGCTAGGTGCAAAGCTAAATTGGTATGGATTGTAATAAGTGTGTTACTCTACCATGGTTAGGCTTTGACATTTGTGAAAGAGGATACTAAAATACCAAGAAAGAAAAGGTTAAAGGAGAGCTATTCCAAGGTAGTAAACTTACCTAACTTGTATGCTTTGCTTGCTTAGATGTTTTATGTGTTGGATGTTTACTTTGATTATGTGAAGCATGTATGACTGAATGATGCTCTGTTTCTTTTTATGCTATGGCCATATATTATAATTTAAGGAACATGGAAGCATGTAAAGATATTATTATGCAAGCATGATCATTAAGCACACACATATTAATATCAAGTATTGAGTTGCATATACTATTTGGTTTATGTTTGCTACTGAGATTTTCCCCAAAATCTTACCCCTTCCATGATACAACCATCACAGAAGGACCATCTTATGGAAGCAAGGAAGGAGAATGAAGAAGTTATGATGCAAAGATACTTTATTGTATAGGAGTCTTTTCATGAAAACATGTAATGTGTGTATTAAGTACTCATTTTAGTTCTGGTTATGTTTTGTTAAGACTTGGGAAAAATAGTTAACCTTTGGATAAATGTATGAGACTTTATAGTATGATAATAGACATGTTGAACTTCATTTTAGTACCAAGCATGCCTTATTCCGATATTTTTATAAAGAGATTTTTTAAAGTTTGGGAACCAAATCTGAAACTGTGAAATTGACCAAATGAATAGTACTATTTCACACCAATATTGTATTAATTGGTATGGAGTTTGGTCATATTCATATTTTTACTTTAAAGAGGCTTATGTTATCTTAATATAGTAACTTGAACCACTTCAGTTTGAGTTTTCTAGAATTAGTTATGAATTATTGAAGTTGCATACTTATTTGGAGTTTTGCCAAATAAATAGTAACTCATGGTAAAAAATTTCAGATTATGTAATTTGACTTCATTAATCATATAAGTGGTTCCAGATGCTACTGTTTGGTCCCTAAGATGTCAAAAAGTAAGGTGTTACATTAGTCGTGACCAGAAGAACATTTGATCGCAACTAAAAATTTATTTTCAACTCATTTTGCTTTTTGTTACTGTTAGTCACAACCTTACTGCTTTGTGTCTCAACCAAAAAATATTTTTTTCATCCAGTTTTCTTCTTTGTAATTTCTAGTTGCAACCAATTTGACACTTAGTCATGACTAAAAATTAGTGTTTCAATCAGATTTACTCTTTGTGATTATTAGTCGTGATCTGAGTGATAATTGGTCACAACTAGAAACTGCAAATTTTAGGCATTTACTCTTCATGACTGACAGTCACGACCTGAAGTTTATTTTATCACGATCTCTATTTTATCGCGACCTGGTGACCTTTAAGTTGTGACCTTACTGTTTTAACTTGTGATTACTTCATCTAAATTCCTAGAATTGATACAACTGTGACATATTTGATATTTTGCATCATTATTGAGTGTGATTTGCATGAACAAAAGCTCTAAATTCTTTCCTTTGGACATAGAAATCAATAATACACTTAGGCAAATTAAGAAGGCTAAGATCTTAAATCAAACTAGTGTTGTATCATTTGTTGAGCCTAGTTCTTGTGGGAAATCTATTGTAGCTAAGACTGATTGCGCATCTGGTGCTATATTAGATAATCATTTTGTCATTGAGCATGTTAATGAAGGTGTAACTCATACTCATAATCATAATATTCAAAATGAGTAACATGGAGAGAATAACATGAACAATAGAAGAGCACGTAGGAGCATAAGAGAATTGACTTCTTCTAATGCAAACTTTGATCCTTTATGTATTTGTCCTGCTTTGGATGTTAATTTTGAGTTGAAAGGACCTTTGTTAAGTAACTTACCAAAATTTTATGGATTGGTAGGTGAAGATCTTTTCAAGCACTTGAAGACTATACAGTGGGTTTGCTCATCCATGAAACGTGTAGGTGCTGACATGGATGCTATGCAAAAACAAGTATTCCACTTTACACTTGAAGGAAAAGCAAAGGAATGGTTTTATATGTTGCCATATCATACACCTCAAGTATTGGATTCCTGGAATAACTTGAAGACTGTTTTCCTAAAGAGATACTTCCCTACTTGAAAGACAGCTACATTGAGGAAGGAAATTTTTTCTACAAAATAGTATGATCAAGAATCTTTTCAAGATTTTTGGGGAAGATTTCAAGAGCTGCTAGCTAGATGTCCTACCACCATATTCCAAGTGAGCCTCTAGTGCAGTATTTTCATTCAGGATTGCGCTATGCATGTAGGAAGAATTTGGATGTAGCTGCTGGAGGCTCTATTGATGATTTAACTCCAGATGAAGCATGAAACCTGATTGAGAAAATAACAAGCAATGACCAGTAGTATGGGGCTATGATGCTAGGCAGGTCCATGAGGTTTCTATAAGGCCTTCTCAAGATTATAATAGTTTATCTTCTAAAGTTGCTGCTATGAATGCTCAGATTAACAACCTAGTTGCTCAATTGGGCAATTCACATATTCAAAGCCCATACTTTCAAGCTCTTGTTGCTCCTAGTTGTCAACTTTGTTATTCTCCTATGCATATTACTGTCAATTGTCCTACACACTGTGAAGATGTATAAGCTATATATCAAGGAAAAAAGAATCAGTATCAATAAAGAAATCCATACTCCAACACATATAATGAAGGATGGAGAGATCATCCTAATTTCAGATGGAGGGATGAAGATGGAGACAGGAATTTTAGGTAGAATAGATTCAATAATGATAAGCAAGTGGCTAAATCTTCTAGAGCTATAGAAGTACCTTCTGCTGCAAAAGATGATGGAATATCTGAGATAATGAAGAGCTTTAATATGATGAATTCAAATATAAACTCCATCAACACAAACTTTTGCTCTAACTTCAAGGACTTGAGATCTACTATGGAGAACAACCAAGCAATGATAGAGTCCAAGTTTGCTGCCTTGGAGAATATAATAGAGCAGTAGGAAACCAAAACTTCTAACATAAATGGTTATGTTTCATAGCTAGCCTATTCAATAAATGATGTTCAGGCAAGAATCAGTGGAGATATACCTTCAAATACAGTTGTTAACCCTAAATCTGTGAATGTTATAAGTTTGATAAGTGAAGAACAAGTTGGGGAACAAGTGATAGAAGATAAATGTGAAGAGGAAGGTGAGGTAGACACTGATTCTAACAGTCTAAAGATAGTTAGCATTGAGAAGTCTAAAGGTAAGAAAGAAGCACAACTACTTGGGGAGGAAAAGGGTACAAAAAGTCATATTGATTCTATATAATATTCTGAATTAAGAAATCCTAGAGTGGACACAACTGAAGAGACACAATCAGCAGTGAATTTAGAGCTCAAACAAAAAGAAACAACTTCTGGTTTAGCTGAGAAAGAAGTGACTATGAAGGATTTACATGTCCCAAGGGAATTCATGAGTAACGAGAAGAAATACTTAGAGGAGTAAAACAGGGAAGTGCTTTATTCTTTCAACAAAATTGAAGTGAATGTGCCTATGCTGGAAAGAATTTAAAGAATGTCAGAATATGCAAAATGTTTGCAGGACAATTACACATAAAAGGAAAAACATAAACCTAATGAACTGGTGCAAGTGGGACCTAAAGCTTCTGCACTCTTCAACTCTCAACTTCCAGTGAAGTGTAAAGATTTAGGTGCATTTTCTTTTCCTTGTACAATTGGCAAGATAATTATTCCTAAAGCATTGCTAGATTTAGGTCCTGCTATTAATGTAATGCCAAGTTCTATTTATCATGCCTTAAGGGTAAATCTGATTAAACCAACTAGTGTGCTAGCTTAATTGGCTGATAAGAGAATTATAAATTCTAAGGGAATTTTAGAAGACATTTTAGTTCAAGTTAAGGAACTTGTTTTTTCATGTAGACTTTTATGTTTTGGATATGTCAAATAAATCTCTTGGTGATAGTATTCTTATTCTAGGAAGGCCATTCTTGAAGACAGCTAATACCATGATTTGCATGAAAAATGAAATTATTAAAATGGAATTTGGTGGGCACATAATTTAGTTTAACATATACAGACACCCACATCAAGATCATTCTCTCCTAGGACTTAACATGATTGATGCATCACTTGAAAATGAATGTGATAATATTCATGATCTTGATAATGATGATGAAGTTGAAGAACCTTCCATTTCTTACTCCTCCACTGATTTCTCTACTATTTCTTCATCCAATGGTGATGTGTTATGCATCAATTCTAAAGTTGATGGCTGGCTTACCACTATGGGTGATTTTTCTTCATCTTCATCTACTATTTATTTTATTGGAACTAACCCCACTATTTCAAGTGATAAACAATTTCCAAAAAGGTTTGTAGCAAATTTAACAGAATTGCAGGGTAAGGATATTACAGTATACTTTTAGAGACAAGGAGCTAGAACCTCTGAGCTAGGAAGTTTTCAATTCAATAATTATATCTTACATCCTAAACCTGTTCATGAGAAGTTCAACTTGGAATTTTTAGACATTTCAAGACTACAACAATTGAAGGATATTATCTATCATCAATAGCATTTCACTGTAGGGACAACAATGGATAATGCAGTAGTTACATCATCAAGGCCATTTCCACTGTCTTTTGGTTATGCTTATATTCTGCTAGCTGTGGATTATCTCTTAAGATAGATAAATGCTATACCAACAAGAAAGGATAGAGCATATGGTATAGTATTTCAGGTCAATGGCTAACTATACTGCAGCAGAAATTAATTTAAAATTTTTTCCATTCTTTACCAGGATCTATCGTATGTGTTTAAGTCAAGTGGGAAGAAGCATTACCCTCAGTGTTCCTCAGCGACTTCCACAGCTTCTGGTCACGACGTTCACAGCTTCTCTCCGCAGCTCGTGCTCCCTTTCCAATCACAACAAGTCAACGACTTAGGTCAGCTTCCTCTACTGGTATCCACACGAACAGCGTTCCAACCACGAGTGACGTGCTAGCGTCTCTTGTCCCTCCAGGGCTTTCTCAAGAATTTGTCCTCTCCGTCTCTATTTGGACAGTTTCTTATCTGCAAACCTTTTGCAGATTCCCCTTCGGCTTTTCTGTGTTCTATGTGTGTGTTGCTAAAACGCAGCTCCTAAAATCAGATATATAGGATGCTATGTGTTTTTCTCTCTACCGAATTGGATTTTGGAGTTAATCTTATATTAATTTCGAAATTAATACAATATCATATATTGTATAATTTTATAAGAAACTAATTAAATAAATAATATTAAATCCGTCCCACAGATTTAATTACCTATTTATTTAACTTTAAATAAAGATGAGACTAAACTATATTTAATTTATTCTCATAAATCAAATTTGAGATATCATATCAATTTGAATTTCAAATTCAAACGTGATAGGGATTTAATTTATCCTTATAAATTAAATCTTATAAATATCTCTTATATGAGATATCCTATCAATTTGAATTTCAAATTCAAAAGTGATAGAGATTTAATTTATCCTTATAAATTAAATCTCATATATCTCTTATATATAATATATATATACGAATTTAAATATAAATAAATATATACATCCACCCTGGATCATTCATTGAATCTGGACATGTCTTATATTTAATGAATCTGGATATCATAGCTCGTGTTGGGCTATTTTATGTGCGACCCTGTAGGCCCACATGAAGTTGGCAGTGGGCCATTTGCTATACTGGCCCACAAGTCACAAGCGGTCTCTAGCAAGACATAACGGCTACCCAAATTATATGAGGATCATTAAACGATGTAACCTTTTATACAACCATATCATGTCCCTTTTGTCATACGATATTTTGGTCATGGTTAAGGCATGGATAATGTCATCCTCCTATTCCTGACCGTTACTTTCTCGATCACTGAGTAGTCTGACTGTAGAAATGGAACTACCTTTCCATTACAGTATGGCCATACATTTCTCAGACTCACTCATCGAGGGGCCCAGTAATATCTCTCCACGAATATGAGGGACAAATTCCATCTTGACCATTCACATTCCTTCGCATGAAAAACCACTAAACTCGAACATAGTCTTTATGATCACTCGGTCAAAAGTGACTTTTGACTAGGTCAAAGCTGAGCGTTTGTCATGTAGGAATCCATGATGATCTCATGTCAAAGGGCATATTGACATGGTTTGTATATGAGAGAAGCTTATGACGTTACCCATGCAGTTCTCTCATAGCGGGTTGGTCCAACACCTTGTACTCTTACATGTGCCTATGACTCTGATTTATGTCTCTATATATCTTCAAAGTCATACTGGTCTTATTTCATCTGTGCTCCCGCAGAGATGACCGACCAGGGACATTTAGGGTAAGATCATGAATTATCCAAGGATGGTTGTCATAGTAAACATGCAAATAATATGATAACACAATTAATAAATTCATAAATCAATAATGTTCATAAGACAATGATTGGCCCTTAGGGCACGATTTCCAACATATACAAGCTATACAAAGAGAACTTCAAACCCCTATGATACTCAAGTTATCTCCTTCCTTGTTTCCTCACTTATAGTAGCCTATTTTACATTGTTTTACTTATATGCTTGAGCTGATATTTTTGATTAAGTGTAGGGGAGGAGACTAAGTCAATAGCGGTAGAAAGAAATTAATAAGTTCATCTTGGATTATGGTTTTGCTTTGTCTTTATCACTTTAGCCTTTGCATGTGTTTCATTACTTCTTCACATTGAGGACAACGTAGAATTTAAGTATGGGGGAGTATGAACTTTAGTGTGAAAAATGGGTAAATAAAAATCAGATAATTGCTGAGATTCTATATTCTGGTCACGGCCTTGTGATGTTCATATCGCGACTAATGTGTGCATATATGTCAAGTTTCTTCTCTGAGAAAATTAGTTGTGACCTTTGCCTATATTTGTCGTGACCTTTTATCTCTGTGAAAGGTAGTCGCGACGTATAATAATTTTAGTCGTGACCAGGGTTTCATATTTTCTGATGTTTACCTCTTTGTGATGTATAGTCATGATTTGTGCTTATCTTTGTCGTGACTATTACTTTCTGTGAATGTTGGTTGTGAATGGATTGACACATGGGTCACGACCTGAGCCTGTATGTTTGGCAGGATTATTCTCTGTGATCATGAGTAGCCACCGGTGACCATTTATGTTGCTACCAATATTCTATCTTTTCTGAAAATTTCTTCTTTGTGTAAAATAGTCGTGACCTGAAGACCCTTTGTCGCGACTAGACTTGACCTTCTGCTAAAAAATTCTCTATTTCATCTGATTATTGCTTGGTTTAATGGAACTTACTGTCATGGATTTAAAATTAAATTTTGAATACATACTTTTGAACATTGGCAAGCTTGATGAAGTATGAGTTGCTTGTTTCATTGATTTACTACTGGAAATTGTGCATCTTGAATGATTAATCTCATGTATTTTGCTTAATATTCATGCAGTCTTGTCATAGTGAGTTGATTAGGGTGAGTAAGCCAAATAGAAGTAATTTGAGCCAAATAGATACTCATTCACATTATGTGATACCATCTAGTTTAGTAACTTTGCAGAACTTGTCTCAATCCTTGATTCAAAATTACATTAGCTTCTTGGAATTTTGAATATGATAATGGCATTTCTTTCAAAACCCTTTTGCCCAAATAGTAGCCACATAAAAAATTAAATCAACCCCTTTGAGACCTTCACTTTCTTTTAAAATTCCATCCTTGATTAATGATTGTTGTACATGATATTTTTTGCTGTAGTAAATGTGAAAATTGCATCACTTTAGGATATTTGAACTTCAATGCATTTGCTATCTGGTTGAATAGTGAAAGAAAAGAAAAGCAAAAAGAAAAAGTATAGAAAAGCGAAAAAGAAACAAAGAAAGAAGAGATAGACAAGAAAAAAAGTGATATTCAACTTGAATGAAAGGAGAATATTTGGTGATTTGTGATACTTTCTGTAGTTGCAAGTTCAGATGATAAAAAAAATGTTCAATTAGATTGAAAAATTAAGATTATGTGCAGTATTTCATTAGTCATTGACATGTATTTCCATTTTATCACTTAGACTTTCCAACATTAGAACCTAATAAAGACCTTTGATTCACAAACCTTGTAGCATTTAGTGGTGGAGATGTAAGATGGTTACAAGCTTATGGGAAGCTTAAGCTAGATGGTTGAGTGAAATTACCTTGATAAGAGAATGAGTGAAACATTACACCTTGTGAGAAAATCTCAACCTAGTTGCTTACTATGATTTCATTGCAAGATTTGGATTCTTTGATTGACATGAGATTAGTTTGGAACTGCCAATTGAAAGGAAAAGATTGATGATTACAAGTGCTCATGCTGAATCTGTTTTAACAAATATGCTGAACATGTGTGTTTGAATTTCAATTTTAATCCATAATTTTGCTCAGAGTGCAAAAGCTAAGTGTGGGGGAGTTGATAAACTCATATTTGTAGTGATTTTTAGTGTGTTTATAGTGAGTTTATTATTGATTTTTATCCCCATTTATCAACATATTGAGCAATTATTAAATAAAATAGTCAGAACATTTGAGAGTTAATTGATATAAATTTAGTGCTTAAAGTGAACAAATAATATATTTATTTAATTTTCTATCACAGACCAATGCATTACATAATGGATTAAGAGAGAATGACAGCTGGATTAAAGGAGTTGATGACTATAAACTCATAGTTGTAATGAATTTTAGTGTTTAAAGTGAGTTTATTATTGATTTTATTCCTATTTATCAGTATATCGAGTAATTATTAAATAAATAATATTTAGAACAGTTGAGAATTAATTGATATCAATTTAGTGCTTAAAGTGAATAAATAATCTGTTTATTGTAATTTTCTATCATATATCAATGGATTAAGGGAGAATGATAGCTAGATTTAAGGAGTTGATGACATGTGATAGCACATGAGCTAAATCCAGGAATTGAGGAACATATTGCAAGTGGGAGCTCATGCATATGCTGGAACATGGAGAAGCATTGATCACGCACACACACTGCACAGAATCACACACATGCTTGATCTGAATATAATCACACATTTCAGCAGCAGCTCATGCACTCTACACATCATTCACACCATTCCAGCTACTCTTCACATCCTTCCATACCTATATATACACACCATCACATATCATATCAGACACGTTGGGGGGAGAGAACACTTCTTGCACAGTCTCTCATTCTACTTCTTCCCCATTCACACATCCATTCATACACCATTCCATATCAGATCTGCACTCACCTATTCTTCTATTCCACCACACCAGGCGTCATTCTTCTTCTTACATTCCTTCTCCATTTCCATCTTCATTTTCTATTATGCACTTTCCTCTGTTCTAGTCAATAGAACTAGAGGAAAGTTCTACAGTTCATCTTCATCTATCATTTTCACCATGACTGCTGTTATGTTTTATGTTGCTGTTGAAGTTCAAAAAGCAATGCAAGGCTAAGCTGCTGTGCTCTCTTTGAGATGATGCTGAACCAGAATCCTTGAGCTAAATAGGGAGTTCATTGTGTCTTTAATTTAGAGTTAATTGTATCAAGTTGATGTTAATTCTATAATTAATGATGTAATTAGAGTAGTAGAGGACAAAGAAGTAGGAAACCTAGTTGGATTTCTTATTTCTGCATAACTCATTTGATTAATTCTCATCTTTGATCGAGTTGAACATAGTTGTGATTAACTAAAGTGATTCTGTTTAATTTATATTCTACTATCTCTGAGTTGAATGATTCTTAATCTCTTTTAATGTCTGCAAGTTGTAGCTTTGATTGAGATTTAGCTAGCGAGTTGTTAGCTAACATATTCTAATTCAATTGATCTAATCCTCATATTATGTGGATAATGAAGGTAAGGTAATCTCCAAGGGAACACACTTGTCATTCATTCATCTCATAATCATAAACACTACAAACATAAATAATAGCATATAATTTATTTTCAGTAGTTAGATCAAAACTCATCAAACACCATCTCTTTAACTTGTTAATTTGTGGGTCATTAGATTAATTAGGAACTTTCACATCCATTTAGGCTCCTTGTGAATTGGACTAGGTTAGCCTCTACTTTACTATTAGTTAGCTTAGTTTTGTTTAATAATTAAAATGATAGTTATCAATGACATGTGATAGCAAATGGGCTAGATCCAGGAATTGAGGAACAAATTGCAAGTGGGAAATCATGCATATGCTGGCACATGAAGGAGCACTGTTCACACACACAACACTTATTGCACTTTTCACGCACACACACCTCATATAAACTGAATCACACATTTCAGCAGTAGTACTTGCACTCCACACATCATTCACACCATTTCAGCTGACAGTCACACCATTCACATTTCTTCTATATAACACACATCAGCACATTCAGGGGAGGGACGCAGATCACACTCTGATTTTTACACACTCCAACTTCCACTCATTCTGATCATTCATCACTCCATATCCATTCCATTCATGACATCCTTCCATTCTGGTTCTTTTCCATCTCTATGCTACAACTTTCCTCTGTTCTAGTCAATAGAGCTAGAGGAAAGTTCTACAGTTTATCTTCATTTTCTTCTATCATTTTCACCATGACTGTTGATGTGTTTTCTGTTGATGCTGACGTTCAGATGGCAATGCAAGGCTAAGCTGTTGTGGTCTTTGGGAGATGATGCTGAACCATAATCTTTAAGCTGAACAGGGAGTTCATTGTATTTTTAATTCAGAGTTAAATGTATCAAGTTGATGTAGTTAATTCTATAATTAGTGATGCAATTAGAGTAGTAGATGAAAAAGAAGTAGCGAAGTGAGTTGGATTTCTTATTTCTGCATAACTAATCTTTGATTGATTCTCATCTTTGATCGAGTTAAACATAGTTATGATTAATTGAAGTGATTCTATAACAGAATATAGTTGTATCTTTTTAATTCATATTTTGCTATCTCTAAGTTGAATGATTCATAATCTCTTTTAATGTCTATGAGTTGTAGCTTTGATAAGATTTAGCTAACGAGTTGTTAGCTAACATATTCTAATTCAGCTGATTAACTTCTTATATTATGTGGATAATGAAGGTAAGGTAATCTCCAAGGGAACACACTTGTCATTCATTTATCTCATCATCATAAATACTTAAAAGCATAAACAATAGCATAGGTTTTACTTTCAGTAGTCAGATTAAAACTCATCAAACACGATCTCTTTAACTTGTTAATTTGTGGCTCATTAGATTAATTAGGAACTTCTACATCTATTTAGGCTCTTTGTGAATCGACATAGGTTAACCTCCAATTTACTATTGGTTAGCTTAGTTTTGTTTGATAATTAAAACAACAGTTATCACCTAGTAAGTCACTTTTACTAGGTTCATTTGAATGAACTTTCTTAGCAACAAGACGAAGATTTAGATAGTGATGCTCGGATGACCTTAGATGAAATATTGGAAGCTGTTCTAGGTGAGAGGTCAATATATGTAAAAGGGAAAATGTATGGAGTAGAAATTTTAAAGAAGAGAAATTATCCTCAATCTAGTTATAATTCATTTGTGCAATGTGTGCCTACCCAATTGTATGAAGATTAACAGAGCAATTTTATTTTTGTTTCAATTAAACAATTTTGTTTTCTCTTTAAATATATTTAAGTAATTGAAGTACTATGATATTTTAAAAGATTATGTGAATTATTTATTAATATTATTATATTTTGGTTAATTTAGTTATTTATTATTTTATTTTTGTATTTATTAGCACATTATAGGTTTGCATTTAAGAAAAATTAAGAAAAATAATTTAAAAGCAACTATTGACTTTCAACGACCATAATTGTCACCGCTGATTCAACTTTAGGCGGCGACTTTTCATGTCGCCAATTATTCATCTTTAGGCGATATGTCACCGACGATCCCTTTTAGGCGGCAACTTTTTTGTCGTCACTAATTCCACTTTAGGTGCCAACTTTTTTGTCACGGCTAATGCCACCTGTCGCCTCCTTTGCTCTGCCTTTGGCCATGACTCTCACTTTGACGCCTTTTCTTGAACTTTCAATGGTGATCCAATGTTGCCGATGATTGTTGAAATTCAGCATTGACTTTCAATTGTCCTGCCAATGCTTATAGGCGACAATCTCATATGCAGCAACTTGGCGACTTTATTGCTACTGAAAGTCAATTTTTTTGTAGTGTATTTACTACCTTTAACCATTCTACTCTATCACATGGTTTTATCACCGAGCTTAGTTAATAATTCCACTCTTTTACTGATATTCAGTAAGCACTAACATACATGATCATGACATAAGCACTATAGTTTATAGTTATCATTTCTTTCTAACCGCGACTCTTGTTATTTTCACATATTGTTATTTATCCCTATAACAGTTATTAATATGAATCATGCTTAAAAGAATATTTCATGGAGGATTCCTTTCCAAACTTAGTTTAAAAGTCAACTAAATTTCACTCAAACAATGACAATGCAACCCCTTTCTAAAATTCCTTTCTTTTAATACTCAATAATATAATTAGTTAATTACTTACTTTTAGTGAATTAACTTTCAGTTATGCATTACATAGGGACTGACACCTATATTACATTTCACTGCATGTTCTTGCTATAATTCAACACATTTATAGATCTTAGCTAAGAGTTAAACAATCACCACCTTAATCCTCAAAAAACACCCACATACAAAAGGACAGATGGAAAAGAATAATCAATAATCACACAGTTCCTATTTAAATATAATAAGAATCTGATTAACAATCATGCTAATTCTATATCCTCAAACTTATCCCCAATAATCACACAGTATTTATTATTTACAAATATTTAAACATGCTCAAATCTTTCACATGTGACACTTTCTATACCTTTCTCCATGCTACCTCTTACACTTATAACCTTTTAGAATAATTATGGTATTAGTCATCAAATCATTGAATCAATTGAATGGGCTTTAATCTTTATTACTATGTTTATGTAGATATTGGTTCCTTCTCTTTCCAAAATTAATCAAAGTTCAATTACTCCTTATTATCAGTCCCTCTTGAAAGGCCTAAATAGTGGGTTGGAGACTTAGCACAAACTTTCTATCATCAGCTATCTTAGGAGAGGACATCTAACGAATTCTATGTTCCACCTTGTATAATTTAGTTCTTCATAATTTAAATTGGGTTTAATATACATTATTACTGTCACATTTAAACTGTCATTACGCCACACTTTAGCCTAAAGCTCCCAATTTCATCACTGCTCCCAAACCGGTTAGTCAACCAATTCCACTTAACATTTCTTGTTGTGTTGATCACACGATCCACTCCTCAAAACCCCTCGCTTCCTTTATTTCATTGTTACTTGTAGCTCTCTATCGTTATATTCTCGGGTGGTCCATAAAAGCCCAAATAATGTCCTAATTTCTAGCTTCAACGCTGCTTTCCACAATCTTCTTATAATGTTTGATTAACAGTAAGTTACCAAAAATTAAAAGTCCTTATCATACAAGGCTTTAATTCTATTCCTTAGAGGGATGGAGTATTAAATAATATATTTAACTGTTCACTGATATGGTTAATTTTTTGGGGGTTGTTTATAAAGTGGAATATAATTTACTAGTTTTGTTATCGAAATCATATCATGATAATAACAACTCCAAATTTTAAAGTTCACGGTTTCTATTTATATGATAATTCCAAATTCATTGGTGAACTTCAAAAAATCATAATTATTTCTAAATAATCAAAATGAAGGGTTCAAAAAGCTAATCGAATCTAACATATTGAAGTTAAAGGGAAAAATATGCCTCAGACCAATTGACCATTCAACTAAGACAGTCTCATATCAAAGTTTAATGTTCATTTGGTCAAAAATCCTGTAAACAGTTATTGTACCTTAACTTTGAAAAATTTGTTCTCCTTGCATATACATCGAAATAGGGCATTATTGGTGTCAAAACGAAGTTTGGCATGTTAACTAAGTACTAGTAAAATATCATATATTTATTTCATCATTTACTATTTCTGATTATAGATAACAACTTACTGCTCAAAACTAGTTTTTGTTCAAGTACAAAGTTTTCGTTAACTAACTTTGCATAAATACACTCCATACAAACATACTATAACATCATCCTCTAATCTTCACCTCCCAGGCTTGATGGTCCTCCTATATGGAATTATAGTTGGGGTGAGATTTCTAGAAATATCTCAGTAGTAAACGGTACTAAACACTATATGCATTAATTCTTGGAACTTGTGCTTGTTTGTGATTGCGTTAACATAATGTATTATACATGCTTCCATTTAACATATGAAATACAATTGGTCAGAGTAGTCATAGCACAAAGCTTCAACAATTTCATATGAATAACATCAATCAAACAAGCCATAACACAATCAACTATACAATCAACACATGCAAGTTTAAGTAAGCTTACTATCTTGATCCTTTACTTTTCTTTATCCTCTTCCTTATCACCTTTTCTTGATGTGAGGTTGTCTTCTTGAACACACAAATCAAATCATCAACATTGCATATTCATACATGCATCATAATCTCATTTTAACCAAAATTTAAAAACATCAAACTTGGTTAACTAACTAACCCCTAACTTTCTTTATTTGTGGTGAATTGCCTTATCCTTTAAACTAACTTGCATCTTAACTTTACCTTACATAATTTTACCTCTTAAATCTATTTATAAGTTTAGAATTAAAAAATTCCAACTCCTACATACCATGCTGGACAAAACTGAAAGAGTGCATATTATTGTTCCAAAAATTCTCATTTTAATTCCAATACTTTTAATACTTGTTTCTCCACTTTATACAACACAAATTTTCATTTTAAAACTATTGAAAGCATTAAAATTATGAAATGTATATCACTGTTCATGTGTATGAATAGTAATAGAGAAGAGTTTAAAATTCCATCTTTCAATTCCAATGCTTCTAAAGTTCTAATCTTATTCATTCCTACACAAAACCATCATCTAGATTCAATAGAAGCATTAGATAATTGAAAATCACACTCTTCCTATCTAGAATGGCACTAGCCGAATGGCCTCCACAATATGCAAAGTAAGGAATTTTAATCCAATTCCATTACTAACCATCCTATCTAGCTTACCTAAGTATCCTTTACTTATTTCTAACTTGATTTTCCTTTTTCTTCATTTAAAATTCTGTACAGCAAGCATATCCAAGGTAACGTCTCATTTCTAATTATTAAAACCTAAGTTTCATCTGTCCAAAATACATATAAATAAGCTAGGAAAGATTATTTACCTTATGCCTTAGCTAACTGTCCCAACCTAAGGATGAAACCCAACAAATAACATAAAAGAAACAAAACACAAATACAATTTAAGAGGAGTCAGTGGTTAAATTATGCTTGTTGCCGTTTACTTGCCACCATCCTAAAATGTATGTAATGCATCAATTAATACAGTTAATACAGGTCATAAAAGCACTGCTCTGATACCAAAGTATAAGATCCTACCTAATATATCATATATTTAACATATTCACATGCCTATGCACAAAATTACCATGCCAATAAAAGGAACAAACTAAATTTTTTATTTAACATACCATAACCATGATATAAAAAAATATCTTATACATGCTACATATCATGAGTATAAAAAGGAAATAACTTACGATACAAAAATACAATAACTATGATATAATGGATAGCCTTGCTAAGAGGGTTACCATGGTTATAAAAGAAAATTATTTACCTCTGCACATATAACCATGTTAGAAAAAGAAATAGCATGTCTCTAACATAGTTATTATAAGCTCTGATATACCTTATCAACATAGTTGTATAACTTATACAATGAATAACTAATTGGCAACAACATTCATATTTAATTCCATAATAAATTGCTCATAAATAATTCCATAAAGATAAACTAAGTGCACCTATCTCATCCATCACAACAATTCATGGATCCCCAATTCTCAAATCAAATAAGCCACAAATAAAAGTCTGAGAATAAGAACAATCCAAAAATTCAATAATGACCAAATCGTTAACATGAGTTTTTAGGTGGCAATTAAATAGAAAACAAATATAAATTTAGAAGACAGAGCGCGGTCACTAGCTTAGGTGACCTCACATTTTTGGTACCTTCCCTACTGCTCTTACTTGACATGGTAAAAGTAACAGAGTGAGACAACTATATGAATTCCTACTATCACCCTTATGAGGTGCCAGGTGGAACTAACAACTGAAATCCAACAATTAGTAAAATAGGAAATAAGTATAAATGCCAACAATTATCACAACACATTACAACTAATAATAGGGGCAAACATGCCTTTATCATCATATTATAGGAAGTTATTAATAGTTTAATTCCCACATTATATCATCCTTATAACTGCCGACTTGAATCCATGGGCTAATTACTACCCACGTCATTACTGACTGTCGCAACCTTCCTAAATACGGATCGGCTAAAGTTGGCAAATCACAAGGGATATGTTTCCCCTCTTGATTTTATTACCCAATATCCTATTGGGTGTACTGCCCTCAGAGTATGCTGTACTAAGATGCCCCTAAAGTATAGTAATGATGGTATGTTGTTCTCTAAAAAAGGCAACCATAGTGCGCACTATGGAGGCAAACCACGTGGTATAGATTATTTTACTAATCACATCACCTCCCCAATATATTATTCCATTCACAATTTTCCGTTGCAATTTCTCAATTCTTAATAGTTCACATAACCACACATGCATGTTCGATTCTATTCACATTAACCACTTACCATTTAATGCTCTTGATCCCATATCACATTTATACAATACAATTAACAAGCAATAATACAAGTTCTAGGATGCATCACAAAGTAATATTAATCACAAATAATAAATCAAAATTTTGAACCACTCGTAGCGACAAGTTACACAGTACATCAACAATTAAAAAACATCAACAAGTCATATATCTAGTCCTAGGGTTTCAAAGTTCATAGCTTTCTATCATACAATAGTCCCACAAGGCCAATCCTAATTTTTGGCAAGTATTCTCATCAATCTTATAAGTTATTCTTTCCAAAATCACTTGAAGTACTTTCTTAAGGGTTTTAACTCATTCTAAAGTCTCATAAATGACCTAGCAGACAAGATAGGTAAGAACCACATTACCTGGTTATCTTTTTTAAACCAAATTGCTCAAGCACGTTCTTAGGAGTTCCCAAAGCCAACAACAGTGAAACTATAATAAATGAGAAAGACTCTATGAGAGATTTGTTTCCTAAATCATCTTGGGAATAACTAGGAAATCTGATTAAGTTTATATTCAATTACTCTCATCGTAGATGTCAAATCTAAAATTCAACCATTGAAATCAAATAATAGGATGTCACGAGGCTACTATCCAATTTTTGACAAATCAAATGGTGAATTAAGTCACAAAGATAATTCATTGTTTCAAATTCTGTTAGTGAAATCCAAAAAAAGAGAGACTCAATATGGAAGTTAATAACTCACTCACCTAAAAACAAATCAAACTTCCCACTATTGGATATGACATATAGGATCTCCTAGGCACACTAAGCAAATTTGTCCCGATCTAATGGTTAACGAAGCCATAATTGAGATTTTACCCAAATTGCAAAATAATTGCATTTAATCCTCTAATTCCCAAACTCACTAAAACTCTATAAATCTAAAAATAAATATTAAAACTTTAGAACTGGTGATTTACCCTCATGTCTTCAGCCCCTAGAATTCTCCAAGGCTCCAAAAACACATAAAAATATTTTACTATAGGCTTGTAAATTTAATTAAGTTGCCACCTGAAAGGAATACTTAACTCTTCATTGGCACCTCCTATTTATAGACTTCCTAACACTTCCATATTTCAATTCTAGTCAATGTGGGACTTCTTGTGCATAGGATGTACCTCATCTCTTTGCTCAAAGTGACCCAATGTGGGACTTTTACCCCTCTTTGAGTTATCTCTTTCTTTACTTATCAATTCCTTTTACTCTTAAACTGAAAGTACTGTATATATTTAATTTTCCTTAAAGAATTAAAGAATTATAAACCTTGAAATCCTCTATCCCTATTAAAATTTGGAATAAAATATGGGCTGTTACAAATGTTAGTAGGCTTCCTATTGTTTTGACCTAGGGCTTTATGCATTGTGATTAGTGGACTTACCTATAACACAAGAGATAGAATAGGAACAAGGACTAGTCATCTTGGGTGGTAAGAATAATGTATACACAACAGACCCAACATTCACCGCATTAGAAGGCTTAAATTGCCTTTTCTTGGTACATAACTCTTTCAAAATCTTTTTATATTAGGGAACTCTTTGATTAAATCAAGTATGGGAGTATTAACTTTAAGCTTAGAAAACAAATTATACATATCACTATCAAGCTTTCTTTAATAAATTTCTTTATTGCATCAAATAAGCTTTCGGATCAATTTTTTTTACCTCTTTACCTTTTTGCATTAAGGCTCCTGATGCAATAGATTCATCATGCTCTTGTGTTGATTTGTGGGTTGAATCCTTTTCCACAACCTCCTTCAATAGTGGTTATGACTCCACTTGAGATTGGGATTGACAATTAGCTTTCTACAATTGCCTCTCCATTTCAATTTCAAATTGCTTCAAGTTCATGGGACTAAGAGGTATGCTTTCAACTTCAATCTCTTCATCATCAATCTTTTTAAGCAAAGGCTACCTTTTTGCCACTTTAGAGTGTGATGGCATTAAGGGCTTTGGGTTGACCACCATTTTAGAAGGTATACGTTCAGACTTGGGTTGTTCCACACTTGCAATATTAGAAATGTGAGTCAAGTGAGTGTTCACATCCTCAACTTTCCTTTCCAAAGTAGAGATCCTACATTTGGTAGCCAGTCTATTTCTATATCTGTTTAAATTAAAATCAATGTAAAAAATGCTCTTAAAGTTTATTTTTATTATAAAAATATCACCACCTTTTTTTCAATGTTGTTTTTTTTGTAACCGAGGTAAAGATTCTACATGAAAGTAATATTTTGTAGTAGTACAATTTGCATCCAAAATCAAGTTCTACCAATGGAAAAGGTAATATATAGATATGCTACAAAATCCATATCACATAACTCAATAAAGGAAGCACAAATTAATAATCAAAGCTCCAAATACATCATTCAATATCAAATTACAGAAACTAACTCAACATCAATGTCTTCAAAATCACAACCAAAAACAAAAAATGACAATATAACCAAGATAATCAAAATACACAAGGTAGAAATCCTCAAAACACTAATGGAACTAGAAAAACTCCCATTGATGATCCAAAGCTTGATGCCACGTTCAACACATCTAAGAAAGGTCCAAGAATATTGATATCGCCTGTCGTTAATGCTCAAATTATTTACTAAATTAATCTCTATGTAGATGTCAATTTATGTTATATTCTTTACATGGAGTCAATGTGTGGCTTAAGTCTAGATTAAACTAAGTGTGAGAAGGAGGAGCAGTAGAAGAAAACTTGATTAATAAGTTTTAAAAAGTAAAATGAGATAATAACAAAAAAAAAGCAATAGTATAGAAAGATATCACTAATAAGACGAGTGCTCATAAGGATTGATGTGTGGCTATCATTTTTTAATAATAAATTGGAGTTATAATAATTATATATATTAAGTCTCTATCATGCAAAATCCTAGACAACCGCCATGGTCATAATCAAACAATATATAATTATACCTAGATCTAGGGTACAATTACATCAAGAATGATTATTTAAAAACTCCATTTAGCATATGATAAATTAAGCAATTTGTTTATCTAATATGGATATTCAACCGAAAACCCTATAACTAAACATGTGAACCCAACATAAATAATTATAAGACAAAACCAAAGATATTAAATAAAGAACATCAAATCATAAATTGAAATAATAAATCACAAGAGTTTAATCACACAAGTGTCTCAATCGAGATCCTAGATCCAACATATCTAAATCTCAAAACCTAAACATAGAGAATCATAAACTTGCATAAAGGAAAAATATCAAATCATAAAATTGTTCAACTCCTACTCTAAAGAAAAAGAACTCAAGTCACTATATCTCTCCTTAAGAACTTAGAAGGAAAGGTAT
This sequence comes from Leucaena leucocephala, assembly GCA_037074615.1. Classification (NCBI taxonomy): domain Eukaryota; kingdom Viridiplantae; phylum Streptophyta; class Magnoliopsida; order Fabales; family Fabaceae; genus Leucaena; species Leucaena leucocephala. Next base: position 5,746,610 of record CM073528.1, read on the forward strand.
AGAATTATGGAAAAGATGAAGAAGATGATTATGATGGTGGTGGTGATTGGTGTCTCAAATATTCCTGGAGTCCTTTATATAGGCTTAGGCTATGGTCTTAGTGTCTTCCTTGTTGATTTGGGACTTTTTACTGATTGGTTCTCCAAAAGATAATGATTTATCCTTAATTTATCTTCCATGATCTTCAATTATCTATAAACTGTCATATTTTCTAATATCTACAAAGATAATCCTTTTAACTCAAATATCCTAAAAATTCAAATAAAAAGTAATAGAATAAAAGAGATAAAATAATTAATAAGATAATAGGAAAAGATAACACCCTTATATGTTATCCTTTAATTAAATTCAAATGTTGGATATTGAGGAATTATCTTTGAATTAATTCAAATGATATTGAATTAATATAATATAACATAATACTAATATAATATGATATTAATTAAAGGAATGAATTAATATAATATAATATAATTGGAGTTATTTTGATTTTTTTCTAATTTCATATTATAATTTCCTCATTCAATTTGACAATTTCTCAATTAACCTTCCTCATATAATATAATTGTATAGTAGTTGATGTGTGTCATAGTCATCATTTATTTATTTATTTTCTAATTTTTTGAAATACATAAAAGCAAAATATATTCATGAAAATCAATTTAATCAAGAAAAATAATAAAATTAATAAAAATATAAGACAATGATATTTTTAATCATTTAATTTATATAATCAATTAAAACACAAAGTGAGCAAAACTACTATAATAATATTTATTAAACGTGATAAATTTTCTAAAATATATAGAAAATAAGATGATAAAATATGGATTCATCATATGCTTAGCCACGCATAGGAACAATTACTACATGAAAACTAAGCTACAAGACCGATTATATGGTGGATGTAACATTCCAAATTTTTATTCCAAGGATTTAAGTAATATTAGGGTGTGATTTATTAATTAACTTGAGGTTTAAAGTAGATGAAATTCATTGTTTGAAATTAGAAATATAGAATTGAGAAAGAATCAAATATGATTTAAAATTTAAGGACAAAAATCCCAATCAAGATAAAGAGGGCCCAATTATATTTTCAAGGTATCAAATTATCTTTCAGGAAAAATAAGTACAAAATTAAAGGTTATAAATACTTATTAATATTGAATTGAGTTTAATGTGTTAATTTCATCATAATGAGAATTTATTGTATAATTTTTTTAGTAAGGAAAATTTACTTGAAATGAAATTAAATTTTGGGAACTTAATTTCAATCCATAAAGTATTTTCCTAAAATGATATATATCATAATTATTTTAATATTATGAAATTTCATTTGGACAAAATACATAAACTTAGTCCTATTTTAGGTGAATGATAGAAAATCATACAAGATTTAATTTTTAAGAAAACAAACAAGGAAAGAAAGTTAAAATAAAAAAATAAAATAACATTTTATAATTCAATAGCGGGTGGCACGTGACCACCCACTACTGTCAATATCCCATATAACCCTCTCCCCAATTCATTTCCGCAGAGAAACGACCTTCTCTGTTCCTTTCCTTTATTTATTTTTTCTGTTGCACCTTGTCTACTTGCTTCTTCCACTGTAGTGCATGCCTAGAGAGAGAGAGAATGGGATTGGCTTTGGGCCTCTTCTAAAGAACTTGTGTAAGTTATCTATCCCTATTTCTAAGTTTCTTTTCTTTCATTTTTGATGATGGAAAATTTAGATCTTGATGGATTTCAAAATTTTGAGGCTTCTTGTTGATTATTAAGATTTTTATTGAACTAATGATGTTAGATTTAGAGTTTGATAGAGATAGATTTTTCTAAATGGTTGCTTTGGGGAAATTGGAGTTAGAATTTGGTTGGGAAATATTGATTTATGCTATTGGGGCTCTGAAATTTGAATTTTATAATTTAGTATAACTTATTGTAGTGTATATTGATGATTCAATGGATTTGACTTTAAATTTATAATGAAATGTGAATATTGGAAACTTTTGGTAAAACTATAAGTGTTGAAAATTTAGACTTTTGGAAGGTTTGAGGAGTTTAATGTTAAATAAGGATTTAAATGAGTGGAATAGAATTGATAAAATATAGGAGAGTCATTAGAATGAGATTTGCTGAATAAATTAATTGTTACTTTTTTTAGGATTAAAGTGAGCAAATTTTTGGGGATTTTAGGATGATTTGAGGAAAATTTTAATATTAATAATTTCATTGGGTGAAATTACATTATTAGATAATAGAGATATGATTGTGATAGAGAAATTAAGTTATAATAGTCAATTGGGATTTTTTGGATAAATGAAAGTTAGAAGAGAAAATGAGATTTTGTTTGAAATTATATGTTGTGTAAAATTAGCATCTTATTGATGTATATTTACACTAATTATGTAGATTAATTAGTTAATTGTGATCTAAGCATAGAGCTCCTCATTTATGGTACCCTTATAAATGTTAGTATCTGGTAAGTACTTTCCACTTGTTATAATGCTAGTTTGTGTTTGTGAGTGGTTTTGAAATTTGATTTTGGAACGAATAATATATGTATAGTTATATTTGAGGTACCATGATATTAAATGTTGCAAATTGCCTTGTGGGACTTGGTACTATGAAAATAAGAATTCTATGTTTGAATTCGAGAGTACTATATTTTTTGTAAATAGCATGAGTTGATTCGTAAAGTAATGTGAAATATGATTATGAGTATGAATATGTATTTCAAATATTAATAGCTCCCATGAATAAGTTATATGAGCAAGTTCCATGATTATGTTCTATGAGCAAGTTCCAAAGATAAGTTTCATAATTGACTACCATGATTGAGTTCCATGATATTGGTAGTGAGTTGGGTTGCAGTTACGGAGATCTATTTTATTTACCACGTGGTCATGCTTCTATTAGTGCATAATGTTAGTCTTGCCCCAATAGTTTCATAAGGGGCCAATATGCCTCAACGGTTCAATAAGAGGCTATGACACCCCAACAGTTGTTTCAGGGGAGACTCATGGTCTAATTATGTGCTCTATGAGTTTTGGCCGGTTCATAGTACATAATCGGTGTGCTTTTAGAGTAGTAAGTTACATAGGTAGTTAACTTAGCACATGGGTCCAATCAAGAGTGATAAGGATGAGTTGGGTGGATGCACTGTTATGTTGCATTGTTATTATCATATGATCATTATATTGATATTGTTGTATGAATTGTTGATATGGTTTTCTAACTCTTCCACTTAACACCTCACGAGCACTTATTAATATTTATGATGAGTATGATTATTGATTTGAGACGTTTGTCTCACCCTATAATTATTAATATTTTCAGATAAAGTCTAGAGAGATCTATCCAAAAAGGAAGGCACCAGAGGTTTCAGTGACTATTGTTATTGTAACACCCCTATCATTTATTTTGTGTTGAATGTTGGGTATTGCCATCTTATGGCTCATAATATCTTTCGACTATTTAATTTAACTCCAATGATTTTGGTTCATATTGATGAATTGTACTAGATTAATGTTGTGTGCTGGTACTAGATTGATGTTATTTATGAATCCACTTTATGATTGATGAAACTTTGGATCGACGTTTATGACAAATTATTCAATGAAAGTTGTGTTGTGGACCTGTGGTTAAAATTGTGATATTTTGGTATTCGAATGCCCAAGGTCCAATCTTGATTATTATTGTATTATCAATCAGGGGCATAACATTTTTTATTATGGATAGATATTTACAAATGAGTTAAATCATTTTGTAGCCATGATAGCTTTTGATTACAAGTGAAACTCTTTTATGTTATTATTAGCTTTCATAGTCAGTGGGTTTAGTCTTTTCTATCACGATTAATCCTTTTTAACATATGATAATCTCTTTTATAACCATAATAGCTTTTCAATGGATATTAAAGTTCTTTTTCTGATTTAAATTTGTTGGTGAAATCTTTTTCTACTGTGGAAGACTTTTAATTAACTATTTTTCTTTTCTACTACAGTAGTCTTTCAAATGGTTTGAAAATGATTAATTATTATTATTAGAAGTTAAATTTTATAGTGGAAAAATAAAGAAAAATAAAAAAACTAGGGTTACGAATGGTGGAAGATGAGAGAAAACTTAGAGAATGAGTGTGGTGAATGGTTTGAATGGTGGCTGCCTAGAGTTCAATTTATATCTGTAGTGATGAGTTGGGTCAGATCTTTGTGCCAAATGGATCAAAAATCAGGTCTAAAATGGCAAAACACGTGTTGTTACAAGTGTGACCTTTTAACATGGCGAAAGTGCTCACTTTAATTAAACGTCCTAGGGTCCTTTTCTAACATTAATTTGGTCCCTTGGTAATTCCTTGCTCCATGGCAACTTTTCCATTAGTCCTTGTTTGGCATTTCTGAAATGAGCTCCCAACTTCAATTAATCTCCAAATTCCCTACAATTGTAACACCTTATAATTTTGTACCTTAATCAAGGATTTTCCCGAAAAACTTACTATAAAGAGCTTGAAAATCCATAAAAAAAAATATTTTCTTTCTTAACAAGCTAAACTTGACTTGCACATATATTGACTAGCGTATATGCAAGTCTTACATGGCTTAATCAAACATAATTTTTATATGTAATGATGTTATATCACAAGTTTGAACAACAATGTTCATGATGTAAGGAAAAATAGTAAATGATGGAATAAATATATAAAATTTTATAGACATTTAGTTAACATGTGAAGCTTCATTTTGAGACTAAGAATACCTAATTTTGAGGTCCTTACAAAGAAAACAAGTTTTCCAAAGTTAGGGACCAGAATCTGTTTTTCAGTATTTTTGAACAAATGAAAAATATACTTTGACGATTAAACTGTATGAATTGACTAAGTATTTTGTCAGAAAAATATTTTTCCCTTAAATTTAAAGATGCTATCTTCACATGGATTTTTTAACCATATCATTTCAATATTTTTAGAATTAATTATAATATTTTGAAGTTTATCACCGAATCTGGAATACTATATGATCAGTAACTCAAGAAGGTAACAAATTCATATTTAACTAATGGACTTCTAAGGTCTTATAAGTGGTTTTAAATGCTACTAATTGGTCCCTAAGACAACGAAAGTAAGGATGTTATAGAATGTGTATCAGTATGGCACAAACATGTATAATATCCCACATACAGATATGGAAAGAAAGTGTTATTATCTAGCCGCCTTTCTTCCAAATTTACCTTTTCCATAATTCCTTTTCGATTTCTTAATGGCTTGGGAAAATGTCCAAAACCTATATAATTATTTTTTAATACAGGGCATATTAGTACTAATCTTTGTAACATATATCTCTTTCATACCCCATACCCAAAATCTTTTCTATTTCTTTGAATTTATTCCCTTTCTTTTAAATTTACTAAAATCATTTACCAAGGCAAAGTTTATTTTCCTTTAATCCATGTCAATAACATTATAACACTATTTAGAGTCTTTAACCATAGTTTAAATATCTAACATAGTTGCTACACATTTAGAAATAATCAACGGCAAACTTTATGGAAATTCTAATTTCCCAAAAATTTACTTTCTCTTGGCCAATCTTGCAGTCAAACTAGGGAACAAAAGGACACACATTTTCCTTCATATTCTATCATACAAGTGCTTTATAATTTCCTTTATCCATAATTTGGAAATTTCCAGCTTCCAAAATTCCATTATAATATTCCCAAATAAACACTTGCACTTCAAATAACTTTCCTATTCCAATATCAAACTTTTGGCTTTAAAATTCGAGCATCAGCAATGTCCATCATACAATACCCACCCATTACGCCAATCTTCATCCTAAACATTAATCAACTATATCCCATCCTGACTTACATTTTAAAGTCTTAATTTTTATCTCAAGCATCTAAATAATTCCTTTTAAATCTCCCTAATCATATTCATGTCAAGATATGTTTCAAAAACACAATACAAATTCCTCCTTCTCTCAATCATTTAGTTATAACTCCTTTCTTTTCAATGGACCAACAACAACTAAAACTAAAACTCATTTAGTTTCAAATTCACGTTTTATTAGTTCCCTTGTGAAATTAATCAATCCCTGCCACTGTTCGTAGAAGATCAAAGTTACAAACTCATAAGTCCCCCCATTCTGTAACCCTATTCAGATAAAAACATGCAGCATCTACCTTTCCAGGTTACCTTTTAATTCCATGTCTTTAATCGGTGAAAACACCTAACAAAACATACTCACATGCAAAAACCTACATGGGCACTGAACAGAAAGCACATCGCCAATGTACTCGGCAAGCTCACAAATCAACCATGAAGAAGCTGTTGGAAAACGTGCCCTAGGGGCCAATCATTGTCTTATGAACATTATTGATTTATGAATTTATTAATTGTGTTATCATATTATTTGCATGTTTACTGTAATGACCATCCTTGGATAATTCATGATCTTATCCTAAATGTCCCTGTCGGTCATCTGTGCGGGAGCAGAGATGAAATATGACCAGTATGACTTTAAAGATGTATAGACATATAAATCAAAGTCATAGGCACATGTAAGAGTACAAGGTGTTGGACTGACCCGCTATGAGAGAGTTGCATGGGTTACGTCATAAGCTTCTCTCATATACAAACCATGTCACTATGCCCTTTGACCTGAGATCATCATGGATTCCTACATGACAAACGCTCAGCTTTGACCTAGTCAAAAGTCACTTTTGACTGAGTTATCATAAAGACTATGTTCGGGCTTAGTAGTTTTTCACGCGGAGGAATGTGAATGGTCAAGATGGAATTTGTCCCTCACATTCGTAGAGAGATATTACTGGGCCCCTTGATGAGTGAGTATGAGAAATGCATGGCCATACTGTAATGGAAAGGTAGTTCCATTTCTATAGTCAGACTACTCAAGGATCGAGAAAGTAACGGTCAGGAATAGGAGGATGACATTATCCATGCCTCATCCATGACCAAAATATTGTGTGACAGAAGGGACATGGTATGGTTGTATAAAAGGTTACATCGTTTATCGATCCTCATATGATTTGGGTAGTCGTTATGTCTTGCTAGAGACCGCTTGCGACTTGTAGGCCAGTATAGCAAATGGCCCACTGCCAACTTCATATAGGCCTACAGGGTCGCACACAAAATAGCCTAACACGAGCTATGATGTCCAGATTCATTGAATCTAAGACGTGTCCAGATTCAATGAATAAACCAAGGTTAATGTATATATTTATTTATATTTATATTTGTATATATATATATATAAATTCATATATATACATTATATATAAGGGATATATAGGATTTAATTTATAAGGATAAATTAAATCTCTATCACGTTTGAATTTGAAATTCAAATTGATAGGATATCTCATATAAGAGATATTTACAAGATTTAATTTATAAGGATAAATTAAATCTCTATCACGTTTGAATTTAAAATTCAAATTGATAGGATATCTCATATACGAGATATTTACAAGATTTAATTTATAAGGATAAATTAAATCTCTTTCACGTTTGAATTTGAAATTCAAATTGATATGATACCTCAAATTTGATTTATGAAAATAAATCAAATATAGTCCAGTCTTATCTTTATTTTAAATTAAATAAATAGGTGAATTAAATCTGTGGGACAGATTCAATATAAACATTATTTATTTAATTAGTTTCTTATCAAATTATACAATATGTGATATTATATTAATTTTGAAATTAATATAGATTAATTCCAAAATCTAATTCGGTTGAGGAAAACGCAGAGCATCCTATATATCTGATTTTAGGAGCTACGTTTTGAGAACAATACATAACACAAAAAGGCCGAACGGAATCTGCAAAAAAGGTTTGCAGATAAGAAACTGCTGAAGTAGAGACGGAGAGGACGAATTCTTTAGAAAGCCTTAGAGGGACGGGAGACGCTAGCACGTCATTCGTGGTTGGAACGCTTTTTGTGTGGGTACCAGTAGAGGAAGCCGACCTGAGGCGTCGACTTCTTGCGATCAGAAAGAGAGCCCGAGCCACGGAGAGAAGCTGTGGACGTTTTCTTGCAATCCGAAAGAGATCACTAGCCATGGAGAGAAGCTGTGGAAGTCGCTGAGAAACACTGAGGGTAATGCTTCTTCCCACTTGACTTAAACATATACAGTAGATCCTGGCAAGGAATGGAAAATTTTTTAAATTAATTTTCGCTACATGTCTTCCAATTCCTTACAGAAGCATATAGCATTATATATATAATGAAAGTGTTATTTGTACTTTTAATCAATGACTCAACCCTATAACTCAAGAATCTCAGTGACAGTGAACAGAAATAGAATCAGAGAACTTATCACCAACAGTCAAGAACTTTGTAGCTCTATCTCTAGCATCGCCAGCTTAGCTTCCTTCCTCTCTTTTGTCGCTCTCTGCCTTCCTTTCTTATTTCATGTTGCTCTGTCTCTCACTCTCTCTACTATGCCTCTTTCTCTCTCTCTCACTCCCACTGTAACTCGACATCATTGTACTGTCAATCTATCATCGTCAGTGACCCTCACTTCCTCTTGTCCTCCCGCTGCCTCTACTACTCTGCACTGATCACCTCTCTCTATCTCTTTCCTTTGCAGAATGAGGCATGGGCTTTGAAGAAACAAAAAGGGAAGCAGGACCCATGAGGATATATGTGTGTTATTAGGGAAAAGCCATATGGATATCTTGCATGGAAGACCCTTCCCAAGCTCCTCACTTTGGCATTATGAATCCTTAGCTCCAAATCTGATGCTTTTCTTTCTGAGCTTAGTAGAATACATTTTGGGCTCTACCAATAGGGTTTAGACCCATACCATTCTCAGTCTTAGGGTGGTGAACTTATTATTTTTCCCTTTTTTATCAATACTGAATTTACCCAATAATTTCTAGTAAATAATCCTCTTAATAGAATAAGGATTTTCTTCCTCCAATAGCTTCTCTAACTCATAAGATAATTTTCCTAAAATATTTGGGGCAAACGATAACTCCTAACTATTTTTTTGATTTTTTTTAAAAAATAAGCCTTTAATTCTCAAAAAATAGCCATTAAATCATTTAGGTCTCTTTTAAGAAAATAAACTCTTCTACAATTTTTTATATCCCCAAAATACTCTTTTCATGAGTTTTCTATAATTTTCCTAAGTCCCAAAATATTTTTAATGATTATTGTTTCCTTTATTATTTTTGTAAAATTTCACCTTTGAGACTTTTTAATTTCAGAAAAAACCTCTTGAACTTAATAACCCCTTAGAAATCCCTTTTATTAAAATTTGGGATGTGACAATTCTCCTCCTCATAAGAAAATTTGTCCTTGAACTTTCAGGGTTAACATCTAGTCATACCTTGATTGAAGGCGTCACTTAACCTTTATTTTCCAGATAAACTTTTGCTTTTCTCAACTTACCTACTATATCGTTGAACTTTGTGCATAACTTAATAGAAATGCACCCTCTCTCTTAATTTCCCATATATTATATTTTGCACCTCATTAGCAGTATTTCTAACATTGTCACTAATAGTAACCCAGAAGGATTTCTTAACTACAGTACTTTGTGACACCACTATTTATCCCTGGCAACCTGTATAATCTTTCAACTTATAACATTTGCTACAACATTTACTTTTCATGGATGACATTTGATTACTAAATCATAATCTTCTAATTGTTTCATTTATGGCCTCATAAGTTGCTCTCTCTAATCTTGCAAGTATCTTAAACTCTTATGGTCGTAGTACATTTCAATCCTTCCCCCATATATATAGTGCTACCATATTTTCATAGCAAACATAACTACAACAAGCTCTAAATCATGTGTAGGATAAATCTGCTTATGTGATTTCAGCTATTGCAAGGCATACTTTACCACCCTATTTTGCTGCATCAGGACCCATTCCAAACAATGCTTCCCCACATCAAACCCTGCTGCGCGTATGTAAAACTATGCTTCACGCATGATAAACCATGCTTCGGGTACGTAAAACTTGTGCTTTACGTAGTCAAACTACGCTTTATACACGTAAAGCTATGATTCATGCATATAAACCATGCCTTACATATGTCAAACAATAGCTAGCACAAACATGCCTACTAGCATCACTATATACCACAACAATAAGTTTGGGATCAAGAATAATCAACACCAGTATAGCCGGGATCCTCCCCTTCATTTCTTGGAAACTTTCCTCGCATTTAGCATCCCCATAGAATGGTTGATTCTTTCTAGTAAGCTTTTCAATGACAGGACGATCATCAAAAAGTTCTAAAGAAACTTTTGATAATGGCTAGCTAGACCTAGAAAACTTATTATGTTACTAACCGTTTATAGTCTTTCCAGTTCAATAATGCTTCCACCTTACAAGGATTCACTATAACAGTCATGAGAAATAACATGGCCTAGGAATTTAACCTCTAAAAGCCATAACTCACATTTGCTCAATTTCATACAAAGCTTCTTTTCACTTAGGATTTCTATCTCGATCGTCAAGTGTTCCTCGTGTTCTTTTATACTCTTTAAGCATATCAATATATCGTTAATGAACATTACTACCAACTGATCCAAGTATTGCCAAAAGATGCAGTTTATATAGTCCATGAACACTGCAAGTGCATTAGTCTATCCAAAAGGCATTACCAAGAACTCCTAATTCTTGCAACTTTATTTTGAAAGGCCATCTTTGTCTTAGCCTTACTCTAACTCTTATAAATATTACTACCTCCATTGACCTTAGATGATACAAGGAGAGAACTTATTCTGTCACCCTACTCTCTGCAGGCCGCCTTAATTGTCTCAAGACTTAGGTCGTCACTTTACCTTCATACAAGGCATAAATCTCTATCACTATGTGACTTAATCAACTCTTAGCCATTAGGCTACAAGCAGGAATTTTTGAACTTTGAACTTGTGGCTTCCTTTACTTCCATACGATGAATCTTTTATCATTATCTCTCCACCTAACACATCCAGTCACTAGGGTAATATCACATCCCAAAAATTAAGGGGTGCCTAGCATTGAATATTAGAGAACTTATATACCATAAGCCTTTAAATATTATAATTAATATATTAACAATCTTAGACATGTATAAACCATTTTATTATTTATTATATATGAATATATTTATACTTTTCAAAATCATAAAGATTATATAATATACAATTATTTATACATCTCAAAAAGATAGGAGAGGGTAGGAATCCTGCCTATAAACTACATAGATCACCTATAGGTTTTGAACAACCATGAGAGCCTTCTCTATTTTACTAGATGTACAAGGGTTAGTGCTATTTAAGGCTAAAATAATCTACCAGTAAATAACGTCCCATTAATAAAAATAAATCAAATACTAAAAAAATAATTTAAACACATTTAACTTTGAATAATTAAGCTAGATAGTAAATCTCAATTTTCAAATTATAGAATTACAGCAAAATGAAACTTCATAAAAATTATTAATCAAATCAATCCAAAAAGCTAGTAAAATATCTTATTTAAGAAAATCAATTTAAAACAATAATCCTTAAATTTCATTTTTTTGTAGGACTTCAACAAAATGAACTATCAGGCGTGGACACACAGTCCACGAGAACAACTAATTATTTTAGCGTAACTCGAAGCCACAAAAACAAATGTAGACACACAGTCTACAAGGGTAAGTAACCAAGCGTAGCAAAGGCCACGAATAACAAGCACGAGACCCATGAATAACAAGCGCAGGTACAAGACCTATAAATATCAAGCGTAGGTATGAGACCCATGAATAACAAATGTGGGAATTAATCTCATGAATATTCGGTGTGAGAATGAATGCCACAAATATCTAGCAAGCTCGATTTTAACCATAGTGCCTCAAGGACTAACAGTACTACTGTTAGTAACTAGCGTTCTGTATTCAGTCTTATCAAAAATTGATTTTTAAGCATACATGTAATTTAACATTAAATAAGGATAAGATCTTTCAATACTAAAAACTCAAAATATTCCATAATCAAGATCCCCAGCATGAATATAAAAATATCAAAAGATTTCCTTCCATGTAAATGTAATAAAACTCTTTTCAAATAATAGGAATTCACAAAATTGTTTGAGTTAAAAATCATCTCAATAAAAATTTACAAAAATATCTTTTAGAACTTTCTTTGTCAATTTCATACATAAGCATAATGATATTATAAGTTATTCAATAGAAAATCAATAACATTAATCAAATAACTACTAGATAGTTCCAAAATTATAGGCATCCAAAATTAACTCATAAAACATCTTAATTTAGAAACAACAATATACCTTCAAGCATCAATGGAATCTCCTAAAAGTTTCCAAATTCCATTTCTTAGTAAAATACAGCTTGACAGTACATGCATCCAAGTACACTGTAGAATAATTTATATTTTGTTACAAAAGTACCCTATAGAAATACACCTAAGCGCTACCAATATTGCCATATTGGACATAAATTTAGTCCTTATTAGGGTAAAACCTTATCAAGCCTTTCACTTCTAGTAAGACATTTATGTTTAACCTTTTTATTTAGAATTGACTATAGTTCAAAGAGAATTTTTAACCAAAGAAAACATAATAGCATTTTAATTCTTTTCATTCCTCAGATAGGCCATATTCTTGATATCATTATATAGTTCCTCCCTACCTATATGGTAGGTTAAATGGAAACTAAACTTAAAAATACATTATAACAAAGTTAAGAATAGCATTCATACACACCCAAGTAGCAACATAACCATCTTCATATGCACTTTGATCGTGTTCTCATTATTTCCAATAGTATTAGCAGTATTTGTCAATTCGGTTCTAAGTTTTTCCACTTCCCTTGCCACATACATGTAGTTCTTTTCCAGTACTTGAAGTGACTCAAGGTGATCATTGTACAACTTTTGAAATTATCACCAAATACCCAATTAATCATTACCATTTATTTTTCCCTTGCAGAATTTTCCAAGGAACAACAACCATTTATTGTATAACTTTAACACCCTTAAAATCTTATTTGCATTAGGAATCACAAACCCATAATACGATCTTTAATTCCAAATCAGAACACTTGTTTAGCATCAAAGAACTACAAAACAATGAAATAAATCTTTGGTTTTTTTTGGGAACCCACAATCAGAAATAGAACACTACAAAAAACCAATGATTTGGCAACGACTTTTCAGCGGCGACAAAAAATGTCGCCGCTGAAAATAGACTTTTAGCGGCGACTTTATTTGTCGCCGCTAAAGGTCCTGAGTTTCTGCGGTAACAAAACCTTTCACCGCTGAAAGTCTTACTTTCAGTGGCGACTTCATTTTGTAGTCGCAAAAGATAAAAAAATTAGAAATTTTAGAGGTACTTTTCTGTGGCGACAGTAATTGTCGCCGCAGAAGGGGGTATTCAGTGGCGACAAATATCGGCGCTGAAAGTGTTCATACAATTTTTCCCCTTAAATTCATTTTAAACAATTATCTAATATATATAATAAAATTATTGAATAATTTTATTTTTAAATAACAAATAAAGAAATTTCACATGAGATTATAGTAAAGAAAGATTATAAAGAGAATAATATGATATCTATGAAACAAAGATATGTACATAAGAGAGATATTATAAATATGTGTCAATGAGTGTGAGAGTTGGTATGTGTGTGTTAGAGACAATGTGGAGGAGAAGTTAGACGATAGGGAGATATGTGTGAGAGAGAGATAAGAAGAGAGAATATACACAAAATACATACATACATAAATTTTTAGTTACTATTACATATGCCATCTATTGATGTATTTCATGTAAGATCTGAACTTTTATAAAAATGATTTATAAGGTATTATTGAGTTTAAAATTGTTTATCTAAAATTAAAAAATTATGAAAGAGTTTATTTCCCGAAAAGAGACCCAAATGATTTAATAGCTATTTTTCAAAAATTAAAGGCCTATTTTCTTATAAAATTCAAGAAAAATAGTTAGAGGTTATTATTTACCCATAAAATTTTATAAAAATTCCCTAATGAGGTGAAGAAACTATTTGATTAAAAATATCATTTTTTATTAAGAGGATTATTTTTTAAAAAAGTTTGGTAAAAGTAAGACTTTTAGCGCCGACTTGGATTTGTCGCCACTAAAAGGTGACCTTCAGTGGCAACTTTTTGAGTCACCGCTAAAAAGTGCCCTTCAGCACCAACTTTTTGTGTCGCCACTGAAAAGTGACCTTCAGCGGCAACTTTGTTTTGTCGCCGCTGAAGGTATTTTATCACCGCTGATACGTTTTTATATTTTAGGGCTCCTTCTCTTCCTTATTTCGCAGGTCGACGGGTTTCAGAGAAATTGATAGAGGGAGAGCATTAGGGAACGGTCGAAGGATTATGACGTTGGAGGAGTAACCGGAGGACGGAGAGCGAGCTTGCGACATCGTCGGCCATCTGAGGTGAGTTCTCTGACTGTGTCTTCAATCTGTCTCCTCTATTTTCTTCCGATTATAGGGGTAACGAATTAAAGTCAACATTTTTAGTAGCTTTTGGTTGATTAGCAGAAATGAGTAAGTATTTGACATTTGGGTTGTCGGTAGACTTGCTCTGCCCTATGGTTTGTAGTGTTTCTAACCGTTTAAATTTGGGGTTTTGAGGTCGAATCACTGATTAAGTAATTAATGAAGTTTAAAAATGTGGAATCAAGCGTTAATCTCAAGCTATGTAGCTTCATGGACAGAACCGATCTGCTACTGCAATACTTACATCTGTGTTAATTTTATGATGATTTTGTTTTATATGCATTTTTCTATGTTAATTTTATGATGATGCTGTGAGTCACAATTATTCTGTTTATCTATTCAATCCATATTAAGTTTCATTTGCAGCAGGCCACAACCTTATCTTTGTTTGGCATAAAGTCTGAGATCTGGGTTCAGGTTCTCCTTTCTCATCAGTATTCATGAACTTGGGTACACGCACATGTGGGATTTTTAAAAAGTCTGAGCTTAACTTAATCCACCACACTACTAGAGTTAGCATGTTCCATAGTTGAAGAAAATCAAACCCATTTCAGAATTACCATAGTGTCTCGATATTAGTTCACAAAAATATGTGAATTCAATTTAATAGCTGGTAAGACTGGGAACTAAGTTGAACTTTATTGTTCCACTTTGTTTCCTTATAGATTTTGGTGCGTTGTGAAAACTGAATTAATAATCAAATTCTGAATAACATGAGATCATATATATAGCATCCATCAATCTTCTATATCTCTCATATGAGTTGGTTTGGTAGTTGTATGTAATGTGTTTTAACATCTTCATCCTTGAAAATTAATTGTAATACAATATCATAGGATCTCTTATTGCCTTGTCCCTCTGTACATGAGCTCAGATCATATTATCTTATCGAATGGAATTGTTTTGCATTAAGTAAGAGTTTCTTGGAATTTTAATTTACTAGCAGTTTTCTTCAATTTTGCAACATAAAAATGAATCTTCAAACCAACACGTGAATTCGAAGTTGGATGCAATGAATATTCAAAATTGATTGATAATATATCATCAAATAAACAATTTTCCACTTCTCAATCAGGGAGAGAAAAAGAAAATGCAGCTCTTTAAAAAGTCAAAGTTTGATTCAAGCATGATATTGGGATCACAAATCTCTTCATCTCCTCTCTGACATACACTACTAGATGACCCGCCTTTGGCACTTAACCAGATTTTGAAGAAGTCAATTTTTTAGCAAAGGAAGACCTCCTGATTCTGGGTAGAGAAAAACCCATTTCTTATTTTAAGAGAACAAGAAGTATTTGAAAGTTGATATTTGAGAGTATTATGAGAGATTTGCGTAGCTTGCTTAAGAAAGCATACGAGTATATGAGTATATATAGATGGAATGGTGGAGGAAAGGCTATGTGGTAGGGCTTAACTATTGGAAGACAAGAGCAAATGGAGATCACATGGTGTTGTCTTTAGAGGTCTTTTTCAAAAAAGCCTACAAGTCAAGATGACCTAAACGAATGTCAACATGGATCACTGGAACTGCTCAAGGCATAACTGAAAGACAGGATTAACATAGATTAGAAAGCACAAATATAATTCCCCCGTCATAAAACATGATCCACCTTTATTTTTGAAAACTTGGTGATAGTAAATACTTGAAATTGTCCACTTTAATAGAAGATTCAATTTTGAATGAAATTATTTGATATGGTAGATTGTATTAATATCTAAACTGATTATCGATTGCTTGCTAATTTTGATTTGATTAATTGCTATTTCTCAAATGAAATGTATATATTTGTAGGATATGTCAGTATTAAAGAGAGGTCGAGGTGGGAAAGGTCTTTCTGTTATATCTAATGACAATTCAACTAGTCGAGGTACATGCTCTACACCTCAACAAAGACCTATTATTTCACCTCTATCACTACAACAACTTGAGGAAATGCCTGTCAATTATCCTCCTACTCCCCACACTCAAAATAGTAGCGCAGGTAAGTTTGCTTCAGTTTTATAATAATTGATTTACATTCATTGTAACATTTAATTGTTCTAATTCAACTTTAATCATAGGGTCTTCTAGTGCGATCAATAAGCACAGAGGAGTTTATAAGTCTATTAACGTGAATTTGAGGGCTTCACAAGGAGCAAATATTTGAGTCAAGTTCTCTGATTCCATGTCAAGAGCAATCGGCGCAGAAGCAAGAGACTTTTCTAATTATTATGGTTTAACTCTTAGAACCACAGTCTCTTTTAGGGATGGTAGAGGTAACTAGAAGAATATTTTTGAAAAATATGGTCAAGATATGATTTTAAAATAAAGGTATTATTTATGTCAAATTTTTTCACTTATCTTACTTTATTTTTATTATTATATAAAGTGTTCATATTTATTTATTTTAGGATAAATTTGAACCTGCTGATGCAATTGCTGAAAAAAAGTTTCATATAGCTATATCAATTATTTTACAAAATGCATTCAGAAATTGGAAGACTAATCTGCACTCTCACTATAAGAAATATGAGACTGATGAGGATAGGTTGGCTGATCCTCCTCAAACTATTAGTTTTCAAGATTGAGAATGGTTATTAATATATTTTAAGTCTGACATGTTTAAGGTACCCCACTATCATTCTAAATAAATTATATTTTTTGTTTCAATAATTAAATTCTTATTAGTTACCAAATATTTTTGTAGAATAAAAGTGCAAGAAATGCGATAAATCGAGAAAAACAAATGATTAAGCATACTTGTGGTCCTCGATCATTTGCAAAGATTGAGTTTGCTACAGTAAGTTCAATCTATCACCATTATAATTTAAGTTTTTTATCATTTTTTTATTTTAAAATCTATTTTTTGTATTTTATATATTATTATTTTGTAGAGAGATCCTATTACTGGACAACCTACTCCTCTTGACTAGTTGTGGGAGATAACGCATACTAGGAAGATATTAGATGGACAAGTAATATGGGCTGACCCACACTCTGAACAGATTCATGTATGCATTGTAGTTTATTTTATTTTAATTTATTTTTATTATTATTCTAATAGTTTCACATGTTTTTTATAGAGTTGTATGCATGAACTTTCTCAGTAACAAGACCAAGATTTAGAGAGCGATGCTCGAATGACGTCAGAAGAAATATTGTCGATAGTTCTTGGTGAGAGGTCAGGGTATGTAAGAGGGAAAGGGTATGGAGCTGAGCCTTCAAGGAAGAGAAATCGCCCTCAATCTAGTGATAGTTCAATTGTCCAGAGTGTGCGTGCTCAATTGCATGAAGAGTTTGATAAAAAAATTCAAGAGGAGAGACAAAAAATGGAGGCAGAGCATGCAAAGATAGAAGAAGAGCGTGTATCATAGCATGAAAAGATGCAAGAAGAGCGTGTGCAATTCGAGCAAAGACTAATGGAATAAATGGAGCAAAGGATACAAGCTCAATTTGCTACCTTGATGCAGAAAGGACAACCACATGCGCCTAGTTTTACTCCTACTATTGGTCATTCTACGTAATATTTATGTATAAAATGAATAATTTTATTTTAATTTTAAATATTTAAATAATTTGATATTTTATATATAGTGATTGAAATTATTTATCAATGTTATTATCTTCTGTTTTATTTAGTTATTGATTATTATGTTTGAGATTAAATTATATATTTTTTATATAAAAAAATTTAAAAAATAATAGCAACTTCTTGTCGCCACTAATGATTGACATTCAGCGGTGACTTTTAATAGTTGCCACCAATGTATATAGATGATAGTCTCATAGGCGGCGACTTTGCGGTGACATTATATCACCGCTAAAGGTTTTCAGTGGTAACTTTTATACCTTTAGCGGTGACAAAAGTCACCGTTGAAAATCAATTTTTTTTTTGTAGTGGAACTAGCCCATACAACGACTACATTCCATGATTTAAGCTAGATTTAGGGTAGGTTAGTCTTGAAAAGCTATAATCTTCACTTTTCACAGTCTTTATAACTAGAGGAGAGAAGGAAACCAAATCATCCAACCAAAGCTAACAACGATCAATTGAGAGGAAAAAGGAAAAACCAAGCTTGACTTGCACTGAGGCAGCACCATAGAGAACAAAGTAAGAAGAGAATATGATGACCACAGTGCCTGAAACAATGACGATGAAAGCTTAAATGTGCACATCGATGGTGACATGGGCGATTGAGCTGAATAGAAGAAAAGAAAGAACATAACTTCTAGAGTAGTGGCAGCCTAAGCTCTAGACAAATAAGAAGAACGACGGCGGACTCAGGCTATATAGTCACTGCGATAGCAGCTCAGTCGACGAAAGCAGCTAGAATCACCAAGGCGACTGAGATTTACACAGAGCAACATAAACAAAGGCGAGGAAAATCACAGGTGAGGTGGATTTTAGAGTAAAAATTGTGAAGCTTCTCCTCTGATCTCTCTATAGTTGGGCTAAAATAGGGAGGAGGATGATAAAAAATAGTATAGGGGTATTTTGGTAATTTCACATAATAGCTCTAGCAAAAAAATGAAATTGCACTTTGAAAGGTGCTGATATTCGAATTCGGTACCTCAAGCTCATGCTATCGTCTCTAAAACCGCTCAGCCATTAGCTTCTCTTAACTTAATTGCAAAAAATATTATATATATATTATTAAAATGGTATTTTTTTTACCTATTTGTTTTCTAGGGCATGACAATAATTGTATTTAACAATTATAAGGCAGTAATACTCATCAACCATTATTGATCATAACATTCTTCCAGTTACTTGATTGTGCCACTTTTTTTACTGTTCGAATAATAACTCAATAGTTATGTAATAGCATAAGAGAGTTTCCTTTCAACTTTTCATTCAGTTCATGCTAGACTTATGGAATACTCAATCCCTATACTCTTGACCACTTTTTACCCCTTACTTTCAATTCTAATTAGATAAGAACAACTCTGCTTTATTGACCCATATGTATTTACTTTTTCTCTTTCTCTTTTAGAGGATTTTACTCGGTAACATCAACTCTATTTCAGAGGACAGACCAGTTCCCAATTCTCTAAAACATGCTCTATGGTCAAGATCTTTATCATTCAGGGTCTAGCAACTAATTATTTTTAGCCTCTAAGGAAAACTTTTAATGCTTAACATAACATCTTCACCTTGCTTGTCATATCTATCATATATTCATCCTGCCCGTAGGCATACACAAGCAACGATATCCCACATTCACATAAGTATGGACAATGCCATGTTGATCCTCTTTCTCCTCCAACATCATCTTATTGAGGTAATTATGACCATCAAGGCATGCATCAGTCTCATGACCCTCGTTGCAATTTTCTGATGCTGGTATTCAGTTGTACCTCATCAGCCACCAATAATCAACACCCAGGGGTCCACACATAAGAGAATTTATCTTTACAGTGTGGTCATCATGGATGCATATCGAAAATACTTGAAATGAGTATTGGTGTATCATAGGGGCTTGTTAATAAAGACAATATCACTATCTATTACCCTTCGATGCACTATCTGACCAGGTTTAAGGTATAAGTACCCCTTTAAGCTCTTCCTAAGCGAATATGTTGTCAAACCTTATTTGTAAGCTAATCACAAACTTTTAATTATTTCTCATAAAAAAATCTAACACTTTCTTACTCCACAATGAGCTCCTGATTCTCAAAATCATTTCTCTACCCATAATTTAACAAGCCTATATCTTCATATCGTCAAACTAATTACCTTTACATATATATATTTTTATGACCAAGGCCTCATACACTTGCGCATTCAAGCACTTTCATCATACTGTAAATTAGTCATAATATCTATAAGCTGAGAGATCACCTAACTATAGTCATCATTGTATTACATCATAACTTAATTGTAATCAATTCCTATCCTCTAATATAATTCTTTCAAAAACTATCAGAACCATCAACTTAAATAAATTCATTTCACCTTATATTCATCCAAAAATATTAATCATCATTGATCACTACTTCCTCAATAGATTCCTCCAAATTAACCTGAAAGTTCTTTTCCTAGCTTTACCTCAAGCATTTCATCATTTCCTCTAGAGAAGGGTATATAATTAAAATACTCTTTCAAACCTCAACAAATTTATTTTAATCCATTTTTAAACCTCTAGCAACATCATATTATAAGTTTCTACACAATTCACTCTAACTTTATCATGATCAATAAAATCAATAAATTACAACACCTAAAACCCTTCATAACCTTAAAATCATGCATGGATCACATCTTAGTCTAACATTTAAACCTTTGATCACCTTAAATAATTTAAATATGTAAAATCATCATTCATCTGTACCACTTACGTATACTAAGAATAATCAATTCAAACTTACAACATTTATAATCCTTTAAGGTACATCATACCTTGATCTGAAAAACCTTTAGGATTATAAATAATATTTAAATAAAATTATCCTCAATAAATGTTCAATACCTAAAGCCTTAACAACAGGTTTTCCATACTGAAATCTTTAAACATCATACCTCAAATATGAATTGATCATATCCTAATTAACTAAAATAATAATTTAACTTCTTCAAATATCCATAAGAAACTTTTTATAAAATTCCAGTTTGAAAACCTTAATGGCAGCTTTACCATACTAAAATCCTCAACAATGTTCAAGCTTTCATTATCCTTTAGCTTTTCCCTCAAATGCCCATTATAATAATTCTATAAGTTTGATCTATAGTATCTAATCTATCATTGTTTCCTTTGCTGAATTCACGGTTATATTCTCTTGCCCCATAATGCATTGGCAAAGGCCAGCATATGAATCTTTTCATCAAAGCAAAACTCTACTTTAAATGTTTTGGCACAATTTTGACACCGCATCTTCTTCCTTATGCCTTCATTAAGGCTACAACTTCCAATATTTATGTCTCATATGACTTCATCTAAAAGAACTATAAACTCAAGTTAGTTTCACAGAAGAGATCCAACAATGAACAAACTCTTTTCACCATCATAGGTAAAGTTTTTTCCATCTAACTCAGATGCGTAAGTCTCCTATTATTAACATCAACTTTGAAGTGATTGGTGAGGAGTTGTATTTTACTTCCTTTGGATCTCAAACCCTATCTAGCTATTAGAACTCGAACTCAAAATCGAAAAGGCTTCTTCTTAATATCAACTTTGAAGGCTTGTTATTATTAACATCAACTTTGAAGGCTTGTTATAGCTCCTATTATCAAAATAGTATAGTCCTATGTGTCAAAGCATCCTAGCCTAATGGCAGAAATAGATGATCTTATACAAAAACATTAACAGCTTATAATTTGGCACTTTAATCAAAGTTTTTTTTCTTGGAAAACTTACTATAAAGAGCTTGAACTTGACTTACACATATGTTGACCAGTGTATATGCAAGCCTTACACGGGTTAATCAAACACAATTTATTTAATCAACACATAATGCCTATGCTACTCTAGCCACGACCTTCTTAAACTTCAACCATCATCGCCCTTGCCCTTGAGCCACTTGCCTTTACTGTTTGTCATGGAAGAAAAATGGTGAGATTCAAACAATCCCCATAAGAACAACAGTTCTTCATATATATACATGTACATATTCACAAAGCATGCAAAACAAGGTATATCCACAACTAACAGGATGGTTTCAATCAAATGTATATACAACCACTTGGTATAATTCTTCCAACCATCCCAAACGATGGCGAGCAGTGCCCATGCATCACAGCATATATATCAATCAACCAACAAGATGATTTACAATCAATGTATGTACGCTGCAATAGTGCCCTGCATTAGCAACTATAAGCCCTTTATGCATATTTCATGGACAGTGCTACCAACTAGCAACTATCCTCAAGCTTGCGCGTGTCTCTACGATTAGAATACATATCTCTATGGGACAAACAAACATACAGAACAATATACATAAAAATATGAAAAGAAAGTATTATTACCTAGAAGCCTTTCTTCAAATTTACCTTTTCCATAATTTCTTTTTCGATTTTATAATGCCTCGGGTAAATGTCCAAAACCTATGTAATTATTTTTTATACATGGCATGTTAATACTAATCTTTATAACAAATATCTCTCTCGTAACCCATAATCAACATCCTTTTGATTTTTTTGAACTTTAATCCCTTTCTTTTAAATTTACTAAAATCATTTACCAAGGCAAAGTTTATTTGCCTTTAATCCATGTCAATAACATTATAACACTATTTAGAATCTTTAACCATAGTTTAAATATCTAACAAACAACTAATATAGTTGCTAGACATTTAGAAACAATCAACGTAAAGATTTATAGAAATTATAATTTCCCAAAAAATTACTTTCTCTTGGCCAATCTTGTTGTCAAACTAGGGAACAAAAGGACACACATTTTCCTTCATATTCTATCATACAAGTGCTTTATAATTTCCTTTATCCATAATTTGGAAATTTCCAGCTTCCAAAATTCCATTATAATATTCTCAAAGAAACACTTGCACTTCAAATAACCTTCCTATTCCAATATCAAACTTTTGGCTTTAAAATTCGAATATCGGCGATATCCATTATACAATACCCACCTATTAAGCCAATCTTTATCCTAAACATTAATCAACTATATCCCATCCTGACTTACATTTTAAAGTCTTAATTCTTTTCTTAAGCATATAAATAATTCCTTTTAAATCTCCCTAATCAGGTTCTTATCAAGATATGTTTCAAAAAACACAACACAAATTCCTCCTTCTCTCAATAATTTAGTTATAACTCCTTTCTTTTCAATGGGCCAACAACAACTAAAACTCAAAATTACAAAACCCCCCAACAGGCTTCCTGTCTTTCAAAATCCAATATCCCAATAGCAACAATAATCTATCTTAAAAGTAAAAATCCAGAGAAACCAAAACATCAAGCTTTGTTCCAGCCTTCATCATCATACCCACTCCGCACATATGTAAGTAGAAGAAAACACCTTCAAATTCACATTTTATTAGTTCCCTTGTGAAATTAATCAGCTCCTACCACTGTTCATAGAAGATCAAAGTTACAACCTCATAAGTCCCCTATTCTGTAACCCTATTCAGATAAAAACACACAACAACAACCTTTATAGGTTACCTCTTAATTTCATGTCTTTAATAGATAAAAACACCCAATAAAATAGACTCATATGCAGAAACCCACACAGGCACTGACCTAAAAGCATATCGCCAATGTACTCGACAAGCTCATAGATCAACCATAAAGAAGCATGCAGCAGTATATGTAACATCCTAATTTTTAGTTTTATTTTTAAGCACGATTTAAAATATTATTTATCAATAACTCAAAATATTAAATAATTAAAACTATTATAGTTTAATATTTTTATTAGTTTTAATGAAACTAGGATATTTGAATTATCCTACCATTATCTTTCAATTTATTATTTGATTGATGTTATTAGTTAGGAATATATTAAAATTTACCTTCAGATTCTGATATGAATTTTAAATTTTGAGGGTAAGGTTTAAATTTTAAATTACCATATCTGATGGGATTCTAACAAATTATAAATATATAATGATAATAATAATAAGATAATATGATTATATTAAATAAAATTAAAATGTTAAACCTAGATTTATTCCTATCTCATCTCTTTTTATTGCCATCAGCCGTCACCTATTATCTTCCTCATTCACATCACTTTTTCTCCTTCTCATTAATTCACTTTTGCAGTAGAGGTACACTTTCTCATTTCCTTTGCCTTTTTATTGGTCTTTCTTTTCTATTAGTATTTTTCAATTACCGCCATACTTCTTTCTTTTGCCAACTCACATGAACCATGCTTCTCTCCTCTCTCTCTTCTAGTACCATTTTTCTATCTTTAATATATACATATATATATATATGCTTTCAACAACCATACCCATCTTGTCATCCAACCATACCACCCACGTGTATATATATACATAAAATCTAAGCTCACCTTTCCACTTTATCCTTTCATTTTATTAATAAAATAAATAGAAAATAAACTCACTATATTATAATATGTATGTACGTGTATATATATATGGATATAAATATAGTTTATAAATAGAAAATCTATTTAGGTAATTTTAAAAAGAATTCAAGGCTTCAACCTAAGTTATTATTATATTAAACTAATGTAAATCTTGAAGAAGATTTATATTTTTGGGATAAGCTCTAAGATTCTAGAGTAGCTTTAGAATAATCTCATGGTATTAATAAGTAATATAGTGATAGTTCTTATGTGGTGATTTTGTAGACTATCATTGAGGTTATGGAGTAACTCCTACTAGAGCACATATTGTTTAATATTGATATTATTATAAACGGGGCCACTTGACTTGTGGTAATTATTCCTTATTTTGACAAGAGGTAACTACTTTCCACTCATTGTGTGTGCTAATGTGATGTTTGTGAGTGATTTAATATATAAATCTACTGACATTTATATGATTATATTTAGGAATTTTTATTGATGATTTTATTAAAAATAGTCTTGTGGGACTTGAAATTTAATTTGAAAAGTTGAATTGAGAGAAAAACTTGTTATATCTATTATTGACATTTGAAGAAAGTTATTATTTTGAGAAAATATTCTATCGTGATATTTATTAATGCTATTGATTATCAACCTTGAGATTTTTACTAATATTATTATCTTGAGAATTATGCATTGGGGATTGGTGATGAGGGAGTTATATTTCTACCACATGTTATAACCTCCATTAAAGCTAGATAGTTGGCTTTTGTCCTACCTGTTTACTGAGAGACTTGCCCCACCAGTTTACTGAGGGGCTATGACACCCTCACCTGTTTACTGAGGGAGAATGAACACATGGTCCGGTCACGTGCTTTATAGATTTTGGCTAGTCTATATCCCTTGACCAGTTAGCTTTTTAGGTGGCCAATCATATGGTAGTTATCAGTAGCGCATGGGTTCAGTCAGCGGGAATAAAGCAGTTCTGTTAGATTGATGGGAGGTATTTGGGTGGTTCATTTATTTGATTATAATATGATGATATGTTATTTTCTATATGTTGTACTTTATAAATTGTCCCACTTGACACCTCACGAGCACATATTAGTATATATGATGAGTAGAATTGATGGTAACTGAGGATTTTGTTTCACCCTATTTTTATTAACATTTTCAGGAGTTAGTTCAATTGCTGGTTCGAACGGGAAGGCGCCAAAGGCATAGTTATGCTAGTTGAACTATAACACATTCTCTCTTATATTTATGCATTGAGTAGATGTATATTGCCACTATAAGGCCTACTTTTATTCATACTTTTCTTTATGCTCTAATAATATTTCTATTTTTTATCGTACTAAATAATGTGTGCTGGTAGGAGGCTAGAGCCTTTTTGGATTATGCATGTGACATGATGAACTTCCAGAGGCTATTTACTATATTATGAGTATTATTTGGAAATTTTGCTAGCATTGTGGACATTAGCGTTATTCACTTAAGTATGTTACTCGAGAAAATTCGAATTGATAACTTTGATGAAGTTAAATGGGGGCTAGAATTCTTTAACCATATTAGTAGGGTTGAATCCTTTCTAACATGGTTTTATGTGCGAAAATTATGTAAAGTTTTTATATCCATGATAGTACAATTTCATGAGTTTCACTTTTTCTATCATAGATATCATTTTCAAAATAAGTCAAACTCTGTTAACCATATTAATGTTGGATGGGTGATTTTCTACAATGTTAATTAGCGACTAAGAAGAGTCTTTTATCACCATGGTAGAGTTGCTTTTAAATTTTAGCAAATTCTTTTCTACCATGGTTAATTCTTTTGAAATAAAGTAAATTTAGTTATAATATTATTTTTTTATATTGTATACAAAAATGAGTTTAAGTAATTAATATTAATTATATTAGAGAAGAAATTTGACAGTATATATATTATAATCAAAACGTTATTTATTCCTATAAATCAGTGACCCTATCACATCCTAATTTTCTTACATCTTATGGATCAAACAGTAGCATTTGGAACCACTTTTAAGGTCATTGAAGTCAAATTACACAATCTGAAATTTTACTCTTACCGAGTATTGTTCACTGTGTAGATTCCAAATAGGTAACCTGACTTCAAAAAATAATAAGTAAATATAGAAAAATTGAAATGAACTGGATCAAGTTGCTACACTGAGCTAACTTAATCCTCTTTTAGAAAAAAATAACTTTTTGACCATGCATTGACCAAGGCAACATCGGTCAATGCTCCAATTTTACTCTATTCATCCAGCATGCTTCCCTGATTGCAACATTTTTGTCCCAACTTTGAAAAATTATATCTCCATGTGTAGACATCCAAATAAGACGTTCTATATATCAAATCGAAGATTGGTATGTCTATTATGTAATGGTAAAATATCATATATTTATTCCAATGTTTACTATTTCTAATTACAGTTCAATTGCCACTAACTCACCACGAGTTACTATTCATAGTGGCAAATTTCAGCACCCAACTTTACATACATATGCATAACATACATCAATCACATATCAATCATGCTAAATAATTCTTAACTTCTCTTCATGCATCGTCATCTCCTCCATCTTGATAAGACCTGTTATGATTGGATTGATATGGAAGGGGTGAGATTTCCGGAGAAGTCTCAGTAGTAAATGGTACTAAACAATGTATGCATTAATGCTTGGTATCAGTGCTTGCTTGTGATTGTGTCAACATAATGTAATATACATGCTTCTATGTAGCTTATAAAATACAATTGGACAAATTAATCATAGTACAAAGCTTCAACATTTACATATGAACAACATCAATCAAGCCATAACACAAACAACCATACATTCAACACATACAAGTTTAGGTAAGTTTACTACCGATGTGTAGCCTTTCCTCTAGCTCTTAGCCTTTGCTTTAAGGTTACTTTTTCTCATAGGTCAGATCCTATACATAGCATAATAATATCTTCATTATTATCCTATCCAGTATAGCTCTACTTAACTCAAGCTTAACTTGAAATAATACCCTTAATCTGACAATCTCCTAACTTTCTTAATATCCACAACTAACCTTATCAAGAGAGAAATATTCTCTATTCTAACTATTAAATTTAGAAGAACAATTCTCTAATTTATTAGAGCATGAACTAGGATAAATTACTTATCATATTCCTAAGCTTGTCAAATCCCTAAGCTCCTAGCTCAGCCATAACTCCTTCTTTTCTTTCCTTTCTTTCTCTTTCTCTCTCTTTCTTACCTTCTTGCTTTCTATGGATGTGGAATGAAGTAAGGGGGAAGGGTCTATTTATAGGTGGAGGAAAGTAGATTGAATGGTCTATATCAAATCTCGATGGAT
Source organism: Leucaena leucocephala (assembly GCA_037074615.1). NCBI lineage: Eukaryota > Viridiplantae > Streptophyta > Magnoliopsida > Fabales > Fabaceae > Leucaena > Leucaena leucocephala. Next base: position 5,774,455 of record CM073528.1, read on the forward strand.
GACTCAGATCACTTAGCTTCCTCACCAAGCCTTACTTGCATCACCATGATGACATCACCATCCTCAACAACTCATCAAAGTGACATCATAAAGAGACACCTCACATGCTTAGGTGGCACAATAGTGGATCCCTTGGGACACCTCACCAACTGACTCAGTGCTTCTAGAGAATTCCAAAGTCTTTTCCCGAAATGAACAGCTGAGATCATGCCACGTATCCTTAGCTTTTTCTTCTTGCCCTAGACTCATGCCATGTGGTGCCTTGTGGGTCCCATGAGGACACCTTTCATGCCACCTCATGGTTCTGAATGAGTCTAAAGCTTTATCTGATCACTTTTCCCAGTTTTATCTCTAACTGGGTAACTATGCTTTATTGAAAATCACTAAAATATTATTTTAATGCCACTTAGACCTACATTACTCTTGGGCCATGTTTTTGGACATCTTGGAATTCCATCTTGAGTATCTAATCAAGCTCAAGTACTCTGGTGACTCGGTTCCCAAGAAACATCCCTTAACAAATTACCAAAATGCCCTTAGTTCCTCTTTAATAATTATTGGGGCATTATTGTCTTTTCACACCTTTCTAGAGTATTTCCTGACCCTGATCAACTATCTAGATAACCTTTCTTGACTGTCTAACCTTAATCAAATGACTAAAATACCCTTCACTCATTCTTGAATTATTTTATAGCATAGGGTATTTTTGTTATTTTGTACCTTTTCCTGGATATTTATGGATACTAGCCCCTTTAGCCGATGAACTGATATCATGGGCTTGGGCCTCACTTGGCATCATCATGGGTCTCTCTGTGATGTCATCTGAGCTCATTCAGTCATAACTTGCTTACTGCTTTAGTTTCACAATCAAATATCGGGCATTCACAAACTCCCGTCCAACTTCGCTAAAACATGAATAACTTTTCCTACAGAACTCCTTTCGGGATTCTGTTAGTTTCCTAACCTCTTGATTCATAGGATGCATCTTCCTATAACTTTTTTACTTATATATGAGATCCAGAAGATTTGATAAAAATTTCATATAACTTTTATACTATCAGATAAATATCAGCTATCATAACTCCAATACAATTTCTATATCATGCTAGATTAACTAGCATAACTTTCTCTATCTACTGATGAAATTTTGGGACTAAAATGCTTCTGGGCAGTTCAAAGCCTTTTCTAGCTCAACTTTCTATAATTATAATTTTGCCCTAGAAACTTTTGGAAATTACACTTTAGTCCCTCAACTTTTTATAATTACACTTAATGGCCCATAACTTGTATCTACTTTCATTTTTGGCCTTGGGATTTTAGACTTTTTAGTTTAGTCCTTCTCTTTCTTTAAAATGACCATTGTGCCCCCAGGGACTTTTACTATTTATAATTTAGTCCCTGATCTTTTACTTACTTGCAGTTTAGTCCCTAAATATCATATGTATACTTTTGGGGCTTCTGCTCAATAGGGCCTAGTAGCCTACCTCTTTTAAACTACGTACTAGGCTTCTATGTCTAAAAATCAGGATATGACAGAGCTAACCCCATAACTCAAGAATCTTAGCGATGGTGAATGAAAATAGAGTTAGAGAACTCACCACCAATAGTCAACAACTCTACAGCTCTGTCTCCAGCGTCATGAGCTCAGCTTCCTTCCTCTCTTCTGTCACTCTCTGTCTTCCTCTCTTATTTCACGTTGCTCTATCTCTCACTCTCTCTTACTCCCACTATAACTCGTTGTCACTGTACCGTCAATCTACTGTTGCCGTGACCCTCACTTCCTCTTGTCCTCCTGTTGCTACTCCCGCTGCCTCCATTGCTTTGTATTGATCATCTCTCTCTCTTTCCTTTGTAGAGTGAGGCATTGGCTTTGAAGAAATAAAGAGGGAAGCAGAACACTTGAAGGTAAATGTGTATTATTAGGGAAAGGCCATATGAATATCTTGCATGGAAGACACGTCCCAATCTCCTCACTTTGGCATTACATGAATCTTAAGCCCCAAATCTGATGCTTTTTTTTTGTTGGTACAAATTTTTTTGAAAAGGGATTTAGCTCACTCACAATCCAAGGGTAGGACGAAGTCTCCCTTTCTCTTAGGCTATCCAATGTCAGACAGGGTGAGCTATCTATTACCCTCAGACGTAAACCTAGGCACCCAGGAGTTAGGATGCCTCCCCAAGTACTGTGACTAGAATCACAACAAAGTGGTACTCCCAACAAGGAACTCTCTAATTATACTTATTATACTAATGCACTAAGAGTCCTGTGAATCTTAGATCTTAGTGAAACACTCAATGGAGCTATGAAGACTAAAAATAGGTCAAGTGGTAGGGTTGAACCAATATAAATCTCTATGTGCACTTTATCCATATGCTTACTTCCTTCTTTATTAGTGATATCTTTCTTAATTTTATATTATATTTATATTATTGTTTTAGAATTTGAGTTTAAAAATTTCAATTATCACCCAATTCACCCCCTCTTAGGTGAAACTATTATTCTAACATATACACTTGGACAAAGTTAAGTCACAAAACTCCAAGCAAACCACTTAAACAAAATAGGACTTAAACATGATCCAAGTAAGATGAAATAACATGATTAATCATGCTCCTCAAAAAACACAAATCAAGGAATAATGCAATTCAAGAAGATTAAGGTGATGCATGTAACACCTTACTTTCATACGTCTTAATAACTATTTGATAGTATTTAGAGCCACTTACAAGTCTATTGAAGTTCAATTAGAAAATCTAGAATTTTCAATCTTCAAGGGTACTGCTCATATAGTAATTATAGATTAAGCGATGAATTTCAAAAAATCATAATTAATTCTAGAAAAATCAAAATGAAGTGATTCAAAAAGTAACATGAAGCTAACATAATGAAATTTAAGGAAAAATACTTCCTCAGACCAATTGACCAATTAACTAAGTCAACTTGGATGTCAAAATTTAATATTCATTTGGTCAAATTTCTAGAAAATAGTTTATGGTCCCGAACTTTAAAAATTTTATTCTCTTTGTATAAACATCAGAATAAGGTATTTAGTGTTAAAACAAAGATTGACATGTTAAATATATAATGCTAAAATATTATATATTTATTTGATCATTTACTATTTTTAATTACAGCAACTACTATATTGCTTTTAAACATACATCACATAAATCATGACACCACATCAATTACAATCACTTATGCCATCTATTGCCCTAGCTCCTATTCTTGCATCTTCATCTTCTTCCATCTTTGAAGAACCTGTTAGTGTTAGGGTGACATGGAAGGGGTGAGATTTTACGGAAAATCTTAGTAGCAAACAGAAATCATACAATGTATGTAACTATATGCTTGATGCTAATATTGTGCACTTAATTATCATGCTTTCATAATGATACTTACATGCTTCCATGTCCCTTAATTATATCATATGTCCATAGCATAAAAAGAAATAGAGTATCACTTAATCATACATGCTTCACTTCATCAAAGGAAGTAAATATCACATAAAATATCCAAGCAACATAAGCATACAAGTAGGTAAGTTCACTACCTCTTACCCCTTGCTTTCCTTATCCTTCCTCTTTACCTCTTACTTCTTACTTCTCTTTGATGTGTGGCTACCTCTTTGAGCACACCAATCAAATCCTAACATAGCATTATCATTCATTACAATCTAACTTTCTTGAACATTGAACTTTATCTTCTAAAGTAACTTTCTTTAATCTTTGTTAATTAGCTTGGTCTTTGAATCAATTGATGTCTTGACTTTACCCTATACAAATTGGCCTTCTGAATCCATTTATGAACTCAATTTTGAAATTCCAATAGCTACACACTGTTCTTGATAGAACCAAAAAGCCTCTCATTTTCTTTCAAAAATTCTCATTTTGATTTCAATGCTTCCCATACTTGTTTCTCTACTTTACCCCACACAATTTTTCATTTTTAAACTATTGGAAGAATCAAAATCATGAAATTATAATCACTGTTCATTCTTGTGAACAGTATAGAGAAGACTTCCAAAAATTATAACTTTCAATTACAATGCTTCTAAGGTTCCAAACCTATCCAATCTTACACAAAATCATCTTTTAAATTTAATGGAAGCATTAGATCATTGAAATTCTATCTCTTTCTATCTAGAACAGCCTTGGCCAAAAGGCTTAAAGAAAGCACAAATTCAAACATATCAACTCAATTCAATAACCAATCATCAAACTAGTTTATCTAAACATTAATCACATAGTTTTATCTTTATTTCCTTCTTCCTCCTTCAACTTAACATTTTGGACAGCATGCATGCTCTAGGTTTAATGGAATTTTCAACAACTAAAATCTAGGTTTTGTCCTTCCAAAATACTTGCAACTAAATTAGGAAGGATTGCTTACCTTAGGTACTTGCTTGGGTGACTTCTCCTTGATCTTATTTTGAGTTCTCTCTTCATTTTGGCATGGTTTCCCCAAGGGTTCGTGGTAGCACAAAATTTGGATGGACCATTATGCTCCTCAAGTTCCTAATTATTACAATTCCCTAATCTTGCTTCCTATTGGTTATTTTCTTGATTAATTAAACTTAGTCATCATTAACTTAATTCTTACATTATTTAATATAATTTATCACATGGGATAATGCTTCCTTCATGCTCTTGGAGCCATGTGGTGGATGTATGGGTCTCACAAGAATACCTCACAAGCCACCTTGCATTCTCTTAGATTTTTCTTTTCTTTTTCTATTTTAAAAATTCCTAAAATATCTAAAAACTAACTTGTGCTCCATGACACTTTCTTGGAACATTTAGCCTTGTTTCTAGACTCTAAATTGGGCCTAAATTGGGTCCAATTGGCTAATTGGCATAAACCCCAAGGAATTTCCTATACCGACAATATCTTTAAATTATCTTGATTTTGAGATAAATACTAAACACATCTTTTAATGGTTTTGACATTTTTAGAAATTCATTCTAATATAAAATATGTTTTTTACAAAGTCTCATAAATTTTTGAGACCCATAAATCCTGATAAAAATTCTTACATCTTCTTTAAATACTTTATCGATGTCATTTTTCACCTTAAATTCTCTAATTAATTCTACAAGACTCCTTTTTGACTTTTTTTAGTTTCATAAATTCTTATATTATTGATAAGAATTTAATACCATGTTTCATCTAATTCTGAGGCCTATAAGATACTGTAATAATTTATAGACTTCAAAAATTAATATCAATTTATCAGTACGTCAAATCAAAATTCCGTGTTGCGTTAAACTGATCAAAATAACTTTATTTATTTTTTGGTCAAATTTGGGACTAAAATGCTACCGGGCAATTTTTGGCACTTTTTGGCTCAACTTTCTTATAATTACTATTTTTCCCTAAACTTTTAGAAATTACACTTTAGGCCCTTAACTTTTCACAATTACACTTAAGGGCCCCAAACTTATGTTTACTTCTATTTTGCACTATGACACTTTTATAGTTTTCACTTTAGTCCATTTCTTTTCCAAAATGACCATTATATCCTTGAAACTTTCATTAATTACAATTTAGTCCCTAGACTTTCACTAAATTACAATTTAGCCCCTTTTACTTTACAACTTTATACCTTCTTTCTTTCTTTGACTTAAAATTTATCTTAATCATTATCTTTTCTTCTTATTAGCATCCTAATACCTTCAAGACCTCTTTCCTCTATCATCTTATACAGATAGGAAAAATTTATAATGTTACAATGCACAAGTAGTCAAATAGAATGAACAAGAGAGCAAATACTCAAGGAAAAAGTGTTTAACTCATATCACATGGATGGGGTGATTTCACTCACATATATGGACCTAGGACTTAAACTAAACATAAAGTATGCAAATTAAGCTGAAATACCATACAAATTGATACTAAATATGATGTAAAATACATGTAAGAAATAGGTCTCATCACATAACAAACATGTCAATTAATGCTAGCACTAACCTAGCATATAAGATTAAGGTAAAGTTTGCTACCTTAACCTTGAGCACAACCCTTCCATACTTCTTTCTCTTCTTCATGTCCTTTTCTCTTCTCTGTTTCTCTTCCACCTCTCATTCATGTCTCACTCTCTTTATTGAGTGCGTGTTGTGTGTTAGTTTAGGAAGGAGAATGGGTATTTATAGTGTTTGAAAAATTAACTATAATGTATTGTATCTTCAAGTCCATTATTTCCCTCCATGTTGCTCTAAATTATAAGGGTGAGGTGCCATATTCTTGGACTTCACATGTATCTCTGAATCATATTTAAATATAATTTGGAATCCATTAACTGAATTGGATAATCCTTTCAAGTCTAAATTAATATTTTATTCAAGAATTTCATTACATGTTTTTACTAGCAAATTTCCACCAATGAATTTGCTTGGAAAATAACTACATTGAAACGTAGTTTCAATCCAAATTTTTCCCTCAAACTTGTGGGAATTGCATACATGATGTGTCAAGAAAATAGACTTCACACATGTCGTTAATGCCCTTAAACGTAACCCTTAAACTTTTATGAAATTACATTAATGAGGTTGCATCTTTATGGACTTTACACATGTCATTTGACTCCATTGTAATTTGAAGTCCACATTATTATTTTATTCCTTTTATAGAAGTCTTAGAAAAATATCACGAATAAGAACATCATAGGTGGCGCCAATTTTATGCATAAAATTGGATGAGAAAATCTTTATGCATATTTTAACTTATATCCCAATGTCATATTGCAAACTTACACTTTATGTGACGTATTCTTGAAATTTATCATCTAGGATGCTTGGATATTTTTCAACTCATCCTTTTCTCATTGCCCATAAATATCTTATCTTATATATGAACCTCACATGGCCTCATAATGCTTGCATATATGGAGGAAGAAGATATTTTTAAAATTTTCTCTTTAAGGAACATTGCTTATTTTTATTTATAACTAACTTGTTAGATTGTATATGTTTTGATGATGTTAAAAGAGAATAACAAGAATTAAATTGAATCATGATGTGAAATTTTTTTAAGTAATAAAAATATGTTTCACAAGGATAGATTAACTTATTAATGCAAATGTCAAAAGTTTTTTTTTAAAAAGTAGTTAGTTGAGTTAATCAATTAATTATTCAATTATTGATAGTTAATCGATTAATATCAATTAATCGATTGGATGTTAGATTAATGTAAAGACAACAATCTATTTTACAAAGAAAAATCAACTAATCAATTAGTTAATCGATTAATGAGTGGCCATTAATCAATTAATGTTGAGAGTTGACCTTCTAGAAGAAAGTTAATGAGGTAATTAATTGAAATTAATTTATGGGTTAATCGATTAACCTATTAAAAACATATTTTCTCTTGAACAAATATATTTATATTCATTGATAATTTATATTAATCTGTTAACTATTCGATCAATCAGTGAAATTTTAATTTTATGAAATTCAAATATAAATCAATTAATCAATTGGTTAATCGATTAATTTTTATTAACAAATTAATTGTTGGATTAATTTGTGTTGAAATCCTTTCCTAATCAAATTTTCCATACACATTAATCGATTGAGAGTTTGATTAACTCTAGAAACTTTATAAGTTTTAAATATGTCTACATTTTAATATACAAAATCATTTTATATTTCAAATGCTTAATCTGAGTGACAATATAACTATGTTTTTTTCATTATTCTTCATGACAAATCATTTGTACCACTTATCTTCATAAAATTACATCTTATATGCATGAATAATCCAATTAGTATAATGCTCTATTTTCTGTTTCACATATTAGCTATAATTAATCGATTGGATAATTGATTAATATAAAATAATCTTTGAAAAATAGGCAGAATCTTTATTGATATTAAATTATTCCACTAAATTGATTCTTATACACATGATCATTGTTTGATCTATCAGATATTAATTTATATGATTAAAGATACATTATACTTATAACATTTATCTTATTTATGATTGATTGTTGATCAATGTCATTTTAATTATCAAATAAAACTAAGCTAACTAATAGTAAAGTGAAGCTAATCTAGTCGATTCACAAGAAGTCTCAATGGATGTTGATGTTCCTAATTAATCTAATGAGCCACAAGTTAATAAATTAATTAGATGATTTGTGATATGAGATGTTGACTAAATTATGAATATAAATCCTATACTATTGTTTATGATTTTAGGTGTTTAAAATGATGAGATATATCAATGACAAGTGTGTTCCCTTACAGATTACCTTACCTTCATTATCCACAGAATATTTGGAGTTAATCAGTTGAATTAGAATATGTTAACTAACAACTAGCCAGCTAAAATCTCAATCAAAGCTACAACTCATAAACATTGAATAGAGAAATAAGGATCATTTAACTCAAGAGATAAAAGAAGATAAATTAAACAGATACAACTGTACTCTCTTATAGAATTACTGTAATTAACTACAACTATGTTCAACTCTGTCTAAGGATGAGAATCAATTATGTAGAAGTAGGAAATACAACTCGGTTCCCTAATTGTTAATTATCTACTAACTCTAATTGCATCAATAATTCCAGAATTAACTACATAAACTCGATATGATCAAATCTTAATTAAAGACACAATAGACTCCCTGTTCAACTCAACGATTTTGGTTCAGCATCATCTCCAAGAGAGCACAGTAACTCTAGCCTTCCATTATGGTCAATACTTCAACAGCAGCAGTAAAACTAGTAGTAGTCATAGTGAATGTAGAAGGAGAAGATAAAGATGAAGACTGAACTTTACTCTGGTTCTATTGCCTAGAACAGAGCAAAAGTTACAGATGAAAGAGAGAGAAAATAAAGATGGAGAAGGAGGGAGAATGGAGGTGGAGTGAGAGCTATGATGGAGTAAATGACTGAGATGTGTGGGTGTTGTGGAATGATGATGCATGCAGATGGTGTGTGATGGGATATGTTTAGTAACGTTAGCTCCCCTAGATGGCGTGAATTGTCATATATAAAAGTGTGTAATGGGTGTATAGGGTGAATAGCAGCTGGAATGAATGTAGGATGCAAGGTGTGTCATATGCATTACAACATGTGCATGAATATGTTAGTTTTCCCCTCCATTTGCTTTCTGTTACAACACATGTGTGATCTCTACTTGCTTCTATTTCAGCTACTTAATTCTAGCACATGTTTAATCTGTTTACCAGCATATACTTATATATCTTTGTTTCCAGTTGTTAATTATAATCCTTTATGTTTCATTTTCATACTAGCATGTTGTCTTGGTAATTAATGAGCATTTTCCTGAAATGGGAAATTAAAAGAAACATATTATTTATCCAATTAATCACTAAAATCACATCAATTAATTCCTAACTGTTCTAATTTAATTTTATTAATTAATTACTCATCATATTGGTAAATAGGGATAAAATTAATAATAAAACTCTCTTTAAACACACTAAAAATCACCACAAATATGATTTTATCAACTCCCTCACACTTAACTTTTGTACTCCGAGAAAAATTATGGATCAAAATTGAAATTCAAACACTCATGTTTAGCAAATTTGGCAAAAGATTCAGCATAAGCATGTGCAGTTATCAATTTTTTCCCTTCAATTGGCAATAGTCCAAACTAATCTCATATCAATAAAAGAATATAACTCATGCAATTAAATCATAGTAAGCAATTAGGTGAGATTTCCTCACAAGGTGTAGTGTTTCACTCATTCTTTTATCAAGATAATTTCACTCAACTATTTAGCTTAGGTTTCCTATAGGCTTGTAACTATCCTACATTTCCACCATTGCATGCCACGAGGGTTGTGAATCAAAGGTTCTTGATTAGGTTATAATGTTGAAAAGGCTAAGTGATGAAATGGGAATGTATGTCAATGGTTAATGAAATAATGCACATGATCTTATTTCTTCAAGCTATTTCAACACTTAATCACAATTTGAACTGTGCAACTACAGAAAATATCATTCATAAGCTACTTTCATTCATTGAACATCACATCTTGTCAACTAGACTATATTTTTTCTTTTCTTTCTTCTTCTCTTTTTTACTTTCTGTACTTTTTTCTTTATGCTTTTATTTTTTTTCAACTATTGAACCAGATAGCAAATACATGGAAGTTTATATATCTAACAAGTGATGCAACTTATCAGTTATTTCATAATTAAAGACTTACTGAAGCAACAAATATCATGTACAACATTCATTAATCAATGATGGGATTTTAAAAGAAAGTGAAGGTCTCAAAGGGGTAAGCAAAGGATTTGGTATTTATGTTGCTATTGTTTGGTCAAAAGGGTTTTGAAAGAAATGCCCTTATCATATTCACAATTCCAAGAAGCTAATATAGTTTTGAATTAAGGATTGAGACACGTTCTACAAAGTTATGAAACTAGATGGTATCATACAACGTAAATGAGTATATATTGGAGGCTTAAAATACTTCCATATGGTTTACTCACCCTAATTAACTCACAATGACAAGATTGCATAAGTATTAACTAAATACATGAGATCAACCATTCATGCTGAACAATTTCCAGTAATCAATCAATAAAACAAGCAACTCATACTTTCTCAAGCTTGCCAATGTTCAAAAGTATATGTTCAAAATTTAATTTTAAATCCATAACAGTAAGTTTCATTAAACCAAGCAACAATCAGATAAAACAGCAAAGGATTAATTTATGGTCATGAAAAAAAGGACTTTAGGTCACAACTGTATTACACAAAAAGAAATTTTAAAAAGCAAGGAATATTAGTCACGATATACATGGACACTGGTCGCGACTCATGATCACCGAGAGTAATCTTGCTAAACACACATGCTCAGGTCACGACCCAAGTGTTAATCCAATCATGACCAAAATTCACAGAGAGTTATAGTCGTGACAAAGATAAGCACATATCATGACTACACATCATAGATAGATAAACATAAGAAAATATGAACTTATAGTACTAACAAAAGTAAGTACTGGTAACGACTAATTTTCACAGAGAAGAAACTTGACATACTTGCACACATTAGTCATGACAAAAATAACACAAGGTTACAACCAGAATACAAAATCACAGTAGTTATTTGATTTTATTTACCCATTTCATACTCCCCTACACTTAATTTCTACATTGTCCTCAATGTGAAGAAGTAATGAAACATATGCAAAAGTTGAAGTAATGAGGACAAAACTGAACTATAATCCAAAATGAATTTATTAGTTTCTATCTACCCCTATTGGCTTAGTCTCCTCCCCCACACTTAATCAACAATTAACAGCTCAAGTATATAAGTAAAATGATTAAAATATACTATTGTAGGTGGGGAAACAAGGAAGGAGACAACCTAAACATCATGATAGTTTGAAGTTCTCCTTGTACAATATCATATCCTTATTTTCTCCCTCAGTTATACTTAATTGGAAGTAACTTGAATCAATTAAACACTTCTTTGCTTTAGAAACATGAATTTTCAAGAAAATACTTCTCAAGTACTATTCACTGGTATTGTTTATTTGTTAATCTAAAATACATACTCTATTTTAAAAATTTATAATTAAATATAAAAATATTGAAAGGGATTGGTTCCAATGTATAATGAAATATATTTTATTGAACTTTAAAGGAAAAATAAAAAATTGAGGTTTCATTGTCCAAATGAATTTAGTTTATTCATTGACAAATACTATTCATTTGGTAAATCTAGAAGTTCCAGTTTCTTTGCCTTATTTTCAAAAATTCATTTCTCCTTGCTTACTTATCCAAATGAAATTTATTACCCATGGATTTAAATCTAAAGATGTTGTCTTTAAGTTCAAAAAATTTGTAGAAAAATTTGTTCATTTACTAAATGAAATTTGCGCTTGAATCTCACTACCTCTGGATGCTTATTTTATAATATTCTAGATTTTATCTTCAACTTTGAAAAATCATAATAAATCAAAAACTTAACCAATTGAAGTGTTCTTTGTGCCCATTTAAAGCTCTACATCTTAGCTATGTTCATACCAAATTTCACATCCAAAATCATTGGTTAAGTCATCATAATTACTGTTAAAAGGGTATGCCTTATAATACAAATACACTATAATGTACTATGCATTCCATAATATCATCCTATAGTGTCAAGTAGTTAACATAACTTATTATACAAGTTCAAACATCCACATTTACCCTTTTTCCTTGGGAGGTTCCAGCACCTATAACATGGTTATGCATATGGAAAGAATGATATTTTATGGAAATCTCAATAGCAAGTCATACAAACTATAATATCATGCATGATTGATTAAATGTCTAACATGTTATCTTGAGATGGGAGCTACTTCATAATCATACAAAAGCAAACTCTAACATGTATATTTTCATGATATTATTTGCAAGGAGTTGCAATCATTATACTTCATCATCATCATCATAGTATCATCTTAAGCTCAACCAAATATCATAACTAACAAGCAAGCATACAACCAAACAAACATAAAATTATAGTTAGGTATTCTTGCTACCTCTTGGGTTATCCTTGACAAACTCTTCTTAAGGTAGTCTTCTTTCTACACAAATTTCAGAACCTAGCAATTACAAAGTAACATCAAGTTACAACTCAACTTCAAAACAACTCCAAGACTAGGTTCTAACTAGATTCCATTCTGTCTACTTTATGACTTATGCTTCTATCTTTCTAAAATAAATTATCATGGTTCATTTCCACATAATTTTTTTATGTATAATCCAAATATGAAATCAGATTTTTCAAAATCAAAATACTTCCTTGGCTACTTTACATAACCAAAATGTCTCATTTATTTTCCAAAAATTCTCATTTTGATTCTAATGCTTCCACTACTTGTTTCTCTACCTTATCCCCACACAATTTTCAATTTTAAACCCATTGGAAACATGAAAATCATGAAATTATAACATATGAATTGTGATTTGTATAGTAGCAGCTAAGAACACAAAACCCTAACTACATGTATACTTGAATTTCCAAGCCAATACCACTTAATTCTAGCTTGTTTAAACTTGTCTAAACTATCCATAACATAAAACTCATGTTTCCATCACATATGAATAGCATATGCAGAAGCAACATCAAGGGAGAAATGCCATAAAAACCTCTTAAAATAAAGAGCAAACTTGCTAGAACAAAGTCTAAGATTAAAGGAACTAGTTACCTTTCTTGTTGCTCCAAGGTGTATGCTTCTTTCTTGCTTTAAAGTAAATTTTTGTAGAGATTCACTAAGGTTTCTAAGATGTTGAATCAGGTCTGAAAGTGGGGTAATATATAGAAAAAGCTGGGTGGAAATAGAAGGCCAATATTAGTTTAGTTACTATTTGATCTAATTGTTCATAATCCACCTTCCATCAAGCTTGCCCTAGAAGCCTCATTAATGACATCATCCATGACATCATAAAGGGCCATGTTTGGTTCAAATAATGGGAAAATACTTATAGGAAAAATTCTAGTCCAGTCCGGTACTGATCCGACCAGTTTCATAAAAACCAGACTGTTTTATGTTCCCAATTTTATAATATTCCAAAATATGTATTCTGTCATAAAAACTAGTATTTAGGTTTTTCCTACCATTGACATTGTTATACTGAGTATTTATCTATCAACTATCCCTTGAGAAATGACTAAAATACCCTTAGTGCACTTTCTTGAACTATATTAACCCTACAGGTATAATTATCATTTCACACCTCTTTACTTCTTATTAGGGCATATGCTGACTCTAATTAATCATCCCTGTACTTGAATGGATGCTTTTGACATGTCCAAAATGAGCAAAATATCCTTCATCCATCTCTTGTTCATTATTACAACACGGGCATTTTTGTAATTTCATACTTTTTGGGGTTTCTCTAGACACTGGCCTATTTGACTATTTAAATATCTTATTGGGCCTTTTAGACACTATTTTGGGCCTCTAAATAGGTCCAATACCTTTATGGCTTAATTCCCAAGAAACCTCACTCGAAAGTATTTATTGGGTATATAATTTTACTGTAAATTCTATTAAAAAATCTACATAATTCCTTTTTGAGGTATCTCAGTTTTAGAAATTTCTATATTAATTATGGAAATTTATTGCTTAATTTCATCTAATTAAAAAATCCAAAATGTCCTGTAATAATTTCCTAAATTTAAAAATTAATATCAATTATTTGGGGCCTCAAATCAAAATTTTAAAAAATATTCCTCTCTCAATTTCCATTCTCTATTTGCTAGTAAAATTTGGGACTATAGTATTTTTGGGTAGTTCTAGGTCTTTTCTAGCAAAACTTCCTCATAATTATGATTTTGCCTCTTGAACTTTTACTTAATTACATTTAGATCCTCAAACTTTTTGAAATTACACTTATTGGCCCAACTTTTTTCTCTACTTTTACTTTGACCCATAAACTTTTATAAATTTCACTTATGTCCTTGAACTTTCTATTATTTTCAATTTAATCCCTTTCCTTCCTTGAATTGTAACATTTTTCTTAAAGAATCTCATGTATATTATGTACCAATTGTATATACATATCAGATAAGAAAATTTGGGACATAACATACAGCTTTAATAAGTGGCCATTGACCTGAAATGCTATACCATCTGCCTCATCTTTCTTGTTAGTATAGCCTTCACCCATTTTGAGAGATAATCCATGGCTAGCATAATATATGCATATCCAAAATATAGTGGAAATGGTCTTGATGATGTGACTGTTGCATTATCCATTTTTATCCCTATAGTGAAATTCTCAACAACTGTCTTTACCTGCACACTTGTCATGTTTGTTCTTTCCAAAGCCTCCGTTCAAAAGGTTAGTAATATACAAAGAAATTTCATATTCAAGCATATCACTTTTAGCCTTATTAGAATTTTGCAATAACAATTCATGTTCCTCTTTAGCCTCTTCCTTGTATGTATCAAGTGCACTTAAACCTAACAGTGAGTAATCTTCAAATAGATGTCTCATTACTTCATAGACATTAAAAGTTATGACATCATCACCTACTTCCATTGTGATGCTCCTATTTTTCATGCTTATGATAGTGTTAGTTGTTCTAAGGAATGGTGTCTCTAAAATAATAAGACCTTCTGAGGTTGACTCATGTGACATATCTAAGACATAGAAATTTGTAGGTATAATCAAGTCTTCAACCTTCACTAATATATCTTCTAATAATCCCTCAGGTTTCCTAGTAGTCTGATCAGCAAGTTGAACTATCATAGAGGTTTCCTTAAGTGAGCCTATCTCTATGCCTAATGATGTATAAATAGAGATTTGCATTACATTAATGGCTACACTAAGATCTAACAAAGTACTAGCACACTGAAACTTACCAATGGTGATTGGGAATGTAAAGGAACCTGGATCATTACATTTAATAGGAAGTTATGACTTAAGTAAAGCTGACACACTAGATACTACTTAAACCCTTTCAATTGGCTTGCAAATTCTTTTATTAAGGCAAAGTTCTTTCATGAATTTCACATACTTAGGTATACTTCTAATCAGATCCACTAGTGGCATATTAACTTCTAGTTTCCCTAATAGATTTAGAATATCTTGTTCCTGTTTAGCTTTTAAAACTTTCTTTGGATACATGTATGCATTAGGAAAAGGTAGGTGTTTAAGACTTGCTTCTTTATCCTTCTATTCTACATCTTCATGCTCCTTTTGATTCTAGTTTTTGTTGGATTTCTAACTTGTAACTACTTCATTTATATCATATGGTTGTGTAGCATCCTTCAATATAGTTTGCTCATTCTTCTAATGTAACATACCCTCCTCTTTGATACTTTTTGATTCTAGAATGAATGAAGGTTTTTCTTCAATTAACTCTTAAGTTTTAGATCTGTTTGGCTGTTCACTTACTTGATTATCCTTCTTATCATCAGCATCTTCTTTCCCCACTATTTTGCCATTTCTCAAGCTTATAGCATTTATAGGTTTGGGATTAACAACTATGTTTGAAGGTAGATTTATACCAATTTTGACCTAAACATCACTTACTGAATTGGCTAGCTGTGATACTTAGCCATTCATGTTTGCAACTTTTGTTTCCCAATGTTCTATTTTACTTTCCAATGCAGCAAATTTAGAATTTGTCATTGCTAGGTTGCTATCCACTGTAGATCTCAAGTCCTTCAAATTAAAGTAGAAGTTTGTGTTTATGCAATTTATATTTGAATTCATCACATTAATTCTCTTGATTATCTCAGATATTCTATCATCCTTTATAGCAGTAGGTACTTCCAACACTCTAGAAGATTTAGCCACTTGCTTTTCATTATTGAATCTGTTTGGCCCAAAATTCATATCTTCTCCTCTATCTCCCCATCCTTCATTATATGTGTTAGAGTATGGATTCCTTTTTAGATACTAGTTTTGTTTACCTTGATAGATAGCGGATACATCTTCACAGTATATAGGATAATTGATAGTGGTGTGCATAGGAGGATATCAAAACTGACAACTAGGAGTAACAAGAGTTTGAGCAGGTAGCTTATTGATATGAGCATTTATGGCAGCAACTTGAGAGGATAAGCTATTATAATCTTGAGAAGGCCTTCTAGAAACCTCATAGACTTGCCTAGCATCATAGCCCTCATACTATTGGTCATTGCTTGCTATCTTCTTAATCAAGTTCCATGCTTCATATGGAGTTAAATCATCAATGGAACCCCTAGTAGCTACATTTAAATTTAGTTTGCATGCATAACGTAATCCTGAATGGAAATACTGTACAAAATGCTCACTTGGAATATAATGGTATAGACATCTACTTAGCAACTCTTGAAACCTTCCCCAAAACTCATGGAAAGACTCTTGATCATACTGTTTTGCAGCAAAAATCTCCTTTCTCAATATAGTAGTTTTGGAAGTAGGAAAGTATCTTTCTAAGAAAGCAATTCTCAAGTTATTCCAGGAGTCCAAGGATTGAGGTGTATGATGTGACAGTATATAAAATCATTCTTTTGCCTTTCCTTTAAGTGTAAAATGGAATACTTGTCTTTATACAGTATCCATGTCAGCACCTATAGGATTTATGGATGAACAAACCCACTGAATAGTCTTCAAATGCTTGAAAGGGTCCTCACCTGCCAATACATAAAAATTTGGTAAGTTGCTTAACAAAGGACCTTTCAACTCAAAATTAACATCTAAAATAGGATAAGTACGAAAAGGATCAAAGTTTACATTAGAATAAGTGAGTTCTTTTATGCTCCAATGTGCTCTTCTATTATTCATGTTATTCTCTCCCTGTTGCTCATTTTGATTATTCTAATTATGAGTATGAGCTTCTCTCTCATTAACTTGCTCTAGGACAAAATAATTATCTAAGATATCACCTGATGAAATTTTAGTTTTAGCTGCAATAAATTCACCATAAGAACTAAGCTGAACAATAGAAGCAACACTAGCTTGATTTAAGATTTTAGTTTCCTTAATTTTCTTAAGTGTTCTATTGATTTCTTTATCCAAAGGAAAGAATTTAGAGCTTCTAGTCATGCAAATCATACTCATTAATGATGCAGGATATCAAGTATATCTCATATACAACAATTTTAGAAGTTAAGATGAAGTAGTCACAATTTAAAACATTCAAGTTGTGACTAAAAGGTCTTTAAGTCACAACTAACAATCACAAAGAACAAAGATTGCAATAAAAATGAACTTCACGTCTTGACTGTGAGTCACAGAGAGCAAAATTTTTGGATCAAGATTTTTGGTCGCGACCAAATGTCACTTTGGTTGCACTAAAAATCACAGAGAGCAAATGCTTGAAGTTTTTAGTTTCTAGTTGTGACCAAATGCCACTCTGGTTACGACTAAAAATCACAGAGAGTAAATATGATTTAAACATTAATTTTTGGTCATGACTAAGTGTCAATTTGGTTATGACTAGAAATCACAGAGAAGAAAACTTCATGGAAAAAGATTTTTGGTTGCGACTAATAAGAACTCTAGTGCAACTAAAAGTTACAGAGAGTAAATCTGAGTTAAAAACATATTTTTGGTTGTGACCAAATGTGTTTATGGTCACGACTAGAGTTCACAGAGACTCTCATAAATCATTTTTTTGCAATCTAGTCATGACTAAAAAGGCAATTGATCTCAACGCAACGAATCAAAACACTAAATTCGTAGAAAACTTAAAACACCTATATACTTTTTATGTTTTTGAGGCCTAAGATATTGCTTAGTAAAATTTAACAAGTAAGGCTCCCCAGCAACAGAGCCATTTTGATAATTGTTATTTTAATTATCAAACAAAACTAAGCTAACTAATAATAAAGTGAAGCTAACCTAGGTCAATTTACAATGAGCCTAAATGGATGCTAACGCTCCTAATTAATCTAAAGAGCTACAAGTTAACAAATTAATTAGATGATTTGTGATATGAGATATTGAATAAATTCTGAATATAAATCCTATGCTATTGTTTATAATTTTAGGTGTTTGTAATGATGAGATATATCAATGACAAGTGTGTTCACTTGGAGATTACCTTACCTTCATTATCCAAGAATATTTGGAGTTAATCAGTTGAATTAGAATAAGTTAGCTAACAACTCAACAGCTAAAATCTCAATCAAAGCTACATCACAGACATTGAATAGAGAAATAAGAATAATTCAACTCAAGAGATAAAAGAAGATGAATTAAACAAATACAACTATACTTTATTAAAGAATTACTATAATTAACCATAACCATGTCTAACTCAGTCCAAGGATGAGAATCAATTATATAGAAGCAGGAAATCCAACTCAGTTCCCTAATCGTTAATCATCTACTAACTCTAACTGCATCAATAATTCCAAAATTCACTACATCAACTCAATACAATCAAATATGAATTAAGGACACAATAGACTCCCTATTCAACTTAATAATTATGGTTCAGCATTATCTTCAAGAGAGCACAATAACTCTAGCCTTCCATTGCTATAAAGACTTTAACATCAATACTAAAACTAGTAGTAGTCATGGTGAATATAGAAGGAGAAAATAAAGATGAAGACTAAACTTTCCTTTAGTTTTATTGCCTAGAATAGAGGCAAGTTACAGATGAAAAAAAAAAGAGAAAATAGAGATAGAGAAGGAGGGAGAATGGAGGTAAAGTGAGAGCTTTGGTGGAGTAAATGATTGGGACGTGTGGGTACTGTGGAATGATAATGTGTGCATATGGTATGTGATGGGATCTGTTCAGTGGCGTAAGCTCCCTAGATGACGTGAAGTGTCATATATAGAAGTGTGGAATGGGTGTGTATAGGGTGAATAGCAGCTGGAATGAATATGGGATGCAAGGTGTGTCATCTGTATGACAACATGTGCATGAATCTATTAGCTTTCCCCTCCATATGATTTCTGTTACAACACATGTGTGATCCCCACTTGCTTCTATTTTAGCTCCTTAATTCTAGTACATGTTTAATCTGTTTACCAGTACATGCTTAAATATCCTTGTCCCCAACTATCAATTATAATCATTTCTATTTCATTATCACATAAGCTAGTTGTCTTAGTAATTAATGAGCATTCTTCTTTAAATCCTCAATTCAAGTGTCTACAATCTAACGAATAAATCTTAAAGTGTTTACCATATTACCAACATTTGTTTAGACTAAGTTGAGTTCAAAGCTAAAGGTGAGAATAGACCAAGATAAAAGCCAATGAATATTAAATGACAAAAAGACAAGAAGCCTCAACAGCTATAATGACTAGTTCAATGGTAATATTTCTAACAGGTAAAAAACTTAACAGAAGAAAGCCTCAATGGAAAGTCTGCTCAACAATCATAAGATCAACTATAAATAAAAGAGCATTCAAAGTTAAGATGTTGGCAACAATAAGCAATAATCAGATGATGAGATATCAACAAAATCAATACAAGCCATAAAAAAGCTAAAACTTCATTAGTCATTTACCTCTTTGTTCCTTATGTATTATTCCTTTGAGAGAGATTTATAGTGAGCTACAATGTCTATCTATCACATCCTACTTTTTTTCTATCTGTATAATATTGATAGTGGAAAGAGGTTTGCAAAGGATTGTGATAATGAATAGAAAGGTAAAACAATGATTAGAGAAACGTATAAAGATGAGGTACTAAAATGAAAAGTTTAAAAGTTTTATGGTGAAAAATGAAAGTAGAAATAAACTTTAAGCCATTAAGTGTAATTATGAGAAGTTGAGGGCCTAAAGTATAATTTTTAAAAGTTCAGGGAAAAATAGTATATTGAAAGTTGAGCTAAAAAATGCCCAGAATCATATTAGTCCCAAATTTTCCCAGTAAATAGGGAAAATTATTCTGATAAGTTTGACGCAACATAAAATTCTGATTTGAGGTCCCAAAAAATTTATATTAATTTCTAAAGAAAGGGAAATTAATACAATATCCTCTGGACCTCAAAATCAGATGAAATTTGGCAAAAATTCCTATAATTAATATAAAAATTTATGAAAATGACATATCTCAAAAAAGGAATTCTGTAGAATTTATCATGAAATTTACAGTGGATTCAAACACCCGATAAATATGTTTCGGGGGAATTACTCAAGAGTTTAACCCATAGAGATAGTAGACCATGTAGAGGGCCCAAAATGGCATCTTATAGGCCCAATAATATTTTTAGATAAGTATGTGGGCCAAGGCTAATAAAGACCAGGAAAAATATTAAATTACGAAAATGCCACTAAGTTGTGTCATTGAGTCAGAGTTAGACAAAAGGCATTTAGTCATTTGACTAAGGTTAGATAGTCAAGGAGAGTTTCCAAAATAGTTTACCAAGGTCAGGGAATACACTGATAAGGTATGAAAAGACGATAATGCCCTTAAGATGTTAAAGTAAATAAGGAAGAACTAAGGGACGTTTTGATAAATTGCCAAGGGATCTATAATTAAGTTTAAGCCCAGTCCAAAATGTCAATAGTAGGAAGAATCCGGATATTGAATTTAAGGTTAGAAAGCATATTATGGAATCTCATAAAGATTAGAATTATAAAACAGTCTGCTTTTTAGGAAATCAGATTAGATCGATACCAGATTAGACTAGAATTTTTCTAGAAGCTTCTTCCCTTGGAAATTCTGCCATATGTCTTATGAAGTGTCCCTTGATGATGTCATGGATGATGACATAGTTAGCTTTTTCGAAAAGTTAAATCCAAGATTAAATGTGAGCCATTAGATCAAATAGTGCACAAAGTAATCTTGGCCATTGATTTTCCATGGAATTTGGCTATAAATACCCCATATTTCAGCTTCAAAACCATGGAGCAAGAACCCTTGGGGAACCTCTTGCAAAATGAAAACTTAAGCCCAGACAAAGAAGATTCAAGATACCAAAGTTCAAGCAAGCTAGAGATTAAAGGTAAGCAATATATATTAGCTTATTTTCCTTTGATTTGGGAGCTTGAACTTAGGGTTTTCATGGAAGAAAGTTGAGTTTTCCCTAAGTTGTATATGCTGTTCAAAATTTTAGATGAAAGGAGAAAGAAGAAATCAAAGTTAGAGTTATATGACTGAAGATTAAACAAGCTAGTTAGGTGATTGGTTGTTGAATCAAGTTGACATTCTTGACTTTGCCATAGTTGAACCATTTCAGTTTGCACTGTTAATGATAGAAGAAAATGGAATTTCAATGATTTAATGCTTCCATTAAATTTATATGATGAATTTGTGTAGGATTGGATACATTTTGAACCTTGGAAGCATTGGAATTCCAAGTTATAGTTTTTGAAGTTCCTCTCTATTACTGTTCACTCATATGAACAGTGATTTGAATTTCATGATTTTGATGATTCCAATGGTTTTAAAATAAAAAATTGTGTGGGATAAGGTAGAGGAACAAGTATGGGAAGCATTGGAATCAATATGACAATTTTTAGAACAATTATGCATATTTTCCAAATCTGCCTAGAATAGTGCATAAGAGCTGGAATTTCATTATTCTAAGCTTATAAATGGATTCAAAAGATGAAATTGTGTAGGGTAAAGTCAAGAAAGCAATTGGTTCAAAGGCCAAGTCATTTAGTAAAGATCAAAGGAAGTTATGTTAGTTAAAGTAAGTTTAATGCCCAAGGAAGTTAGATTATGATTTGATTGTGGACTCCAAAGAGGCAGCCACACATCAAAAAGAAGTGAGAAGAAAAAGGCAAGATAAAGTGAAAGAGACTAAGCAAATGAAAGTAGTAAACTTATCCTAAACTTGTATGTAATGAATGTTATGATTGATTGTGCTATGACTTTGTTGAATTGTGTTGCATATGTGCTTATGATTGAAGCTCTGTTTCTATGATTACTTTGGCCAATTGTATTTCATATGTTACCTGGAAGCATGCATATTACACAATGTTAACACTTTCACAAGCAAGCACAAATATTTACATTAATGCATGCATTGTTTAGTACCTGTTGGTACTGAGATTTCCCCAAAAATCTCATCCCCCTCCATGTAATCCCAATCCCACAGGTTTATTAATGATGAAAGAGGATGATGAAGCATGAAGAAAGGCTAGGGATTGGATAGTATAAATGTTATGTGAATAATTATGTATAATGTTGTTATATGATGAAATAAAATAGTAAATGATGAGATGAATGTATAAAATTTTATAGACATTTAGTTAACATGTCAAACTTCATTTTGACACTAAGAACACCTTATTTCAATGTCTGTACCAAGAGAATGAATTTTCCAAAGTAAGAGACCAGAATATGTTTTTAGAATTTTTTACCAAATGAACAATACTCTTTGACGATTAAACTTTATTAATTGGCTAATCATTTGGTCTGAAAATTATTTTTCCCTTAAAGTTAAAGATGTTATCTTCATGTAACTTTTTGAACCAATTCATTTTGATTTTTTTAGAATTAATTATGATTTTTCAAAGTTTATCGTCTAATCTCAAATACCATATGAACAGTAACATTAGAAGAGTAAAATTCCAGATTTAGCTAATGGACTTCCAAGGTCTTGTAAGTTGTTCTAAATGCTACTGAATGGTCCCTAAGATGTATGAAAGTAAGGATGTTTCATTTTGGTATCAGCGCAGAAGTTTCTAGCATAATATAATATAGTTCCCGGACCTTAACTCTAAATAGCAAGTACTTTGTTATGTTAGGGCATAATATAAGATAGTTAGCATTGCTTATTTAAGCAAATATTGCAGGAGTAGATATGGGATTTTATAAAGTTAAGTTAGAGCCTTTAGTTAATAAAGGAGACTCCCGGCCAGTAGTGATATATGAAGATGATGTACATCCAGACTATGATAATCCTTCAGACAATAAAGATAGTTCAGATGAGCGTATAGGGGATCAGTCAGGGAAGTCTACAGTAGAATATCCCATAGATATTTCTGTAGATTCAAACCTACAGTATGGAGGTTATAAAGAGATTTAGCCTAATGTTGGGCATGTACTAGATGATATTGTACCAGATGATGCTGAGTCTAGTGACTCTGTACAGTATGAGTTTGTGGGAGTGCCCTCTAACCCTGCTGTAAGCTCTATTCCTCTAATAAGAGGATAAACTACGATTGAGGAAGCTGAGTACTGGTACTGGATTTCAGGTAGATTAGACATTATTCCTCCTCCACCAGAGTTTGATGATAGATTTGTTATGAGTAATATGCAACAATCCCTTAATCCAGAGATTCAGTCAGAGTCTATGACAATCCTTGTCCTTTCTCAAAGTCCATGAATATGTTATTTTATAGAGAAAGATTAATGTGATGTCTTGGTCCTAGTTAACCCAGTCTTTTTTGCTAAAGACAGATAATGTTGACTATATCAGTCTCAAGAAAGCTATGAAGAGTGAATTACTCAGTCTAGGTCAAGGAATGGATAGAAGTAGAGATTAAGAGCAATCAGTTTATCTGCAGTTCCTCAATGCCATAGTAGGGATAATAGACAGATATACAATAGAGGGCATTGACCTAAATAAGGTTTACACTCTAGAGATTGGCATGAGATGGTAGTAAGTCAGATTCTGCCATATACCCCTATATGGCACGTAGAGCTAAGTGAGTTTTTGGCAAATGATCCGCCAATTGATATACAAGGGTTGCATTTCTATATGCAAAAGTATTTGCAATTCACTACTCCCTAGAAAAGAATGTAAAAGAGATGAGGGGTAATGTAAATAGTGTAAAGTAATTATATAGATGTATGATAGTTATGATGTACCCCAAATATGTAGTGAAATGTATGTACAAATGTCATGGTGATATGAAATATGAGTTTTAATGTGATATAATGAAATGATAGTTGGTTGAATATCTATGTGAATATGCTCCTTATTTAATGTGATTATAGTAGATAGATATGAATGAGTTTCAAATAACCCAAGCTCATCAAAGTAGGGAACATAAGAAGAGAATGTTTAGAAAAAGCTATGTCCAGGTCACGATGTGAAGCAGTTTAGGTTGCGACTAGAAGCTCTAGAGAAGTTAAGTCGCAATAAGTTAAGTCATGGGGCATGACAAAGATTCACAGAGTCATTTTGCTCTTGACAAGTAAAGACCTTTGGTCGTGACTGAAGAACATAGAGCTATCAAGTCATGACGAATAAGTTGAGATGGTCGCGACTAAAGTTCATAGAGAATATGAGTCATGACTAGCCAGTACTCAGGTTGTGACTAGATTGCACAGAGACCTGATGACAAGAATGAAGATACTAACTGTCACATCCTTATATTTATACATCTTAGGGACCATTCAGTAGCACTTAAACCACTTTCATGGTCATTGAAGTCTAAACACTTAATCTGGAATTTTATTCATATCGAGTACTGTTCACTGTGGCAAATTCCAGATGAGTGACCTGATTTTGAAAATTTATAACTAATTCTATAAAAATCGAAATGAAGTGGTTCAAATTGATACATGAAGCTAACTCAAATATATTTCAGGGAAAAATCATTGGTTGATCAATCCTTGACAAATTTCACGTGGGTCAACGTTTCAATCTTACTGTTCATCCAATGACTTTCTCCTGAATCCAGCATTCTGGTCCCAACTTTAACAATTTATATCTTTTCGTGTATACATCCAAATTAGACATTCTATATATCAAATTAAATCTTAGTATGTCTACTTTTTACTCTAAAAATTTCGTACATTAATTCAATCCTTTACTATTTTTAATGATTTATCAAACATGAATGGGTCTTCACGAGTTACTGTTCACTGAGCCTATTTTCAGCATTTAGTCTTTACATACTCAAGCATACAGCCAACACATATCAGTCATACAGGCCAGATAACAATTAATAAATAATCAACTGTTATATATTAGTGCATGATTAACTCCCTCATATTGTATTACATCCTTTTCTGTCTAAAAACCGGCAGCATAACTGCTGCAATTCTTCTTTAGAAAGTAACTGATGTTGTACCGATTCGGTAATTCCCTTATGCGAACTACCATTCTACGTAGTACCCAGGAAAGACTGGATGAACCTGCTGGGTCCACTCACTTCCAGCCTCCTTAGACAGCACTACGTACACAGTACGTATCAGTTCCTTTCTTTGTTCCGTCTTCGTTGTCGGAATTTCGGCAGCCTACCGGCGTCTCTTAAGATTTCCAAATTTTATTTTGACAGAACCTCCCCTGTAATGTTATGTTTGGGAATGAGATTCAAAAGAATCCCAGTAACAACAATCATAACAAAATATGTAATGCAAAGTGACGGTGCTTGCTTGTGACTGTGTATAGATAAGTATGCTGCATGCTTCCATATTCAATAACATATGATCATAGCATTGGAATAGAGCTTCAAGCATAACATATAGGACAACAATCAACCAAACAAAACAACACATCACAAAGACATTACATAAGAGCTAGGATTAGTTATTACCTCAAAAGCAGAGCTTTAGAACTTCCTTACTACTTCCAACTCCACCAGAACTTCCTTTCTTTCTTTCTTTCTCCTTCTCTCTCTTCTTTCTCTCTCTTTTCTTGCCAAAAACGTGGGATGCATAAAATGGGAGGGGAAGGGGGTATTTATAGCTTTAATGGATGGCATTCTTGTAATTTTGAAGCCATCTGAACATGTGGTCCTGGTTTTTCCTGGAATTTCCTATTTTCTTTAATTCTTTTTACTGCATCACCCTGGACACCTCATGGGACACCTCATAGGACACCTCACCACCCATATTCTTCATGTGACGAAATTTGGAGGTTCTGGAAGCTTTCCGGTCCAATCTGGTACCGGCCCGGTCCATCGCCTCAAAAAACGTGTCGTTTTCTGAATCTGATGTTTCTGAAGATCCTTTTTATGTCTACTGACCTCACATTTAGTATCTAGACCCTTTATATCATTAACTTTTTAATACTGGGTCCAGACTCAATTACAGATCCCCTGCGAAATGACCAAAATGCCCTTGGTGCCCTATCTTGTCCTATTTTAATCCCTAAGGGCAAAATCGTCATTTCACACCTTTCTGGACCCGGTCAAAGCTTATACTGGCTCTAGTCAACCTTATTTAGACATGTCTTGACCTCTGGGTCTGTCCAAAATTACCAGAATACCCTATATTCATCTGCTGCCCTTTTTTGTACAACATAGGCGCATTTTCGTAATTTCGCACTTTTCCGGGGTTCTGCTGGACACTGGCCCACCTATCAGTCCAAGAGTCTTATTGGGCCTCTAATGGCGCCATTTTCGGGCTTCCTGGGTCCATTACCTGTATGGCACGCATTACGAGGAATCTTCCTTTAACACAATTCATTGAATATTTTAACTATTATTTACCGAGTATATACCTTTTCCGGTCACCGGCTCTTTTTCCCAGATATAGTGTCCTACTGTGTTCAGGCATCCTTGGGGGTTATAACGGTCATCTGACCGAAGTCATCCGATCGCATTCAGCCTCTTTAAAAATACCGATAAATCTCCTACCCGGATCCCCGGAGGCCTCACACTCCGTCTGGATTTTTTATTTTGTGAATAACTTTTCCTACAGACCTCCTATCGGTATCCTGTCAGTTTCCCGACATCCTCCCATAAAGGCGCATCATCCTGTATTTTCCCACTTATATCTGAAATCTAGGGTATCCGGTATAAATTTTTATAACTTTTGGACGATCAGTCCATTTCTGGCTATCTGGAGTCTTCAAAAATTCCGGTATTAGGCTTGGTTACCCGGCGTCACCTGCCCTACCTTCTGGTAGAATCTGGGACTGAAATGCTGTCGGGCAGTGCAAACCACTTCTGGCCTATTTTCTTTAATTATACTTCAGCCCCAGGGAACTTTTCCTTCTTTATAATTAAGTCCCTTAATTTGGCTAAAATTACACTTTAAGACCCCATATTTTTGTCTACCTTTCATTCCTAACTTTAAACTTTCCATAATTGCATTTAGGTCCCTTAATTTCCTTTCTTTTGCAATTTAATCCTTTTCTTTACATAAAGGTACACATGTTTTTTCCTGAAACAGAGCTCATATATTCCGTTTAATCTGTACATAGGAACCAGTACAGAAGATTAAGGATATTACATTTCTCTCCCCCTAAAAAATAAATTTTGTCCCCGAAATTTACATTACATCTATCCTATACCAATAATTCAGGGTACTTTTCTCTCATCTTTTCTTCTGTTTCCCATGTAGCCTCTTGTTCAGTCAAACCTTTCCAGATCACTTTAACTAAAGGAATCTGCTTATTCCGCAACTGCTTGACTTTTCTATCAGCAATTCGCACCGGTCCAACCTCATAGGTCAAGTCATCTCGCAGTGTAACCTCATCTTGCTCTATCACATGAGATGGATCTGGAATATACTTCTTTAATTGGGAAACATGGAACACATCATGTATCTGGCTGAGATTCGGAGGAAGAGCTAACTTGTAGGCTACTGCTCCTATCTTTGAGAGAATCTAGAATGGCCCGATGTATCTTGGATGCAACTTCTTCACCTTAATCGATCGTCCGGCTCCTGTGGTTGGAGTTAACTTAAGGAATACATGTTCTCCTTCTTCAAATTCCAACGGCTTCCTTCTGACATCTGTATAGCTCTTCTGTCTGCTTTGAGCCGTCAACAATCGTTTTCTAATTACCGCAACTTGTTCTGCAGTTTGATCCACTATATCCGGACTAAGCATTCTTCTCTCGCTCAACTCTAGCCAGCATAAGGGGGATCTACATTTTCGTCCATAGAGTGCTTCAAAAGGTGCCATCTGTATACTGGCCTGATAACCATTGTTATATGCAAACTCTATAAGGGGTAAATGGATATCCCAGCTGCCTTTGAAATCTAGGACACATGCTCTCAGCATATCCTCTAACGTCTGTATTGTTCTTTCAGATTGACCATCTGTCTGAGGATGATAAGCTGTACTGAATCTGAGAGTAGTACCCATTTCTTCCTGTAGAGCCCTCCAGAAATTTGAAGTAAATCGTGGATCTCTATCAGACACAATGCTGCTTGGGATACCATGGAGCCTAACGATCTCCTTTATATACAGCTTTGCCAGCTTTTCTAGAGAATCTCTCTTATTGATTGCCAGGAAATGTGCTGACTTTGTCAGTCGATCGATTACTACCCAAACCGCATCATGTCTACTACCCAAACCGCATCATGTCTACTTGGCTGCAACGTTCCTGCTGGTTTTTGATGTTCAACTTTCACTTTCTGGCAGGTTAAGCACTTAGATACGTAAGCTACAACATCTTTCTTCAGTCCAGGCCACCAGAATAATCTTTTAACATCATGGTACATTTTGGTCATACCTGGATGTACCGTATATGCTTTTATGTGCTTCCTCCAGAATTCTTTCCCTTAATCCCCCAACATTTGGGATATAGGGTTTTCCCCTAAACTGTAGCAATTCGTCTGGGGACATCCCAAAATCCCTTGTCTTCCCTTTCTCCAGCTTGTCTTTGAATATTGCTGCGAGCTTATCCTGTTTCTGAGCCTCTTTGATCTCATCTTCTATGCAAGTTCTGACATGAACTCCTCCAAAAGGATTCTCCGTCAGTTGCATTTGATATAGAGGGCTCCAGTCGCGCATATCTTCTATCAGTTCCAATTCCTTGATCATCATGTATGCAACCTGCACCACCTTTCTACTCAGGGCATCAGCTACCACATTGGCTTTTCCTGGATGGTATTTAATCTGGAAGTCATAATCTTTTAACAATTCCATCCATCGCCGCTGCCTCATGTTCAGCTCTTTCTGATCCTGCAGATACTTCAGGCTTTTGTGGTCGCAAAACAACTCTATCGTTGCTTCGTATAAATAGTGCCTCCATATCTTCAGGGCATAGACCACCGCTGGAAGCTCCAGATCATGAGTGGGATAATTCTCTTCATGTGGCTTTAACTGCCGGGAGGCGTAGGCTACTACTCGACCTTACTGCATAAGCACACATCCCAGACCCTGCTTACTAGCATCAGTGTAGATTACATAAGTCTGAGTTGGGTCTGGAATAATCAGCATGGGAGTAGTCGTTAATCTCTGCTTCAACTGCTGGAAGCTAGCCTCGCACTTCTCATCCCACTTAAACTGCTGATTCTTTCTGGTCAGCTTGGTAAGTGGTAAGGCAATTCGAGAAAAGTCTTGAATGAATCGTCTGTAGTACCCTGCTAGGCCGAGAAAACTTCTAATCTCTGTCACTGTCCTTGGCTGTTCCCAGCTCAAAACTGCTTCAACTTTGCTAGGATCTACAGCTACCCCGTCTCGGGATATAACATGACCGAGAAATTTGACTTCTGAAAGCCAAAACTCGCACTTACTCAGCTTAGCATAGAGCTTCTTCTCTTTAAGGATACCAAGAACAATCCTCAAATGCCTTTCATGCTCCTCTGGAGATTTGGAGTACACCAGAATATCATCAATAAAGACCACAACGAACTGATCTAGATAAGGCCTGAAAATTTGGTTCATATAGTCCATGAAAATAGCAGGTGCATTGGTTAGTCAAAAAGGCATCACCAAAAATTCAAAATGTCCGTAGCGCGTTCTGAACGCCGTCTTTGGAATGTCATCTGGCTTGACCCTTAGTTGATGGTAGCCAGATCTCAAGTCAATCTTGGAGAATAAACTCGCTCCTGCCAATTGATCTAGCAGGTCATCAATTCTAGGAAGAGGATACTTGTTCTTAACTGTAAGCTTATTTAATTCCCTGTAGTCAATGCACAGCCTTAAGCTACCATCTTTCTTCTTGACGAACAGTACTGGAGCACCCCATGGCGATACACTGGGTCGTATAAAACCTTTCTCCAATAGCTCCTCAATTTGCTTCTTCAGTTCCATCATTTCGTTGGGAGCCATTCTGTATGGGGCTTTTGATACTGGTCCAGCTCCAGGTACAATGTCGATCGCAAACTCCACTTCACGCTCCGAAGGCAATCCCTGAATCTCCTTTGGAAAGACTTCAGGAAATTCATTGACTACAGGAACCTCCTCGATGCCTTCCTCCACTTCTGTTTGAACAGAAAAGAATACCACATATCCCTGACATCCTTTCCGTAGACATTTTTCTACCTGAGCCTCTGTCACGAAGTTCAGTTGTACTTCTAAGCTCCGATCAGTGATCTTTGGACCAAGAACTAGGGTCTTGTTTCTGCAGTCCAACATCACATTATTGGAGGATAACCAATTTAAACCGAGTATGACTTCAATCTCCTGGAAAGGCATACAGATTAGGTCCAGGGTGGTACTACAGTGCTCATAACGCACCACACTATTTAGACAGGCATCAGATGTGATCACCCTAGCGTTGGTGGGGGTTTTCACCTATATATCATAACATAACTTGCTTATCAGAAGGCCTAGGCATTTAGCACATTCATAAGATATAAAGGAATGACTTGCACCCGAATCAAATAGGGCAGTCACAACATGATCATTGAGATGGATTGTACCTTGGATCATCTCAGATGATCGCTGAGCATCCTCTCTAGTGAGTGCAAACACTCGTCCCACCGTCCTTGGCCTTGGATCAGTTATAGCTTGAGGACATTCTCTGGAAAAATGTCCGGGCTTTCCGCAGGTGTAGCATACATTCTGACCCATCAAACATGGTCTGTCACCATGATTCTTTCCACACTTTTCACATACTGGGGCCTTCGGATCCCTGTTATTGGATCTTCCGTGAAAATTTCCCCTATTAGGCCTCTTGGTCTGCCACGGGCGCTTTCTTTTCTTATAGCCGCTCCCACTGGCCGCTTCTTGATTCCGTTCGGCCTTATCAGGAGTCGCTTGATCTTTACTCCCAGATCTGGACAGCATTCTATGATTCATGCTGTTCTCAACGATTCGACATGCTTCCACAGCCTTATTGAACTGGCTGTATTGTTGGGGAGTTAACTTCTCCTTTAACATAGAATTCAGCCCTCGAATCATTCTTTCTGTCATCCAGCGTTCGTCATCCACTTGGCGTAGGTAAGTTGAATATTGAGATAGCCGGATGAACTTGGCCAAATATTCATCAAAAGCTTCTTTTTCTCCTTGCCTTAGCACAAGGAATTCAGCCTCCCTTTCATCTCTGACAGATTGAGGGAAATATTTCTCATAAAATTCCTCAAGAAATACTTCCCAGGTAACTGGAATATCTCTTGCTTGGAGAAGTAATTCTGTATTCTTCCACCATCTATCTGCATCCTTTTCCAATTGATAGATGGCCATTTGGGCCTTGGTTTCAGTCGGGCAGTCGAGGACCTTAAAGATCTTCTCTAATCTGCTGACCCAATTTTCTGCTACATGTACTTCAAATGTCCCTTCGAATATGGGAGGATTGTGTTTGCAAAATCGCACCATCCATTGTTGGATGCCAACTGCCTCCTCCCTTGATTCAACCCTTCTCTGGGGCTGTTCTGCCTGCTGTGGTACTTCTTCAGGTTCTCTACTAGTTACTCCTAAAGGCTCTAGCGGTCTTAAATTATTTACAGCTGCTGCTACTGCCGCGGCTATGGCAGCATCTCTGTCTTGTTCATTTCGTGCTTGAGCAGCTCTCATTTCTTCTATCATTTTTTGTTGCTGTTCTAATCGTTCTAGAATCATTTGATTAAGGTTTCCAGCCTCTCGGGGTTCCTCAGCTAGAATAGTTCTCCTTGTTCGTACCATTTTGTTATACTTAAAAACAGAAGGAAATACAATAAATTTCATTTCACACATAATATACATACAGAATATATGTACATATCACAGTACCATTCTAGTCTTTTATACTCTAATTTTCTTAAACTTTATTCTAATGTATTCTTCTACTAGGTATATCCAGTCGGATATGGTACAATATGATTCTCTATCAAAATACTGGTCTAACTCCGATCTCCAGGTAGGAGTCTTCGGCAATACGTCATTCATAATTTCTAGCCAAAACCCCATGGTTAACACATTTGAATCCCAGGCTTGATATATGGCTTTCACCCTTGTAATAAACTCCTGGTAGACCGAATAATCTTGATCTATATTTTCGAACAGGGTCTGCCTCAACTCGTATAGTTGTCGGGCTAATGCTACCGAGCTCTCAAGTTGCTCTCTACTCAGGTTCCTCCCTGGGACCATTCTTACGATTAAACCTCCCAAATACATTTCTACCAGAGTCACTTTGGGCCTACTGGAACCTGGCGCATTACTCTGAACACGTACTTGGCTGGACCCTGAACTGTCTGTTATATTCAAGGGTACCGCACATATGGAAATGGCAGGAATAGGGCCTTCTGTTATCATCACTTCCTGATCATCAATTGAAAAGTTTGATCCTATCGAGGAACTATCCTCCTCAGAATCACCAGCTACTGGAGGTGTCCAGAGGTCAGAATCATTGCTTACTATCTCTTCTTCTGAACTATCTGAACTAGAGACCTCTGGTCTTAATTCCCATTGGTTTACCATAGTTTCAGACCCAAATCTATGTCTAGCCATCCTGCAAACACTACTTAGTGTCAATTATGACGGCTTTATCATGGTATATCTTTCTATAAATCATCTATTCAGAGCATTTCTTAAGCCAGAATCCTTTGCTCTGATACCAAAATGTCACATCCTTATATTTATACATCTTAGGGACCATTCAGTAGCACTTAAACGACTTTCAGGGTCATTGAAGTCTAAACACTTAATCTGGAATTTTATTCATATCGAGTACTGTTCACTGTGGCAAATTCCAGATGAGTGACCTGATTTTGAAAATTTATAACTAATTCTATAAAAATCGAAATGAAGTGGTTCAAATTGATACATGAAGCTAACTCAAATATATTTCAGGGAAAAATCATTGGTTGACCAATCCTTGACAAATTTCACGTGGGTCAACGTTTCAATCTTACTGTTCATCCAATGACTTTCTCCTGAATCCAGCATTCTGGTCCCAACTTTAACAATTTATATCTTTTCGTGTATACATCCAAATTAGACATTCTATATATCAAATTAAATCTTAGTATGTCTACTTTTTACTCTAAAAATTTCGTACATTAATTCAATCCTTTACTATTTTTAATGATTTATCAAACATGAATGGGTCTTCACGAGTTACTGTTCACTGAGCCTATTTTCAGCATTTAGTCTTTACATACTCAAGCATACAGCCAACACATATCAGTCATACAGGCCAGATAACAATTAATAAATAATCAACTGTTATATATTAGTGCATGATTAACTCCCTCATATTGTATTACATCCTTTTCTGTCTAAAAACCGGCAGCATAACTGCTGCAATTCTTCTTTAGAAAGTAACTGATGTTGTACCGATTCGGTAATTCCCTTATGCGAACTACCATTCTACGTAGTACCCAGGAAAGACTGGATGAACCTGCTGGGTCCACTCACTTCCAGCCTCCTTAGACAGCACTACGTACACAGTACGTATCAGTTCCTTTCTTTGTTCCGTCTTCGTTGTCGGAATTTCGGCAGCCTACCGGCGTCTCTTAAGATTTCCAAATTTTATTTTGACAGAACCTCCCCTGTAATGTTATGTTTGGGAATGAGATTCAAAAGAATCCCAGTAACAACAATCATAACAAAATATGTAATGCAAAGTGACGGTGCTTGCTTGTGACTGTGTATAGATAAGTATGCTGCATGCTTCCATATTCAATAACATATGATCATAGCATTGGAATAGAGCTTCAAGCATAACATATAGGACAACAATCAACCAAACAAAACAACACATCACAAAGACATTACATAAGAGCTAGGATTAGTTATTACCTCAAAAGCAGAGCTTTAGAACTTCCTTACTACTTCCAACTCCACCAGAACTTCCTTTCTTTCTTTCTTTCTCCTTCTCTCTCTTCTTTCTCTCTCTTTTCTTGCCAAAAACGTGGGATGCATAAAATGGGAGGGGAAGGGGGTATTTATAGCTTTAATGGATGGCATTCTTGTAATTTTGAAGCCATCTGAACATGTGGTCCTGGTTTTTCCTGGAATTTCCTATTTTCTTT
The DNA here is from genome assembly GCA_037074615.1 of Leucaena leucocephala. Classification (NCBI taxonomy): domain Eukaryota; kingdom Viridiplantae; phylum Streptophyta; class Magnoliopsida; order Fabales; family Fabaceae; genus Leucaena; species Leucaena leucocephala. The sequence continues at coordinate 5,808,879 of CM073528.1, forward strand.
AATTCTTTTTACTGCATCACCCTGGACACCTCATGGGACACCTCATAGGACACCTCACCACCCATATTCTTCATGTGACGAAATTTGGAGGTTCTGGAAGCTTTCCGGTCCAATCTGGTACCGGCCCGGTCCATCGCCTCAAAAAACGTGCCGTTTTCTGAATCTGATGTTTCTGAAGATCCTTTTTATGTCTACTGACCTCACATTTAGTATCTAGACCCTTTATATCATTAACTTTTTAATACTGGGTCCAGACTCAATTACAGATCCCCTGCGAAATGACCAAAATGCCCTTGGTGCCCTATCTTGTCCTATTTTAATCCCTAAGGGCAAAATCGTCATTTCACACCTTTCTGGACCCGGTCAAAGCTTATACTGGCTCTAGTCAACCTTATTTAGACATGTCTTTGTAAGGAATTGGAAGACACGCAGCGGAAATAAACTTTAAAATTTTCCATTCCTTGCCAGGATCTGCCGTATGTGTTTAAGTCAAGTGGAAAGAATCATTACCCTTAGTGTTGCTCAGCGAATTTCACAGCTTCTCTACGTGGGTGGTGATCTCTTTCTGATCGCAAGAAATCGACGGAGTGTTCCTCAGCGACCTTCACAGATTCTCTCCGCGGACGGTGGTCTCTTTCCGATCACAAGAAGTCGACGCCTCAGGTCGGCTTCCTCTACTGGTATCCACACGAACAGCGTTCCAATCACGAACGACGTGCTAGCGTCTCCTGTCCCTCCAAGGCTTTCACAAGTCTCCGTCTCTATTTCGGCAGTTTCTTGTCTGCAAACCTTTTGCAGATTCCGTTCGGCCTTTTGTGTTCTGTGTTATTTTCAAACGTAGCTCCTCCAATCAGATATAAAGGATGCTATGCGTTTTTTTTTTTTACACTTGACCTAATTGGATTTTGGAGTTAATCTTATATTAATTCCGAATTGATACAATATCATATATTGTATAATTTTATAAGAAACTAATTAAATAAAATAATATTAAATCCGTCCCACAGATTTAATTACTTATTTATTTAACTTTAAATAAAGATGAGACTGAGTTATATTTGATTTATTCCCATAAATCAAATTTGAGATATCCTATCAATTTAAATTTCGAATTTCAAACGTGATAGAGATTTAATTTATCCTTATAAATTAAATCTTATAAATATCTCTTATATGAGATATCCTATCAATTTGAATTTCGAATTTCAAACGTGATAGAGATTTAATTTATCCTTATAAATTAAATCTTATAAATATCTCTTATATGAGATATCCTATCAATTTGAATTTCGAATTTCAAACGTGATAGAGATTTAATTTATCCTTATAAATTAAATCTTATAAATATCTCTTATATGAGATATCCTATCAATTTGAATTTCGAATTCAAACGTGATAGGGATTTAATTTATCCTTATAAATTAAATCTCATATATCTCATATATATAATATATATATATATATATACGAATTTATATATATACGAATATAAATAAATATATATACATTCACCTGGATCTTTCATTGAATCTGGACATGTCTTAGATTCAATGAATCTGGACATCATAGCTCGTGTTGGGCTATTTTGTGTGCGACCCTGTAGGCCCATATGAAGTTGGCAGTGGGCCATTTGCTATACTAGCCCACAAGTCGCAAGCGGTCTCTAGCAAGACATAACAACTACCCAAATCATATGAGGATCGATAAACGATGTAACCTTTTATACAACCATATCATGTCCCTTCTGTCACGCGATATTTTGGTCATGGATGAGGCATGGATAATGTCATCCTCCTATTCCCGACCGTTACTTTCTCGATCCCTGAGTAGTCTGACTATAGAAATGGAACTACCTTTCCATTACAGTATGGCCATACATTTCTCAGACTCACTCATCGAGGGGCCCAGTAATATCTCTCCACGAATGTGAGGGACAAATTCCATCTTGACCATTCACATTCCTCCGCATGAAAAAACCACTAAGCCCGAACATAGTCTTTATGATCACTCGGTCAAAAGTGACTTTTGACTAGGTCAAAGCTGAGCGTTTTGTCATGTAGGAATCCATGATGATCTCAGGTCAAAGGGCATATTGACATGGTTTGTATATGAGAGAAGCTTATGACGTTACCCATGCAGTTCTCTCATAGCGGGTCGGTCCAACACCCTGTACTCTTACATGTGCTTATGACTTTGATTTATATCTCTATACATCTTCAAAGTCATACTAGTCTTATTTCATCTGTGCTCCCACATAGATGATCGACCAGGGACATTTAGGATAATATCATGAATTATCCAAGGATGGTCATCATAGTAAACATGCAAATAATATGATAACTTAATTAATAAATTCATAAATCAATAATGTTCATAAGACAATGATTGGCCCCTAGGGCACGATTTCCAACAGTCTTGACCTCTGGGTCTGTCCAAAATGACCAGAATACCCTATATTCATCTGCTGCCCTTTTTGTACAACATAGGCGCATTTTCGTAATTTCGCACTTTTCCGGGGTTCTGCTGGACACTGGCCCACCTATCAGTCCAAGAGTCTTATTGGGCCTCTAATGGCGCCATTTTCGGGCTTCCTGGGTCCATTACCTGTATGGCACGCATTACGAGGAATTTTCCTTTAACACAATTCATTGAATATTTTAACTATTATTTACCGAGTATATACCTTTTCCGGTCACCGGCTCTTTTTCCCAGATATAGTGTCCTACTGTGTTCAGGCATCCTTGGGGGTTATAACGGTCATCTGACCGAAGTCATCCGATCGCATTCAGCCTCTTTAAAAATACCGATAAATCTCCTACCCGGATCCCCGGAGGCCTCACACTCCGTCTGGATTTTTTTATTTTGTGAATAACTTTTCCTACAGACCTCCTATCGGTATCCTGTCAGTTTCCCGACATTCTCCCATAAAGGCGCATCATCCTGTATTTTCCCACTTATATCTGAAATCTAGGGTATCCGGTATAAATTTTTATAACTTTTGGACGATCAGTCCATTTCTGGCTATCTGGAGTCTTCAAAAATTCCGGTATTAGGCTTGGTTACCCGGCGTCACCTGCCCTACCTTCTGGTAGAATCTGGGACTGAAATGCTGTCGGGCAGTGCAAACCACTTCTGGCCTATTTTCTTTAATTATACTTCAGCCCCAGGGAACTTTTCCTTCTTTATAATTAAGTCCCTTAATTTGGCTAAAATTACACTTTAAGACCCCATATTTTTGTCTACCTTTCATTCCTAACTTTAAACTTTCCATAATTGCATTTAGGTCCCTTAATTTCCTTTCTTTTGCAATTTAATCCTTTTCTTTACATAAAGGTACACATGTTTTTTCCTGAAACAGAGCTCATATATTCCGTTTAATCTGTACATAGGAACCAGTACAGAAGATTAAGGATATTACACTAACCTCACTGAAGTTTATTAGTTAGAGGTTTAGCATAGCATGCAGGCAAGCCAAACAGTACGAGACACTTATATATAGAAGATCAGTTTAAGAAACTGTTCAAAAATAGATCCTCCGTATGATAACCAGGTGTTCTAGGTTATGAAATATTTATTTAGCCAGTCTTTACTAAACAGAATAATAAGAAGCTAGAATGAGACTTGCCTAAAGAATGAGCCTAATACATGGCTTAACGTTAAAGACATGATGGTTAATAGATAAAAAGTTAAAGTTCCCAAAACAGAGAGATACTATCATGTAGAGATAGTAACCTAGCAGACCTAGGGTTAAGCACCCTAGAGAACAAAAGTAATAGTACTAGATGATGAATGAGATTCAAGTGACTTAAGTTAGTCAGGATCAAGAAAAAGTTAGAAAGGAACCGTAGTCTAGCCCAGAGCTGACTGAGACTGACATACAGAAGAGTTAAGAGATAGTAGAGAGATACAAAAGTTACTCCATAGAGATAGAAATTGATCCGCTCACCTGAGAAGTTTTTCTCAAAGAGTTTACAAGAAGCATTCCTCTCAGTTATATAGATATCAGCATGAGGCTAAGGGTTAAAGTAGGGAAAGAGAACCCTTTAATGAATACTTAACCGATTTCATCCACATGAACCATGAGAGTTGAATGACTGAGAAGTTAGTTCACGGATTATATTTCGTGTTACAAAGAGAGTTTTTCTCAGGTAGTTATAGAATTTCAACAGAGCGATAGATGTATGCAAGATAAGAAAAATAAGCTTATAATGTTTAAAGAAAGAAAGGTAGCCACATTTTCAAAGATAAAGTGACTCCCCTATTCCTTATGTAAGAAAGAATAAAGAAGGGTTGAGTCTATACCCTAATAAGAGGGTAACGTGATAGCCTAAGTTAGATGAATAGTTACTTTAGGATCTGATAATGTTCTAACCAGATAGATAGTCTGACAGATAATATGACAGAGGAAAGAATGCTTTAAAGTTTACCTAGTTAATTGTTTAATTACGATGTGAGTATGAGGGATGGCTGAGCAAATTATGTGATATGGCTTATATTGCCATAAGTTATGATGAATAGTTGCATCTCCTTGCAGTTGTCATATGATGACATGCATGTTAGAGGATGCTTAAATGATTGCATCTCCTTGCATATTATGCATGTTATAGTATGCTATGATGAATGAACACTCTCCTTTTGCGTTACATACAGGGTAGAGTAGATATGATGATAAAGTTTTGAAAAAAAAATATTGCTCCCATGCCATACGACATGCAATTAGATAATTTAACTTGATAATGATAAAGCAATAAATGAGATTAGAGATGCAGGTTAATAGTGAATCTATAGATAGATAATTATAGTACTATGGACATATCCCTTCAGCATAAATAAGATACATGAATGATGTACCATGAACATGAAATGAAATGAGACGCAGTTATGAAAGATGATGTAGCTCTAAGAGGGAGCAACGTCTATGCAATAGGAATTAACATTCTCGCAATAGAGCTATTGCTCATGCGATAGAGTCAGATTTTGAAACATCTTTACTTTTATATATTTTAGGGACCACTTAGTAGTATTTAGAACCACTTACAAGACCTTGGAAGTCCATTAGCCAAATCTAGAATTTTACTCTTTCTCGGGTTACTGTTCATATAGTATTCCAGATTATGCAACAAACTTAAAAAAATCATAATTAATTCTAGTAAAATCAAAATAAAGTGGTTTAAAAAGATACATGAAGACAACATCTTGAAATTTAAGGAAAAATAATATCCAGACCAAATGATTAACCAATTAATACAGTTTATTCGTCAAATTTTACTGTTCATTTGGTCAAAAATTCTGAAGATAGATTCTGGTCCCTTAATTTGGAAATTCATTTCTCTTGTTATACATATCCAAATGAAACGTTATACCTGTGTACTTAAATCTCTAGATGTGTGCTACACGTTCATAAAATTTTGTGAAATAATTCCTTCATTTACTAGGTCAAACTGAAGCTACAACAAAACTGCTTTAGGACCTACGTTTTTACCATTTCAGTTTCTTTTCTTTCACTTTTAATAATTGTTCCAGCATGTATAAGCCATCAAATAAGATTCTCAATATTAATATACATCATGTACATATGCTATAATTATTACAAATAGTTTCATCATATAAATAGACACGTTACATGGCATTTATATGCATGGATAATTCGTAGCATATACTAAGATCTCAATTACTTCCATTCCTTTCTTCCATTCTTTAACTCTTCTCCATGTATACCTTTTCCATCATGTTTGACCTAAATTGACTGGTTATGGGAGAGTGAGATTCTAGGGAATCTCAGTAGCAAATATGACCACTTAAATATGCAAGATGGATGCTAATGCATGATATGTAATTTCATTAAACTTTCTTTTATTAGTGACATGCCATCATGCTATATACTTTTACATAAAGTGCATGGCCATGGAAAACATGTTATTCACAATACATTCAACATTATTTATCATGTCACAACATCATTCAAATATCATATACATGTCAACACATAAGTATACCACATCAAGCACATAAAAAGTTAAGTTCACTACCTTGCACTTAAGCTTTCCTCTTGATCTTTTGCACTTGCTCCTTAGCTTTCCAACCATGAAGCCTTTATGTCAATCACTTTCCAATATCTTCTTAGATGTTTCAATGTCCTGAACATATTCATATTCATCACATAATTCATTAGGACTCATGAACTCCAACCTTGTCTAAGACTAACTTTGTTACACTCTTTATTATCATAACTTTCTCTAATCTTCACTAATCAACTTGGCTCTTGAACCAATTGATGTCTTGAATTTAACCTATATAATTTCAACTTTTAAATCCATTTATGAGCTTAGAATCATGAAATTTCAGCTCCTTCAAGGCCTGATGAATAGAACCAAACACATGCACACAATTCTTTCAAAAATTCGCATTTTGATTGTAATGCTTCCCATACTTATTTCTCCACTTTACTCCACACAACTTTTCATTTTAAAACCATTGGAAGCATCAAAATCATAAAATTCCAATCACTATTCATGCAAGTGAACAATAATAGAGAAGAATTTCAAAAACTACAATATTGAGATTTTAATGTTTCCAAGGTTCAAAACATTTCCAATCCTACACAAAATCATCATATAAATTCATTGGAAGCATTAAATCATTGAAATTCTATTTTCTTCCATCATGAATAGTGCATACCAAACAGGTTCACCCATGGCAAAGTCAAGAATATCAACTTGATTCAACAACCAATTACTTAACTAGCTTGTTTAAGCTTCAATCATATGTCTCTAACTTTAATTTCTTATTTTCCCTTTCATCTAAGGTTTTTGGGTAGCACAACACCTTAGATAAAATTCAACCTTTCTCCCCCTAAGTTCAAGCTCCTAAATCAAAGGAAAATAAGCTAGGAGAGATTGCTTACCTTTAATCTTTAGCTTGCTTGAACTTTGGTACCTTGAATCTTCTTTATCTTGGCTTGAGTTTCCATTTTGCAAGAATTTCACCAAGGTTCATGAGGCCATGGTTTAGAACCAGATTTGAGGGGGTATTTATAGAAAATTTCGTGGAAAATTAATGGCCAAGATTACTTTGTGCACTATTTGATCTAAAGGCTCATATTTAATCTTGGATTTAACTTTTTTAAAAAGGAAATTTATGACATCATCTATGACATCACAAGGGACCACTCATGGGACACATCATGGGGTATGTGGTGAAATTCTCATGGGGAGGAAGCTTCTGGAGAAATTCCAGTCTAATATGATACCGGCTCGGTCCGATTCCCAAAAAATTAGACTATTTTCTGTTCCTAATTTTTATAATATTCTAGGATATGTATTATGTCCTGGAAATCAATGTCTAGGTTTCTCATACCATTGAAATTTTTGTACTGGCCCACAATTTAATTACAGATCCCTTGGGAAATGAATGAAATACCCTTGGTGTCCTTTCTTGCATTATATTGACCCTAAGGGTAAAATTGTCTTTTCACCCCTCTTTGTACTATCTCAGGGTGTATACTGTCTCTAACTAATCATCTTTATATTACACTACATGTTTTTAGCCTATTCCAGATGACCAAAATGCCCTCCATCCATCTCTAGTACACTCTGGCTATATATGGGCATTTTCGTAATTTCACATTTTTTTGGACATTAGTTCCTTCTACTGATGAACTGGTACATTAGGTTTTGGGCCCTTCTTAGCATCATCATGGGCCTATATATGAGGTCATCTGATCTCAATCTATCCAGGCTTATATACTGCCAAATCCCATAATCGGATCACGGGTGTTCTCAAACTTCTGTCAAAATTCACTTATATGGGAATAACTTTTTATACAGAACTCCTTCTGGGGTTCTATCAAATCCATGACATATGACACTATAGGGCACACTTTCCTGTAATTCTTCCATATATATCTTAAGTCTATGAAATCTGATAAAATTTCATATAACTTTCAGATTATCAAATAAATATCTACTGTCTAGAGCCTTAATAAAATTTATGTATCATGCTAGATTAATCAGCATATCTTCCTCTATTTACTGATGGAATGTGGGACTGAAATACTTCTGAGCAGTTCTAAGCCTCTTCGACTGAACTTTCTGAAAGGAATTGGAAGACACGCAGCGGAAATTAACTTAAAAATTTTTTCATTCCTTGTCAGGATCTACCATATGTGTTTAAGTCAAGTGGGAAGAAGCATTACCCTCAATGTTCCTCTGCGACTTCCACAACTCCTCTCTACGGCTGGTGATCTCCTTTCGATTGCAAGAAGTTGACGGAGTGTTCCTCAGCGACCTCCACATCTTCTCTCCGCGGCTCGTGCTCTCTTTCTGATCGCAAGAAGTCGACGCCTTAGGTCAGCTCCCTCTACTGGTATCCACACAAATATCGTTCTAACCATAAACGACGTGCTAGCGTCTCCTGTCTCTCCAAGGCTTTCTCAACAATTCGTCCTCTCCGTCTCTATTTCAGCAGTTTCTTATCTACAAACCTTTTGCAGATTCCCTTCGGCCTTTTATGTTATGTGTGTTCTAAAACGTAGCTCCTAAAATCAGATATATAGGATGCTCTGCGTTTTTCAGAACCGAATTGGATTTTTAGAATTAATCTATATTAAATCCAAAATTAATACAATATCATATATTGTATAATTTGATAAGAAACTAATTAAATAAATAATATTTATATTAAATCCGTACCACAGATTTAATTCATCTATTTATTTAATTTAAAATAAAGATAAGACGGGACTATATTTGATTTATTCTCATAAATCAAATTTGAGATATTATGTCAATTTGAATTTCAAATTCAAACGTGATACAGATTTAATTTATCCTTATAAATTAAATCTTGTAAATATCTCTTCTATATAATGTATATATACGAATTTATATATATATATACCAATATAAATATAAATAAATATATACATTTACCTTGGATCATTCATTGAATCTGGACACGTCTTAGATTCAATGAATCTGGACATCATAGCTCGTGTTGGGCTATTTTGTGTGCGACCCTGTAGGCCCATATGAAGTTGACAGTGGGCCATTTGCTATACTGGCCCACAAGTCACAAGCGATCTCTAGCAAGACATAACGACTACCCAAATCATATGAGGATCGATAAACCATGTAACCTTTTATACAACCATATCATGTCCCTTCTGTCACGCGATATTTTGGTCATGGATGAGGCATGGATAATGTCATCCTCCTATTCCTGACCGTTACTTTCTTGATCCCTGAGTAGTCTGACTATAGAAATAGAACTACCTTTCCATTACAGTATGGTCATACGTTTCTCAGACTCACTCATCGAGGGGCCCAGTAATATCTCTCTATGAATGTGAGGGACAAATTCCATCTTGACCATTCACATTCCTCCGCATGAAAATCTACTAAGCCTGAACATAGTCTTTATGATCACTCGGTCAAAAGTGACTTTTGACTAGGTCAAAGCTGAGCGTTTGTCATGCAGGAATCCATGATGATCTTAGGTCAAAGGGCATAATGACATGGTTTGTATATGAGAGAAACTTATGACGTAACCCATGCAGCTCTCTCATAGCGGGTCGGTCCAACACCTTGTACTCTTACATATGCCTATGACTTTGATTTATATCTCTATACATTTTCAAAGTCATACTGGCCTTATTTCATCTCTGCTCCCCCATAGATGACCGACCAGGGACATTTAGGATAAGATCATGAATTATCCAAGGATGGTCATCACAATAAACATGCAAATAATATGATAACACAATTAATAAATTCATAAATCAATAATGTTCATAAGACAATGATTGGTCGCTAGGGCACATTTTCCAACACTTTCTATAATTATAATTTTGCCCTTGAACTTTTTACATAATTACATTTAAGTCCCTTAACTTTTAGAAATTACCACTTTTGGCCTAACTTTTATTTCTACTTCAACTTTTTGCCTTCAACCTTTTCTAATTTACGTTTTAGTCATTTTCTTTCTTCAAGACTCATCTAACCTTTAGCATTTCTTCTGATCTTCATCATAATCCTTTCTAAACCTCTTTCCACTATCAGCATTATACAAATATAGAAAAATTAGGATATGACAGATTGCTCTTGAGATAAAGCTAAGAGAATAGACAGTATAACCCATGTAGAGTAATGTCAACCAGGTGAAATGAACAGATTATGATAGATATGTACATGATAGAGCCTGTGTAGCTCTCTGTAGTAATGGACATAGTAAAGTTATGAAAGATGAGAATAATATGTGAAATTCCTTATTCATAGAGGAAATGAGTAAAGTCCTAATAGATAATATTGGCTTCTGTGGTGATTTTTGGGGGAATTATCTGTTGAGTTAACAACTATATAGAAGTGGCTAACCTTGTAACTTAGTCCATTAGTTTAGGTCTTCTAGAGATGAGAATACAGTATAATGGAATCGTAGTAGATTATGGAAGATTACAGTTAGATCCTAGTATGGTTCACAAAGAATAGAATTCCAGGGTTACAGTTAGATCCTGAAGAGGCTTACAGCTAACCGCAGTAGATCCCAAGGGTCACAGTAGACCTTGCCTAGAGAAAGAAAGTATTAAGCCATAAGTACAGTATTTCTTTAGAAGGATGAATACCAAGGAAAAGGTTAAGGTAAAGAAGCTTCACAAGTTGGTTAACTTATAACAGAAAGAGTACCCATGATAGATATGTGCATGATAGAGCCTGTGTAGCTCTCTGCAGTAATAGACATAGTAAATTTATGAAAGATGAGAATAATATGTGAAATTCTTGAGTGATAGAGGAAATGAGTAAAGTCTTAATAGATAATATTGGCTTCTGTGGTGATTTTTGGGGGAATTATTTGTTGAGTTAACAACTATGTGGAAGTGGCTAACCTTGTAACTTGGTCCATTAGTTTAGGTCTTCCAGAGATGAGAATACAGTATAATGGAATCGTAGTAGATTATGGAAGATTACAGTTAGATCCTAGTATGGTTCACAAAGAATAGAATTCCAGGGTTACAGTTAGATCCTGAAGAGGCTTACGGCTGATCGCAGTAGATCCTGAGGGTCATAGTAGACCTAGCCTAGAGAAAGAAAGTATTGAGCCATAAGTACAATATTTCTTTAGAAAGATGAATACCAAGGAAAAGGTTAAGGTAAAGAAGCTTCACAAGTTGGTTAACTTATAACAGAATGAGTACCCATGATGTTAATTTTAGATAACCTTATTACTATTATGGACAGAACTCATAATCTTCTTACACGCAACATGAACTAAGTAATCAAAGTTAAAGTTGTTAATCCTGACTACCAAGAATTTATGAGAATATCTCATAAGATATGAGAATAGATCAAATAAGAATAAAGAGATCCTTACAATGAGATTACAAAGAACAAGAATAAGAGATAAATAGATCATCCAGATGAGGATAAAGAGATTAGAAGGACATATAGACCCAAGAAAGATAGTATGAGAAGGGTCAAAGATAGTAAAGTACCAAGGTTAGAGCTTGTTAGCACTAGTGCTTCAGATTTTTATCTGCACTTTTTAGTTAAGTGTGCTCAGGTAATAGTAGCCCAATGATGGGTGACCCCCTGGGAAGTGATAAAAGGGGTGTAAATGCCACAGAAATTTGGCATATACATAGAGTTATGTAAAATGATAAAAAGAGCTATGAAAAATTAGAAAGGGTTATGAATAGTAAGAGACTAGAACCCTTATGTCAAGTCCAAATAAGATGATTTGAAAGGAAATATTTAGAAGAGTTTTCTCAAAAGCTAGCAACGTTATAAGTTAAAGAGAATGTTTGACTTATGGTATATCAAGATAAGTCATGAAAAGGTGAGATAGACAATGATATAGATAGATTTGGCCAGATATGCCATGATACAATATTAAAAGTACATAGTGAGACACGTTATGAGAAATATGTATCAAGAAGTACAATACAAAGTGGCTTTATAACTAGCTTTATAAACAGATAGAGAGGCTCCCTTTTTGGAAGGGATAAGATGTTTGAATGTGATGTTACAGATAAAATAGCAAGTGAGAGCTTTCACTCCTTGCATGAAATGTCAGGCATTATGTTATGTTTATAAAATATGCTAAAGCTCCAAATATTATAGCAATGCAAGCTCTATTTGATAGAGCTATGCAAGCTCTGAGTGTTAGAGATGTGCATATGAAGAAAAGGAATGCTTGAGCTCCAATGTTAGAGCTTTGCATTCATGGGCAAGTATATAGTCCTGCAACATGTTGACCAGGCATTATGCATGTTAGAGTATATGCTCCTATGTGCTCTTATCTAGCACTAAAGTAAAGAAAGAAAGAATAATGACATAAGTCCTCTCTATGTATTATAATGAATTATCAAAGATGATAAGAAGAAACGATGTACGATGATATAAAAATGAGATATAAAGCTTTGTGGATGTTAAGAAAATTCCGCTAGATACTCAGAGAAATAATAAGTGATACGTGTTAAAGCTATGATGAGTAGTTGATGAAAACTCGAAAATATAGCAGTATTCGAAAGAGTTTTATATGAAAGAATTGGACACTACTTACAAGTCCAGTATAGTGAGAAGTCCATATGCAAATAGATGCATAGCAAGTAAGCAAGTAATAGAATGGAGTAGAGTTGAACTCTGATTTAGTTAATTCAAAATAGAAGAATAATCACAGCAAATATATGAAAATCTGCGGATATAGAAACTACTCCACTAAGACGTCAAGATAGAAGATAAGAGATAGATACCCCAAATCCTTAGTCATAAAGTGGGAAAAAGATATATATATATATATATATATATATATAAGATAATTGACTGAGGTGCTAAGTAAATTTTGAGGATAAAATTTATTTTAAGGGGTAGAAATGTCACATCCTACTTTTTCCCTGTTTTTATAATACTGATAGTGAAAAGAAGTTTGGGAAGGATTGTGAAGATGAATAGAAAGGAAAAACAATGATTAGACAAAGGTATAAAGATGAGGGACTAAAATGAAAAGTTTAAAAGTTCTATGGTGAAAAATAAAAGTAGAAATAAACTTTGAGCCATTAAGTGTAATTATGAGAAGTTGAGGGCCTAAAGTGTAATTTTTAAAAGTTCAGGACAAAATGATAATTATTGAAAGTTGAACCAGAAAAGGCCAAAAAATGCTTAGAATCAGATTAGTCCCAAATTTTTCAGTAAATAGGGAAAATTATTCTATCAGTTTGACGCAACACATAATTCAGATGAGAGGTCCCAAAAAATTTATATTAATTTCTGAAGAAAGGGAAATTAATACAGTATCCTCTGGACCTCAAAATCAGATGAAATTTGGCAGTAAATTCCTATAATTAATATAAAAATTTATGAAAATGACAGATCTTAAAAAGGAGTTATATAAAATTTATTATGGAATTTATAGTGGATTTAAACTCCCGATAAATATGTTTCAGGGGAATTTATCGAGAGTTTAGCCCATAGAGATAGTAGACCATGTAGAGGCCCTAATCTGGCATCTTATAGGGATAAGTATGTGGGCCAGGGTTAATAAAGATCGAGAAAAATATAAAATTATGAAAATGCCACTGAGAATGCTACTATGTTGTGTCATTGAGTCAGAGTAAGAGTCAGATGGAGGGCATTTTGGTTATTTGACTAAGGTTAGATGGTCAAAAAGAGTTCCCAGAATAGTTGACAAAGGTCAGGGAATACTTTGATGAGGTATGAAAAGACGATAATGCCCTTAAGATATTAAAGTAAATAAAGAAGAACCAAGGGACATTTTGGTAAATTGCCAAGGGATTTGTATTTTAGTTTAGGCCCAGTCTAAGAATGTCAATGGTAGGAAGAATCTGGATATTGAATTTAAGGTTAGAAAGCATATTATGGAATCTCAGAAAAATTAAAATTATAAAATAGTATGGTTTTTAGGAAATCAGATTGGATCGGTATCGGATTGGACTAGAATTTTTCCAGAAGCTTCTTCCATTGGAAATTTTGCCACATGTCCTATGAAGTGTCCTTTGATGATGTCATAGTTAGCTTTTTGGAAAAGTTAAATCTAAGATTAAATGTGAGCCATGAGATCAAATAGTGCACAAAGTGATCTTGGCCATTGATTTTCCTGGAATTTGGCTATAAATCCCCATATTTCAGCTTGAAAACTGTGGAGCAAGAACCCTTGGGGAACCTCTTGCAAAATGAAAACTCAAACCAAGACAAAGAAGATTCAAGGTACCAAAGTTCAAGCAAGCTAGAGATTGAAGGTAAGCAATCTATACTAGCTTATTTTCCTTTGATTTGGGAGCCTGAACTTAGTATTTTTATGGAAGAAAGTTAAGTTTTCTCTAAGGTGTATATGTTGTTCAAAACCTTAGATGAAAGGAGAAAGAAGAAATTAAAGTTAGAGTTATATGATTGAAGCTTAAACAAGCTAGTTAGGTGATTAGTTGTTGAATCAAGTTGATATTCCTGACTCTGCCATAGTTGAACCATTTTGATTTTCACTGTTCATGATAGAAGAAAATGGAATTTCAATGATTTAATGCTTCCATTGAATTTATATGATGATTTTGTGTAGGATTGGATAGGTTTTGACCTTGGAAGCATTGGAATCCAAGTTGTAGTTTTTGAAGTTCTTCTCTATTCTATTCACTCGCATGAGCAGTAATTTGAATTTTATGATTTTGATGATTCCAATGGTTTTAAAATGAAGAATTGTGTGGGATAAGGTAGAGGAACAAGTATAGGAAGCATTGGAATCAATATAAGAATTTTTTGAAGAATTATGCATTTTTTTCAAATCTATTCAGAACTGTGCATAGGAGCTAGAATTTCATTATTCAAAGCTTATAAATGGATTCAAAAGAGGAAATTGTGTAGGGTAAAATTAAGACATCAATTAGTTCAAAGGCTAAGTCATTTAGTAAAGATCAAAGGAAGTTATGTTAGTTAAAGTAAGTTTAATGTCTAAGGAAGTTAGATTGTAATGGATGAATGATTATGTGATGTTAGGATTTGATTGTGGACTCCAAAGAGGCAGCCTCACATCAAAAAGAAGTGATAAGAAAAAGGCGAGATAAAGTGAAAGAGATTATGCAAGTGAAGGTAGTAAACTTATCCTAAACTTGTATATATTGAATGTTATGCTTGTTGTGCTATAGCTTTATTGAATTGTGTTGCATATGTGCTTATGATTGAAACTCTATTTCTATAATTACTTTGGCTAATTGTATTTCATATGTTACATGGAAGCATGCATATTACACAATGTTAACACTTTCACAAGCAAGCACAAGTATTTACATTAATGCATGCATTGTTTAGTACCATTTGCTACTGAGATTTTCCCAGAAATCTCACTCCCTCCGTGTAATCTCAATCCCATAGGTTTATTAATGATGAAAGAGGATGATGAAGCATGAAGAAAGGCGAGGGATTGGATAGTATACATGCTATGTGAAGAATTGTTATGTATAATGTTGTTATATGACAAGTTTGAGCCTCAATGTTCATGATGTAATAAAATAGTAAATGATGAGATGAATGTATAAAATTTTATAGACATTTAGTTAACATGTCAAGCTTCCTTTTGACACTAAGAACACCTTATTTTGATGTCTGTACTAAGAGAACGAATTTTCCAAAGTAAGGGACCAGAATCTATTTTCAGAATTTTTGACCAAATGAACAGTACTCTTTGATGATTAAACTCTATTAATTGGCTAATTATTTGGTCTGAAAATTATTTTTTCCTTAAATTCAAAGATGTTATCTTCACGTATCTTTTTTAACCGCTTCATTTTGATTTTTCTAGAATTAATTATGATTTTTTGAAGTTCGTCATCTAATCTGGAATATCATATGAACAGTCACTCGAGAAGAGTAAACTTCTAGATTTAGCTAATGGATTTCCAAAGTCTTGTAAGTGATTCTAAATGCTACTGAATGGTCCCTAATACGTATGAAAGTAAGGATGTTTCACTATCTATCCACTCTTTCAGAGAGCTAGATTAACCCTTTATTCCTTTTTTATCTTAGAGCAAAACCTTGGAATAAGAGGATTCAAGGTTGGGATTTGCTTCGTATATGTTTAAAGAGAGTGTGCACCAAAAGTGTAGTGTAACCTCAAGTTTAAGGTGGTTCTCAATAAGCCATTAAAATTGAGGTTATAAAGGCTACCAAGAGCCCATTGTAATATTGGTAAATAGTAGATTGAAAATATCAGTGAGAAGATGAGGACTGGACATAGGTTAAGGAAAGACCGAACGAGGATAAATCATTATGTGCCATTATATTCTTCTTCAACTATTTGATTTCCAGTAACTTATCTCAATTTCAAATCAAAGTTTCCAAACTATATTGTTTCATTCTTCATATCTTTAAAGAATTTTTCAAAAGTTTTTAAAAGTCCTCAATCACCCAATTCACTCCCTCTTAGATGATCCAACCTATTTATCTAGAACTAACATAACTTTGACCAATTCTTTTTCTTGGTCCATAGCTCCTAAAATTCATCTCATTGTTTCATAAATTCCTTCTTATTATAAGGAAATTCTCTAATTTTTCTTAGGTCAAAACTTGGCTAAAAAATATTCCTTTTTGAATTTCCTGAAAATGGTCTCCTTTTGGCATACATAAACTTTAAATATTTTTAAAGTCAATGTTCTCATTCTCAGGGATCAAACCAATTTTATGAATTCTTATAATTCCTCAAATAATTAATCTCAATATTTATCTAATTATTTGAGGCCACTTTGAATTTCAAATAAATGGATTTGGCTAAATATATCTTAATTAGCCAAAATTCCTTAAAATTCACTTTTGCAGTATTTTCATCATTTTTAACCTCAAATGGGCTTGAATGCCTCTTTTCCATATTTTAGGATTTTCCTAGAATTTTCTAGCATATTTTTCTTAATTACCCCTACTGGCCTTAAACTTTTCGCAATTACTATTTTGCCCATACTCTAGCTTAATCTCAAGAATCCACTCATTGAGGTCTTTACATAGCCTTTGACCTAAGTCTAACTACTTTAATTCTTAGCCCTTCACACTTCACTAGTCTCTAACTTTATTTATACCTTAGGCCCTAGAAAATTTTCAATTTGCAAATTAGACCCTGAAAGTTATTGGGCCTTTCTATCATATTTCTAGGACTTATGTTCAAAGGAGCTTAATTTTGGCTAATTTCTATACTTCTAGACCCAGAATTCAATATGTTACTATGTTATAGGCTACTATAGTTATAAAAGAGACACTCATTTGTTAAAATGATTAACTGTGAGATGAGAACCTTTTTACCTTAGCTTTAGGGGTTTCGATCAAAATAATTGTTTCCAGGGATTATAACTAGTACAACCCTGAGTTGGTTACTTATCAAGAAGCCATATTATTTAATTACATAACAAGATAAATGCATGAGAAAAGTGAGTAAATCATGAGGTTTGTTGAGAAATTCATTTGCAATAGAGTCAACAATGCAATAAAGTAAATATATTTTTGGTTTTTTATAATAGAGTTTAATGGAAATGGATTTGGATTGATGGAATAAAATTTCTCTTGGGAATTGAAATAAAAGGGTTTTCCTTTCTTAATTAAAAAATATTTGGGGTTTTTAAAAATAACTAATCTTTCTAAAAAAACCAAACCTTAACAATCATTAAGTCCATTGCTTTAATTAACAAAATCTATATAATTAAATCATTGTTAAGATCTCTTAATGTGTGATTATTGACCAGGCTTCCAAATATACCAAACCTTAATTATTAGTGAGTCTAATGTTCTAAACAATGAAATCTTCTCAGTTAAAAACATTGTTAAAGCCTCCTAGTGTGCAATTTAGAAATGATTGATGCAATTTGTTCCAAATACTAACATTAACATCAATAAAACTAAAGAAAACATATATAATCATATATTGAAGCAAAATCAACATCAACCAATCCAAATTACAATAAACCAAACCAACAATGATTAAAATCTCAATCAAAGTCTCAATACAAACAAAACCTAGATCTAGGAATCATAATTACAAAGAGAGAGTGGAAATGGTAAAGAAACTCCCCAATGAAGCACAAATGAGCTCTAGCCATCTTCAATCAATACCAAGAGCAAAGGAAGAGCTTAGCCACGCATTAGATATGGTGTTATAACCACTTCTCAATCAACATAACAACCACAGATGAAATGGAGGTGTGGAAGTAAAGAATGGCGAAGGAGATAAAGTGAGAGAAAGGTGGAGTCTTAAAGAGTGTTTAAGAGTGAATGTCATATCCTAATTTTTTCCTGTCTGTATAAAATTGATAGAGGAAAGAGTTTATAAAGGATTGTGATGATGATCAGAAGGAATGATAAAGTTTAGATGAGTCTTGAAGAAAGAAATGGACTAAACTGAAAAGTTTAAAAGTTCTATTGTGCAAAAATGAAAGTAGATATAAATTTTGGGCCATTTAGATAGGGTCAAACACGTCAAGGGATGTGTATGGATTAATAATTAGAGTTAGTACATAACCTGATAAGATGTAAAGTGGTATGAAATGACAATTATGCCTTTAGGGTTAATATAGTGCAAGATAGTGAACCAAGGGCATTTCAGTCATTTGCCAAGTGATCTGTAATTAAGTTTAGACCCAGTCCAAGAATGTCAATGGTAGGAAGAATCTGAATAATGGATTTAAGTTCAAAAAGCATATTGTGGAATCTCAGAAAAATTATAATCGGAAAACAGTATGGTTTTTGTGAAATCAGACTGAGTCGGTGCTGGATTGGACTAAAATTTTGTTAGATGCTTCCTCCCTTTTCAATTTTGTCACATGGGCTATGAGGTACCCTTTTGCGATATCATGGATGACTCATGTCATTGGCTTCAAGGGCAAGCTAATCCAAGATCAAATATGAGCCCTTAAATCAAATAGTGCACAGAGTGATCTTGGCAATTCATTTTCCATAGAATTTTTCTACAAATACACCCATTTTCTGCACAAAATTGTGGCCCTTGGAAACCTTGGGGAGGTGCTACTCAAATGAAGAGCCAAGCCAAGACAAATTAAGGTAAGTAATCTATCCTAGCTTCTTCCTTTAATTTGGGGGATTGAACTTAGGGTTTTCATGGAAGAAATATGAGGTTTCTCTAGGGTGTATATGCTATCCAAAAGCGCTATATTAAAGAAGAAAGTGAAATTAAAGTTAGAGTTATGTGATTGATGCTTAAACAATCTAGTTAGATGATTGGTTGTTGAATCAATTTGATACTTTTTGACTTTGCCAAGAAGGAGACCTTTCAGTCTTTACTATTCATGATAGAAGGATATAGAATTTCAATGATCTAATTCTTCCATTGAATTTATATGATGATTTTGTGTAGGATTGGATAGGTTTTGAACCTTGGAGGCATTAGAATTAAAAGTTGTAATTCTTAGAATTCTTCTCTGTTACTCTTCACACGTATGAACAGTAATTTAAATTTCATGATTTTGATGCTTCTAATGGTTTTAGAATGAAAAGTTGTGTGGGATAAAGTAGAGAAACAAATATTGGAAGTATTGGGATCAAAATGAGAATTTTTGGAAGAAAAAGGGTGATTTTTCAAATCTGTCCAATACAGTTTATAGGAGCTGGAATTTCATGATTCTAAGCTCATAGATGGATTCAAAAGATGAAATTGTGTAGGGTAAAGTTAAGACATCAATTGATTCAAAGGCCAAGTCTATTAGTAAAGATTAAGGAAACTTAATGTAGTTAAGTAAGCTCAATTTCAAGAGAGCTCGTTTGTAATGAATGGATGGTGATGTTAAGTTAGGAATTGATTGGTGTGCTCAAAAGAGGCAGTCACACATGAAGGATAAGTAAGAAGGAAAAGGCAAAGATAAAGATAAAGTAAAGGAAGGTCAAGCATGTGAGGTAGTAAACTTATCCTAAACTTGTATGTATTGAATGTTTTGCTTAATTGTTCTATGGCTATGTTAAATTGTGTTGCATATATGTTTATGATTGAAGCTCTATTTCTATAATTACTTTGGCCAATTGTATTTTATATTTTACATGGAAGCATGTACATTACATAATGTTATCACTTTCACAAGCAAGCACAAGTATTTACATTAATACATGCATTATTTAGTATCATTTACTACTGAGATTTTCCCAAAACTCTCAACCCCTCCATGTAATCCCATTCCCAACAGGTTCAAGAATGATGAAAGAGGATGAAGAAACATGAAGAGAAGTTAGGGATTGGATAGTATAAATGTTACATGAAGAATTGTTACATGTAATGATATTATATGACAAGTTTGAACAACAATGTTCATGATGTAAGGAAAAATAGTAAATGATGGAATAAATGTATAAAATTTTAGAAACATTTAGTTAAGATGTCAAGCTTCATTTTGACACCAAGAATGCCTATTTGATGTCTTTACAAAGAGAACAAGTTTTCCAAATTTAGGGACTAGAATATATTTTTAGAATTTTTGACCAAATAAATAGTAAACTTTGACGATTAAACTGTATGAATTGACTAAGTATTTAGTCAAGAAATTATTTTTTCCTTACATTTCAAGATGTTATCTTCACTTGAATTTTTGAAACACATCAATTATATTTTTTTAGAATTAATTATGATTTTCTGAAGTTTGTCGCTGAATCTGGAATACCATATAAATAATAACTCAAGACATACGAAAGTAAGGATGTTACATTTTGGTATTAGAGCAGAAGTTTCTGGCATAATATAAGATAGTCCCCATACCCTAACTCTAAGTAGTAAGTAATTTGTTAAGTTAGGATATTTATTGGGATAGTTAATATTGCTTATTTAAGTAACTCCTCTAGGAGTAGATATATGATTTTATAAAGTTAAGTCAGAGCCATTAGTTAATAATGGAGACCCCCAACCAGTAATGATATATGAAGATGGTGTACATCCAGACTTTCATCCTCCTTCAGATAGTGAAGAAAGTTCAGATGGTAGTATAGGGGACCAATCAAGGAGGTCTACAGTAGAATATCCCATAAATTTTTTTGTAGACTCAAACCTACAATCTGGAGGTTATGTAGAGATTCAGCCTGAAGTTGTGTTGTGTCATATGATGCTAAGTTTAGTGACTCTATACAGTATGAGTTTGTAGGAGTAACCTTAATGTAAGCCCTATTCTTCTGATGAGAGGACAAATTACGCCTGAGGAAGCTAAGTACTAGTACTAGATTACATGTAAACTAGATATTATTCCTCCTCCACCAGAGTTTGAGGATAGATTTGATACGAGTAACATAAAGCAACCCCTTAATCCAGAGTTCCAGTCACAGTCTATGATAGTCCCTTCCTATTCTCGTAGTCCAAGAATATATGATTGTATAGATAAAAATAAATGTGATGCGCTTATTCCTAGTCAACCCCAACCTTCTTTATTAAAGACAGATAATGTTGACTATATCAGTCTCAAGAAAGTTGTAGAGAGTGAATTACTCAGTCTAGGTGTAGGGATGGATAGAAGTAGAGATCAAGAGTAGTCAGTTTATCTATATTCTATCAATGTTGTAGTAGGGATAATAAACAGATATATAATAGAGGGCATTGACTTGAATCAGGTTTATATTCTAGAAGATTGGCATGAGATAGTAGTGAGCCAGATTTTATTTTATACTCCTACATGGCACACAGAGCTAAGTGAGTTTTTGGCAAATGATCCGCTAGTTGATAATTGGGGTGACATTTTTGTATGTAAAAGTATTTATAGTTCACTATTCCCTATAAAAGAATGTAAAAGAGATTAGGGGTATTGTAAATATGTAAATAGTGTAAAGTAAAGTAATTATATAGATGTATGATAGTTACGATGTACCCTGAATATGTAGTGACATATATGTGATGTATGTACAAATGTTATGATGACATGAAATATGAGTTTTGACATGATATAGTGAAATTATAGTTGGTTGAACATCTATATAAACATGTTCCCTATTTAATTTTCTTATGATAGATAGATATGGATAAGTTTCAATGGAATCAAGCTCTTCAAAGGCAACAATAAGAATTGGCCATTGCTAGAGTAGAGATTAGATAAAGAACATTCGAACAGAATGTTTAAAAAAATATATGTCTAAGTCACAATGTGAAGATATTTTGGTCCCGACTAGTAGTCACTGAGAAGTAAAGTTGGTCGTGATGAGTAAAGACCATTGGTTGTGACAGGAAGTTCTAGAACTATCAGGTCACAATGAGTCAGGTCATAGGATGCGACTAATGCGTACAGAGTAGTTTAGGTCACGACTAAAGGGTATAGAGCTGTCAAGTCGTGATAAGAAGATTGAGATGGTTGCGACTCATGTTCACAGAGGATATGATCCACAACTAGTCAGTACTCAGGTTATGACTAGAATGCACAGATACCTAATGACGAGAATGAAGATGCTAACCTAACTGAAGTTTATTAGTTAGAGGTTTAGCATAGCATACAAGCAAGCCAAATAATACAAGGTACTGAGATACAGAAGATCAGTGTAAGAAGAGGTTCAAAAGTAGATCCTCCATATGATTACTAGGAGATGATCTACGTTACAAAAGACTTTGTTTAGCTAGTCTTTACTGAACAAAATAATTAGAAGTTAGAATAAGACTTTCCTAGAAATTAGCCTAATCTATAGCTTAAGGTTAGAGATGTGACAATTAATATATAGAAAGCTAATATCCCTAAAATAAAGGGATCATATCATGAAGAAATAGTAATCCAGCATACTTGGAGTAGAGCACCCCAGGGAGCAAAGGTTACTAAATGATAATTGAGATCCATGTGACTTGAGGTAGTATGGATCAAGAGAAAGACCAGACATGAATAACAGTTTAGCCAATAACAGACTAAGATTGATATATAGACAGAATAAGTTAAGAGATAGTAGAGAGATACATAAGTTACTCCATATAGATGGAGGTTGATCCGCTCACCTGAGAAGTTTTCTTGAATAGGTTTACAAGAAGCATTCCTCTCAATTAAAAATATGAGCGTGTAATTAAGAGTTAAAATAGTAAAAGAAAAACCTTTTGATGAATAATTAGCCAAGTTCATCCACATGAATAATGAGAGTTGAATGAGTGAGAAGTTAGTTCATGGATTGAATTTCAAGTTACAAAGGAACAAATTTTCTTAGATAATTACTGAAGTTCAATAGAACAGTAGATGTATGCAAGATTAGAAATAGAAATGCATGATGTATAAAGAAATGAAGGTAGCCATAAGTTCAAAGATAAAGAGACTCCCCAATTTAAGAAATAGTAATGAGCAAGAGTTAGATAAAGTAACGAAATGTTGAGTCTATACCCTAGTAAGAGGGTAATATGGCAACCTAAGTTAAATGAGTAGTTATCTCAGGCTCCTGAATAAATGGTTAGGATTTGAAAAATAATATGACAGAGGAAAGAATACTTTAAAGTTTACCTAGTTAATTGTTTAATTACAGTATGAGTATGATGGATGGTTGAGCAAATTATACGACGATGATATGGCTTATGTTACCATAAATGATGATGAATAGTTTCATCTCCTTACAGTTGTCATATGATGATACACATGTTAGAGTATGCTTAAATGAGTACATCTCCTTGCATATTATGCATGTTATAGTATGCTATGATGAATGAATACTCTCTTTGCAATACATACAGGGTAGAGTATATATTATGAGAAAGTTATGTTGCTCCCACACAATATGACATGCAATTAGATAATTTAATTTGGTAATAATAAAGCAATAGAAAAGTGATAAATGAGTTTGTTAGCCAGTTAATTTCCAAAGAATAGAATGAGAATTTATGGCCAAATAGTGATAGTCAATTGGGCAGAGAATGAGATTATAGATGAATGTTAGTAGCGAATCTATAGACATATGATTACAGTACTTAGGATATATCTCTTCAGCAGGGATAAGATACATAAATAATGTACCATGAACTTGAAATGAAATGATATGTAGTTATGAAAGATGATGCAGTTATGAGAAGGAGTAACATCTATGTAATAGAAGTTAATGTTCTCACAATAGAGCTAGATTACTCTTACAATAGAGTTAGATTGCTTTTGAAATAGAGACAAGAGAATAGATAATATAGCTCATGTTATAGCCATATTAACTATATAAGATGCACAAATTATGACAAATATGTGCATAGTAGTTCCTGTGTAGCTCTCTGCAGTATTAAATATAGTAAAGTTATGAAAGATGGGAATGATATGAGAAATTCTTGAGTGATAGAGGAAATAAGTAAAGTCTTAACAAATAATATTGGCTTATGTGATCATTCTTAGGGAATTATCTGTTAAGTTAACAACTAAGTAGAAGTGGCTAACCTTGTAACTTAGTCTGTTAGTTTAGGTCTTCTAGAGATGAGAATACAGTATAATGAAATCATAGTAGATTATGGAAGATTGCAGTTAGATCCTAGCATGGCTTATAGAGAATAGAATTACAGGGTCACAGTTAGATCTTGAAGAGGCTTATAGTTGATCGCAGTAGGTCCCGAGGGTCGCAGTAGACCTAGCCTAAAGAAAGAAGATAAATGAGCAATAAGTACAATATTTCTTTGGAAGGACGAATTACCAAGGATAAGGTTAAAGTGGGGAAGCCTCACAAGTTGGTTAACTCATAACAGAGAGAGTACCCTTGTGTTAGTTTCATATAGCCTTATTATTATCATGGACTAAACTCATAATCTTTTTACACGAAAAAGTAAATTAAGTGAGTAGCATTAAAGTTTTTAGTCCTGAATAACAGATATTTATGAATCTATAGATAATATGCCTAAGGAAGAGAAGAAAAGAATATCTCATGAAATATGAGAAGGGGTCAAGTAAGAACAGAGAGATCCCTAAGATGAGGTTACATAGAATAAGAATGATAGACAAATAGATCTTCCAGATAAATATAAAGAGATTAGAAGGACAGATTGACCCAAGAGAGATAGTATGAGAAGAGTCTAAGATAGTCAAGTACCAGGGTTGGAGACTATTAGCACCAGCGCTTTAAATTTTTATTAGCACTTTTTAGTTAAGCTTACTTAGGCAAGACTAGCCCAATGATAGGTGACCCCTGGGAAGTGATGAGAAAAGGTAATGCAAAGTTAGAAAGGGTTATGAATTATAAGTGACTAGAACCCTTATGTCAAGTCCAAAAAGAGTGGATTTGAAAGGAAAGATTTAGAAAAAAAATTCTCTAAAGCTAACAAAGTTGTGAATTAAAGAGAATGTTAAACTTATGATATCTCAAGATATGCCTTAATATACCATGATATGGTGTAAGAACCACATAATGAGATACACTATGAGAAACATGTAATGAGATACATGATGAGAAATATATATGGAGAAGTATAATATGAAATGACTTTATAACTAATTTTGTAAACAGATAGAAAGGCTTGCTTTTGATAGGGATAAGATGTTTTCATGATATGCTACAGATGAAAGAGCAAATAAGAGATTTTACCCCTTGCATGAAATGCCAAGCATTATATTATGTATGTAAATATGCTAAAGCTCCAAATGTTAGAGCAATGCAAGCTCCATGTGATAGAGCTTTGAAAGCTCCAAGTGTTAGAGCTGTGTATATTAAGGAAAGGAATGCTTGAGCTCCGATGTTAGAGCTTTGCATTCATGAGCATATATGTAGTCCTGCAACGTGCTGGCCAGGCATTATACATGTTAGAGTATGTGCTCCTATGTGCTTCTATGTCCTCCTACTTAGTTTGAAAGTAAAGAAAGAATAATTGCATAAGTCCTCTCTCTTTACTATGCTTAATGGTTAAAAACAATATGAGCAAACTAGTATAATGATGTAATTCCTAAGAAAAAGAAATATGTTGATACAAAAATGAGGGATGAAGTTTTGTGGATGTTTAGAGAATTTTGCTAGATAATCATATGAGTAATAAGAGATATACACAAAAAATGTATGATGAGTACTTGGCGAAAACTCCATAATACTATAATATTCGAGAGTTTGATATGAAAGGAATGGATACTACTCACAAGTCCAGTATAGTGAGACGTCTATATGCAAATAGATGCATAGCAAGAAAGAAAGTAATAAAATGAAGTAGAGTTCAACTTTAAGTGAGTTGATTTAGAAAAGAAGAGTAATGGCAACAAGGATATGAAGATCTGCGGATATGGAAAGTACACCGTTGAGATGTCAAGATAGAAGATAAAAGATAGATACCCCAATCCTTAGTCATAAAGAAGAAAATGATATCTATCCAAGATAATTGACTAAGATGTTAAGTAAATTTTAAGGACAAAATTTATTAAGGGGATAGAAATGTCATATCGTAATTATTCCCTATCTGTATAAACCTAATACAGGAAAGAGGTTTATAAAGGTTGTGATGATGATAAGAAGGAATGATAAAGTTTAGATAAGTCTTGAAGAAAGAAAGGGACTAAACTGAGAAGTTTAAAAGATGTATAGTGCAAAAATGAAAGTAGATATAAACTTTAGGCCATTAAGTATAATTATGAAAAGTTGAGGGCCTAAAGTGTAATTTTTAAAAGTTCAGGGGCAATATGGTAATTATTGAAAGTTGAGCCGAAAAAGGCCAAAAAATTATCAGAATCGGTTTGGTCCCAATTTTTCTCAATAAATAGAGAAAATTATTCTGATCAGTTTGACGCAACAAAGAATTTTGATTTGAGGTCCCGAAAAATTGATATGAATTTCTAAAGAAAGAAAAATTAATACAATATCCTCAAAATTAAATGAAATTTGGCAGTAAATTCTTATAATTAATATATGAATTTATTAAATTGATAGAACTCAAAAAGGAGTTTGTAAAATTTATTATAGAATTTACAATGGATTAAAACTCTCGATAAACAAGTTTTAGGGGAATTTCTCGAGAGTTGAGCCCATGAAGTAGTGGACCATGTAGAAGCCCCAAAATGGAATCTTATAGGACCAATTATATTTTTAGATAAGTATGTGGATCAAGGCTAACAAAGACCTAGAAAAATATAAAATTATGAAAATGTCACTCGGTGTGCCATTGTGTTGTGTCATTAAGCAAGAGATAGAAGAAGGGCATTTTGGTCATTTGAATAGAGTCAAACAAGTCAAAGGAAGTGCAGGGATGAATAATCAAAGTCAGTACATACCCAAATAAGATGTAAAGAGATGTGAAATGACAATTATGCCTTTAGGGTTAATATAGTGTAAGATAGTAAATCAAGGGTATTTCAGTCATTTGCCAAAGGATCTATAAATAAATTTAGACCCAGTCTAAGAATGTAAATGGTAGGAAGAATCTAGATAATGGATTTAAGGTCAAAAATCATATTTTGGAATCTCAGAAAAATTAGATTCAAGAAACAATATGGTTTTTGAGAAATCGGACCGAGTCAGTACCGGATTGAATTGGATTTTTTTTAGATGCTTCCACCCTTTGTAATTTCATCTCATGGGCTATGAGGTGTCCTTTGATGATGTCATGGATGATGTCATCTCATTGGCTTCTAGGGCAAGCTAATCCAAGATCAAATAAGAGCCATTAGATTAAATAGTGCACAAAGTGATATTGACTATTCATTTTCCATAGAATTTTTCTATAAATACCCCCATTTTTCTGCACAAAACTGTCGCCCTTGGAACCCTTGGGGAGGTGCTGCTCAAATGAAGAGTCAAGCCAAGACAAAGAAGAATTCAAGGACCAAAGTTCAAGCTAGCTATGAATTAAGGTAAGTAATCTATCCTATCTTATTTTCCTTTGATTTAGGGGATTGAACTTAGGGTTTCATGGAAGAAATATGAGGTTTCTCTAGGGTGTATATGCTGTCCAAAAGCCCTAGATGGAAGGAGAAAGAATAAATTAAAATTAGAGTTATGTGATTGATGCTTAAACAAGCTAGTTAGATAATTGGTTGTTGAATCAATTTGATATTTTTGACTTTACCAAGAAGGAGACCTTTCAGTCTACACTATTAATGATAGAAGGAGATGGAATTTCAATGATCTAATGCTTCCATTGAATTTATATGAAGATTTTTTGTATGATTGGATAGGTTTTGAACCTTGGAAGCATTGGAATTTAAAGTTGTAATTCTTAGAATTCTTTTCTATTACTGTTCACTCATATGAAAAGTGATTTGAATTTCATGATTTTGATGTTTCTAATAGTTTTAAAATGAAAAGTTGTGTGGGATAAAGTAGAGAAACAAATATTGAAAGTATTGAGATCAAAATGAGAATTTTTAAAAGGAAAATGGTGATTTTGCAAATCTGTGTAGAACAGTATATAGGAGCTAGAATTTCATGATTCTAAGATCATAAATTATTCAAAAGATAAAATTGTGTAGGGTAAAGTTAAGACATCAATTGATTCAAATGCCAAGTCTATTAGTAAAGATTAAGGAAACTTAATGTACGTAGTTAAGTAAGCTCAATGTTCAAGAGAGCTAGTTTGTAATGATTGGATTGTGATGTTATGTTAGGAATTTATTGGTGTTCTCAAAAGAGATAGCCATACATCAGGGAGAAGTAAGAAGGAAAAGGCAAAGATAAAGATAAAGTAAAGGAAGGTCAAGCATGTGAGGTAGTAAACTTATCCTGAACTTGATGTATTGAATGTTTTGCTTAATTGTGCTATGACTATGTTGAATTGTGTTCAATATGTGTTTATGATTGAATATCTATTTCTATGATTACTTTGTACAATTATATTTCATATGTTACATGGAAGAATGCACAGTACACAATGTTAATAATTTCACCAGCAAGCACAAGTATTTACATTAATACATTCATTGTTTAGTGCCGTTTGCTACTGAAATTGTTCCAGAAATATCACCCCCTCCATGTAATCCCAATCCCAACAGGTTCAAGAATGATGAAAGAGGATGAAGAAGTATGAAGAGAAGTTAGGGATTGGATAGTATAAATGTTACATGAATAATTGTTACATGTAATGATGTTATATAACAAGTTTGAACAACAATGTTCATGATGTAAG
The DNA here is from genome assembly GCA_037074615.1 of Leucaena leucocephala. Classification (NCBI taxonomy): domain Eukaryota; kingdom Viridiplantae; phylum Streptophyta; class Magnoliopsida; order Fabales; family Fabaceae; genus Leucaena; species Leucaena leucocephala. The sequence goes on from CM073528.1 coordinate 5,837,856, forward strand.
GAAAAATAATAAATGCTGGAATAAATATATTAAATTTTATAGACATTTAGTTAACATGTCAAGCTTCGTTTTGACACCAAGAATGCCTAATTTCAATGTCTTTACAAAAAAAAACAAGTTTTCCAAATTTAGGGACCATAATCTGTTTTCAGAATTTTTGACCAAATGAACAGTAAACTTTGACAATTAAACTATATGAATTGACTAAGTATTTGGTCAGTAAATTATTTTTCCCTTAAATTTTAAGATATTATCTTCACGTGACTTTTTGAACCATATCATTTATAGTTTTTTTAGAATTAATTTTGATTTTATGAAGTTTGTTTTCGAATCTGGAATACTATATGAACGTAACTTGAGAAGAGTAAATATATAGATTTAGCTAATGGACTTCTAAAGTCTTGTAAGTGGTTCTAAATACTACTAATTAGTCCCTAAGATATACGAAAGTAAGAATATTATAGTGAATGGTGGGTTCTAGCTAAGATTCACCTATATTAAGGATAGGAAGTCTGATCCAGGTATGAAAATGGGTATTCGGTTAAATTTGGAACTAATTTAGGCCAAAATTCTTGACTTTCTGGGGTTCTGCAGTTCATTATGGTGAATGCGTCCTTCACCACAGTGAATAGACATGGAGGCCATATTTAGACTTGCCCATTTAGTCCCTAAAAAATTTTGGTTCTTTGTAGTTTGGTCCTCTCGGTCCTTAATTGCTATTGTTGACTTCTTGGAGCCTTCTTTGGTGTTTCTTTTGGTCTTCAAACATCTTTCAAGTACCTACAAACAAATTTAAGCTCTTGTAATATTATTCAACTTGAAAATCAAGGCATTTACAAATATTAAGGGTGTGCAACGGGCGGGGGTAAGCTAGCTTGACGGTCAGCTTGTGCCCTGCCCATCTAAAATTAAATGGGCACGGGTTAACCTAAACCTGTACATGAGCCTATTTAAACCCATAATAAATGGGTTTGGTTGAACCCGTAGGGGCATGAACGGGTATGGGCAACCTGTTTGTATAAGATGAAAAAGAAGAACAAAGCAGAAAAAGATGGACTAGCAAACATTTCGTTGCATGCATTGTATGTCATTGATGATGCAAAGAAACAAGGAGAAGATTTATGCCCAATTTAGAAAGAAATACAACTGCAGACACAACGTAAGAGGGAAAAATAGAGAAGATAAAATCATATAAAGGAAATTAATATTAAAATACTACTAGTGTATAGAAGTTTTCTTATTCATATATAATCAAAAGAAAATACGTACACTCTAAAGTTATGCATCCTGCAAACATTGACAGTTACAAAAGAAAATCAAGAATTGCAGCTATTTCATAGCATCATGTAGTTAGTAATTTAGAGGCAGGAACTACTATCAAATTATCATAATCAAGCTATGAAACTAGATTCAATTAATCCCACTAACGATTCTAGATCAAACCTTAACTTATTGGGTTCATTAGCATCTTGAGATTCTCATCCACTTGAGGAGTTAGAGTAGATGATAAAGGAACAAAAATAGGGAAACAGAAGATACAAAAGAAAGAATAGGTGGAGAAATGATAGGAGTTACTTACTATTGGTTTTTGAGAAAATGGCGATGGTGAGACAAACTATCGAAGAGCCCAAATGTCAAAGAAGCCAAACTAGATGAAGGCTAATAGGGGATAGAGGTGGAGGTGAGTTCATGCTACTCCTTCGACCTTTGAGTTTATCGACGATGGATGTGGAGGCGTGGAGCTACTATGTTAAGCAATCTTCTTAAGACCGAATAAGTGAAGAAGTGAAGCAAAAATTGAAACCCTTGTCCCTTATAGTTTTCTTAATTAATAATATTAAAAAATATATATGGGTGGGCACGGGCAGCCCGATGGTGAGCCCGTATCCCGCCGTATATCTCAATTTGCCTGCTCGTTTAAACCCTCCTATTATGAGTCTATTTTGGATGGGGCTAAAATAGGCAAATTTACATCAGTCCTAGGCAAGTGCATCGGGCTACGGGCGCTTTGCTCAGCCCTAACAAATATAGGTGAAATAATGTCAAAAAATGCCCCTTTTAAACACTTTTCAATGCAGGGCCATAAATAATAAATTAATCATAATATATGCAAATTAAACTCAATAAACTTATAAAAGACCCCTAAAATAATAGCAAATAACTCTTAGTATTGGGTATCATCACAGCGATAGAAAAGTCAAAACCATATAACCAATAATCCCAGTTGTTATATGGTTTTCCATGCTATTTTGAGTGGTTTTGATATGATTTTATACCTAAATTGTATACATGTTGTGCCTAAATTGTTTTTAGAATCTCTTACTGAGTTGTCTAAACTTGAGGGTAAAATGGTCAAAATGCTATTTATTTTCTAAGTGCCTTAAATTCAAGAGATGAATGATATTATGAAGAGCTTAAATTTTGTTTGTAGGCACCAGAAGATAACAAAGGACTCAAATGACATAACAAAAGATATTCCAACACCCAAAGAAAAGCAAACAAGGACCAAGGACTAAGGTGTAAAACATTGAAGGGGAGGACCAAATTGCAAATCTAGAAAAAAACTCACTATGTATATTTGCCGCAACGAAGGACACCTTTCATAGCTGTGAATAAGCTTTAACATAACTTTGTGCTTTTGCCATTTAGCGTAAAACATTCCTATAAAAGCTTCTAGCCACCATTTACACAAATTAGACCTAAGATATAAATTCTCACCCTTGTTCTTCATTCTCTCAACCCTCTTAACCTCTCCCAAGGTGAAAATCTTCACCTTTTCATCCTTTTCCCTTATTTCCTTCCATTCCTAACTAATTAAACCCTTGAGCCATCATTTCTCACCACCTTTATCCATCCATTTCCACTTGGGAACCATGGCAGCAACTTGGACCTTCAATTAGAGCATCTTTGGGACCATAAGTGGCTAGAAGTCTTGCTCCTTAGTTATGGGTGACATGGTTTGAGCTCAATGGACTTAGGGGAGTTTTTAGTTCAATCTTTGCTTCTACTTTGTATTGACACTTCTAGATGTTAGGATTCTATATTTCATTTGAGAGCCTTGGATTTCTGATTAGTTTTCCTTGAGATTGAATACTTGCAAGTGTCTTGGGATGACGTAATTACTTGAATTTCATTTATATAATTTGCTTTTCATGAATCTTTGTTTAATGGCAACTTGTCAAGATTTTGATAGTTAAATTATTACCATTGGTTCTTGTTATGTTGATTAACATCTTGTAGTGCTTAATTGTATCACTCTATTGCATTTTGTACATTAAGTGGTACTTGAACAATGTTTTAAAAGGTAAGTAACTTTGGTAAAGGTTGTTTTCACTAATTAACATATTGGACCCAAGTGGTAACTTTGGGTTTTTCTAAAGACTTGATTTTCTAGCAAGACATAACGACTACCTAAATCATATGAGGATCATTAAACGATGTAACCTTTTGTACAACCATATCATGTCCCTTCTATCACATGATATTTTGGTCATGGATGAGGCATGGATAATGTCATCCTCCTATTCCTGACTGTTACTTTCTCGATCCCTGAGTAGTCTGACTATAGAAATGGAACTACCTTTCTATTACAGTATGGCCATATATTTCTCAGACTCACTTATCAAGGGGCCCAGTAATATCTCTCTAAGAATATGAGGGACAAATTCCATCTTGACCATTCACATTCCTCAGCATGAAAAACCACTAAGACCGAACATAGTCTTTATGATCACTCTATCAAAAGTGCCTTTTGACTAGGTCAAAGCTAAGCATTTGTTATGTATGAATCCATAATGATCCCAGGTCAAAGGGCATAGTGACATGGTTTGTATATGAGAGAAGCTTATGACGTAACCCATGCAGCTCTCTCATAGCGGGTCGGTCCAACACCTTATACTCTTACATGTGCCTATGACTTTGATTTATATCTCTATACATCTTCAAAGTCATACTGGTCTTATTTCATCTCTGCTCCTGCATAGATGACCGACCAGGGACATTTAGGATAAGATCATGAATTATCCAAGGATGGTCATCACAATAAATATGCAAATAATATGATAACATAATTAATAAATTCATAAATTAATAATGTTCATAAGACAATGATTGGCCCCTAGGGCACGATTTCTAACAAAAATATGTCACCCTCTTGGCAACTAAGTCGTAAAATTCAATCAACTACAAGCTAGAACCATTTGAATCATACTATTTTATATCCTTTAAACATGTCTAACATCATACTTAATTTTCTCTAAAATTTTTAGATTCAATCAGCAGCATAAATATGAGATTTCACGCTTCCAAGTTTATTAAAATTCCTACGCTCAAGAATATAACTTCTAGAAAATTAAGAGTTAGAGTAGTCATTTTACCCTGATTGAAGCTTGAAGCTTGAATCTTGCTCTTTCTCTCACTAAAATATGGTTGCCTTCTCTTTCTCTCTCCCCTCTTTTTTGATGAATTTACCAACTCAGTCCTATGCTTGGACGTGCTGGTCATAGGGGTTATTTATAGGCAAATTTTTGGCCCCTTTGACCATTATGCCCTTCAACATTTCAAAAAATTTTAAACTTAGAAGAATGGCCAAGATTGCAACACCTAATGGATGGCTAAGATTGCATCCACCTTCTCCTCTTGCATTATCCATGATATCATCCATTACATGGGGAACCATCTTGGTAGGGAAGAAGGAAGATTAATTATTGACCCTTGGATCCAACTTGATCTCTAAGTTACTTCCAATCTACACGATTCTTATTTATCTAGCTTTCTTTATGCCCTTCTAGAGCTCATAAAATTCTTTTGTCTTTTCCATAATCTTTATTTAATTATAGGGAAATTTTATGAATTTTCTTAGGTCATAACTCTTCCTCTAACTAATGTTTTTTGAATTTCACAAAAAATGCCACTTACTGGCATTTTGACTTCCAGTATTTTTATAGCTTACACTGCTAACCTTTTAGGAATAAGACTAATTTTATAAACTTCTTTATCCTCTAAACTATTTTTTCTCATTTTTACCTATATTTTCTAAGCCTCCTCATGGCTCAAATAATTATATCCATTAAAGTTACTGTAGGGATATTTTTTGTCATTTTCCTTCTTAAAAATGCCTCTATGCCTCATTTCTAATTTTCTAGGATTTTTTTGGATATTTTCCATAATTACCCCTTTTAGCCTAAAACTTTCTAAAATTATGATTTTGCCCCAACTCGGGTTCAACCTCATAAATCATAACCTTGAGGTCTCTACCTCAACCATAAGCCTATAACTATCATCTTTTCTATTTTCATGCCTTGAAGACTCTTCTGGAGCCTCTAACTTTATTTAGATACTTTATCCAAGAACTTTTACTATTTATAGTTTAGTCCCTGAAAACCCCTGCATATTTCTAGGACTTCTGTTCAAAGGGGCATAGTAGTCTACCTATTTTAGACTACCTTTTGGGCTTGGGCCTAAAAATTGGGATATGACAAAGATATAGCAAGATTAACTATAATGGTTAGTCTGAGTGGTAAGCGGCTCGGTATCGCTTAAGAGAGGTCTCGAGTTCAAGCCTTGTCGTATGCAGAAAATCCTTGTTAGTAGACTCACCCATCATAGCCAGGTGCGCGACACGGGTCAGATCCAGATGTAGTCGGGACAAAGCTCCGGTGAACCGGGTGGGCAACTAAAAAAACATACATCTCCTATGAATATAGCATAAATTGAAACAAAACTACTCCCCTTATTGTGCATTGAGCTCAAGCCTTCCTTCACTCTACTAAAGCCCAAGTAATCTAGCCACTCATGGTTGAAGCCTTGTCATAACCCAGCACAAAAGCTCTTCCTATAGTTCTTGACTCAAATGTGCAGATAAAAATGGGGAATAGAAGTATAGGAAGGGTTTAATAAATGGAATGGAGGAAAAGTACCCAAAATCGATGGAAAGGTGATGATTTTACTTGGGAATGGATGAGGATGAAAGAAAAATGAGAGAGGATGAAGCTTTGGAATTGAAAATGGTGAATTTGGTCCTCTTTGTTATTGCTACTATGAGTTTTTGAAAGTTAGTTTTACCCTTAAAGGTAAACATGCATAGATTTGAAAAATTACGTTATGGGTAGGTTCATCGCGACGAATGGTTACAATGGAGACTTCTAGCTTAACTTGAGCTCTCCCTCTTCCAATGATCTTCCTTTGCCTCATTGATCTTGAGTTCCCTGCTTTTTTCCATTCTTGAGATTCTTCATTCCTCCTCATACCTGTAATGAAAAACCACACATCTCATAATATCATTTATTCTAAAACTCAAAGCACTTAGGAAGTGAGTATAGTTTCATCATTTACTCTCAATTTTACAAATCTCAGGATTAAAACAAAGATAAATATTAATGCACGAAATGTGTGCAAAATGGGTACAAAACCCTCATGAAAGCTCACAATTTCATATCATAAATGTAGTATAAATATGGACTCATAAATTTCCCCATATTTGAACATTTGTACTCCTTGGCAAACTTTTCTTTAACACACTCCAATGAATCGAATGGAAAAGATGAAAAGAAACATCTTGATAAATTATGATATCAACTACCCGACAAGTCATCATTCCATAAAGGAAACAAGATCAGTGAATTAACCAATGCAAAGCAATTCACACAATTCTTAATAAGTAACTTTAGGTTTAGTATAGATTCAACATTTTTTTTGAAATCTAGAATCGTAAAATTTAGACAATTATGAAATATGGTTAGAATTTGAAGGTAGTAGATATATTTATTAATATTGAATTGAATTTAATGAAATTATTTTATGATAATTGGAAAGTATTGTATAATTATTTGAGTAAAAAAATAAAGAAAGAAAATCTAAAGAGATTTGATGATATTAAATAAAAGAGTTTAAAATATGTTCCTCATCTAAGAGAATATAATTAATTATGTATTATAAAAAATCATTTGAATAAAATACACAAATAGAACACAACTATTTGGAGATTTGGATAATTTGGACAAAGGGTAGTTAATTGAAGAAGATGATTGGGAGATTTTTCTATGCCAAGTTATGAATTTAAGAGTAGCTAGAATTATTTATATTATCATGTAATTATTAAAAAACCAACAGAAAATATTTTTTATAATAGAAGAAAAATATAAAGGATAATTCAGAAAAAGGAATGAGAGGATTAAAAAAAGAATTTTATGCTTGTAATGGGTTAAATAAGAAAATATTATGTGTGTGTGTGTGTGTGTGTGTGTGTGTGTAGAAATTGTTATATTCTCTCACCCCCCCCCCCCCAATTTTCTTTTCGGCTTTCCGCACTCATCTTCTTTGCTTCTTCTAGCGGGAAAGAGTGAAAATTTCTCTATTATGATTTTTTTTCAATTCTATTATTTACAAAAAAATTCTTCCAACCTCATAGTTTATTTCCTAAATATTTTTTTACACAATGAGAGCTTTTCATTGGTATAAATTTTGTTGGGGGCAAAATAAATTTGAAGGGTATATGCTTGAAGTAAGTATGGATTTTTGACAAATGGAAATTATAGAATTATTGAGGTAAATAAATACTTTCATTTAATCAGTTCATAATCTTTCTGTTACATTATTTAAGTGATTTAGGGTTAGTATTTGAATGTTAGAGGAGGGATATGATTGAATATGATAATTTTACCGATTAAATTTGAGTTTAATAATTGAGTTATTAATTGGAGGTAGAATTGATATCTAATCTATTTATACTGTTGCTAGAACTTATAAATTTAAAATGGGTACTTTTGTTGAAACCTAAATTGGAGAAACTAGGGATTTAGATCAAATTGAATAATTGTGGGTTAATTGTTTATTCAAATGAGTTATTGAAATCTAAAAATGATGGCATTTAATCTTGGAATGAAGATTTGAATATTGTAAGTGAGATTTAGAAGTTAGAGGTAAAATTAAAAACTTTAAGTCTATGTAATTAAATTGAATTTATGAATTTAAATTGGTAGAATGGAGTTGAGAAAATATTTAATTGTCAAGGGAATGATAATTTGAGGAATAGTTGATTTATGAATATTTTTTCTAATAATTAAAGTGAGTAATTTTGAAAATTTTAGGATGATTTGAAGAAATTATTATTGTTAATAATTTCAATGAGTAAAATAAAGCTATTGGATAAATAGGAAAACAATTATTGGGACACAAAAATTACCTTATGGTAGAGAATTAAGAATGTTTGGATAAATTAAAGTTAGAAGAGAAAGTGAGTTTTTATTTAAAATTACATATATTGTTGTGAAAAAATAGCATATTAGTGATATACATTTATACTAATTATGTAAATCGATTAGTAAATTGTGGTTTAAGCACGTGGCTCTTCATTTATGGTACTTTTATTAGATTTGACAAAGAGGTAATCAACTTTCACTTATTAGACATGCTAATATCTTGCTTGTGAGTAGTTTTGGTTTATTAAACTATTGTAACACTTTCAAATTATGTTGATATATATATAGAAATAAAATTATCTTTGGGAACTTGAGCTTTGAAAATGCAATCCTTAGAACTTATAATATTATGTTGGAATTATGATAATTGGCATTTGGAATTGGATTATGGAATTTGAAATTGACCACTTGTTGAGCTCTGAGCATGATGCATATGATGAGAATTGGTGAGTGAATTACGTCTATTACCATCACGTGATAAGGTCTGTAACATTCTTACTTTTATATATCTTAGGGACCATTCAGTAGTATTTAGAACTACTTTCAAGACCTTGGAAGTCGATTGGCCAAATCTGGAATTTTACTCTTTCTCGGGTTACTGTTCATATGGTATTCCAGATTACGCAACGAACTTTGAAAAATCATAACTAATTCTAGAAAAATCAAAATGAAGTGGTTCAAAAAGCTAGGTGAAGATAACATCTTGAAATTTAAGGTAAAAATAATTTACATACCAAATGATTATCCAATTGATACAGTTTATTTGTTGAAGTATACTGTTCATTTGGTCAAAAACTCTGGAAACAGATTTTGGTCCCTTACTTTGGAAATTCGTTTCTCTTCATATACACATCCAAATGAAACGTTCTACCTATGAAATTAAATATATGGATGTGTAATACATTCTCATAAAATTTCGTGAAATAATGCCTTCATTTGGTAGGTCAAACTGAAGCCACAATAAAACTGTTTTAGGACCTACGTTTTACCATTTCAGATTCCTTTCTTTCACTTTCAATAATTATTCTAGCATACATAAATCATCTCTTTTTCCTTTTATGAATTCATATACATCATGGGATTATACAAGAATTGTTTCATACAATCTCATCACATAAATGGATGCTTTACATGGCTTTGACATACATGGAAAGTGCATAGCATATGCTAACATGTTAAATACTTCACTTTTCTTCTTACATGATTTAGCTCTTCTCCATGCATATATTATCCATCACGCTTGACCTAAATTGGTTGGTTATGGTAGAGTGAGATTCTAGGGAATCTCAGTAGCAAACATTACCACTTAAATATGCAAGATGAATAAGCATGATATGTAATTTCATTAAACTTTCTTTGATTAGTGACATGCCATCATGCTATATGCTTGTACATAAAGTGCATGGCCATAGAAAACATGTTATTCACAACATATTTAACATCATTTATCATGTCACAACATCATTCAAATATCATAAATATGTCAACACATAAGCATACCACATCAAGCACATAAAGAGGTAAGTTCACTACCTTGCACTTAAGCTTTCCTCTTGACCTTTAGCCCTTGCTCCCTAGCTTTCCAACCATGAAGCCTTTATGTCCATCACTTTCCAACATCTTCTTGGATATTTCATGGTCCTAAAGACATTCATATTCATCACATTACTCATTAGGACTCATGAACTCCAAGCATGTTCAAGACTAACTTTGTTACACTCTTTATTGTCATAACTTTCTCTAATCTTCACTAATCCACTTGGCTTTTGAACCAATTGATGTCTTGACCTTACCCTACACAATTTCATCTTTTGAATCCACTTATGAGCTTAGAATCATGAAATTCCAGCTCCTTCATGTCCTGCTGTACAGAATTGAACATAAGCATACAATTCTTTCAAAAATTCTCATTTTGATTCTAATGCTTCCCATACTTGTTTCTCCACTTTACCCCACACAACTTTTCATTTTAAAACCATTGGAACCATCAAAATCATGAAATTCCAATTACTTTTGAACAGTAATTGTAAGGAATCTCAAAGACTATAACATTGAGACTTTAATGTTTCCAAGGTTCAAAACATTTCCAATCCTACACAAAATCATCATATAAACCCAATGGAAGCATTAAATCATTGAAATTCCATTTCCTTCCCTCATGAACAGTACAGACCAAACAGGGCACATAATGGCAAAGTCAAGAATATCAACTTGATTCAACAACCAATCTCTTAACTAGCTTGTTTAAGCTTCAATCATATGTTTCTAGCTTTAATTTTTTCTTCCCCCTTTCATCTAAGGTCTTTGGGCAGCACCTCCCCTTAGAGAAAACTCAACTTTTATCCCATTAAAACCCTAAGTTTAAGCTCCCAAATCAAAAGAAAATAAGTTAGGAGAGATTGCTTACCTTTAATCTCTAGCTTGCTTGAACTTTGGTACCTTGCATCTTCTTTGCTTGGCTTGAGTTTTCATTTTGCAAGAGTTTCCCCAAGGGTCCATGAACTTACGGTTTGGCTGCAGAATGGAGGGATATTTATAGAAAAATCTTGATGGAAACCAATGGCCAAGATTGATTTGGTTACTATTTGATCTAAAGGCCCACATTTAATCTTGGATTTAACTTTTTCAAAAAGAATAATTATGACATCATGTGGGACAGCTCATGGGACATCTAAGAGGGGTAGGTGGCGTGCTGACCATGCAAGGAAGCTTCTGGAAAAATTCCAGTCCAATCTGGTACTGATTGGAGCAGTTTCACCACAACCAGACTGTTTTCTGTTCCTAATTTTTTTATAATACTCCAAGATATATATTATGTCCTAGAAATCAATGTTTAGGCTTCTCATATCATTGAAATTGATATACTAAATATTTATCTTCTATCCATCCCTTGAGAAATTACCAAAATACCCTTGGTGTCCTTTCTTGCACTTATTGACCCTAAGGGCATAATCGTCATTTTACCCCTCTTCGCACTGCCTCAGAGCATATATTGGCTTTGAATAAATATATTTATACTATGTATCACATTTTTTGCCTATCCAGAATGACCGAAATAACCTCCATCCACTACTGGGACAGTATGGGCATCTAGGGGCATTTTCGTAATTTTATAATTTTTCTAGACACTAGCCCCTTCTACTAATGGACTGGTACCCTGGGTTTTGGGCCCTTCTTAGCATCATCATGGGCCTATATATGAGGTCATCTGATCTCATTCTAGCCAAGCTCACATACCGATAAGTTCCATTATCGGATCACGGTTGTTATCAAACTCCCGTCAAAATTCACTGTTATGGAAATAACTTTTTATACAGGACTTCTTTCGGAGTTCTGTCAGATTCATAACATATGACACTGTAGGGAACACTTTCCTATAATTCCCCCGCTTATATATGATGTCCATGAAATCTGCTAAAAATTTAGATAACTTTTAGACTATCAGATAATTTTCTGCTATCTAGAGCCCTAATAAAATTTCTGTATCATGCTAGATTAACCAGTATAACTTCCTCTATTTATTGATGGAATGTGGGACTGAAAAAATTCTGGGCAGTTATAACCCTTTCTGGCCTGATCTTTCTATAATTACAATTTTGCCCTCAAACTTTTCTCTTAATTACATTTAAGTCCCTTAACTTTTGAAAATTACCACTTTTGGCCCAAATCTTGTTTCTACTTTAACTTTTAATTTTTAACCTTTTCTAGTTTTTATTTTAGTCATTCTCTTCCTTAAAGAATCATCTAACCTTTATCATTTCTTTTGTTCTTCGTCATAATCCTTTCCCAAACTTTTTTCCACTATCAGTAGTATACTGCTAGGAAAAAACCAGAATATGACAAGGTCTCCAATGATGCATGATGATTCGCTTCTTTGCCCCTAGTAAGTGGGGTAGGCCTTAAGTTTGTTGTGAAATTGAAAAGTTATTTATGAATGAGTATTATTTTGTATATTAGTTGTGAAGTAGGCTTATATAAAATCTTACTCTTTACCTCTTAGAGTATACATTTGAAAGCAGTTTTCATTAGCGGAAGTATTACTTATATCCAAAAATTAAAAATTTACCATTTAGTCTTTGGGTACTATTCACTATGTATTTTCCAGATTTGGCAATCTAACTTTAAAAAATTATAATTAATTATAGCAATATCATATGGAGATGTTAAAAATATCTACTTGAAGCTTTTTTATTGCTCTTTAAGAAAAAAATATAAATCTGGAGTTTTACTAGACCATTCAATACAGTTAATTCGTTAAAAAATACTGTTCATATGGTCATTTATAGAATTTCTAGATTATGAGTCTCAAATTTAGAAATTTATTTCTCTTAGCACATACATCTAATTAATGCAAACTATCAATGATTTTAAAGCTTGGGATGTGTAATATATGCTTACCAAATTTTGTAGTTTAATCCATTCATTAGCTCGGTTAAACTATATCTAAAAGCTCACTGCTCCAGGACCTATGTTTTTACCTTTCTAACTTCTTTCTTTAATTCTCTTTAATTATTATGGCATGCATAAATCATCCTCTTGGCTTCCTATTCATTCATATACATCATGTAAGTATGCTATAATTATTCTATACAATTTTATTATATAACATTTATATAAATGGAAAAATCCTACAAGTCATGCTAGAACATGTAATTGTCTATTTCTCTTCTTCCATTCATTGTCTCTTCTTCATACATACATCTTCCACATAGCTTCATCTATATTGGTTCTTTAAGGGAGGGTAAGATTATATGGAATCTCAGTAGCAAATATTATCACATTTATGTCAAGATGAATGCTAATTCAGGACATGTAATTTTACTTAAACTTATGCTAGCTAGTGACATGCCATCATACTTTATGCTTTGTATAAAAATGCATGGCCATAGAAATCATATTATAAATATCATTTACATGAACAATTATCATGCCACAATAGTATCGTTCAATCAACTTATACATATCAACACATAAGCATACCACATCAAACACATAAAGGGGTAAGTTTGCTACCTTAAACCACATGCTTTTATTTTATTCTTGAACTTGATCCCTTTGCATTCAACCAATCAAGGGTTGCTTTCTCAACCTTCTTAACTCATCTTCTTTATCATCTCATGGTCCTAAACACATTTACATTGCATATGTCACTCATTAGAGTCATGAACTCAAGTAATGTTCAAGACCATCTTTCTTGAACTCTTAACTCTTTACTTTAACTTTAAGGATTTATATCCATGTTTCTAAAAATTATTCCCATATATCAATCCCACACAAATTTTCATGAGGAATCCAATATATGAGCTTATATTTATAAAAATCAAACTCATTCCCCATGAACTGGATAGAAACTCAAATGATACACAATTTCTCCAAAAATTATAGTTTTGATTTTAATGCTTCTAATACATGTTTCTTGCATTAATCCTACAACATTTCTCATTTTAAACTCATTAAAAGTATCAAAATCATCAAAATCATTATCCTCCATGTAGTTATTGTCCAGGATGAAATTCCACTCAAGTTGGAATGTCATGAAATCCTTGATTGATATAGGTTATACTACTTAGATTATGCTTAAATCACCTTATCTAACCTAGATCCAATTTCAATTTCTTCTTTCCTAATTTTATACAGATTTCACCCATTCCTTGGAAAGGAAGGATTTCATGGTTTTTAAGCTAAATAATCCCCTTATAATCAAAGATTGAAAATTTAGATCGATTGTTTACCTTGTTCACTTGATCTGGTAGCTTGTTCTTGCTTGTTTCAGTGTTCGATAAAAATTTAGGCATATTTTTCCCAAGGTTCCTTGGGATAACGAAATGTGAAGGAGGGGAGGGAGTATTTATAGACAAATTTTTGGCTTATAGGGTCCACATATGCCTCTTTGTCCACTTCTAATTAGTCCACATGTTAGCCACTTATCCTCTTCCTATTAGTCCACATATCCTTAGTCATCATTACCTTTCCTCTTCCTTGCTAAGTGGCTACTCCTCACTGGTCCACTTAGCAACAAGTACCTTCTTTTGATTGGTGCATGTGTCTTTCCTTTGATTAGTCCATGTGTTATGAACTAAATTTAATAAATGATTGGAGTCCATAATAATATTATTTTATTCACAAATTTATTCACTTGTTGTCTAAATCTTCCAACTAATCAAGAGGCTTCACACGGTGCCATTCTAAGTAGAAGAAGAGGTTTGGAAAGGTTCATCAACAAGCTTCTATTCATCCTGTCTAATATATACTTTATCAGGTACTTTTTCTCAATTCCAGTCTTCCAGAATGCTCAAATATTTGTCACATCATCTTTGTGACATCAACATGCCATGTGGTACCATCTTTAAAGAAGGAGGAAGATAAGATTAAATCTTATCCCTTGATTTCTCTTGACTAATTAAATTATGTTACTTGTCTCTACTTTACTTGACCCACATTTGTCTAAATTTCTTATGGCCCTTCTAGAGCTCAAAAAATTCTTCTGTCTATCCATAATCTTTCTTTAATTGTAAAAAAATTCGATGAATTTCCCTAGGTCATAACTCTTCCTGTAACTATTTTTTTTTAATTTCTCATAAAATGCCTGTTATTGGCATTCTTAGCTTTCAATATTTATGTAGCTCACACTACTAACCTTTTGGGAATGAGACTAATTTTATAAACTTCTTTAGTCTGTTAACTATTTATTCCCCATTTTTACATATATTGTTTAGGCATCCTCGTGGCTCAAATAATCATATCCAGATAAATACCTCAAACTGAGTCATTAAACTGAAAATTTCATTAAAGTTAATTTAGGGATATTTTTGTCATTTTTACCTCAATAGTCCTTAATAAGTCATTTCCCATTTTATGGGATTTTTCTGAAATTTTCGTGCATCTTTCCATAATTATCCCTATTGTTCCATAAATGCCTAAAATTACAGTTTTACCGCTACTTGGGCTCAACCTTATAAACATCACTTTGGGGTCTCTATCTTAACCTTAGGCATGTAACTATCCTCTTCCCTCTTTATGAGCCCTTGGGACTTTTTTGGAGCCTCTAACTTTACTTATATATTTGCCCAAGGAACTTTCTTTATTTACAGTTTAGTTCCTTAACATCCTCTGTATATTTCTGGGAAGCTTACCTATTTTAGGCTACTTTCTAGACTTCTAGACCTAAAAATTGAGATGTGTCAACTTGTGTTCTTAGGTTCAATGCCTATGGCCCCATTTGAGATTATTGTCTTAATAATTGTGATTTTACTATGATAATTATGGGTATGGATTTTAGTAACCATATTAGTGAGGTTGAATCATTTCTAATATGATTTTTCTAGTGAATGATTATATGAAGTTCTTTTACCCCTTTTAGCTATTTGAATAGTGCTTGATTCTTTTCTAACATGGATAGGTCTGAGCGATAATGAATGGTTTAATTGCCTATGATAGACTCTTAGGAAATCATTGTTGTTCCTTTTCTATCATGGATAAATCTTTAGAAATAAGTTAAATTTTTTTCTAACCATGATAGCCTTTTTTTAAGCAAAACCTTTTTTTATTATTAGCCTTTATAATTGAATTAAGTTCTTTTAACTGTGATAGCATCTACTATTAGTGAGTTTTATCTGACCTATTATGGTTAACCCTTTAAACATATTATAATATCTTTTATAACCATGGTAGCCTTTTAATCATTTACTATAATTCTTTTCTACCATGGATAGGGTTTGAAATATTAGTGAAATATTTTTCTATTTTTAATTAAATTTTAATTAACTATTTCTATTTTTTTACCATAGCAGTGGTTAAATTGTTTTAAAATAGTTAATTGTCAGTATTAGAAGGAGAATTTTACAAAGGGCATAATGGAAATCAAGCAACAACCTAACAATCCAACCATAAGACAATCTTAAGGGGATGAATAGTTCAAGAGTATAACAATAGTCCGAAATCTCAATCCATAAATAAATTACTAATTCTAGGTGGCAACATAAATAGAAACAAAACATAAATCAAACTATGGAGTATGGTCACTAGCTATGTGACCTTATGCTTTTGGTGCCTTCCTCTACTTTACTCACCTAAAAATAGTAAATTGTAATGGGGTGTGACAACTGTCACAATAACATGAATTCCTACCACCTTACTTACCATCACCCCTAAAAGGTACCAGGTAGGACTAGCATTCAAAACAAATGACATATATTAAGGATTTATAACAAGCAACATTATTTAAACATCATACAAAACCAATGGACAATATAATAGTTACACAATTATCTTAGTCATATAGATTTAATAGACATACATTCATCACAGTCATGCACATTTATTTTTTGTTCAATTTTTGTAATATAACCTCCTTACACAATTATCTTAGTCATACAGATTTAATAGACATACATTCATCACAGTCATGCACATTTATTTTTTGTTCAATTTTTGTAATATAACCTCCTTATAACTATCAACTTTAACCCATGGGCTAAGTTATAAATGATGTAACTGCCAACTCCCACGAGCTCCCCACATGTGTGATGCAAACTGGCCAAAGTCGGTAGAGCGCACAAGGGATATAGGTTTCTTTAGAAAGTTAGTATGCTTCCCCAATAGGTTTATTGTCACATCCCCATTTTTAGGCCTAGAAGTCTAGAAAGTAGTCTAAAATAGATAGACTATCAGACCCTTTTGAGTAGAAGTCCCAGAAATATATGGAGGGTTTTAAGCGACTAAATTGTAAATAGAGAAAGTTCATAAATTAAGGTGCAAATAGAGAAAATTCTAAGGGTAAATATGTAAATAAGTTAGAGTCAGAAAGAGAAAAGATGTTAGTCATAAGCCTAAAGTTGAGGTAAAGGCCTCAAAGTGATGGTTTATGAGGTTGAGCCCAAGTAGGGGTAAAACTATAATTTTAGGAAGTTTCAGGCCAAAAGGAGTAATTATGAAAAGTATCCAAAAAGTTTCCAAAAAATCATAAAAATTAGAGAAAATTCCCTTGGTTAGTATGATAGGCTCAGAGGTCAGAAATATGATGGGGAATAATTATTTTGAATTTTTTGTGATTATGGAATATTGACTAATCAAGAGAAATTAGTCAAAGTTAGTTACTTTAGGTACTTTGTAGCCTCAAAAAATTAGAAAAAATAGGGATAAAATATATTGGGAATTATAGAATATTGTATAAGTGGCTTTATTCCTAGATTAGCCCTGGTTTAAGTTTAAGGGAATTTAAAGTCCAATTAAGCTAATTAGGTCTTTGCTTAGGAAATTCCAAATAAATACCTATACGGGGTAATTAAGACCCAAAAAATTATAAGGTTTTCCTATAATTAATAAGAAATAATAAACTAGACAGAAGCCTTTTACAAGCTCAAAAACTCTTGAAAGTACTACTTCCTAAGTAAAGTATTAGTTATAGTTAATTAAATTGATTTTTCTCCTTTTCCCTTAATAAATAATTGATGTCAATAAAGGAGAGCCATTTTGGGAAGAGAAAAAGTATAAGAATGTATTATGGCACTAGCCAAAAATAGTTAAAGTGACTAGGAGACTAGAAGTATTGAAAAATTGTTATTTACCATATAAAGTGCGCTGATATAACATAAGAGCTCTACTCTCTTTTACTTGGCTAGCATTGTGCCAAGTGACAAGCTAGGAATGAAGAGGCTTTTGAATTGCATATTAATTGCTTTTGGAGTTCATTTAATTGGGAAAATAGTGCAAGAAGCCATAGGAACTTGGCACCTAAGCCTTGTAATTTCTTGCAACTTTAGTGGCAATTCTATAAGGCTATAGTATAGACATCCACTCCCCTTTCAAGAGAAATCCATGATCAAGAGAAGTAGAGAAAATATGGCAAAATTTACTTGGGAAATAGGAAGAGCAAGGAGTCAAGAGGGTAGAGGAAGGAGGAGGAGCAAAGATTAAACTTCAAGATCAAGGTATGTGATGATTCTAGCACCTAGCTTGATGTTTAGCTTGCTTGTTCTTGAGTTTAGTGGATTTAAATTCATGAAAACCCTTGTGTGATGTTGCTGAATGAAACTAGGTTAAAGTAAAAAGAAGGAATTGATGTTAAATATATGTTAAATGATAGAAAACAAGCTAGAATCAAGTGGTATTTCATGATAGTTTGCAGAATCTCATAAGTGGTCACCATAAGGGACCCCACAACCTTGATTGGTTATATACCATAGGATAAGATTTTTTTGATTATAATACTTTAAATGGATTTAGAATGAAAAATTGTGTGGAATCAATATGAGAAAATGAAGTTTGAAGCATTAGAATAAAAAGTGGAATTTTTGGGGGAAAATTCCATACCTCTTGGCCAAGGTAAAATCTTGAGGAAGGAGTTTGATTTTGGTAAATATAAACTCATATTTGGATTCCTCATGAAAAATTATGCAGGATTGGACTATGAAAGTAATTTTTAGGAAGCTAGAACAATAACCCAAAAATTGAAGTTAAGGGTTGTATTTCAAGAGAGAGAGAGTCTTGATCATTGCTCATTGCCACGACCCTAATGAGTTATATGTACATTTTAATTATATTTAGGGCCATGAAATGTCTAAGAAGGTGGTTTGGAAGATGTTGGGCAAACCTCTTTAGTTGGGAAGCCAAGGAAGAAAGAAGGAAGCTTAAGGATAAAGGTAGTGAACTTACCTAACTTGTGTGCTTCATACTTGTTCTTGTATGTGTTGATGTGTTGATTACTTTTCTTGATTATATGAAGTATGTATAAGTAGTTTAAGCTTTGTTTCTATGAATGCGATGGCCATATGTATAATGCATGAAATATTGAGCATAATAACATGTCATTAGTTGAGCATGAGTTAAGCAAGTATGCGTGCCATGCCACAAGCATTTATCTTGCATGCTTTAGTAGCAATGTTTCCTAATGAGATTCTCCATGAAATATCACCCCTCCTTATCCAACCACTATAGGCCAAGCAATGTGGGGATAGCATGGATGAAGATGAGCCAAGAGAATGAAAGAGAAAGCATGGAGATTGATAGTTGTAGTTTATTAGTACATCATGTAATAATTCCCTATTAATATAATTGACATGCAAAGTATGCTTTCATTTTGAAATAATGTTATACAATTAATTATAATATTTATGGCATATCAAATTATGCATAAGTATGGATGAGGGCAAGTCATGTATGCTAGAATGATTAGTTAAATAAAAGCAAAGTAATTATTGAGGATAAAACGTAGGTCATGTAGCTGTTTTGTTCTATCTCCAGTTTGACCTAGCAAATAGATGAATCTGTCAATAAAATTTGGTTACCATAAAGTAAACATCCCAAGCTTTAAAATCATACATAATATGCCCCAATTGGATGTTTACAAAGTACATTTTTTACCAATGAACAATGAACTTAGATGAATAAACTTTATTAATTGGCAATAATTAACTCCAGTTTTATATTTTTCCCTTAAAGCATTGAAATAGTTTTATCTTAAAATTTGGAACATCTCCAAATGATTTTTATACCTTTAATTATATTTTTTAAAAGTTGGACCATTAACTTGAAAATCCTGAATGAACAATAACTCAAGAACTAAAAAGAAAAAAATTAGTTAGGCTTAGTTTGTACCACCCTAATTTTTATCCTTGTATTTAAACATAATTAAAAATATTACTTATCAATAACTTATACATATTATCTAAATGAATTATTATGGTTTAGTATTTTATTATTTTTAATAAAATATGATATCTGGATTATCCTGCCATTATTTTACTTAGGGTTTTAAGATTTGATTGTTATTATTAGTTAGAAATTTATTAGATTTTGGGTTCATATTTAAATAAGATTAAAATTATAAACTTATTCTATTCCTTTCTCATTTCTCTCCTTGCATCAGCCATCACTTTTGCTTTCCTTTTCTTTCTCCTCTTTATAAACTTGCATTAGCACCACGACCACAGAACTTCTTAGGCTTACAGCTCCTAGGATCAGTACCAGCAGAGTTCTGTCATACCTAACATGGATGTCTTTGATCTCCTCCTTGCTCTGCTCATCAACATACTTCTAGTAACACGACCAAGGGTTTGCCAACATTATGTGTAACATCTATTCTTCTCTCTCTCTCTTCCTGTACAGTTTTCTATATTTAATATATATATATATGGATATATTATTGATCAATTGTACCCATCTTGTCATCCAATCATACCCATGTATGTATGTATGTATGTATGTATGTATGTATGTATGTATGTATGTATGTATGTATGTATGTATGTATGTATGTATGTATGTATGTATGTATGTATGTATGTATGTATGTATGTATGTATGTATGTATGTATGTATGTATGTATGTATGTATGTATGTATGTATGTATGTATGTATGTATATTGATTTAGTTGTCTGGATCACCTTTAGAAATCACTACATGACGAGTGAAATAAAATATAAAAACAATATATAATGAATAGTTTTGAATTAGAAATAGTTTATAAACAAAAAGAAACCACCTTTCGCAAGCCTTTATCCTTCATCTCCAATATGTATGTATATATTTAGGAATTTCTGAAAAGAATTCAAGGCTTCAACTTAATTTATTATATTAAACTAATTAAATTATAAAGGAATGTAAATTTAGAAGAAGATTTATGTTTCCGGGGATAAGCTTTAATATTCTAGAGTAGCTTTAGAATAATTTCAAGGCATTAAGTAATATAGTGATAGTTCTTATGTAGTGATTTTGTAAACTATCATTCGGGTTTTGGAATAACCTCTATTAAAGCACCAGATTATTTGTAATTGATGTTGTTGACGCCACTTGACTGGTGGTAATTATTCCTTACTTTGGTGAGAGATAACAACTTTCTACTCGTTGTATATGTTAATATGATGTTTGTGAGTGATTTGATATATATATATATATATATTGATATTGATATAATTGTATTGAGAAAACTTGTTCGATAACTTTTATTGAAAATAGTCTTGTGAGACTTAAAGTTTAATTTGAGATTTGAAACTTATTATATCTTGAGATTGGAATTTGAATAAAGTTATTATATTGAGAAAAACCCTATTATGATATTTATTGATATTATTGATTATATATTTGATATTTATTGATATTATTGATTATCAAGTTATTAAGATTAATTGATTATCTTAAGAATTATGCATTGACGATTGTGATGAGGGAGTTGCATTTATACCACGTGGTATAACATCTATTGGAACTCGATGGATGGTTGTTGTCCCACATGTTTACCGAGAGACGTGCCCCAACTATTTACCGAAGGGGCTACGACACCCCACCTATTTACTAAAGGGGATAATGTAAGGAATTGGAAGACACACAGCGGAAATAAACTTTAAATTTTTCCATTCCTTGCCAGGATCTGCCGTATGTGTTTAAATCAAGTGGAAAGAATCATTACCCTTAGTGTTGCTCAGCGAATTTCACAGCTTCTCTACGTGGGTGGTGATCTCTTTCTGATCGTAAGAAATCGACGGAGTATTCCTCAGCGACCTTCACAGATTCTCTTCGCGGACGGTGGTCTCTTTCCGATCACAAGAAGTCGACGCCTCAGGTCGGCTTCCTCTACTGGTATCCACACGAACAGCGTTCCAACCACGAACGACGTGCTAGCGTCTCCTGTCCCTCCAAGGCTTTCACAAGTCTCCGTCTCTATTTCGGCAGTTTCTTGTCTGCAAACCTTTTGCAGATTCCGTTCGGCCTTTTGTGTTCTGTGTTATTTTCAAACGTAGCTCCTCCAATCAGATATAGAGGATGCTATGCGTTTTTCCACTTGACCTAATTGGATTTTGGAGTTAATCTTATATTAATTCCGAATTGATACAATATCATATATTGTATAATTTTATAAGAAACTAATTAAATAAAATAATATTAAATCCGTCCCACAGATTTAATTACTTATTTATTTAACTTTAAATAAAGATGAGACTGAGTTATATTTGATTTATTCCCATAAATCAAATTTGAGATATCCTATCAATTTAAATTTTGAATTTCAAACGTGATAGAGATTTAATTTATCCTTATAAATTAAATCTTATAAATATCTCTTATATGAGATATCCTATCAATTTGAATTTCGAATTTCAAACGTGATAGAGATTTAATTTATCCTTATAAATTAAATCTTATAAATATCTCTTATATGAGATATCCTATCAATTTGAATTCCGAATTTCAAACGTGATAGAGATTTAATTTATCCTTATAAATTAAATCTTATAAATATATCTTATATGAGATATCCTATCAATTTGAATTTCGAATTCAAACGTGATAGGGATTTAATTTATCCTTATAAATTAAATCTCATATATCTCATATATATAATATATATATATATATACGAATTTATATATATACGAATATAAATATAAATAAATATATATACATTCACCTGGATCTTTCATTGAATCTGGACATGTCTTAGATTCAATGAATCTGGACATCATAGCTCGTGTTGGGCTATTTTGTGTGCGACCCTGTAGGCCCATATGAAGTTGGCAGTGGGCCATTTGCTATACTAGCCCACAAGTCGCAAGCGGTCTCTAGCAAGACATAACAACTACCCAAATCATATGAGGATCGATAAACGATGTAACCTTTTATACAACCATATCATGTCCCTTCTGTCACGCGATATTTTGGTCATGGATGAGGCATGGATAATGTCATCCTCCTATTCCCGACCGTTACTTTCTCGATCCCTGAGTAGTCTGACTATAGAAATGGAACTACCTTTCCATTACAGTATGGCCATACATTTCTCAGACTCACTCATCGAGGGGCCCAGTAATATCTCTCCACGAATGTGAGGGACAAATTCCATCTTGACCATTCACATTCCTCCGCATGAAAAACCACTAAGCCCGAACATAGTCTTTATGATCACTCGGTCAAAAGTGACTTTTGACTAGGTCAAAGCTGAGCGTTTTGTCATGTAGGAATCCATGATGATCTCAGGTCAAAGGGCATATTGACATGGTTTGTATATGAGAGAAGCTTATGACGTTACCCATGCAGTTCTCTCATAGCGGGTCGGTCCAACACCCTGTACTCTTACATGTGCTTATGACTTTAATTTATATCTCTATACATCTTCAAAGTCATACTGGTCTTATTTCATCTGTGCTCCCACATAGATGATCGACCAGGGACATTTAGGATAATATCATGAATTATCCAAGGATGGTCATCATAGTAAACATGCAAATAATATGATAACTCAATTAATAAATTCATAAATCAATAATGTTCATAAGACAATGATTGGCCCCTAGGGCACGATTTCCAACAACCTCCCACTTGCACTAGGTACAATCATTAATTTGACTAATTCCCATTGACCTAACATGACGCTCATGCTTTGCCTGCACAAGCGGCTTTGTTAGAGGATCAGCAACATTATCTTCTCCTGCTACTTTGCATATTTTTATATCACCTCTATCGTTGATTTCTCTGATGAGATGAAATCGCCTGAGTATATGCTTGGTCCTTTGATGTGACCTAGGCTCTTTGGCCTGTGCAATAGCACCGCTATTGTCACAGAGCAAAGTTATTGGATCTGAGATGGTAGGTATCACCCCTAGTTCTGTGATGAACTTCCTGATCCAAACGGCTTCCTTAGCTGCATCAGATGCTGCTATATACTCAGCTTCCGTTGCAGAATCTGCTACAGTGCCCTGCTTAGAGCTCTTCCAGCTTACTGCTCCATTATTGAGGAGGAATATGTATCCAGACTGCGATTTTTGGTCGTCCTGGTCAGTTTGGAAACTCGCATCTGTGTAACCAGTTACACAGAGCTCATCATCCAATCCACCATAGACCAAGAATAAGTCCTTAGTCCTTCTTAAGTACTTAAGGATATTCTTGACAGCAGTCCAATGGCCCTCACCAGGGTCCTGTTGGTATCTGCTAGTCATACTTAAGGCAAACGAGACATCCGGTCGAGTACATAACATGGCGTACATGATAGATCCTATGGCCGAGGCATATGGAACCTTACTCATGCGACCTCGCTGATCAGATGTACTAGGACACAGATCTTTGCTGAGGTGAGTACCATGAGACATGGGTATGAAACCCCTCTTTGATTCGTGCATACTGAACCTATGCAGTATTTTGTCTATGTATGTACTCTGACTGAGTCCTAGAAGTCTTTTAGATCTATCTCTATAGATCCTGATTCCTAGGATGTAGGTGGCTTCACCCAAGTCTTTCATCGAGAAAGACTTTCCTAACCAAGACTTGACAATCTGCAAGGTAGGAATGTCATTCCCAATAAGTAGGATGTCATCGACATAGAGTACTAAAAACACAACTGTGCTCCCACTAACCTTCTTGTACACACAAGGTTCATCAATGTTTTGAAGAAATCCAAACTCTTTGATTACTTCATCAAAACGATGATTCCAACTCCGAGAGGCTTGCTTTAGTCCATAAATGGACCTTTGAAGCTTGCACACTTTACCAGAGTCCTCAGAACGCACAAACCCTTCAGGTTGTGTCATGTACACGTCCTCAAGGAGCTTTCCATTAAGGAAGGCTGTCTTGACGTCCATCTGCCATATTTCATAGTCATAATATGCTGCAATAGCCAAGAGGATTCTGATTGATTTGGCCATTGCTACTGGGGAAAAGGTCTCATCATAGTCCACACCATGAGTTTGAGTAAAACCTTTTGCAACCAGTCGTGCCTTGAAGACATTTACATTGCCATCCATGTCAGTTTTCTCTTTGAAAACCCACTTGCACCCGACGGTTTTTACACCTTCAGGCGGGTCGACTAAGGTCCAAACCTGATTGTCGTACATGGATTGCATCTCAGACTTCATGGCACTAAGCCATTTTTCGGAGTTTGGTCCCACTATAGCTTCTCGATAGGTAGTCGGCTCATTATGCTCAATGAGCAACACATCACGACTATCAGAAATCAGAAATCCATATCTCTGAGGCTGAAGTCGTGTCCTATTAGACTTTCGTGGACCTTGCGTGACTTGAGGAGTCTCAACAACTTGTTGTGAGTCTTCTCTATTTTCCATCTGCAGTTCTGTGGTGTCTTGTAGCTCTCGAACTTCTTCGAGTTGTACCTTACTCCCACTGGTTCTTTTAGAGATAAATTCTCGTTCAAGAAAGATACCATTTCTGACAACAAACACTTTGTTATCAGCAGGGTTGTAGACGTAATATCCCTTGGTTTCCTTAGGATATCCCACAAAAAGGCATTTTGAGGATTTGGGCGCTAATTTGTCTGAGGCTTGTTGCTTAACATAGACCTCGCATCCCCAAATCTTGAGGAAAGATAAACTAGGCGTCCTCCCAGTCCATATCTCATACGGAGTCTTTTCGATTGCCTTAGATGGAACACGATTTAGTGTGAACGCAGCTGTCTCTAGGGCATAGCCCCAAAAGGAGGGCGGAAGATCTGTTCGACTCATCATGGATCGAACCATATCTAATAGTGTTCGATTTCTCCGTTCAGAAACGCCATTCCATTGTGGTGTCCCTGGAGGAGTCAATTGTGAGAGTGTCCCACAATTCCTAAGATGATCTATGAACTCTTGGCTCAAATATTCACCACCCCGATCAGATCGAAGGGCTTTAATTGTTTTGCCAAGCTGGTTTTGTACTTCATTTTGAAATATCTTGAACTTTTCAAAAGATTCAGATTTATGTTTCATTAGATAGATGTACCCATATCTGCTGAAATCATCTATGAATGTTATGAAGTACGAATAACCTCCTCTGGCATTTGTGTTCATCGGTCCACACACATCTGTATGTATGAGGCCCAATAAATCAGTGGCCCTCTCACTGTGCCCAGTGAAAGGTGACTTTGTCATCTTTCCTAACAAGCAAGACTCGCAAGTGTCATATGATTCAAAATCAAATGAGTTTAGAAATCCATCTTGATGGAGTTTGGAAATGCGTTTCTCATTTATGTGGCCCAGACGACAGTGCCAGAGGTATGTGGGATTCAAATCGTTTGGTTTGACCCTTTTGGCGGTTATGTTATAGATATTTCCATGATTGGGTTGTTCCAAATTTAATATGTAATGATCAACATGCAAATCACCATGAGCATAGAAAACATCATTACGATAAATAGAACATCTACTATTCCCAGCAATGGAAGTGAAACCTTCCTTATCCAAATAAGAAAGTGAAACAATGTTACTACTTAAAGCAGGAACATAATAGCAATTGTTCAAAACTAACAAAAGCCCAGTGGGCAGAACTAATTCATAAGTGCCTACAGCTAACGCAGCAACCCTTGCTCTGTTTCCAACTCGTAGGTCAACTTCACCCCTTTTCAGCTTCCTACTGTCCTTTAGTCCCTGCACATTCGTACAAATGTGAGAACCACATGCAGTATCTAATACCCATGAGGTGGAAGTAGAAAGATGAATGTCTATAACATAAATACCTGAAGCGATAGCCCCGCTATCCTTCTTGTTCTTTTTCAGATCTTCGAGGTAGAGTTTGCAATTCCTCTTCCAATGACCCGGTTCATTGCAGAAGAAGCAGACTCCTTCCTTCGGAGGCTTTGCCTTCTTTGGTGCGGGCTTGGTTTCGGGCTTGCCTGACTCTTTGGTCTTACCTGATGAGCCATGACCCTTCCCCTTGCCTTTGCCTTTCTTTTTCGTACCCTTTCCTTTCTGAACCATCAAAACACTACTGGGTTTCTTCTTAAGACTCGGCTCAGCAGTTTTAAGCATCCCATGCAGTTCAGAAATAGATTTCTCCATGTTGTTCATGTTGTAGTTCATAACAAACTGGTCATAACTTTCCGGGAGTGAGTTTAAGATCAAATCTGTAGCTAACTCCTGGCTCATGGGAAATCCAAGCCGTTCAAGGTGATCAATGTACCCTTTCATCTTTAAGACATGAGCACTGACTGATGCACCTTCAGCCATCTTGCAGGAATGTAAGGCCTTAGTGGTCTCATACCTCTCTTGCCTTGCCTGTTGCTGGAACATTTCCTTGAGATGCACAATCATCTCATAAGCCTCCATGTGTTCCAGATCTCTTTGGAGCTCCGGAACCATGGTGGCTAGCATCAAGCATCCCACATCGACAGAGTCTTCCTTATGCTTCATATAAGCATCTCTCTGAGCTCTGGGAGCATTGGCGGCTGGCTCCTCAGGAATGGGTTGATCTAGGACATGCGCCTTTCTTTCCTGCTTGAGAACAATTCTCAAGTTCCTAAACCAGTCAAGAAAGTTTGTCCCATTGAGTTTGTCCTTCTCAAGGACAGATCGCAGCGATAATGTAGCAGTATTACTAGTCGTCATGATTCTACAATTAAAATATGCAATGTAATTAGTAATCTCCCACTAAATAAACAACCCTCAATGCAATAGTTAGTGGGCTAAGATCCATATTTGGCTCAAACTTAAGTCCGCTTTGGCAGGACGCTTAGATTAAGTTATTTATGTAGGTAACACCTTTACCAATTACATCAAATGTAACTCTTAGATATTTATGGGATCCTATCATCATATGATCTGGCATGTTCTAATCCCATCTAATGCCTTGAGATCCAAAACCGTTTTGTTAATCTCAATTAAGTCAAACAATAATGAACCTATGAGAGTAGCACCATTACTCTATGCTTATCTCCCCAAGATAACTCAAAAGCACCCACTTTGGTGGAGTCCACAATTGAGCGATCAAGGTTTTGACAAGTGTTCATAAATTGACAGCATTATGACTTAAGATTTCTTTTAGAGGGCCTAATTTAACTATCTGGTTTATAAAACGCATGTTTCTCAGTTCGTATCTCATACAAGTAATATGCATGTGCTGATCTAATCATAAGATGCATAATTCAAACGTGATACAATATGGCTCACCTATTCTAAGTCCCCTCAAGCCAATGAGAGGAGCTCTCTAGTAAGAAAAGAGAAATTACATATAGAAACCTCTTTTAACATTCGAGGGGAGTGAGATGAGAGGAGAAGGTACATTGAGAGTATATAGAGGAAGGCACGACACGCAGGCCGTATTTTTAAAAATTACAACACTTGCAATCTAGAGCCATATTGTTCACCATACCCAAACATTCAAGAATCAATATTCAGATCTAATCGAAGGGCAAAAAACATTTACAAAGTAACATATGTTACGGTTATGTTGCGCTACGAACAGGTAGCTACGGCGGTCCCGCTAGCCGGTTAGCGGGCGGGGTCTCTGGGGCAGCGCCCCGGAAGAAATTTTTTTTTGTTTTTGTTTCATAAATAATCACGAATCTGAATTCGGTTTTCACAAATAATCACAAATTCGAATTCGGTTTTCTTAGACCCCATCTATGCGGATTGATCAAATCAAAAAGCATCACCACCGATTTCAATTTCCTTTTAGATTCCTTTTATGTCATACACAACAAGGATTCCATATATGTCACACATACAACGCTTATTATATGATCGGCTACTACTAACATATATCATATAAATCACAAATCAAGCCTAACTTAAACACAAAACGGCATGGCTCTGATACCACTGTAAGGAATTGTAAGACACACAGCGGAAATAAACTTTAAATTTTTCCATTCCTTGCCAGGATCTGCCGTATGTGTTTAAATCAAGTGGAAAGAATCATTACCCTTAGTGTTGCTCAGCGAATTTCACAGCTTCTCTACGTGGGTGGTGATCTCTTTCTGATCGTAAGAAATCGACGGAGTATTCCTCAGCGACCTTCACAGATTCTCTTCGCGGACGGTGGTCTCTTTCCGATCACAAGAAGTCGACGCCTCAGGTCGGCTTCCTCTACTGGTATCCACACGAACAGCGTTCCAACCACGAACGACGTGCTAGCGTCTCCTGTCCCTCCAAGGCTTTCACAAGTCTCCGTCTCTATTTCGGCAGTTTCTTGTCTGCAAACCTTTTGCAGATTCCGTTCGGCCTTTTGTGTTCTGTGTTATTTTCAAACGTAGCTCCTCCAATCAGATATAGAGGATGCTATGCGTTTTTCCACTTGACCTAATTGGATTTTGGAGTTAATCTTATATTAATTCCGAATTGATACAATATCATATATTGTATAATTTTATAAGAAACTAATTAAATAAAATAATATTAAATCCGTCCCACAGATTTAATTACTTATTTATTTAACTTTAAATAAAGATGAGACTGAGTTATATTTGATTTATTCCCATAAATCAAATTTGAGATATCCTATCAATTTAAATTTTGAATTTCAAACGTGATAGAGATTTAATTTATCCTTATAAATTAAATCTTATAAATATCTCTTATATGAGATATCCTATCAATTTGAATTTCGAATTTCAAACGTGATAGAGATTTAATTTATCCTTATAAATTAAATCTTATAAATATCTCTTATATGAGATATCCTATCAATTTGAATTCCGAATTTCAAACGTGATAGAGATTTAATTTATCCTTATAAATTAAATCTTATAAATATATCTTATATGAGATATCCTATCAATTTGAATTTCGAATTCAAACGTGATAGGGATTTAATTTATCCTTATAAATTAAATCTCATATATCTCATATATATAATATATATATATATATACGAATTTATATATATACGAATATAAATATAAATAAATATATATACATTCACCTGGATCTTTCATTGAATCTGGACATGTCTTAGATTCAATGAATCTGGACATCATAGCTCGTGTTGGGCTATTTTGTGTGCGACCCTGTAGGCCCATATGAAGTTGGCAGTGGGCCATTTGCTATACTAGCCCACAAGTCGCAAGCGGTCTCTAGCAAGACATAACAACTACCCAAATCATATGAGGATCGATAAACGATGTAACCTTTTATACAACCATATCATGTCCCTTCTGTCACGCGATATTTTGGTCATGGATGAGGCATGGATAATGTCATCCTCCTATTCCCGACCGTTACTTTCTCGATCCCTGAGTAGTCTGACTATAGAAATGGAACTACCTTTCCATTACAGTATGGCCATACATTTCTCAGACTCACTCATCGAGGGGCCCAGTAATATCTCTCCACGAATGTGAGGGACAAATTCCATCTTGACCATTCACATTCCTCCGCATGAAAAACCACTAAGCCCGAACATAGTCTTTATGATCACTCGGTCAAAAGTGACTTTTGACTAGGTCAAAGCTGAGCGTTTTGTCATGTAGGAATCCATGATGATCTCAGGTCAAAGGGCATATTGACATGGTTTGTATATGAGAGAAGCTTATGACGTTACCCATGCAGTTCTCTCATAGCGGGTCGGTCCAACACCCTGTACTCTTACATGTGCTTATGACTTTAATTTATATCTCTATACATCTTCAAAGTCATACTGGTCTTATTTCATCTGTGCTCCCACATAGATGATCGACCAGGGACATTTAGGATAATATCATGAATTATCCAAGGATGGTCATCATAGTAAACATGCAAATAATATGATAACTCAATTAATAAATTCATAAATCAATAATGTTCATAAGACAATGATTGGCCCCTAGGGCACGATTTCCAACAGATAAAACCCATGGTCTAGCATGTACTCTATGGATTTTGGCATATCCACAACATTTGACCGGTTAGCTTTTTTGGATGGCTAGTTGTATTGTAGTTATCACTAGCCTATGGATTCGGTTGACGGGAATAAGGCGGTTAAGCTGGATTGATGGGAGGAACTTGGATGCCTTATCTATTTAATTTTATTATGATAATATGTTATTTTATATATATTATACTTGGTGATCTGTCCCACTTGATACTTCATGAGCACATGTTAGTATACATGATTAGTAGAATTGCTAGTTACTGAGATGTTTGTCTCACCCTAATTTTATTAACATTTTTCAAGTGATAGTCTCATCTTAGGACACTAGGAAAAACTTCAGAGGCTTGATTAAAGCTATATTAATTGTACAGTCTTCTCTTTTGAATATGTGTGTAGAATAGTTGTATATTGCCATAGTAGAATATTACTTTTTTGGATTTTAAGAAAATACTTTATAACCATAGTAGGGTTTCTTTGAATTTTAGTAAAAACATTTTTTACCATAGTTAAGTCTTTTGAAAATAATGAAATTTATTTATAACCATAGTTAAATTGTTTGGATTTATATTATGTATAAAGTGGGTCTAAGTAATTAATAATAATTAAATTTTAGGAGGATATTACATAATTAACATGTCAATTACTCCATTTCACTTTGGGACGCTGATTCTAAGGAGCTAAAACTAAGGTGTAACGTTTACTACTGGCATCCTGGCAGGTTTAATACTATCGAGGTATACTACCCCTAGAATACCTTTTGAGTATAAAAAATGAGAGTATAATACCCTCTCAAATAGCCAACCATAGTGTGTGCTATGAAGAAAACCACGTCGTCAAGTGTTAATCCCAACAAGTGTAAAATTCTTCTCCTAATACAATCAATGAACAATTTTTAAAGCAATTTAATCTACTAACTGTGGTAGGAAAGAGATTTTGTTATGGAAGAGTTACCACGGTAAAAAAGTGTTTCCCTAAACCATTCAAACACTAACTATGGTACAAAAAGAAGCTTGGTTAAACAATTGGAAACTACCATGGTTATAAAAAGAAGCTTAATTTCTAAAAAGTTAATAATGATACAAAAGACAATTCTAACTCTTTCAAAATACTATCATGGTTAAAAAGAGTTCAAATCATTAATAAATACCTATCCATAACAAAAAAGAAACAAACATAACTTGAAGGTCTATCATGCATATTTAAAGTTTAAAACTAAAACTCTTTTGCATTTAAACCATGCTAGAAAGGATATAATCCCTCTAACATGATTATAAGATTCTTTTTTTTTATACAAAAATTTTTTGAAAGGGATTGGGCTCACACATGATTCAAGGGCAGGGCGAAGTCTCCCTTCCTCCTAGGCGATACCAATGTCGGGCAGGGCGAGCCGTCAATTACCCTCAAGTGTAAATCTAGGAACCTAAGAGCTAGGATGCCTCCCCAAGCACCGCGACTGGAACCACAACAAAGTGGTACTTCATAGGGATTGAACACACTCCAAATGGTCGCATGTCTCACCCCTTTGCCAATTGAACCCACGGACTATGGGTGATTATAAGATTCAAATCCTTGATTGAACATAAAGTATAAAGTTTGGGCCTTGGGAGGTCGCAGCCCCTAGAATATCACATAACCACAAGCCCATAACATAATCACTGAATAATCCATATTGTAATATGCAACCCAAAAGTTCCAATAGTTCTAACTCTAAAATATTCATTTTTTAATTTCAACCCAAATTAATATTCTAAACTGGTTAGACATCAATCCAACTCATTAACATAAACTAATCATCAAAACTCATTTTCCAAATATCATACTATATTAAATCATCAAAATCTCATCACTTTATTAAACCCTAACATCAAAATTTTACCAAAACAAAATCTAACCAAAACTAAGCCGATTAAATATCTTATCTAGTCCATATAACCCATTTAACATAAACATGTTTAGTCAAAACTCAATTCTTTTCAAAATCACCATGAATCCTACTTTCACGACTTCAAAAATTAAAAAAAATATTTAAGAGTATAAGAGAGAAATCAAGGCTAAATCACTTACCTAAGAGTTTGGAAACTCAAAAACTCTCCCTTAGGTCAAAAATATCAAGCCCTAGAAGCCAAGCTGACCCACGATAACATCTCCTGCAAAACTTATGTTTTTCAGCTCAAAATCATGACTTCATAGTAGTTATGTGTCATTCGCCACAACCAATTACATAGACAGTATAGCCCGACTTAAAAAATTCATAATTAATTCTATGAACCTCCAAAAATTATAAATTAGGACGTTGTGGATAGTTTGAGATATCTAATTTCTAATTCAACAAGAATCACTAAAAAATGTTAACAATTTAACCTTGGAAAATGTCTGTTTCCCAAAATAGCTCAAAAAGTCTAAATATGAGGATGACCTAACTTCAAAAAATCATAACTAATTCTAAATATCTCCAAAAATTACAAATTAGAATTTTTTTTTCTTGGAAACATTGGATGACCCTCTAAAACAATGTTCTCATTTGACCTAACTTCAAACAAACTAAAACAATGTTAGCATTTGACCCTCTAAAAATCCAAGATCCCAAGATTACTCAAAGACGTCTAAATGAGAGGGTGACCTAATTTCGAAAATTTATACTTAATTACTCACATATCTAAAACTTACAAATTATGACTTTTTAGAAACCTTGGAATGTCTACTTTCCAATGAAAAAGGAATCACCCAAAAATAATATTATTTGGTTCTCAAAAGTTCAAAAGTCCCAAAAGAATGTACAAAACAAATCTAAATATATGACTTTTTCAACAATGCTCCTTAGTGGTTTTAAGCCGCAAACAAATAAGATCAATTACTTATTATCTCAATTTCTTACACAAATCAAACTTAATTAATGTTAAACCTTAGAATTAAAAATCAAGATATTACAAGCAGTTTCCTCCAAATATCATTATGACATCATAACCATCATATAATTGTTATATCATAGTATTCGATGTCTCACAACATATACATTTCACAATATTCAGCAATCACAACATATAAGTCTTACCAGATGATCTAGGGTAAGGTCACCACTTACAATCAAATTCTCATGATGCAACTCATGCTCATGTCAAATATATTATCATAATGACATACTAGAAGCAATAGCACATGGGATCATCATGTAAAATAAGCATAACAAAATAAAACACACAAAACAACCATCAAGATTGCTCGCCATGGTGAGATATCACAATACATTAGAAATCCAAAATTCAAACATTCAGGTCCTCTATCCAGTCCTATCATTCAAAATTTCATGTCCCTTTTATCATACAATTATCCCACAAGGCTAGCCCTTGGTTCTAGAAATTATTTCCATAAATCCTAACGAATTATTTTATCCCAATTCATTTAAAGTATATCCTAAAGGGTTTTCCATTTATTCTAAAGTCTTATAAAGGCACCAACAAATAAAATAGGTAATAATCCACGTTACCTCTTTATCATTCATTTCTAAATTACTCTCACCTTAAATGTCTAATGTAAAATCTAACCGTTGAAATCGACTTTATGAGCGTCAGGAGGATGATGCCTAAATTTTAGCCTGATATAATGGTGCAAACAACCACAATGACTAATTTATCATCTAAGGTCCTATAAGTGAATCTAGAAATGTCACCGTTAGATACAACGTATAGGATGTCCTATAAATGCTTACCTAATTTCACCCCGATCTAACAATTAACAAAGCCAAAAATACAATTTTACAAAGAAAACAAAATAATTACATTTAATGCTCTTATTCCCAAATTACCTAAAATTTTATAAATCCAAAAATTAATATTAAAACTCGAGACTAGGTGCCTTACCTGCGTGTCTTCTACCTCTAGAATTCGCCTAACTTCAAGAACACAAAAAAGGTTTATACTATGGACTCGTAGCTTTAATTAAGCTGTCACCTGAAAAGAGTACTCACCTCTTCCTTGACATCTCCTATTTATAGGATCCATAGGACTTCCTCATTTCAATTCTAGTCATTGTGGGACTTCTTGTTCATAGGTTGCACCCTACTTCTTCCCTCCAAGTGATCAATGTGGGACTTTTTATCTCCTCTTTGAGTTATTTCTTTCTTCATTTATTGATTCCTTCCATCTTATACTAAAATTATTGAAGATATATTTAATTTTACTCCAATAATTATATAATTATAAACCTCAAAATTCTCAATCTTCTCAATCTTCTTTCTCATTAAATTTTAGGATAAAAATATGGGATGTTATAAATATCATTTCTTTTTATTCAAATGACTGCAAGAATGACTCTATTCCATGTACCTTTGTTGGTTAATATAGCATTAGTTTCTTCATACTAGTTTTTTCTTCTTGGTGTAACTGATCACCTCTCAAAATAAAGAAATTTAAAAAACGTGTTTGTTAATTATTAAACAAAAATGAAATGTAATAAATAATTAAACTAAAGTTGTTAATAACATGGAAGAGTTACCTTATTAATTGGTAGATAAAAATTGTTAATAATTAATGAAATATAGTGAATAGCTAAAGTAAAGTTTTCAATTGTTAGATCTAGTATTTTGATGATAACAAAATTATAGAAGAATTTGTTTTGTAGGATATATGCAAATATATAAGATAATATTTTCAAACAAAAAATAATTCCAGAATTTACCTTGAATATAATCTTAAGTCGTGCCTATAACTTTAATTCTAATTCTTCATTCACCTCGAGTAAAGAGAAAGTTGAGTTGAAAGTCAAAATTACCTTGAGACTAATTTCAAGTTCGGATGCCCTAGTGTGTTTTAGATAGTATTTTAAAAAAAGGTTTATAAAAAAACTTTTAGATAGCTTTTATAAAAGAATTTTAGAGAAGAGTTTATGAAAAAGTAGTTTTAGATAAATGAGTATTTGGATAGTTATTAATAGAAAAAGTTTTGTAATTAGAAAATTACCAAAAAGGGTATAGTTTTATTAAAAATATGAGAGAGGAGAGAGGGTATAAGAAAAAGTAAGAGTAAACTAATAATTGGATAGTTCATAAACTCTTTTACTGTTCTAGAAGTTAGTTACAGTAGCTTATCCAAAACTTTAGTTTTAAACCATGGTTTAGCCCAAAGACACTTATAAATAAATATAATTATTTATTTAAAAAAAAATAAATTAAAATTTGGGTCAAAACCTTTTTAAAACTTTAATTTTTAAAATTTTTGAAGGCTTTGGGCGTACCTGGAATCTTTTGTTTGACTCACTGAATACCCACACAAAACTGAAGCACTTTAGAAGGCTTACAGTCACGTTTGCATAGAAAATACACTGAAGAAAAGTAGAGGCAGAGCGTCGGACACCACACCTGAGAGAGAGAACACTTGCAAAACTAGAAAATGCAGAACACACATGCTCCACCATTTTGCTTCTGTGTCTCGTATGTATATGCATGAGTGAGGGGAAGTGGGTTACTAAAAACTCTCCTCACTCCCCCACGTTCTCCTCCTGCAAAACCAGTGGGTAACTCCCACTTTTTTTCATATAGGGTTTGGGTCTAACCTACCAAAGGTGGATCAACCTACTTTCTAACATCTCCCACTCACATTTGGTGGATTAGATATCATGGGTCTAGTCTTATTCTCTTCCTTCTTTCATACTTGGTGCTTTGCCGTGACCACATAGGCATGACGTCTCCTTTCGGGCATTTGTACTAGAAATCCCTTTTACAGAGACCAGCACAAAGCAACCCTTTAGTGCAGCTCGATCAAAAATAAATTATAATGCCTTGAGTGTCCTAGATTTGCCCATATACACTTTCTTATAGCTAATCTAATCCCTCTTGAGTCAGTATATAACTCATATAGTCTCCACTTATGCATAGTATCAACACTTATGAAATTAACAAAATAATATCATAAGGGACCGGTCACAGACACTAGCATGGATGTATATATTCTAGCAATCTTTCTTTCGCCCATATATCATTTTGATATGAATCAACCGCTTTCCTAGCATAATACCTTTAGTTCATATATAATTTGACCATAGGACATATACCAAAGTAGCAATCGCTGAAACATACTTCCATAATATTTTCAAAGTCAAAGGACATTAATGAAAGGATTATACCTTTCTGGAACTCACACAACAATGAAGCAGGGATTAATTCACTTGCTTTCCATTTGCGGTTCTTTACCACATGTGGTATGAATCACATGTTACAGTCTTCCTCTTATCCTAAAGAGTGTACATCATTTTGATTCTATCAATCACACAGTACAGACTTAAATCTAGACACTCATAGTATCTAAACCTAAACTCTTCAATTCTATTCACATAATATGATGTCAATTTTGAATAATTTGTTAGCTGGCAACAGGTTTTATGAATATGGGTATCCATTGTTCGATCCATACCCTTACTCATGGATCTCATTTTGACTTACTGGACTTTTTAAGCTAAGGCGACACTTATTGTGTTTCTTCTCTACCATATCAACACTCTTGCTAACTTTACTGGTGAACACATGTCTCATCTTTGAATGTTTCTATATCATTAAAGGCGATTGCTCGTGTAAGAGAGTTACCTTTTTCAACTTGTACGACATACTAGACATTGTATACTTTTACCCAGACATATAAGTAATAATAAATGACATGATATCATTAATAAAAATAAAAGTATTACGTATAGTCTGTAACTTTACATCTTTTGTATAACAATGGCTTTTACATGTTTCTTGAATATTTCTTTGCCTATTGGCTTGGTCAGGGGGTCTGCAACCATACATTTGGTTGAAATATATTGTACAATTACAATTTTCTGTGCTATATAATCCCTCACAAAGTTATACTTTATATCAATGTGTTTGGTCTTATTGTGATACTTAGGGTCTTTAGTATAGGCTATAGTTGTAGTATTGTCATAGTATATCAATACCGGATTGGTACTCTCATTCCTAAATCCTAGGTGTTTGATAAATCTCTTCAGCCAAGCAGCCTCTTGTGCTATTGCAGTACATGTCACAAACTCAGCTTCTATAGAGTGTAAAGCAATGCACGTCTGCTTCTTGTTACTCCAACATATGGCGCCGTTGTTAAGCAAGAAGGTGTATCCTGAACTCGATGTTTATTCTTCTTTATCACCGCCTACATTAGCATCAGAATATCCGATCTTGATAACATAACGTATAGTCAGTTGTACCCTTTAAGTATCTCAAGATCCTTTTCACTGCTTTCCAGTGTTTCTCACTAGGGTTGGACTAGAATCTGCTAACCAGCCCTACGACATAACAAATATCTGGTCTTATACACATCATTGCATACATCAGGCTATCAACAACGCTGGCATATGGAACTCTTTCTATTTGCTTTTTATCTAATTCAATTTTTGGACATATGTCAGAACTCAAGGCCACTCCAGTGACCACATGGATATCCATGGGTTTGCATTCACTCATATTGAATCGCTCAAGTATCTTCTTGATATAATTCTCTTGTGAAATAGTGAGGATTCTCTTGGAATGACTCCTTTGAATCTTGACTCTAAGTATATATTCTGCTTTACCCATGACTTTCATCTCGAAATTTGATGAAAGACATTCTTTAATAGCTATCACAGAGTCAAGACTATTGCCGGCTAAGAGTATATTGTCTACATATAAGGATAATATCATAAAGTTACCCTTAAACCGCTTAACATAGACACAGTGGTCTTCCTCTATTATCTGAAAGTTATATGAGGTAATCGCCTTGTGAAACCTCAAGTACCACTATCTGGATAACTGTTTTAATCCATAAATGAATCTTTTGAGTTTACACTTATTGTGTTCAAACCCTTTTTTAATGAAACCTATTGGTTCTTTGATATAGATTTCTTCATCCAGATCACCATTCAGAAATGCGATTTTTTACATCCATCTGATATAACTCTAAGTTTAAACTGACTACTATTGCCAGAATAAGTCTTATTGAATTGAAGTGCACAACAGGTGAAAAAGTATCCTCATAATCTATACCTTCCTATTGTGTACATCCCTTTCAACCAATCAAGCTTTGAATTTGTCAATTGATCCATCCACCTTTCTCTTAATTTTGAAAACCCACTTGTTTCCAATGGCTTTATGCCCTTTTAGCATATCAACAATTCCCAAACTTAGTTTTTCATCATTGAGTGCATTTTGTCTTTCATTGATTTCTTTCATTCCTCCTTTACAGAACATTCTAAGGCCTCATGAATAATGTGGGGTTCATCATCCATTTCTGGAGTAACTAAGAGTGCTTTGCCTTCTATTTGGAAGCGTTCCTTTGGAACACTTTCCTTGTTACTCTTTTTGGTAGGAGCAACTTGCTTATCTTTTCTTATTTGTCTCGATCTTTGTGTTGACCATTCTTGGCTCCCACTCAGATTGACATACCTAGATGATTCTGGTCTGTTAATTTGTTTGACACTGTCCTATTCTTGAGTCTCATAAAGAGATACAGTGCGGTCAACATCTCCCCTACTAGGAAACTCTGTCTCAATAAATATAGCATCTCTTGATTCTATTTTAGTCACTGTTCCATCTTCAATTTCACTTATGAATACATATCCTTTTGAGGTTCATAGTATCTTATAAAAATATATTTCTTCCCTCTAGGACCCAGTTTCCTATATCTATGAGAATTGTCATGGATATATGCCGCTAAGCCCCAAGGTCTAAGGATGCTTAGATCTGGCTGACGTTTAGTCCATAACTCGTAGGGTATGGAAGCGACTGACTTTAAAGGTACACGATTAAGTATAAAGATTGCCGTAAATAAAGCATCACCCCAATGTGAAATTGGAAGGTTTTCCTGAGCCATATAAACCTAACTATGTCAAGAAGAGTTTTATTTCTTCTTTCGGCAACCCTATTCTGTTACGGTGTGCCAGCGATAGTTAGTTGCCTAATAATCCCTTTTTCTTCATAGAGCTATTTGAATTCACAACCTTGATCAGTATGTAATGCCTTGATTCTATTGTCCATTTGATTCTCTACTTCATTTATGTATCGTCTAAAGCACTCTAGTGCCTCGGACTTATGTGAAATCAAATAGAAATGACCATATCCTGAAAAATCATCAATAAAGGTAATGAAATACCAAGCTCCGTGTCTCACCCTCACACTCATTGGACAGCAAATATCAGAATGGATTAATTGCAACTGGTTTTTGTCTCGTATTCCCTTATCGAATAGTTTCCTGGTAGCCTTACCAGCTAGACAGCTTTTGCATAATGACATATTCATGTTGAGGATCACCCCAACAAGCCTTCTTTAACCAATTTAATCATTCTATTTTGATTAATATGTCCTAGTCTAGCATGCCAAATATTCATAAAGGATTATTCGAAGTAATAGCAAAGCAATCATGAACATTAAAATCACTAGCAAGATCCAAAATAAAGAACTTTTGAAATTGGAAAGTTGAACCATAAAATATTGAGTTGCTACAAATGTTTGCAACTTTACCATAAAAATTTACATTAAACCCAAAGTCTAATAAGCAAATTACAGAAATTAAATTATGTCGAATGTCAGGAGCATGAAGCACATCATGTAGCATCAAGGTCTTTCTACCACGCAAAACAAGTTTACAAGTGCCAATACCTCGAACCTCAATCCTTGCATTGTTGCCAACAAAAAGTCACTTTCTTTGAAATGGCAATCGACGGTATTCCATGAAAGATCCTCGATCTCGACTTATATAGTCTGTGGATCTTGAGTCAATAATCCAAGAAAAAAGAAATATGTTCTGTCAAAAAAATAGTGCTAGAAACAAATGAGACATGTGAATTCACATAATTCACTATTACCTTTCTGCTCTCGGCCTGTTTAGAATAGTCACGTGCGAAATGTCCCATATTCTGTCAGGCAAAGCATTTGACCTTCTTAAGGTCTAGCTTTTTCTTGCCTCCTTTCTTTCCCTTCTTCTTGTACAATTGCTTGCCCTTCTTGGATGGAGGACTGCCTTTCTTCCCATTTTTATGAAATTTCTAGCCCTTTTTGAATTTAGGCTTTGATTGGGAAGGACCAACACCTTCAGTCAAATAGGCTTGTCTAATGGCCTTATAAGCCTCCAAATGTTCATCCTCTAGCTCTAAATGCTTAGCTACATCATTGAAAGTAATGATATTTTTATTATAGGTCAGATTAACTTTCATGTGCTCCCAACTGGTAGGGAGCAACCTGATGACAACCTATACTTGCTGTATGTCAGATAGATTATGTCCAGCTTCCTTCAGTTCACGAATCATTGTGGGTATCTCTCGTAGATGTTGCCTCATAGGATTATTTGGTTTTAGCTTATGGGTATCGAATTTAATCGTCAACCTTCTAAGTTTAGTCATGGACACTCCCCCAAACTTATCCTTTAAGTCAATCCACATTACTTGTGCCATTCTGTGTGTTTCAAACTCACACATCAAATCATCAGCCATTGCACTCAGTAGGGTGATTCTTGCGATGCTATTCTTCCTTTCCCAGGATAGGTATACTGAAACATCCTCATTTTCATACATCTTAGAGACCAAACGGTAGCAGCTGGAACCACTTTTAAGGCTATTGAAGTCAAATTACTCAATCTGGAATTTTACTCTTAGCGAGTACTGTTCACTGTGTAAATCCCAAATGAGTGACCTGACTTTGAAAAATCATAACTAATTCTAGAAAAATCAAAATGAAGTGGTTCAAATTAATACACGAAGCTAACATAATGCTCTTTCAGAAAAAAATAACTCGTTGACCACACCTTGACTTAGTCAATGTCAATAATTGTCCAAAATTTACTGTTCATCTTGCATTTTCCCCTCATTTCAGCATTTTGGTCCCAACTTTGCACTATCCAATACCCAGCTTCTCTCCATGATTCTTCAATCCTCTTCTAACATACCTATGGGATTGGGATTACATGGAAGGGGATGAGATTTCTAGGGAAATCTCAGTAGCAAACGGAAACCATACAATGTATGTAACTATATGCTTGATGTTACTATGTGTGCACTTAATGATCATACTTGCATAATGATAACTTACATGCTTCCATGTTACTTAATTATAACATATAGCCATAGTATAAAAAGAAACAGAGCATTACTTAATCATACATGCCTCACATCATTAAGGTAAGAAAGCATCACATAAAACATCCAAGTAGTATAAGCATACAAGTAAGTAAGTTTACTACCTCGCGTGTAGCCTTTCCTTCCAGCTCTTAGCCTTGCCTCTAAGGTCCCTTATTTTCATAATTCAGAGCCTATACATAGCATAATAATATCTTTATTATTATCCAGTATAGCTCTACTTAACTCATGCTTAACTTTGGGGTAATATCCTTAATCCCACATTCCCCTTTCTTTCTATCTATATCTAACTTTATTAATAAAGATATTTCTATATTCTAACCACTAAGAGCAATCTTTTACTTTATTAAAGCTGTGACTAGATAACTTACTTACCTCATTCCTAAGCTCTGCCCAGTCCCTAAGCTCCTTGGACTGCTCCTAGCTCCACCAGAACTCCTTCCTATCTTTCCTTTCTCTCTTTCTCTCTTCTTTCTCTTCTTTCTTTTGCTCCTTGGCCATGGCTTCCTTGGAGGGAGGAGTGACCTATTTATAGGTGGAGGGAGGTGGAATGGATGGCTCAGATCAAATCGTGATGAATGGCCCATATCGCTTAGCTTCCTCAGAAAGCTTTGCCTGCATCATCACGATGATATCATCCTCCTTGATGACTCACCAATATGACATCATCCAAGGACACCTTAGGGGATACCTCAAGGGGTATGTGGTGTAATGGTGGGGCCCTTGGGACACCTCACCAGCTAACTCAGCCTTTCCAGAGAATTCTAGTCTTTTCCTGGAATGAGCGGCCGAGATTGTGCCACGTGTCCCTTTTACTTTTTCTAATCTCATGACATGTGTCATGAACTTTTCTTCTTTTCCTTTAATCATGCCATGTGGTGCCTTGTGGGTCCCATAAGGATACCTTTCATGTCACCTTATGGTCTAAAGTCATATCTGATCACTTTTCCCAACTCTATCCTTAATTGGGTAACTTTACTTTATAGAAAAGTACTAAAATATTAGTTTAATGTCTCTTAAACTTTCATAACTACTGGGCCTACGTTTTTGTGCTTTGGATTTCTATCTTGAGTTTCTAACCAAGCCTAAGCACTTTAGTGACTCGGTTCCCAAGAAACATCCCTTTCTTTTCTATTATGCCCACAGGGACTTTCATTATTTTCCCTGAATTTTCACTTTCTTGCAATTTAGTCCCTGAACATCATCTGTACATTTTTGGGACTCCTGTACAATAGGGTCTAGTAGCCTTCCTTTTTCAAGCTACATACTGGGCTTCTAGGCCTAAAAATTGGGATATGACATTTCTCCTCCCCTTAAAATAAATTTCATCCTCAAAATTTTAGGGTCAAATCTCTATTCATTCCTTTATGAATACTTCCCTCTAAGGAGAATGTCCCTTTCTTTTCATAACATTTTCTTAACTTTCTTAGCTCTTCTTCACTTTACTGACTATCTTGCATAACTTCGTGTATCTATGCCAAACTTTTATAGCATTTACACCTTTTCTTATATAACTGTGTTATTTTTTTTACTCTATCTTAGACCCTCTTCTCTAGGTCTCGCTAGCCTTTTAATTTCTTTATCCTTATCTGAAGGATTTATCTATTCATACTTTTTCATTCTCACAACATATGGGGTTCTCTTCTCTATTCCTCAGGCATACTTCTAC
Source organism: Leucaena leucocephala (assembly GCA_037074615.1). Taxonomy (NCBI): domain Eukaryota; kingdom Viridiplantae; phylum Streptophyta; class Magnoliopsida; order Fabales; family Fabaceae; genus Leucaena; species Leucaena leucocephala. Next base: position 5,881,355 of record CM073528.1, read on the forward strand.
AAAACTTTTTTAATATTAGCACTCAGACTTGAACTTGGACTCCATCTTCATAAGGCTAAACTAAGTTCAGTCTGTATATAATATAGGTTATAAGTTTTCTAGATAAGTTAATCAACTCATGAAGCTCCTTACCTTAACTTTGTCTTTGGTACTCATCTTTCCAGAGAGATACTGTATTGTTCTCATTTCTTCATAGCTCCTTACTTTCCTTGGGCTAGGTCTAACTGTAACCTTAGGGTCTAACTGCGATCAACCGTAAGCCTCTTAAGAATCTAACTATGACTCTGAAGCTGTTAGGATCTAACTGCGACCCTTAAACCATGCTAGATCTAACTGCGACCCTCCAGAATCCTCTGCGATTCTATTGTATTGTATCATCATCTCTGAAAGATCTCATCCAACAAACTAAGTTATAAGGTTAATTGCTTCTACTTGTTGATAACTTAATAAAAATTTTAAAATACATTCAGTCGCCCATATTATTTACCAAGACTTTACTTATTTTCCCTCTTACTTAGTTCCTTCTTATCTTTCTTACTCTGTTATGGCTTACCAATTATGGTCTAACCACCTGTCATTGCATTCTGTTGCTATGGCCTCATCATAACTTCTCATTTAAATATGTGCTCTAACTGCGAGCCATTTGAACTATGCTCTAACTGTGAGCAATCTGCATCATATTTAACTCTTATCTGAAGAGTGATCTGAACTCATCTGGATTTATCTCTATCTAAGAGCCATCTGTTTCATATCTAACTCTTATCTAAAGAGTGATATGAAAACAATCTCTTTACTGCTATCTCTTACTCTTTCTGTATACCATTTCTTTTGATAGAGTTATAACACTACCACCTTCTTGGTACTTGTTGTAACCCTAACATAAGAAATGGCCCTGTATTCGCAAGTCTACAGAAATACCTGAGTAACCTCAATTATACTATAACAACTGTCCTACTTACTGAGACTGTCTCTCATCCTAGGTATATTCTTATTGCATGTCGTATGATATGGGAGCAACATAACTTTCTCATCATAAACTCTACCCTACATATACTGCATGAGGGGATTATTCATAGCATACTCTAACATGCGTGTCATCATATGACAACTGCAAGGAGATGTAACTATTCATCATAACTTATAGCAACATAAGCCATATCATCACCTAAATTTGCTCAACCATCCATCATACGTACACTATAATTGAACAATTAACTAAACTTTAGAACATTCTTTCCTCTATCTCATCATCTGCCAGATCCTAAACATTCATTTAGGAACCTAAAATAATTACTCATTTAACTTAGGCTGTCACATTACCCTCTTACTAGGGTATAGACTCAACCCTTCATTACCCTTTCTTACTTAAGGAACAGGGGAGTCACTTTATCTTTGAAATTGTGGCTACCTTTCTCTCTTTAAACATTATAAACTTCTTTCTTTGTAACACGAAATTCAATTCGTGAGCTAACTTCTTAGTCATTCAACTCTCAACTATCTCTTAACTCTTTCTTTCTATCAGTCTCAATCTACTTTGGACTAGACTGTAGTTCCTCTGTCTTGGTAACATCAACTTTCTATCTATTAATCATCTCGTCTCATTCTAGGATCATTTCTAGGCAAGTCTCATTCTAACTTTTGCTTCTTTTGTTCAGGAAACACTAGCTGAACAAATTCTTTCGTAATGTAAATTTACTCACATAGAGGATCTACTTCTGAACATTATCTTAAACTAATCTTTCATATCTCAGTACTTTGTACTATCTAGCTTGATTATGCTTTGTATAAATCCTCTAGTTGATTAACTTCAACCAGGTTGGTACCTTCATTATCATCGCCGCTGTAACATCTGGCGGCTTCCCTTTACCAGGGACTGGTCATCTTCTGTCTCTATCCATAGAGAAAATTGCTCCCCAAACGTTATCCTGCTTAGTTCAGCCACATCGTGCTAAAAAACACGAGACCTTGGCGGTAATGGCTGACTAAGACTAACTACTTCCTTAAAGACTACCCTATAAAGCTATAAGGTATGGGGTACTGTTCTATCTATCTGGGTGTCACTATCTCTAAGTAGTGAACACCATCCCCATATTTCATACTAAAGAGAAAATCTCTTTAGTTCAAATCTCTAACTATACTAAAGCATCACTAAGCCAGAACCTTTTGTTCTTGCTAGAATCTTATACTCTGATATCAAAATGAAACATCCTCATTTTCATATGTCTTAGGGACCAAACAGTAGCATATGGAACCACTTTTAAGTCTATTGAAGTCAAATTACTCAATCTGGAATTTTACTCTTAGCGAGTACTGTTCACTGTGTAAAACCCAAAGGAGTAACCTGACTTCCAAAAATCATAACTAATTCTATAAAAATCAAAATGAAGTGGTTCAAATTGCTACACGAAGCTAACATAATTCTCTTTCAGGAAAAAATAACTTGTTGACCACACCTTGACTTAGTCAATGTCCAAAATTTACTGTTCATCTTGTATTTTTCCCTGATTTTAGAATTTTGGTCCCAACTTTACACTATCCAATCCCCAGCTTCTCTCCATGATTCTTCAATCCTCTTCTAACATACCTGTGGGATTGGGATTACATGGAAGGGGATGAGATTTCTGGGGAAATCTCAGTAGCAAACGGAAACCATATAATGTATGCAACTATATGCTTGATGTTACTATGTGTGCACTTAATGATCATGCTTGCATAATGATAACTTACATGCTTCCATGTTACTTAATTATAACATATAGCCATAGTATAAAAAGAAATAGAGCATTACTTAATCATACATGCCTCACATCATCAAGGTAAGAAAACATCACATAAAACATCCAAGCAGTATAAGCATACAAGTAAGTAAGTTTACTACCTCGCGTGTAGCCTTTCCTTCTATCTCTTAGCCTTGCCTCTAAGGTCCCTTATTTTCATAAGTCAGAGCCTATACATAGCATAATAATATCTTTATTATTATCCAGTATAGCTCTACTTAACTCATGCTTAACTTTGGGGTAATATCCTTAATCCCACATTCCCCTTTCTTTCTATCTATATCTAACTTTATTAATAGAGATATTTCTCTATTCTAACCACTAAGAGCAATCTTCTACTTTATTAAAGCTATGACTAGATAACCTACTTACCTCATTTCTAAGCTCTGCCCAATCCCTAAGCTCCTTGGACTGCTCCTAGCTCCACCAGAACTCCTTCCTATCTTTCCTTTCTTTCTTTCTCTCTTTCCCTCTTCTTTCTCTTCTTTCTTGTGCTCCTTGGTCATGGCTTCCTTAGAGGGAGGAGTGGCCTATTTATAGGTGGAGGGAGGTAGAATGGATGGCTCAGATCGAATTGTGATGAATGGCCTAGATTGCTTAGCTTCCTCAAGAAGCTTTGCTTGCATCTTCACGATGACATCATCTTCCTTGATGACTCACCAACATGACATCATCCAAGGACACCTCAACTGGTATGTGGCGTAATGGTGGGGCCCTTGGGATGCCTCACCAGTTGACTCAGCCTTTCCAGAGTCTTTTCCTAGAATGAGTGGCCGAGATTGTGCCACGTGTCCCTTTTACGTTTTCTAATCTCATGACATGTGTCATTAACTTTTCTTCTTTTCCTTTAATCATGCCATGTGGCGCCTGTGGGTCCTATGAGGACACCTTTCATGCCATCTCATGGTCTAAAGTCATATCTGATCACTTTTCCTAGCTCTATCCTTAACCGCGTAACTTTACTTTTATGGAAAAGTACTAAAATATTAGTTTAATGTCTCTTAAACTTCCATAACTACTGGGCCTACGTTTTTGGGCTTTGGATTGCTATCTTGGGTTTCTAACCAAGCCTAAACACTCTAATGGCTCGATTCCCAAGAAACATCCCTTTTTTTCTATTATGCCCACAGGGACTTTCACTATTTTCCTTGAATTTTCACTTTCTTGCAGTTTAGTCCCTGAACATCATCTATAAACTTCTGGGACTCCTGCAGAATAGGGTCTAGCCTTCCTTTTTCAGGCTACATACTGGGCTTCTAGGTCTAAAAATTGGGATATGACATTTACTTCCTGGTCTCTCTTGTGCTGGGTCGTATTTCCAGCCTTAGGCTCTACCACGGCCATTGTTAATGAATCAATTACATCCTATTCTTTCAGAATATATTGGACCTTTCGGTGCCAAATATTCCAGTTGTCCTCATTGAGTTTTTCCCCTTGTTCAATTCAGCAATAATATTCTTTGATGCCATTGTTCAATATCGATTCTGTGACAAACCTTTCCCACATTAATTTATTGAACCATAGAACATTTAAGTGAATTTACATATATATATAACACATGTAAAGTATATAATGTCACATACTTTTATTATTTTTTATCAGAAAATAATAATGTCATTAGACCCATGATCAAGAGAATACGTTTGTACCTCCCATCACATAAGCACTAGCAACACCATCATTTTCTATCAAAATTAATATAAGAACTATTCTAATCAAATATTGCTTTTCAGAATACTCATCATCTAAAAAAGCTCCCACTTATAAAACAAGCATACATGAATCACAACTAAGATAAAGAAATGAAATGAAACATGTTTTTCTTGCATATAAGGCATGTAATAAATGACAAGTCTTTACAAAGAAAAAGTAATAAAGGATATCCTTAACAAAGTAAAGCAATGGAAATCAAAATACAAATATACATCATTTGATATGAGCTTTTCAATATTCTAACATCGCTTTTCTTAGCTTCTTAAGCTCACGAGGCTGCTTTTTAAGGTTAGATATAAATTCTATTGCTCTAAGCCAATATTTCTTGCTCATGCGTCCTGGTTTGGGCTTACCTCTAGCTCTTGTTGCTCTTATATATTCTATTATGGCTTTCAAGTATAATTCAATATTCTTCTTATCTGTCATGCATTCAATGTAATTGCCAATCATGCCATTAATTCCTTTTATGTTTGTTAATTTGGCTGCATCTCTTTCAACTATATTCCATGGCCAAAGTAGGGGTTAAATATTGGTTCACTTTTTCTCCATCCTCAACTTGAGATTCGCCATTAAGAGTAGGCACCATCTTAGAGTTTAAATATGAAGATACCATTAAAGGTTGTAAAGGAAGTGGTTCGATGGGGAATAAAGTTTCTAAACACGGTCCATAATCATTTATTTCTTCTGGTTCCTCTTGTGGAACTTCCTCCATCAACTCCTTTGGGTCTTCTTCAGAAAGATCATCAAAATCTTATTCTGGATCCTCCTCAGGTTCCCCCTCGGGATTCTCTTGAAGGTTTTCCTTTAGGTTATTGACCTCATCTAAGAATGAGATGTCATCATTTTAAGTATATCCCAGTGGTTCAGTGCTAGATGAAGTCATTTTCACCTAAATAATAAAAAATATTAATTATCATAATTTTCTTAAATTTTTAAATACTAAAAAAAATACCAAAAATACACTGAATATTCATATATAGGTCCAGAATTGCTCCCAAAATTAGGCAAATTATATATCAAAATAAAGATTTTGATTTTATGGATTTTTATGAACAAACCCCACCTTAATTGGAGGTCCCACGCTCCTTCACGCGCCCCAAGAAGAAAAAATTCAGGAAAAAATAAAAAACTGAATGAAGCCCACTCTTTGCACATACTAGTCTGGTGCTGCCACATGGCCACTGTCACGTGTCAACCACCAGAATTTCCTTTTTTTAATTATTTTTTTAATTCTAAATTTTTTTAAGTGGGTCCAGGTTAGATTCACTGATCCCGACCCTGCCCATTACCCCTACTTCCAGAAAAACAAAAAAAAACATTTTTCCTTTTCTTTTTTTTGGATTGGGCTTCTGTCAGCCCAATTTTTTTTTTGTTATGGGATTAGGTTGGATGCAACCTATTCCGATGAACAGTGCTGCAAGTTTTTTTTTCTTTTTCCCTCAGGCGTCAAAATGACACCGTCTTGGGTCGTCTCTGACCTCCAGCCGGGTCGCACAGACCCGACTAGAAAACGCGTCGGGTCTGTCGGACCTGACTCATTTTTTGGCTGTAACTTCTCCTTCCGATTTCAATGTTCTTGGTGTCATTTTCTTCATTTTTTCGTGGTCTATGCAATGGGATCAATTTCAAGGCCTGAATCCTTTGTTTTCTAATGACCCAATTTCAAAACGAAAGTGCTCAATTACAGTTTACGTTGAAAATGCTTCTGTTTATGGTTTAAATGCATGCTCTATGCATATTATCACTAAATAAACACTTTAAAACATATATAAGCAACAGAATAGTGCATAATCGAAAAATTAAAAAATCACAGAGAAGCATGCGGAAGTATATAAGTCGGCTCTAATGCCACTAAAGGTTTTGGGCGTACCTGAAATCCTTTGTTTGACTCACTGAATACCCACACGAAACTGTAGCACTTTAGAAGGCTCACAGTCACGTTTGCACATAAAATGCACCGAAGAAAATTAGAGGCAGAGTGTCAGACACCACACCTGAGAGAGAGAACACTTGCAAAACCAAAAAATGCAAAACACACATGCTACACCATTTTGCTTATGTGTCTCGTATGTATATGCATGAGTGAGGGGAAGTGGGTTATTGAAAAATCTCCTCACTCCCCCACATTCTCCTCCTACAAAACCAGTGGATAACTCCCACTTCTTTCATATGGGGTTTGGGTCTAACCTACTAAAGGTGGATCAGCCTACTTTCTAACAATTTTCAAACAAGCCCTTTACCTCGAGTCATGTAAGAGGTATGCTGAAGTCAAATCTAACTCCAAAACAACTTCGAGTTTTGCTTTGTATCCAACATTGCATTTTCTCTAAAAAACACTCGAGTCTTATGAAAGGCAACCTGAAAGTCAAATTTGCCAAAAACACTATTTTGAGTTTTGTCTCCCTACGTTATTACAATTCTTAGTCTCAAACTCGAGTCGCGTTAGAGATCACATGAAAGCTAAATCTGACTCTAGACCCCTCTTGAGTAATCTCAGCATTTCATGTTATAAATTTAGCCAATTGACGTGTATTAAAAGTCAAAACTACCTCGAGACCCTACTCAAGTTACTTTATTGGAAAAATAATTTTGGACTTCAAAATAATTTTAAATTATTTTTATATTTACAGAAAAAGTGTTTTAAACTCAAAACAATATTAGAATATATATGAATTACAGAAGATAGGAGGTGAATCAGCAATGATTCTTTTCTGCCACAAAGTATTTATTAGAATAACGATACCTTTCATTATGTACCCATTGCCATCTTTGTGGAGTTGAATCAGCGATACCCACCAATTTACAAAAGAAGACACATTATGTACCTCCATTTTGATGGAAAAGCATCAAAATCATACTTCTCTAGGATAAGAATAGGAAATAAATAAATGTTGCAATGGTTTGGGCAAGTTGACAATTTAGTTATCATCATTGTTTACCAATTTTAGTTAAAGTCCAAAAAAATAACATTTTAGTAAATTATAACATTAACATAAAATAAAAATAAACAACAATCTATTACACTATAAAAAATTATAAAATGTGTCTTACTCTTAAAAATATATATAATGAACATAAAATGTATGTCATTATACTATGATAATATTTTGATGTTTTTGGCATTTAATTAATGTTTGATTAGATATACAATTTATTTTATAAAATGATGTTAGGTCTAAAAAATATTAATTTTTTAACGTTATAAATTAATATTTAATTTTTTATTAAAAAATTATTTATTTTTAATGTCCAGCTGTATCTCAAAAAGGTCTAATTGGAGGATACTTTTGAGCAATAAAAATTATATATATAATTATTCTTTCGATTTGTAATATGTATTTTTGCTATGAGATAAACTCTACCGCTCTACATGAGTTTTAGGATATTTTTTCCCTTTTGTTTTTCGCACATTCTCAGAGTGATATATATTAAAAAAACTTGTATTTTTCAATAATGATTACCTATAGATACACGCATATTCCGTCCCGCGCTTCAGCTGAGAAGCTCTGTATCTTCGTGATCATTATTCTGTATTGTTGTTGATAGTTTCAAAGACAGAGATCTATCAGGACTCTCAAATGTCTTCACTTGCAGATTCCGTAAAACCTCGAGGTGTGTTTTTATTTACCAGAAGTTCTGAATCTTCCTGACGCAACGTTTATCATTAATTTTACAAGTTCATACGATATTGTAATCATAAATTCATGCTAGGTTACTATTCATGCTAGGTTACTAATTTATCCCTACTGATTCATCTACAAGGGTTTTTTTTTTTTTAATTATAATAATGGAAATTGAGCACCCTCAGACCTGGGAAGTAAATCAAAACTTGGCATAAATTGTTTCCTATCTGCTTAACACAGCGCTACTTCTTTAATTACAGATGTTTGTATTGTTGGCGTTGCCCGGACGCCGATGGGTGGCCACCTTGGCATTCTTTCGTCTCTTTCAGCGACGGAGCTTGGCTCTATTGCTATTCAGGGTAATTTTCTTACAACAACGTCAGCCTATTACTCATCTCCCTTCCCTTATTTCGTGATCAAAACTTATAATTCTGGAATCTTGATAAATTGATGGCTTAAAATGAAATCAAGTGGCAGGGTAGGAGGAAGGGGGGAGGGGTGAGAGAGAGAGAGGAAAAACAGGTTTTACTCATAAACCATATTAATCTCTTGTGTCTCCTTGTTTTGAATAGATCCTACAGGGCCTAGTTTAATTAAATTTTGCCCCTTTGAATTGTTACTATATATGGTTTACGATTTTTGAGAACCAACGAACGAGTGTACAGTTAATCCTCATCGGGATTTGCTATGAACTTGTATTCAAAAAACTAAGTCGTGTACTTTCTAAATTCTAGGGACTAAATTCAAATAGACATAATAATGCTACGACCTATTTGTTATTTTAGTCTTCTTGCATTCTTTCTGATGACATCATTCTAGTAAAAGAAAAGAACAAGCAGTGCATCTATAAATATCTGTCTCTCTTCTGTTTTAAGCTATTGAATCAATCTGCAGCTGCTCTCAAGAGAGCGAAAGTCGATCCATCCCTTGTGCAAGAGGTATTTTTTGGGAATGCTCTCAGTGCAAATTTAGGGCAAGCTCCTGCTAGACAGGCTGCATTAGGTGCTGGCATACCCAATTCTGTAGTCTGCACCACTGTGAACAAAGTTTGTGCATCTGGGATGAAAGGTAAGTTCTTTGTGTTGATATGAAGGACGATTCTTCACTTCAAAAAATTAAATTTTAGTAGGTCAGCTGTGACTTCATACTCCATTATTTCATTGCAGCTGCCATGCTTGCTGCACTGACCATACAAATGGGTATTAATGATGTAGTTGTGGCTGGCGGTATGGAAAGCATGTCTAATGCTCCTAAGTACATTGCTGAAGCAAGGTTTCATTTCTTTCAAGAGTCACTGACACCGTAATAAATTTTCTCCTGTAAAAAGCATTGTTGTCTTGATATCTGAAGAAATCATGACAATAGGGGAACTTTATTTTTTCTTCTTAAATCCCCTTGTTATATTTCCTTCTTGAAGACAAAATTTAGTTTGCTGATTTTTCTGCTGAAGTTTAACTCTTCTGTGTTTGGCAACATAGACTTTGTACTATGTAGTTGCATTGTGTACTGTATTAACCTAATGAGTTTCTGTAGCATTTGTTGAAGTCTGAATTTCATAGACCATCATTTCTTTTGGTGAGCCATTGATGATATTATTGCGTTATCAAGTGTATAATTATTGCATCTAAACCAGGAAGGGGTCTCAATGAGAACATGATGCTATCATCAATGGAATGCATAAAATGGCCTTTGGAATATTTACAATAATATTTTCACCATAGGATTTAAAGTTATTTTATCTAAACCAGGAAGGGGTCTCGGTTAGGACATGATACCATCATTGATGGAATGCTCAAAGATGGCCTTTGGGATGTTTATAATAACTTTTCTATGGGAATGTGTGGAGAAATATGTGCTGATCAACATGCTATAACAAGAGATGAGCAGGTACTGGCTCCTGGTCAACTGTCTGTTCAAATTTTGTAAGTTACATTACTCTTTGTCGAACATGACCTTAATTAGTGGTCATTTAAGCAAGTAAGTACTCATCAATCAATACGAGCATCCTTATTGTTGCTTCTCTGTAATCTGATTCATCAGTGGCACTCTCATCGATCTTGGGAATGGCCTAGGAAATTTGTATAACCATTTCGCATGACATTACTAATCATTCCCCTTCCCCCCCCCCCCCTTGTTTTTATATAGTCATTTGAAACCTAGGGTTTATATGTTTGTTCCATGCTATGCTTGTTACCTTACAGGATTCTTATGCTATTCAAAGCTTTGAAAGAGGAATTTCTGCGCAAAAGGCTGGTCACTTTGCTTGGGAGATAGTTCCGGTGTGATTTTCAATTCTTGCCCATGAAAAACTGTTGATATAAAATTATTGATGACTTATGGGGACAAGTCGTTTTTGGTCTCAACTTCAAAATCATGCAGGTCAAAGTTTCTGGCGGAAGAGGGAAGCCTTCCACACTTTGTGATAAAGATGAAGGTTTGGGAAAGGTAAATACATTGGACAGACACGTTAACCTGTCTAGAAAGGTCGTCTATTTAAGAGTCACACCAGTAGGTTTGGATTTACATTATTAAAAGTTTTTGTTTGATGATTAGAGAATCAAAACCTTTTAACCTAGACTTTTAGCTATAGCTTCACCCATTGAAGTACAGAAATTTGTTTGTATGTGACAGCAACCAAATTGACCCCATTTCTGCACATTTCTTTAACTTAGTTTTGTTCTTTTGCATATGGGAGGAACGGATTGTTGTTTTGAGTGTGCATCTATGCTCCTCATCAGTAATATGTGTTATTTTGAATATGAAGGATCATAGAGTTAGCATTCAAACAACTATTGATGTTCATGCATTGATATGCTTCCGTCAGTTACATAAATTTGAAGCCATAACTGCTTTTCATGGAAGTTTTAATTTCTTATATAGCGTGTACTTTCTCCATGGTCTTTGACTTGATTTGCTATGGTGGTTCTGTGGAAAGTTTTGCTTTTCCTAATATCTTTCTTACATGTCAGTTTGATCCAGTAAAATTAAGGAAGCTTAGACCAAGCTTCAAGCAGAATGGGGGTTCTGTCACTGCTGGCAATGCTTCTATCATAAGGTCTTTTCTCTTCCCCCAACATGGATTTTGCTTTATAATAATGAATTTAATAAGCTAAAAATTAAGTTATATTTTGAAGTTAGGTAACAAATTGGTTTTTGTTTGTTTACTAAATTTTAAAATTAATCGGAAGACTTAAAAATTATTAGGTGGGTTGGCCAGCTTAACCAATATGTTTAATATATTTTTCACAAGTTTACAAAGTGTATTGTCTTGTATTAATGATGAGCTGGCATGACAACTTGACCAGTGATGGTGCTGCTGTCTTAGTGCTAGTGAGTGGAGAGAAGGCACTAAAGCTTGGATTGCAAGTGATAGCTAAGATAAAAGGATACACTGATGCGGCTCAGGTGCATTGAGAGGTTAATGTAACCTGTTCGGTGTTAGTTATTATATGATATAAGCAACTTTAGAGCTGATAGAAGAATGTCTGTGCAGGCGCCAGAATTATTTCCAACTGCTCCTGCCCTTGCAATACCTAAAGCAATATCAAATGCTGGTTTGAAGGCTTCTCAAATTGATTATTATGAAATTAATGAGGCCTTCTCAGTAAGAATATACACAGATCATCTTATACCATTCAGGATTTTATATGTTACTTATATAAAATTGTCTGTGCAGGTTGTGGTTCTTGCAAATCAGAAGCTTCTTGGTCTTAATCCTGTGAGTGTTGGTGTGACTCCACGCTTTGGCACGATTTTTCCTTCATATGAAATCATATCTTCTTTTCGCCTGTTCCTTCTGCATATGCATATTGTTTTTCCTCCATTCTTTCCATGCATGAACTATAGCCGATTCATTTCTGTCTTATTATATACAGGAGAGAGTTAATGTACATGGTGGAGCAGTATCATTGGGCCACCCTATTGGTTGCAGTGGAGCTCGAATCTTGGTTACATTATTGGGGGTAATGTGTGACCTTGATATTATTGACTATATTGAATAAATCTCTTATACTGACCATATTGTGAATATTTACTTTCGTGGCTTTCTGTGGGTATTTTTTTTACAGAATTCTTGTGCTGCAGGTATTAAGACAGAGGGGTGGGAAGTATGGTGTTGCTGGAGTTTGCAACGGAGGTGGAGGAGCCTCTGCCCTTGTACTTGAGCTAATGTATGCCTTTCTCTATTTTTTTCCCTTGTTTATTTCAGAGGGCATGTTGGGTTTGAGGGTAATGGAGGGAAATTGTGCAAAAATATTTTTTGGGAGAAATACAAGTTTTGGTCCCTAGAATTGTAATCAATTTTGGTCAGGTTCCATGTAGTATTTTTGTTAAGAAATCAGTCCTTAAAATTATGGTCAACTGTGGTTAAGGCCTCTAGAGATGATGTATTGCTGATATGGCAAATAACATTTGGTAACAATAAGGACTTTGACCAAAATAAACCACAATTCTAGAGACTGATTCCTTAATAATAAAATAAAAGAACCTTGACCCAAGATGACCATAACTTCAAGGACTAAAAACCGCATTTTCCCAATCCATTTTGATTTGGACATTTCTTTGTCTTAAATCTTCAAATATAACTTTCTTAACATATATGACACTGAAGATGCTGATGAGTTTTCTAACACTTAACTGATATAGAAGGATATAGAAATTAAATGAATCAGTTTTTGTTATTTCTTTTTTCTTTTTTTTTTTTGGTAAACGGTTCTTTGATATTGATATTTACACTGAGCAATTATGGTTTAATTTCTCTACATATCTTCAAGCACAAAAGGCTATTGAGGATTTTGCTTTTGCAGGCCAGATGCCAGCGTGAGACGTTCTTCATTATGAGGATCATCTCCTTGTACACTAATAATGATTAAAAGAAAGTAAAAAGAAAAAGTATGGCTTTTCTTCTTTGTTGTAGTAATATATGTGACCTAATAATTTTGTAATAAATTATCAAAGTGGACATTCAGCTTGATATCACTTTAGTGCTTTCTTTGTTGAAAGTTAGAGCCTTGTGTTATATGTGATAAAATTAGAAGCTATGCTCGTTATGAATGACTAAAAATTTTAGGGTTACTGTGCCCCTAGAATTCTAAATTATTTTTTGAGATTTATTTAACACCTTAAAATATTTAGTACTGTATTCATAGTATTTAGTGATGCATTGGGTACCCTAAACTATTTATCGAGGCGCTTACAGTACTTTAACATCTATTTTCTTTGTAATACATAGGTGACACTTTATCTTTGTCAAATGCCTATCTGTAAGAGAAAATCAATGTTAAAGATGGTTGGGTGAGATTGCTCAATTTTTAATATATTTGGGGTAAAATTGTACAACTAAATATTTTAAAGTGATATATGCATCTCGAACAATAATTCCAGGTGCAAAATGCACCACTATTTGGATGCATCTTTAAAAAATAAGTCAAGGTGTTAAGTGCATCTTATCCTCGAATTTAGAGATAAAACTAAATATTGATAAATTATTTTAAAATAATTGTTTGAAAACAAATAAATAGATATATGTGTGTTGTAAGTGATTTATTATAAAAAAATTGCAAAAAAAACACTTCCATTATTGTATTGGAATGTTGTGTTTTTTATTGAAAATATGAGTGAACTCTGGTCTTCTTTTAACAATCAATACCATAAGCTAATTTAGCTAGATAGGCGGTAGTGGAATTGTTTTTCTATAAATCTATGATTAATTGGCACCTGCCACTCGTGATGTAGCAATAACCTAGCATCATCAACAAGATCTCTAAATGAATCTTTATCACTTACTCTAACTAACATGTTAATAGCTTATATAAAATTAATCATGTTGATGCTACCATTTTTGTTATGGTTCCAGTTACGCCGCTTGGAGAGGCATCATAACTCTTGGGTGCTTATGTTTATGTCTAAGAGTAATTAACAGCTCGTCTTGCTTAATATTTATATAATTTAGGAGGAAGGAAGATCTCGCCATATCCTTGGATCGTGAGTGAGCTACCCCTTTCTAAAAAATTTTGTACAAAAAAAATTAGGCATGTTGACTTTTATTAATCCATTGCTCCAACACATATTAATACCATGCATGCTTCCTATAACCTCCACAATTGTGTAAACAAAAATATAAGAAAGATATGAAGGAAAAACATTCAAAGGGCATTGCTCTTAAGGCTCAAGAGAGTGAAGAAGAAGATGAGGAGATGGGACTTTTGGTAAGACGATTATGAAAGTTCTACAAAAATAGAGTAGGAAGGAAATTTCAAACTGAAGGAAATTTTCCTTCAACATCAACTTCAGAAGCTAGAGATCAAATTATATGCTGTGAATGTAAAAAGCCAGGACACATCAAAGCATATTGTCTTCAACTCACAAAGAAGGATAAAGAAAATAAGAAAGAAAAATTATAAAAGAGGAGAGCCTTCGTACCTTCTATTTGGGGAGATACCTCATCAGAAGATGAGGGAAGCGATCATGAAGAGACTGCCAACATATGTTTTGTTGCTCAAGAAGATTCAGAGACATATGAGGTATTAAATCTCAAACCTTCTTATGATAAATTAGTCTCTGAATATAATGATTTGAGAAGTGAATTATTTAGAATAGTAAAAGAATTAGTAAATTCTAAAAAGAAGGTAAAAATGCTAGAAGATCAACTTGAGATCGGTTCTAAAAATGCTAAGATCACATCAGTGCCTTGTACTAAATTTGAGACTATGGAGAAGAAGAACGGAGATTTGAATAAAACTCTTCAAAATTTTACTAAAGGGACTCAAGTGCTTAATATAATCTTAGGAAACCAAAGATGCATCTCTGATAAATCTAGAATTGGATATGATCTAAGTCTAGATAAGAGAAAAGGTAAAAAGAAAAATAGAGGAAAACTATATTTAAATTATTTTTGAAAAAGTATGTTCATAGTTCTAATATGTTCACTAGATGTACTTATTGTAATCGTAAGGGCCATACTATTACTTCTTGCTATTACAAGAAGAATGGTAGCTATAAGACATTGAGATGGGTTTCAAAAGGTACCTATGAAGTAAAAACAAGACAAACTAACCAATTATGACCCAAAAAGATATGGGTACCTAAAATTCAATAATTTTGAATACAGGTATGTCTCAAAACATCCAAGACAACAAAATAGTATATTGATAGCATATGCTTAAGACATGGCTGGTGATAAGTTGTTAACAAGAAAAATCTTACACTGGACAAAGATAAATTGAAGGCAAAACTTAGATCACCAAGGGATGATAACTGCTGTACTGTTTCATTCAATTCAAATCTTTCTAAAAATTGTTTTATGGGAAAAACTGATGAAAGTTGGCTATGGCATAAAGGATTAGCTCATGTAAATATGAGCCAAGTTTTAAAATTATTTATAAAAGATTTAGTTATCAGTTTACCCAAAATAAATTTTGAAAACAATTTTGTTTGTGATGCTTGCTAATGAGGAAAGCTGACAAGGTCATCATTTAAATCAAATAAGGTAGTCTCGACTGAAAGACCACTTCAAATTCTCCATATGGATTTGATTGGTCCAGAAGAGTCAAAGTTTTGGAGGAATTCTGTATACTCTTGTTATAGTTGATGACTATTTTAGATTTACATAGACATTGTTTCTTCCTTCAAAAAATCAGACTTTTGATGCCTTTATTGTTTTTACCAAGAAAGTTCAAAATGAGAAAGGTATTTTCATTGCGTCTATTAGGACTGATCATGGAAGAGAATTTGAGAATAATGAATTTACAACATTTTGTGAAGAAAATAGAATTGATCACAACTTCTTAGCTCCTCGAACGCTTCATAGAATGAGTAGTGGAACGAAAAAATAGAGTCCTTACTGATATGGCATGAGCAATGCTAAACAAGAAAGGTGTACCTTAAGTATTATGGGCAAAGGCCATGAGCACTACATACTACATCACAAACAGAGCCTATGTCAGATGTATACTTGACAAAACACCAAAACACCATATTAGCTATATGAGGGGAGAAAACTGAACATTACTCATATGAGGATTTTAGGCATCAAGTGTTTTATCCACAATAACAATAAAGATAACCTCAGTAAATTCAATCCTAAAGCTGATGAGGGTATATTTCTAGGTTATTCTAATTGTAGTAAAGCATATAGAGTATTTAACATAATAAAATAACTTTCAAAACTAAAGAATCTATTCATGTTGTTTTTAATGAAATTGAATTTTTTTCAAAACCTTCTTCCAATGATGATGCTGATATTATTCAAAAGTTTAAAAATTTGAATCTTAGCAACCTAAAGTCTGGCATCATATAAAGGATTATCCTTTAGACCAAGTCATTGGTGAAGTCAATAAAAGGGTTAAAACCCAGAGACAAGTGTTTAATGAAGTATGCTTTGCTAAATTTATTTCAAATATTGAACCAACCAATGTGAATGAGGTACTATTAGATACTTTCTGGATAGATGCCATATAGGAAGAGTTGAACTAATTTGAAAGAAATCAAGTTTGGGACTTGATACCTAGGCTAATAGATCATCCTGTTATAGGCACCAAATGAGTATTCAAGAATAAGCTCAATTAATTTGGATTTATCATTAGAAATAAAACTAGATTAGTTGCAAAAGGCTATAATCAAGAAAGTATTGATTATGAGGAAATGTATGCTCCAGTAGCAAGATTGGAAGCAAAACGAGTTCTCTTAGCCTTTGCATGTATTAAAGATTTTAAATTATATCAAATGGATATGAAAAGTGCTTTCTTAAATGGTTTTATTATGGAAGAAGTGTATGTTGAATAGCCACCTCGGTTTGAAAGTTTTTATCATCCAAATTATGTTTATAAACTCAAAAAGGCTTTATATGGTTTAAAACAAGCTCGAAGAGCTTGGTATGAATGATTGAGTAATTTCTATTAAATAAGAATTTTGTAAGAGGCAAAGTGGTTACAACTCTATTTATAAAAAGAACCAAAACTAATTTACTCATAGTTTATATTTATGTTGATGATATTATCTTTGCAGCTACTAACGATGATCTTTGCCAAGAGTTTGCAAAGCTAATACAGGGTGAGTTTGAGATGTCAATGATGGGAGAGCTTAACTTCTTTCTAGGGCTCCAAATACTACCCCTATTTTCATACTTTTGGCGAGTTGTGAGGCGAAACTCTGCCAAATTTGCTCCATAAATCAAATCCAGATCAAAATCTGCAGAGTACTCTATATTTCAAGGTAAGAATAGAAATTTAACTCTAAATTATTTCTAAAGTTATTTTTTATTTTATTTATTTATTTTATTTCTAAAATTATTATTTGATATTATTTATATTGTTTATATCAATTGTTGTTTGATATTATCAGGATTAATCATCAACCCGAGAAAGAGCCAGTTAATCCTAACAAACCCAGCGAAGATCCTTTATGTAAGGCTGGTACTTCTAGAGGAGGTGCTCATGGGCCTATATTAGTATCGACGACTATGATCTCAACGAGGAGGGAATCTTGAGCTCATAGTATATGAAGTACTTCATCTATGAGCAGGCCCAAGAGGATTAGGAGTATCATCAGGCCCTAGAATTAGTCGCGTCATGCTTCAAGGCGCCAGACTGGCTTTGATATGGATTTTAAAGGTAAATATTTTATTTATAGAAAAAGTTATTTATCTTTAATTCATATATAATTAATTTTTAAATTACATGTTGCAGACTCCTAAGGATACAGGTCCATCATAAGGCTCAATGTTAAAGAGCTCTCCATGATTTGCCAGTGGATATGTGCTGTTACTGCTGAATAATTTGGGCCAATCGTCTAGGTTAGGGGACCAGCTATATAGCAAGTATATGCGCCTAGTCAGTAAGCAATGGATCGTGCTGCCCGTTCATACGAAGTACTGGAAGAAGGTCAAAGTATGGGATACGGATGCAACTTGGGAAATGATAAAGGTAAGATATATTTTTTCTTTAAAGTAATTCATTATTTGATTAAATGTATATAATCAATATAGATAATATATATTAATAGATATTAAATCTATATAATCTATATTAATATTTTGTCATTTATATATAGTCTATATTAAATGTACATAATCTATATAATGAATAAAATTTAGTCATTTATTTAATTACAGGGCAAATTTATAGTGGGAGAGGACGTGAAGGTGGATACTTTCAAGAGAATAAGGGCAACATGGAAGAACCAGAGGGGCGATATGTGGCGCGAGAAGAACAATCATGGGGTGAGGCCCTTGCAAATTCTAGCGAATATATTTGATAGTCCCAGAGCAAGATTGGTTTAACTTTGTCTACTTGAGGATCTCATTTAAGCATTATGAAGATATGATATTAATATTATTGCATTAATTATAAAGTTTTTCAAATTTTTATTAATATTATTATATTTTGTTAAAGGCCCACTCTTGGAGAAATGTTGGTAGCATATGGTAGCAGACAATGTGACATAGAACAGGGTCTAGGAGCTTTGTTATCTCTACGATAAAATAATAAGTACATTAAAATAATTTATACATTGTGTTTGTTTATATAATTTGTAAATAATTACTTTTTCCATTTAATCTATATAAGGTAAAGCTGCGATAGGAGTGGAGGGTCATGCCTATGTATAGTGGGATGGGGCCTTACCTATACATGCCGCAAGACGAGACTCCTCTGTTAGCTGAGGTTGAGGAGATGATGGTATGTAATTAATTATATTGATTAATTAAATTCTAATAGTTAGGCCTTGGATTCCCCAACATCATTGTTAGCCATAGCACCTTGACTGAGTTATGGGCTCAACCTTGGGCCTATACTGAGTAAGCTTCCCTTCTTAGGTTGTGCTGGGCCTTCACACATGTCAAGGACCTCTAATCTACAGCGGCATCCCATCAAAGTAGTCTGGTAATGAAGCAGGCTAGAGCTGCTGACATGGACAGCAGCTACGAGAGGACATCATTCAAGAAGGGAAGGTTATTAGATGAGTAGTGCGGGAGGAGATCCAGTGAGAAGTGGTTGAGGAGGTCAGATGAGAAGTAGGGGATGAGATGAAGCGACATGGGAAGGAGATAAGGAAGATGTACATGCAGCTCGACATGGGCTTTTCATTTTTGTTATAATCAATGTTTTCATATTTTAAATGATATGTATATACTTGTTGAGGTTGTTATGGTAGGTAGTGGTTTTGTTTGACCGCATAAGTTATATACCTCGTGAGTGTGTGAGTAGCATGTGTACCTTGTAGGTGTGTGCCGGGTACTACATATGGCTTCAATTGAATAGCATATGTATATTGCAGCAGGTGTATGTTGGCCATATTGTCTACGAGTTGTTTCATGGTTAGGATTGGCATGATTAGGTAATTATGCACCTGTCTAGGTGGGTCGATTTAAACCTATAATATATAGCCATATAAGCTATGTTATAGTTTTGATTGTGGTTACACTATGAATTTGGAATTTGTCATGCTAGGCATACACACACTCAATTTTGTAGTTATTATTCAATAGTACAAAACATCATTTTTACAGCGGCCTTTTACACCTGTTTTTGTGAAGAGGGTGTCGAAAGTGTGGCCAATAGCATTTTTATAAATAAAATCTATTACTTTTGACTTTTTAGACTGGTTGCTCAAGAAATCGATGTAAAAAACACTTTCTACACTGATTAAATATAGCAACCAATATAGACAATAATTTAAATTATTTAATTTGCTTAAAATAAATAACTTTCTATAGTGGTTATTTTTCCAACCGGTGCAGTAAGTGTTCCTACATTGAATTTAAGCACAATCAATGTAGAAAGTAATTTGAAATAACTTGAAAATTATGTTTTTGTCATGTTCATTATTTCGTGCACCAACTGTTGTGCCATATTGTCTATCTTCTGTACATTGACCTCTTGCCTTTTGCTTCATGGTTTTCACTTGAATCCACCATAGGTCATCCTGGCTCTAATTCATGCATGATTGCAGCTAGACTCCACCATTACTCATGTGGCTTTGGTTCATGGTTGTTTCTCCACTCCACCGTAGTTTGTCATGGATCTGGTTCATGGAATGTTCTTCAAATCAACTTTCTTCCGCATTCCTGCCTTATGTTCTTTATTAATATATATTGATTTATGATATGTGTGTGTGAGGGGGGTTTGTTGCTAAGATATTTCTAGATATATATATAGATTGATACGTGGTTTGTTTCTTTATTGATATGTATAAATAACTTTATATATATATACGCATACATTACTTTATATATACATATACATATATGTATGCTTATATTAACTTGTGTGTGAATTTTGTGTAAGGAATTAGAAGACACGCAGCGGAAATAAACTTTAAAAATTTTCCATTCCTTGCCAGGATCTGCCGTATGTGTTTAAGTCAAGTGGAAAGAATCATTACCCTTAGTGTTGCTCAGCGAATTTCACAGCTTCTCTACGTGGGTGGTGATCTCTTTCTGATCGCAAGAAATCGACGGAGTGTTCCTCAGCGACCTTCACAGATTCTCTCCGCGGACGGTGGTCTCTTTCCGATCACAAGAAGTCGACGCCTCAGGTCGGCTTCCTCTACTGGTATCCACACGAACAGCGTTCCAACCACGAACGACGTGCTAGCGTCTCCTGTCCCTCCAAGGCTTTCACAAGTCTCCATCTCTATTTTGGCAGTTTCTTGTCTGTAAACCTTTTGCAGATTCCGTTCGGCCTTTTGTGTTCTGTATTATTTTCAAACGTAGCTCCTCCAATCAGATATAGAGGATGCTATGCGTTTTTCCACTTAACCTAATTGGATTTTGGAGTTAATCTTATATTAATTCCGAATTGATACAATATCATATATTGTATAATTTTATAAGAAACTAATTAAATAAAAAAATATCAAATCCGTCCCACAGATTTAATTACCCATTTATTTAATTTTAAATAAAGATGAGACTGAACTATTTTTGATTTAATCTCATAAATCAAATTTGAGATATCCTATCAATTTGAATTTCGAATTTCAAACGTGATAGAGATTTAATTTATCCTTATAAATTAAATCTTATAAATATCTCTTATATGAGATATCCTATCAATTTGAATTTCGAATTTCAAACGTGATAGAGATTTAATTTATCCTTATAAATTAAATCTTATAAATATCTCTTATATGAGATATCCTATCAATTTGAATTTCGAATTTCAAACGTGATAGAGATTTAATTTATCCTTATAAATTAAATCTCATATATCTCATATGTATAATATATATATATATATATACGAATTTATATATATACGAATATAAATATAAATAAATATATATACATTCACCTGGATCTTTCATTGAATCTGGACATGTCTTAGATTCAATGAATCTGGACATCATAGCTCGTGTTGAGCTATTTTGTGTGCGACCCTGTAGGCCCATATGAAGTTGGCAGTGGGCCATTTGCTATACTAGCCCACAAGTCGCAAGCGGTCTCTAGCAAGACATAACGACTACCCAAATCATATGAGGATCGATAAACGATGTAACCTTTTATACAACCATATCATGTCCCTTCTGTCACGCGATATTGTGGTCATGGATGAGGCATGGATAATGTCATCCTCCTATTCCTGACCGTTACTTTCTCGATCCCTGAGTAGTCTGACTATAGAAATGGAACTACCTTTCCATTACAGTATGGCCATACATTTCTCAGACTCACTCATCGAGGGGCCCAGTAATATCTCTCCACGAATGTGAGGGACAAATTCCATCTTGACCATTCATATTCCTCCGCATGAAAAACCACTAAGCCCGAACATAGTCTTTATGATCACTCAGTCAAAAGTGACTTTTGACTAGGTCAAAGCTGAGCGTTTTGTCATGTAGGAATCCATGATGATCTCAGGTCAAAGGGCATATTGACATGGTTTGTATATGAGAGAAGCTTATGACGTTACCCATGCAGTTCTCTCATAGCGGGTCGGTCCAACACCCTGTACTCTTACATGTGCTTATGACTTTGATTTATATCTCTATACATCTTCAAAGTCATACTGGTCTTATTTCATCTGTGCTCCCACATAGATGATCGACCAGGGACATTTAAGATAATATCATGAATTATCCAAGGATGGTCATCATAGTAAACATGCAAATAATATGATAACTCAACTAATAAATTCATAAATCAATAATGTTCATAAGACAATGATTGGCCCCTAGGGCACGATTTCCAACATTTTGGTAGATAGAAAATAGCTTGTATGATGAGTGTTCATGATTTTATTATGTCAACAGAAACATGGAGAATTAGAGCAAGCCAAGGTCTTACTTTATGTTATTATTCACATGTATTGTCATGTTTGCCCATTCAGGTACACAAGTTATATATCATGGCAAACCCAGCATCTTGCATCTTGAGTAGACAGAATTGCTAGACATGTGAAGAATCATATTTGGCAACTTCATTCCATTGCAATGTCAAAGATGGCGAGTCTAACCAAAAAGCCTTGCAAGTTATTAATTGAAATTGATTTATAGAAAATTTATTTATTTATTTTTAAAAAAAACTTGTTATGTTTATTCCCTATAACATAACCCCTTATTGTACAAAACCAATGGCATGTGATAAGTGCTTTTGAGACTGTAAAGCAAGTATGAAGGGTGCTCTACTCTTCCCTGAACCACTAGAAGAGAGTATTGTCATGGCTGCTACAATTCAAACAAGTATCAAAGCTAACTAATGCGATATAGCTAAGCTAACCTATGTGTTGATCTCTTATGAGAACCGATTACACTACTTAGCAATCAAGTGAACTTAGCAATTTAACCAAAGTATGGGGTACGTGAGTTATTTATCCTATGAGCTTTAACTAAATGTTTATGATATTTTCAAAGGCATAATGTGAATGAATGAATGATTAACTTCCTATGAGAATAATGTCCCTAGGTGATTGAATCAAGTACCCTTCCTAGTCCACTTTTAGTATTGAGATCTTTACTTAACTAAGTAAGAAGAGCTAACTTCTTAAACGATCTAGCCACCTTAGCTTCATTCAATTGATTAAGATTATCTTGAATGCTTAGCTTATATTAGATTCACAAAAGGTCCTCTTTCTTTCAATTAATTCCTAGCCACTTATAAAACCAATTGAAATGAAGATAATAAGATAATTGATTGAATAGCAAACCAGAACTATAGTCCAATCTACAATCCAAAAGTGAAAATCCAACATAAGTATCACAATCCAAAAAGTATTAGCCACCACATTACAGTCCTTGATTCAAATGCACAAATTACATCTAGTAACCTTTAATTCATAATAGGTACAAGAATCAAGTGGAAGATGAAACTACACTACAAAAACTCCCCTAATTAAAGCACAAGGACTCTGGCTAGGGTCATCAAAACACCTTAGGATTAACACATTCAGCTCCTCATGACTGGAATCTCAACTCCAACAAGCTTAGCAACACCAATGGCCATGGAAACGAACAAAAATTAAATGGTTCTTGCAAACAAGAAGGTCACACATATTTTCTTTGTGTGACTCAAGTGAAGTATGCCCTCTATTGACTCTCTTAGCTTCTCTATCTCTATCGATGGTTTAAATGATTTCTTTTGGTTTCAAAGAACTCCCAACCGAGTATTGCTTAGATCAGCCACCCCTGTCATAAAAATGATCCCCTATTTTACTAAAATCTCATATTTAAATTAAATAATAAATTAAATATGAATTTTATATATTAAATATATAAAATTCATCTACCATCGACAAAAGAAAGATATGATCTTTATAAATCTGATTCAAAAATTATGTATATCATACATATATATATACACATTAGTTTTCACCCACCAGTATCTTTAATTGGATTTTGTCATTATGTTTAGTTTAGGATCTTTCATATGAAATCTTCTAAACATATCCTATTTCAGAATAAATCTTCTAAAGATTTTAAATTCAATATTAAACATAATATTATTACTTTTAGAAGTATTATATTCTTCTAATCCAAACTAGAAGATTTTCTAGAATTTTATTATTTCAAAAATAAGAAACTATGTAAATTAAATGATGACATTTTATATTTATTGAATATAAACACTTTCTAGATTCAATGAATTTGGATAGTTTAGTTCATGTTGGCCCATTCTTGTATGTGATCCTGTAGACTCATATAATGTTGGCAGTGGGCATAAAATACCTTTTAGCCTACAAGTCATAGATGGCCTCTAGCAAGACATATGACTATCCAAATTATATAAAGATAAGTGATTACATATAACTGGTCTTATAACTATGTCAATTTATTTTTGTCACATGATATTTAGATCGAGCATGAGACATGGAGATATTGTGCTCGTATTACTCAACCATACATTCTCAAATCATCAAGTAGATTGACATGACAAATGAAACTCATTTCATTTGAGCATAGTCATGCATTTTTTAGTCTAACTCATTGAGGGACTTAGAGATATCTCTCTCATAATAAAGGGGACAAATCCCATATTGATCACTCACTATCCTCCACATGGATCCCACTAAGTTCAATCACAACCTTTATAATTACTCTATTCAAAAGTGACTTTTGATCATATCAAACTACAATTATTCTCATTCCAAACTGAGTAGATACTTGAATCACTCGAATAAGAAATCTATATATATATATATATGAGATCTTAAAGTTCAATGTTTTTTACAACAAAAATTAAGTTGCATCAGACACTGTTTGGAGCAAAGTGATAAGATTAGTAAACATTTGTTAGAAAATATAACTTATAGAAACATTTATATTGTAATTTTCATAGAAAGTTAAAAGAGAACATAATTTAACCAAAAAAAAGGAACAAATATTTTTTTCTTAATTTGAATTATTTCAAATCAATGTTTTGTAATTTAAAATTCTTGATAGACGATAAAAAAATCTAAATTTGTAACACCTCATTTTCTTACGCCTCAGGGACTAAACGATAACATCTAAAACTACTTGTAAAGTCATTGGAGTCAAATAGTACAATTTGAAATTTTCTCTCAAGTACTATTCACTATGCAAATTCCAGACAGGTGATCTTATTTCAAAAAATCATAATTAATTCTAAAAAATTCGAAAGGAAGTGGTTCAAGTTGTTACGCAAAGCTAATTCATGCCTCTTTAAGGAGAAAATATAAGTTTGACCAAAATCTTTGCCAATTAATACATTTAATTCGTAACTTTACTATTTACTTTGTCATTTTTCTCTATTTTCATATTTGGTCCCCTAATTTTGGAAAATTGTTTCTCAATTATAGACATACAATTAAGTGCGTGTTTGGAAGCTTGGTTTGAAAATCCTTTTTGGGCAAAACTTTGGTTTGGAGAAATTTTAAACAAATAGCCATATTTGTCCAGAAGTGATTTTGGCCAAAATCATGGTCTTAAATGAGTTATTAAAACTAAGTTTTGAAACAGTAAAAAAGCTTATGGACTATCTAATTACTATCTTACCCATACTTTTTCTTACACCTTCTCTCCTCTCTCATCTCTCATATCTTTACCCTCTCTCATTTCTCCTATCTCATCTCTTCTCTCTCTTCTCTACTATCTCTCCTCTCTCTTCTCCACTATCTCTCCTCTTTCTTCTTTACCATCTCTCCTCTCTCCTACTTTTAATCAAATCATACCCTTTTTGGTAATTTACTAATATGAAAAGTGATTCTACTACTAATCATCTATACATCTCCATTTTCAAAATGTATTCTTCCTAAAATCTATTCTCCATAATCTATTCTTCTCAAAATCTATTCTCCAAAAGCTAATCCAAATAGGCCTTAAGATGTTCTATATATCGAATCATAGCTTAAGATTTCTACTATCATCATGTAAAATATCATACATTTATTTGAACATTTACTATTTTTCCATGGTAGACACAACTTGTAGCTAGAAGCTGAACATTGTATCTCTCTTTATGTTACAACATTTACATATTTATAACATAACCATGATAATAAACTACATCATTCATCTCTTCACTTAGCTCTGTCTCTACCATGATAAGTCCCTACTGTGTTTGGTGGGGAATGGAGGGGTGAAATTTATGGAAAAATCACAATAGCAAACGGTACTACAAACAAGGTATGCAATTATATGTTTAGGGTTAAACATACATGCTTACTATGATCATGTTAACATAATGATATATACATGCTTCCATGCCTCTTATAACATATGGCCATAGTATAAAAAGAAACAAAGTTTTCTCTATCATACATACTTCACATAATCAAGTCAAGCCAACGACATATCAACAACACTCAAGCAACAAGTATACAAGTTTAGGTATAAGTTTACTACCTTTAGATAGGTTTCCTTAACATTTTCCTTCTTCCCTTTTAGTCTTCTTTTCCATAAATATCAAATCTTAACATAACATAATAATATATTTATTACAATCTATCTAAACAAATCCCAAACTTGGTTTAGGTTCAATACACTTTCCTTGACTGGCAAGCCCCTATCCTTCTCTATTTTTGGTTAATTATTGTACCCTTTGAATTAATTTGTGCCTTGACTATTTCCCAAGTGATTTTGCCTAAAAAACCTAAATATGAGGTCAGAATTGGCAAATTTCAATTGCTCCCTTGAATTCTGGACATAACAGAACCAAAATGCATAAGGGATTTTCCAAAAATTCTACTTTTAATTTTAATGCTTCCAATTCTTGTTCCTTGGCTCAATCCCAAACAATTTCTCCTTATGGACTCAATAGAAGCATCAAAATCATCAAAAACATTCTCCCCTGTCTAGTTTCAGTTCAGGCCAAAAGACCCTCAAAATTCGAAAATCAAGGATTATACAATTAATCCAAAATATAAAAACTAATCTAGGCTTGTTTAGGTTAAGAATCCATGATTCTAACTTCAATTTCTTCCTCCCTCATTCATGACCAATTTCATCAGCCACAAGGGGAAGGTAATTCCCAAAGTTCTCTCCATTAAAACCCTCAATATCAAGCTCCTAAATTGCAAGAATAAAAGTTAGGATTAATCACTTACCTTGATCCCTTGCAAGCTTAATCACTTAGGCTCCTTGTTCTTGCTTTTCCTTTAGGTTTGAGTAGAAATTGTGGTATAATCTTCCCATGGCCTTGGCTGCACAAAATTGAAGGGAATATAACCTTAATCTTACTCCTGATTAGTTGCTTTAATGTTTAATCATGCTTAACCTTCTTTCTTAACATTATTTTTTTTACCAATGTGTGGTTTAAATCTCTTATTCCTTAAGAGGAAGACAAGTGGAGCCATTTGTGGGTCCCACAATGATACATCACTTGGTGACTCAGCACTTATAGAAGGCTCCAGTGACTTCTTTGAGATGAATGGCCAAGGTCGCGCTACGTGTTTTCACTTTATACACTTGTGTGCCCAAGATTGTTTTGAATTTTCTTCTCCTCTAAGACAAGGGCATGTGGCATTTTGGTGGGTCCCATAGGGATACCTCATGCGCCACCTCAGGCTTCTAGAAGGCTCTAGGGAATTCCAGAGTCATTAAGTCCAATTTTGTCCAATCTTGTATCATGTAAAGGGATTTCTCTATTAGACTATCCTTTAGTCCAATAATTTCCATGCGTTCAAATGGTATATATTGTCATAGAAACATTGTCCTAAAGATTACTAATAAAAGTCCCTTCATCTTATTATTTCTCAATTATAATTGTAATTTGGTAACTTCGCTTTATTAAAAATTTCTAAAATATTATTTTTCTATGCTTGGGCTCTTAAGGACTATTGGAGCATGCTTTTAGGTCTCTTGGGACACCATCTTAGGCCCAGTCCAAACCCAAGTCCTCAGTTAGCTCAAATTTCAAAAATTTTTCCCTAAAGTCTTTACTATGTTCCCTAATTCACCTTAAATTATATTATAAATTATACATGGCTCCTTTAGGGTTTTTGTCACTTTTATAAGTTCTTATGTTTAATATAGTAATTTCTTGTAAAATTTTATCTCAATATGAGGTCAATAATGTCCTGTAAAAAATCTACATAATTTTTAGAACTTCAAAAATTAATATTATTTTTTCAGGGATTTCAAATCAAAATTCTAACAAACACAATTGAGATCAGAATAATTTTCTCCATCTTCTGGTAAATTTTGGGATTCAAACACTTCTGATTAGTTTTTGGCTACTTTCAACTCAATTTCTTCATAATTATACTTTTGTCCCGAGAAGATTTTAGACTTTTAATTTAAGTCATTTTCTTTTAAAACTTACCTTTGAACTTTTAAATTTTTTATTTAGGTCCTTTTCCGTTATACCTTTACTATTTCTTTCATTTTTCTAACTTAAACTTCCTCTAACCGTTATCTTTTCTTTTGGCAATTGTCACAATCCTTTCCTAATATCTTTCCTCCTTTATAAGTCTTATATAAATAAAAAAAAAATTGGGATGTAATATAATTTATCCATCGGATTATCAAGTTAATTGGCTATTATTTCCAAAGGTGTTGATAAGTAGAAAGGAATCTAATAATCATGCCAAAACATTTATTTAAGGAAACTGATTATATTATAAGATATTGTAATGTGCATGAGCTTCTTCTTCTTCCAAATGTGTTGATAAATAGAAAGGAAATCTAATAATTGCATCAAAAATTTATTTAAGAAAACTGATTATATTATAAGATACTGTAATGTGCATGAGCTTCTTCTTCTTCTTCTTCAAAATGTGAGGATAAATAGAGAGGAGATCTAATAATCACGTCAAAACATTTAAGGAAACTGATTATATTATGATACTATATGTGAATGAGCTTCTTCTTCTTAATGTGTATGAGCATACTATCCTCCTCCTATTATTCATCTCCTTAAATAGGTGCAACTTTTATTTAGCTATGTTTAACATATTTTTAATTATTTGTAGATGTATTTTTGTATTGCATATAAGTAAAAATATGCTACACACAACTGAATAAGGAAGGTTGGATTGAGAAATACTTCATACTCCTAAAGTGTCACCTCATTTATATTTTAACTAATTAAAATACAACTCATGATTTAAATTTTAGTTAGCAGCCTTTCTTTTTTTTACAAAATAGTAAAAATCTTTAAAAATTAGAATATCAATAAATATATTTTGACTAATCACTTTAAGAGTATGTAAGTATTTTTTAATTAGATTTGAATCTTTAAACAAATTTTAGGTATTTAAGTGAATAAATTTTAACGAAAGATTTTTAGTAATTTTCTCAAATGCGTGTCCCCCGATTTAAATGTTATAAAAGATTAATTTGAACTGAAGGAATAAAGTAGAGATATAGGGGCTGTTTCGAAAATATTTTAAAAAATAGTTTATAAAAAAAAATTTTAAACAACTTTTAAAAATTAATTTTTAAAAAAGAGTTTATAGGAAAATAATTATAAATAAATAAGTGTTTAAATAATTATAATCGAAAGACTTTTATAATTAAAAAATTATTATAAATGGTATGATTTTATTAAAAATAATAGAGAAAAAAGAGGAGAGATAAGAGATGGTGGACAAGAGAAAAGAGAGAGGAGAATGTGAAAAAGAAAAAGGAGGAGAGAGGATAAAGAAAAGAAAAGATAGAGAAATGAGAGAGTATATAAGAAAAAATAAGGGTGAAATAGTAATTAAATAGTCCATAAACTCTTTTATTATTTTAAAAGTTAGTCTCAGTATATTATTTAAAATTTTAATTTTAAAGTATAATTTAGTCTAAAATTTTTTTTAAATAAATATAACTATTATTTATTTTAAATTTTTTTAATTAAAATATAGATAAAAACTTTTTTAAAATTATTTTTTTAGAGATTAACAAACACGCACGTAACGGTGGATTGCTCGTGGGAAGCGTAGGTGGGATTTTGCATACGTAGGTCCGCCTTTCTTGAATCTTGACCTCTCTGATCTCTCTCTCTCAGTCTATATAGTCTTCTGCTTTTGCTGTGGGGCATGTCTTTTTACCAAATTTTCCTTTTGAGTAATACTGACGGAAAAACATCGTCGATACAGAAACTGTAGCTAAAGAGAACAAAAAAAAGTACTCCAATTCGGTGCTTTTGTGTTCCAATTAATATCACCAGAAATTCTGATTCTTGAAGAAAATGGGAGTCGCTTCCCAGGATGCCACCGACCAGCTACGAGCATTGATGGATCAAGGTCTTCTTCCACTTAATTGCTTGGATCTATCTAATGCTTGCTAGTTTTCTCTCCTCTGTTTCTGATTAGTGCTCTTTCGTTGTTGTTTTTTTCTGGGTTCAATTTTGAATAGTGCTAGTTAGTGAGCCATTGCGGTCGACATTTCAGGTTCGCACTTTTTTCTTTCTCATTACTCAACCTGATCTGGTTTTAGCACGGGTAGACAAATTTCAACTGTAATTATCTGGTTTACTTTGTTTATGTTCATGCTTATTCTTGAGCAAGTCACTCTTAAATTTTATTCCTCAGTACTTATGGTTGATCTGTGTCTTCCATAAGTGCAGTCTAGCGGATTTTGTTCTTTATGGTCCTTGACTCCTCGTAGTTGGTGTGTCAAAATTGTTTTGTTATCTCCTAGACGGCTCTTGGTGCCCTGGATATTTGGCACGTGATATGATGATGATTCTCTGGGGTCCATAACCAAGATCTGTTTTGAAATGCGAAGTTCAATATGGAAAATTTCTAGGTGTATCTTCTACTCATCTAAAATGTTTTTAGTATATAATCTTTTCTAATGTTCCCCAATTTATCTCAAGTATGCTCAGTCTTCAGACTCATGTAACAAAATCTGGGGATATGGGATTTAGTGAAATATGGGGATATCTTTATCATCAATCAACATTTGACAACTAGCTAAGAACAAGTACTTTGATTTTATCAAAAAAAAAAAAAGAACAAGTAATTTGACTAGAAACTATTTTTCTATAAATGTCATTGAAAAGTTCTTTTCTCCTTCGTGATCTGACGAGGGAGTTTATTTTAAAATGTATAAATTGAATAGACATGTATTTGAAGAACTTAAATATCAGTTTAATTTTGATAGGTTCAAATTTAATGATTTGTGGGATGAAGTATAAAGTTTCATGTCTATTGTCAGTGCTGGTCATTGAAATTTTTGTGTACTTGTTTCTTGATGCATATTTTTGGTCATCTTCATCCATATGGATCGTGCCTGATTTCTTTATAACATTCTGAACATTAATTGTCATTCTTCTCACTCTTCCTCTCAGTGTTAATTGCTGTAATTTGCAGAATGTTCATCTAGGATATATCACCGAAACATTAGTGCGGTTTCTAAAAGCAAGGGACTGGAATGTTTCAAAGGCCCATAAAATGGTATGTGTGTGTATCAAGTTTTCTTTTTACCATATGTTTTGGAAATATATTATTCACTTACAATATGTTTGGTACTCAAAGGTACTTAGATGTGGCGTTATTCAATGTAGCACATTTCGCACCATGAGAACTGCTTCCTTCAACCAGACACTGCTAGGAGAGTGCTTTTGGCATAATTTCTGCTTTGTATACAAGTGCTTAAGGCTCTTTTTCCTGTTTTCTAGGCGAGTGCCTTAGTTACTTTTGTGGTTTTTGAAACGAAAAGGGAAGAGCTACCTTGTAAACCTAGCCTGAAAATTTAAAAGTAGTAAGAGGATAAAATATGAAACTAAGAAGCCCAATATCGAAAGTCCAGCCCAGCCCAGCCCTACTTTGTTAAGAATATGGTAAAATAGGCATTATACAGGGCTAGCTCCTCTTGCAACATGAGAATGACTCTCTTCAACCAGGCTCTTGGCGAGTGTGTGCTTTTTCCTTTTTACCATACAAGCGCCTGTTTTTTCTTAGGGAAGAGTTTTGAAGTGCGAAGATATGTTTCGAAGTGCAAAAAAGCCCAGGACCAGTTAAGGAAAGTAGAAATGGAAGTAGATTGGGGTCAAGCCATGACTATTGTAAGACAGAATGAGAGAAAATGAATTTAATTCATTGAATTTATATTCTATTATGGAACAATTAGAAAAGTACAAAAATGTCATAAGTGATGAAAATTATTTTATGTAATGATAGGGGGAAATTGAAGTATTTCCAAATAATGTGCCCATTGCCATAGTTGTAGGTATCTGTATTTTTAGCACGTTAATAATTAATGGTTAACAATGGTTCTGATGGATAAAATAGGAAGCCAAAAAACCCAATATAAGAAGTCCTCCTTAGAAAAATATGATAAAATAGGTATTCTTATTTTAGAATGTTATTTATTCTATTAGTTTTTTGGGATTTTGTAAACAATTTTAAAAAGAAAAAAGAAAAAAGAAAAAATCCATCCACCTGAGACCACAACCACAAGCATTTTTGGAGTGGTAGAGTTAAATAGTTAACTTTAAACTTTGATATATGACTTAAATAGTAACTTTATGAGGCACTTAATATTATTATGAGTTATGAATTAATGATTATCATGTCTTATGGCTTGATTGTGTTTGAATAGTTAATTTATATGTCAAATCATTCCAAATTCACATAATTTTTACGACATCTGTGCCTTACTTCACTAAGGTGTTCATCTTTCTAGTTACTTTTTACCAAGTTGTTTGAGGTCTAATACCTTGAGAGCACCTCGTGTATGTTGTTAACTGGTTAGATTCAATTTATATAACATATGTTATGTTATTTTATGTTATGTTTCAGCTGGTCGATTGTTTGAACTGGAGAGTACAAAATGAGATTGACAACATATTATCTGTAAGGCTGAACTCTGCTATTCCTTATCTTGTCCAATTCATTCAGCAAATATATTATATTTATAAAGATAAGTGCTTGTTCATTGAAAGGTTGGCCCTATTGTGGTTCATTTTATCAATTTTTTATTTTTTTTCATTTTAAAATGTAATGGAAAGTTTACGTTAGAAATGTGTGAGAAACTTGAGATTACATGACTCAGGCAATTTGCCATCTGGCATAAGCCTGTAAGAGTTGTTGATTAAGATAAGCAGACACCCCTCTGAAGGAACTTGACTAGGAAGTTTCTTCTTTTGTAAATATTATACTCATTTATGTTTTGTGATGCTATCAATTGCTTATTCTGTGTTGTCCCTGAAACTTGTGATTCTGTGCACACGTGTGTGTAGTTTGTAGGTGTTGATGTGTGTATTGAAGGAACAAAAAAAAGGGGTTAATCATAATTGTGGTGATATGGTCCTGGCCAGTAGCCAGGAATACTTGCATTTGACATTGTGGATTTGTTGTTTCCAGGCCTTGATTCTATTCTACCTGATATGTGTGTGTGTGTGTGTATAGTGGCTAAATCATGTTAACAGTGATACCTATTGTAAAGAATAATTAGTTCATGCTTACGCTGGTTGCTCTTTCTTTTTTCAGAAACCCATAATTCCTCCTGACTTGTACAGAGCTGTGCGGGATTCACAACTAATTGGATTATCTGGATACTCAAGAGAGGTGAATTTAATTATAATTTTTCAAATATACTAGCTGTTGTCTTGTGAGCTTGGCTTTGCTTGTCAAAGATTGAAATTTACGTCATTATCATGCATTTTTTTTTTATCAAAATCAATCAAAATAATGACTTTTTTGGCACTTTGTTTTCAAACTCTTTCTTATCAGCCTTCCATCCTTTCCAGGGGCTTCCTGTCTTTGCTATCGGTGTTGGTCTTAGTTCATTTGACAAAGCATCTGTAAGTTTAATTATTAAGAGAAAGGAACCTTGCTTTGTATTAGTGTTATTATAAAGCTAGGCTTTCTAATTTATTGTATTATGTTTTTGTTATTGCAGGTCCATTATTATGTGCAGTCTCACATTCAAGTTAATGAATATCGTGATCGTGTAATATTGGTGAGTGTTTTGAGCCTTCTTCAATAACCAGTAATAAGTTGAGCGTTTGTCCTTATGGTTTGACCTTATATTTGGCTGCAGCCTACTACATCAAAGAAGCATGGGCGACCTATTACCACATGTGTGAAGGTCTTAGATATGACTGGACTGAAGCTGTCAGCCCTGAATCAGATTAAGGTACCTTTAAGTTGGTCCAAAAACTTGGACCAGCATTGACTTATCCAAGATAAATTGTGTATAGACTATGTCGGTCACTTGTTTAGAGTTAAGTCAACTTAGACCTAAAGTTATAAAAATTGCCAGCTCTGTACTTGATATATATGATGTTACCTCCCCCTTCCCCGACTAAAATGTTACCTTTAGTTCTTCGTTTAGTTGGAAGTTGAAACGACTACTATTATTGCCTAACGATAAGATATATATATAATAAAACAGAGAATCTTAACAAATTTTTTCCATTTGTTTTTTATATTTCCTATGCACTGAGTTGTCTTTCATGTATTGCAGTTGTTAACAATTATATCATCCATTGATGATCTCAACTATCCTGAGAAGACAAATACTTATTACATTGTAAACGCCCCATACATATTTTCCGCTTGCTGGAAGGTAAAATTATTGTATTTTGGTCCTTATGACATGGTTTCTAATATGACATACCTATTGGGAGTTAAACCTCAGCTTTATGTTAATCACTTAGCATTAGCAGGTTGTGAAGCCACTTCTACAAGAGAGAACAAGGAAAAAAGTGCAGGTCTTAC
Source organism: Leucaena leucocephala (assembly GCA_037074615.1). Taxonomy (NCBI): domain Eukaryota; kingdom Viridiplantae; phylum Streptophyta; class Magnoliopsida; order Fabales; family Fabaceae; genus Leucaena; species Leucaena leucocephala. Next base: position 5,916,014 of record CM073528.1, read on the forward strand.
CAGCTAGTGGGCGAGATGAACTGTTGAAGGTAAGGTGTCATTTTTCTTTTGAAGTTTTCCTAATGGAATAAATTCTAATGGAGAATGTAAGAACGAAAGCAAAGGTAAGAAGGTACAAAAAGTAAAAAAAGAAAACAAATTCTAACAGTCTATCTTATAGGGAAAGCAAGCCCGTCATCTGACAAGTTTGACGCGAGTGTTTATTGGTTTATCCTCCCTTCTTCTCCCATCTTTCTTTATCTGTTACCTTTCAATCTCTACGTATGTGTGTGCAGGTGTGAGTGTATATAACGATGCATGCATGAGAGGAATTGACTAAAATCCATATGAAATTCATTTAAACAAGCCATAAAATTGCAAATTGGAAGGCTAATTAATTAAGTCATCAATCAATAAATTAAACTCACTGTTTAAAGCGAATGTTTTACATAATTAAATTCAACCATTCAAATAGTGATGCATCCATGCGAGCCAATAGGAAATGTCAACAAATATGCAAAGTTTTTCATTGCGGCATTCAACTCTTGGCTGAGACAGTGAAGCTCTTGTCTACAAGTTTAAATAAAACATTGCAATTATTGACCTTACTTCTAAGAAAGTTTTGCTTTGTGTTAAATTAGTGCGTGTGCAGTTTGTTTTAGAAGTCATTCTTTTGGAAGTGCATATATTGATTATGAGATTGTCTTAAATTTTTATCTTCTGTTCCTTTGTTTAGTTGAATCTAACCATCACAAATTGTTATGTAGATCATGGATTACGCATGCTTGCCACATTTCTGTAGAAAAGAAGGGACTGGATCATCTAGACATTCAGAGAGTGGAAGTGAAAACTGCTATTCCTTGGATCATCCCTTCCACCAAGAGCTCTACAATTACATCAGGCAGCAATCCAGACTCCATGAAGCTTCTGAACCCATAAAGCAGGGATCCTTTCATGTGGATTTTCCCGAGCCTAAAGCTGAAGAATCTGAGATTGCCAAGACTATAGAATCTGAGTTAAACAAGTTTGGGAATGACAATGGGGTTTCTGACTCACTAAATAACCTCAAAATCAACGGTGATTGAGACTGTTGGGGTAACTTCTTATAATGGAGTTGAGAATTTGCACTGAAGATGAGTTAGCAGCCCATGTTGTATGTGGCCATCTAAAATGATTTGTACTAATGTGGTAGGAGGTTTTTATGCTATTTCTACAAATATTCTGCAGTATTAGTCTTGTTTATGTAAGCCTCAGAAATTCATGTAGTCAGCATAATACAGTTCCCATCTTCAAATCATGCTATGGAACCAGTAGAGAAATGTTAAATATAATATTTTTTACCTGCTTTTCTTCCTAGTTGTGAAATAACATTCTTTTTTGTTGTTGTCGTCATCGTTGTTGTTGTAGTTTTGATAATATATCTTACTCATTCTACCATAAATAAGCTTATCTGAACTCTTCTGCGGTTTCAAATTCAATTATAGTTACCAGTGGCCTAGTGGTACGTAACTCCTCTTCTATGGGTAGAAAGTTGTGGGTTTGATCTTGTTTGTAACATCAATCTAATTATAATGCAACTCATGGATATTAAGAATATAAATAACTTCTTGTTTTATTTTAGAACTTGTTACCCTGTGCATATTAAAAATATACAACATAAGTTGTTATTTCAAGATGTGTGATGCCCACATAAATTAAATTTAAATGCGTACATAGTACGTTTTATTAGATCAAGTAAACAGTTATAAGTTTAATAGACTAAACATATTTTTTTAAAATTTAAAGGATTAAAATAAAATTTGATATAAATATCTAAACATATACTTTAGTCAAACTGTTAGCTAAAAATGCTGACAAAGTGTAATGACCCTAAAAATTTTATAGATATAACACTATTTTAATAAAATAGATATATTATTTCTTGTAGTATTTTCACAAAGGGATGAGTATAGTTGAGTGGTTGGAGGCAGTGGAGTTAAGTGTGAGGTCACCTGTTTGATCCTTAGCACCATAGAAGTGGGGTTTTTATTTTCTGCCACCATGTGAAATTACCATAATGCCCTTATGCTCATTTTAAATTGGGAAACATCTAGGTCTCATGGAAGGCATAAAATGCCAAAAAAGTCCTAAAAAATGACATAATTAATGTCAAGTCCTATGGGACCTCATATGGATTTTTTTCAATTGTAAAAAGACATAATTGTCCCTTAATGCATATGATACTGTACGTTTAGTGCGAGGAGTTAAACTGCTAAAGCTAAACATAATTTATAGTTTTCCACTTCCACTTTCCGATCTTCAGCTGTACATGTTTGACCGTCTTCTTCACTCTTCAGGTTCATCTTTCACACATTTCACGGATCACTTGTAGTCCCTCCTTAATCCCTCAGTCTCAAACTCCATCCCTCAGGTCTATTATAGCCTCCGTTGTTCAGGAGGGACTCACTGAGTCATCGCTTCTAGTAGTTCAGATCAGCCGTGGGCGGCGGCGCTCCCTCGTCTGGTAAAGAAGCACATGCTTAAAGGTTAAGATCTATTTATGCTTCTGTACAAACCTTTTGTATGATGTGTTCTTCCATTGCTGAGCAAAATAAACCATTTCTTACTAGTTTATAACATCGCTTAATAGGAAATTAGGAATTTAGGATTTTGCTAGGATTATTGTAATGTAAGATGTCATTACTAATTCAAATTCGAATTAGCTAGATTGCGTCTGTGTGTATGGGTAATTGCTAGTATCCAAATATGATGGCGCCTGATGCGCTACTTCACTAATGAAGGTTGTGGCTTCTATGTGTGTGGGTCTGCTTATAGTTCTAGAAAAATCATGAAGCGATGTGAATCCATGATTCAAAAGGGCCTCCAAACTCCAATGGTAAGGTTCTTGAAGGAACGCTTGGAAGAATATGGGTGTCCTTTGGCAAACAATTTCATCAGAGCTATAAATTGCGAGGCAAATGTAAGTGGTGGTTACATTCGTGGTGAAGGGATTATAGTGTGCATGAATAAGATAGATAAACAAGATGAGGTCAACCAGGTGTTAGCTCATGAGCTGATTCATGCATATGATGATTGTCGTGCTGTAAACTTAGATTGGATCAATTGTGCTCATCATGCTTGTAGCGAGATTCGATCCAATCATCTAAGTGAAGATTGTCATTACAAACGGGAACTACTGTGAGGTTTTCTGAAGATACGTGGTCATGAACAAGAATGTATAAGACAAACAGTTATGGCATCATTATCTAGAAATCCTCATTGCTCTAAAGCAGCTGCTAAGGATGCCATGGAAGCTGTTTGGGATGTTTGTTACAATGACACATAGCCCCTTGACAAAGCCCCATAAGTTCAGCAATGTTGGGGCTTGCCGCATCCCAACAATGATTGTTTTGACATGTTTTGGATAATTTTTAGTTGAGATACTATCAATGCAGGAATTTTATTTACCAATGTAAACAATAAAATATCCATTCTACATAATTCATCCAGTTGTTTATGCTACCCCATAAATTTGGGTTTCACAATTCAAAACTGGTGAATGTTATTTCATATATGAGAAAGTGAAGTCCATTGCTATCAAACCCAGTGAAATGTGTTACTACTTTATCGTCGCTTCTAACTATAATGATTATGTAAGAGAAGTGCTAACTTTATTATTTTTTTAACATTTTGTTGTCAATTTGTACTGGTTGGGATGTTATGTTCAATGAAGCAGTTGTTGTCAATTAGTGCAGTTGTTATCTGTGCTATCATCAGGTAGTTGTTATTTTATGTGGTGCAATTGTCATTCCTTCAGCACGGGATTGTCATTTTGTATTGGTGCAGTTGTTATACATTGAATATGTGGTTATCACTCTGTAGTGCAGTTGTTGTCTGTGTTGTCATTGGGAAATTGTTATTTTAGGTAGTGTAGTTGTCATTCCTTCACCACAGGGTTGTCATTTAGTATTGGTGCAGTTGTTATGCATTGAATATGTGGTTGTTACTCTGTAATGCAATTGTTGTCTATGTTGTCGTCGGGAAATTGTTATTTTAGGTGGTGCAGTTGTCATTACTTTACCACGGGGTTGTCATTTAGTATTGATGCAGTTGTTATACATTGAATACGTGGTTGTCACTCTGCAGTACAGTTGGTGTCTGTGCTGTAGTCGGAAAGTTGTTATTATAGGTGGTGCAGTTGTTATTTCTTCACTATGGGGTTGTCATTTTTTATTGGTTCAGTTGTTAATATTCCCCCATATATTAGTGAGTTTGATGCATTTGTTGAACCTAACATGAAATACAACACCTACTTATCAACATGATAACATTCTTTCTGCAACAGCTTAAAAATTTGACATTTCTTCAAAAGTGTTAATTATATATATTGTTTATAAATTTCACAGTCCAAAATGCTTGGATTAGTAAGCTTTTTCTTCTGATATCTAGGCTCTTTGCCACCTGCACGAAATAACACTTGTTCCCTTTGTAAGTTGTTGGGTGAGTAATCAGCCAAAATAAATAGTCCCATTCATGGACTCTGTCACTTGAGTGCAAATGATAAGTAGAACCATCGTAGGGTATCTATGGTGAGGGTATCTCCAATGGTAGAGATTGTCACAACAACCTGCTAAAATGTCAGAGGAAGGGAAAGAGAAGGAGAGTACGATAGTAAGAGAATTTGAGCAAAGATTGAGTTAGTCGAATAAAGAGATAGAGAGTCCTGGTGCTGATGTGAGAGGATTATGGGAAAGAGAAAGGAAAGAGAAAATTTAAGTTTCAAGGACAATTATATCTTTTTATAATTGAAAAAAATTTATATAAAATTTGATAGGATTTGACATTGATTATATTATTTTTTTTTAAATTTTTTTTAGCATTTTATACCTGAGACCTAGATGTCACTTCCCTTTTAAATTTCAGCATCTTCTCCTTCTATTTTGGCGACAGCGTTAGCGAGAGAGGGCAGAGGAAATTGCTGGGAAGCTTCGCGACATTTTCTACTGTAGCTGCCGTCATTCTCCGTCACCGAGCTGCTGTCACCGGTGTAGAGCTGCTCCACCGTCGCTGGTGACTATTTCCGGCGCCGTAGACTTCCTCTTTGTTAAGATCTTAGCTGTAGGAAGCTTTTCTCCCTCATTTTTCCTGTTCTGCACCCGTGTAGCTATAGCACTTCCGCCATTGTTCTTCTTCATTCAGTGTTGGGCGGTTGTTGTTGGGGGAAACTTTGCTCTGATCTCTGCGTTTCAGGTTAGTCTTCCATGTCACTGTCGGAGCTCCACTGTTGCTGCTATTGCAGTCTCCAACTCCCTGTTTCCTTGTTGCTGTGAGATCCATCGCCTTGCATCAGTCAGCTTCCTCCGTCCGTGCTGCTGCCACCGGTGTCATCATTCCTTCTGTAGCTGCCGTCGCGCTGCTTGCTGCGGTCATCTTGCAAGCTTGGTACTGTAGCAGTGCAGCTTTTCATCTCCCTTCTCTATTCAGAACGTTGTGTGTAAGTGGTACGTTATGGATCTTTTCCTTCCCTGCTTGCTGGAGCTATGTGTGTGAGGGATTTCTGTTTGCCGTTAAGCTATGCGTGATGTGTGAAAACATTGCTGTTTCTATATATGTATATATGCTGCTGTCTGGATTTATTTTTGAGAGAAGAAGATGAGGACGCTGTAGCATATATGTATTGTATATATACGGATGAACGTTGATTGTTGATGCTGTGTGTTTTAGTTAAAAAAAAAAAACAAAGAAGAGAAAGAGAAAGAAGGCATTGAACGCTGCTGTTTTGACACCCATATATATTGTGCTGCTGTAGGTGTATATATATATATATATGTATAGCTTGCTGTTTTGGTTGATATATATATGGTGCTGGGGTTCTTGGTTCAAAGAATGGTGCTGCTGTTTTAGAAGTTAATTGTTGGAAATGAAGGATAAGGAAAATTATTGGAATGTTTAAGTGTTAATAATTATGGATATATATATGGATGATGTTGGGTATGCGTGGGTGTTGAATTGAAGTGAAGAATATGAATTTGGTATAAAAGAGATGTAGGATTTAACAATTTAGAGATAAACACAAGTTTAAAGGAATTAAGTTTATTTTAGAAATAATGAGCTTTAAGTTACATTGTATAAAAGTTCTTTTACTTTGAATTGAGGAAATGTGTATTTTACGAACTGAAATTACTTTTGGAAGTAACTATATTCTGTGTGAAAGCTTGCTGTTTTGGAAGAAATGGAAAAGGTGATAATGTAAAATTTTTGAAATATTTAATTATTGGTAAGTTTATGTCACTGTGGTGGTTGTGATAAATCAAAAGCACTGGAAAATAAAAGAAATGAATGGCATTTCTTGATAGAATATGGAATTTAATAGCTCTGGAATAAAGATAAGACTTTTAGTGAATGATTATGGTTTCTGTATGTTAGCTTATGGAATGTTTTATTTTTAGAATATTTAGGGAAATAAAGGGAAAATGATATTCTGAAGCTAAGAGTGAGAGTAAGTTATAGTGGAGTATTACAGGTGAGCGAATAACGTCTCTGAAAAAATAATATTTTCAATAATAACTTGCAATTTAAAAATGTAAATTTTTAGTATGATTTGTTAAAGGCATAGTTATGTGAATTCATGACTTTGATGAAGTTTGTTAGTTTTTTCTTTTCAATTGGTTTATAAAAATGATTATGGTTATGTATGAAAATAGATGAAGAATTTTAGAAAAAGACTTTAGCAAATGTTATATTGAGTTGATTTTCTTCATGAAATATGCTTACGAGAATTTTATTATTTGAATAATTATCCATATGAATTGAAGAAATCTTTTGATAAGTTATTTTAATGTTCATGCTGGGGATTCGTGATTATGAAGTATTTTTCGCGAAAACTGTTGTTGGAAAGTGTTGTGATTATTAAATGTCAAATGGATCCCACGGATGTTGGAAAGGTTTTCAGAAATGACGGAATACAGAACGCTGGTTTCTAACAGTAGTATTGTTAGTCCTTGGTGCACTATAGTTAAACTCGAGATCGATGGATATTCGTGAGTCTCGTACTCGCGCCGGTTATTCGTGGGATTTATTCTCGCGCCTGTTATTCCTAGGTCTCTTACTTGCGCTTGTTATTCGTGGGTCTCGTACCTGCGCTTGTATTCGTGGCTTCAAGCCACGTTGGATTGGTTAGCTACTCTCATGGACTATGTACACTCCTGTTTTCATGACTTCAGGCTGCGTCGGATTGGTTAGTTACTCTCATGAATTATGTGTCCACGTCTGTTTTCGTTCTGTTGAAATCTTATAGAAAAATGATTGTTTTAAATAGTTTTCTCGAAATTAAATGTTTTCGAAATATTTGTATCGAATTACAAAATGTTATGATTTATATTTAAACATATTGAAATTGTTTATTTTCGCATCATAAATTATGTTTTTAGGACTTTATTCACGAGTAAATTATTTGGCTTCAGATAGTACAGTTTACCCTATTCCTCTAGCTGAACAATGAAGATTCTTTCGTTCGATCTAAAGCATTGATTTTTGATAAATCTTCTTTGATATAATTATAATTTCTGAAATATTTGTATTATTTTATTGAAAGGGTAGATGTTCAGATTCTAGTTATTTTAAAAATATATACAGGTGATTTTGAAATTTTTGTAATTTGTTGTAGGATTATTGGAAGGTCGATTATATAAGGATGATCTTGCCGAAACTCTTAAAGAAGATTTACCTTTTTTGTGAAAATGTAATATATTATGATTACTGTTTTAAATATTTATTTTAAAATTTTAAATTTAAAGAATATAAATTTATTTATATTTTGTGTTTGTCTTGACTCGAGTAGATAAATTTTGTATGCTTCTTCAGAGGTCTCTTTCCTCATTGAACCCGTTTTTTTTCCAGATTTCTTTCTCTGGATTGTTCCCCAACGCCCCTTTTCACCGTACGCGAAAAATTGAAAAATTGGATATGATCATTATATAAAATAAGAATATGATGATCCTATGGAATGATTAGGGGGAGCTTGTGGGTATGGCTAGTATGGAATGACTTTGAACAAACCTCTTGAGTAACGTAAAATATGTTATTCATATTTTGCCAGATTTTCTTCTCAACAAACCTCTTTTTCCATCCAATTTTTCAATATCGTAAAATATGAATAACGATTGGGTGCAAGTTAAAAGATGAAAAAGGAAATCCGCATTTGGGAAAAACGTGGTTTCTAATAGAAAAAATCATTAAAATAATGTATTTATGTTAGATTTTAAATATTATTTCAATTTAAAAGTGAAGTACAATAATTTAAATTAAGTGAACAGCTGTGGGAGAATCTCCTTTCTTTAGGGATTAAACTAAAATTTGATGTAAATTTAGAGAATGATTTAGCTAAATTAAAAGCTAAATTCTGAAAGTACATAAAAATTATGTTAAAATGATATAATAAAATCTATATTTTATCATTTGTTACCATGTGCATATTAAAATTTAAACAACATATTTTAATCCGAAATTTATTGCCTCATGCATATTAACAAATTTTAAGAAACGTGTTCTAGTTTAAATTGTTTTAGCCCTAGCATATTAAAATATAAAAAACTTGTTTTATTTTAGAATTTTTTATCCATATGCACGTTAGAAATGTAAATGATACCTTATTTTATTCAATAATCTTGTACATGTGTGATTTAAAATTTAAAATATAAATAATAGCATGTTATATTTTATAATTTGTTGCCTTCATGCATGTTAAGAAGTTAAATATATTAATTTATAAACTAAAAAAAAACAGAGAAATATAAATAAGAGATGTAGATCTTCAGTCGAGTTCTCAATACAGGCCACCATGACCTTAAAGGGTTAGCCCTTAACATGTCATGACTTAAAATTGTTCTATTATTAAAGCTCGGGTGGACATGCGAGCTTAGGGTTAGATTGCACGCTTTCATACAATTTTATTAAATATTAATTTTTTTAACTATTTTGAAATATTAAAAAATATTTCTTCAATATTTAATATAAGATATATTTAACTAATTTGATTAGATTAAAAAATTAGTTAAGTCAGTTAATATTATTTTTATTTTCTTAAACACCTTAATAATCTTCCTAAATTCATTTCCTCCCTCCCTTACTTGATTATTGTTGAAGGAGTATCAATAAATATAATCTAAAAAAATATTGTTAATAAATATAAAAAATATGTCTTATATTATGATAAATATCAACTCCTTAATTAAATCTTATTTTAATAACTGGATGAGTATAACAATAAATATCTTAAATTTTTTAATTCAAATTATAAATATTAATAAAATGAATTGTTTGTTGGAACTTTCAAAATTAATGCAAATTAAATCTTAATGGTTACCATAATGTGTTTATAATCAAACGAATATTATATCATAGTCCCCATCCAACAAGCCCCCCCCCCCAAGGTCAAACACTTCAATTTAGATTTAAACGTGAGATACAAGTAAAGTAAAACCTCTAGCTAAACATCTTAATCAATGTATCAATATTTATCATTTTTAATAGTAAAATGAGATAGAATGACTGTAGAATATGAAAATTTTTATAATAAAACTGTTACATATTACATTTTTTATTTAAAGGTTCGATGGTATGCTACAGAGAGCCTTGCACAGCATCATTCACACTCACAAGTAATAGTGATTAGTAGTTGTAGGTTATTTTAATAATTTATTAGGTCTTGGTAATAAAATAAATTAAAAGGGCTGGCCATTATAATTCTGAGTCCTATAGAACTAGCCCATTCAAACACAATTTTCTTTTGAAACCCCTAAAATATAAGGCCGACCTTTCGCTTAAACAGATTTAAAAAGACCAAGTTCGACCTGTTTTAATGACTCTACTCTTTATAAGCAGTTTTTTGGTTTTTTTTTGCCAAAATAATCCCAAAATGACTTTAGAAACCCTAACTCTTGATTTAGTTTGAGGGAAAGAAATGGGAGGGAAAACATTTAGCTCCCTTGTTTGGTTAGAAAAGCGCCTGCCCTCCTTGTTTAGTTAAAATTTTCCTCCCCTCCCCTCAAAAGTTCCTCACCTCTCCTTTATTAAAATTCCTCCTCCTTAAGTGCAACACTTGTCAGAGGAATGTGATGAATCATAATGTAGAGGGCTTGATGAATTTTGAAGTGGAAGGATCAATGCTAGACAAAGGTCACAGGGGATGCAAATAGTCCTTTAGTAGAATACTAATAGATGAATATGTGGGATATATCTGTAAACTCACAACATTTCTTCCTCTCTCAAACTCAGATAGGCTTATAAAGAGTGCTACAACAGATCGCATGGATTCTCCTTTAGATCCTTCAATGGTTGTTATCTTTAGATCCCATTATTTGGTCATACCATCCATAATCTCTTACTTGATCTTGGATATATCTTTTGCCAAGAGCAGTTAGGTGATTCATAAACTGCGAGAATCTAACTTCTATTTCTCTAACCATGTCCCCTTAATTCATTTGAAAAAATTCAAATTCAGTAATGAGAGTATTGATCTTGGTCTACTTGACTCCAGATGTTCCTTCATAGGCATTTTCCAGAGCTTCCCATATTTCTTTCACAATCTTTAAACTTGAAACTTTGAAATACTCCTTCTGTCAAAGAGCACAAGTCAAGATATTTAATGCCTTGTCATTGAGTATGATTATCTTTTTATCATCATCATCATTATATTTGCTAGGTATCTTCGGAACACTTCTCCCGTAAACTATTTTTGTAGAAATATAGTTGCCTCCTAGATGACATTCCACAAGCCCTTGATAACTGACATTTTAATTATCAAACAAAAATAAGCTAACTAATAGTAAAGTGGAGGCTAACCTAGGTCGGTTCATATCATATCCTAAATTCTTCCTATCTGTATAATACTGATAGTAGAAAGAGATTTGGAAATGATTATTACGAAGATTAGAAGAAATGATAAAGGTTAAATGAGTCTTGAAGAAAGAAAGGGACCTAAACAAAAATTAGAAAAGGTTGAAGGCAAAAAGTTAAGGTAGAAACAAATGTTGGGCCAAAAGTGATAATTTTCAAAAGTTAAGGGACTTAAATATAATAAAGTAAAAGGTTTAAGGGCAAAATTGTAATTATAGAAAGTTCTGCACGAAGAGGGTTAGAACTGCCCGAAAGTATTTCAGTCCCATATTCCATCAGTAAATAGAGGAAGTTACGCTAGTTAATCTAGCATGATACATAAATTTTATTAAAGCTCCAGACAGTAGATATTTATCTGATAGTCTGAAAGTTATCTCAAATTTTATCAGATTTCATGGACTTCAGATATAAGTGGGAGAATTACAGGAAAGTGTGCCCTATAGTGTCAGATGTCATGGATTTGACAGAACCCCAAAAGGAGTTATGTATAAAAAGTTATTCCCATATAAGTAAATTTTGACGGGAGTTTGAGAACACCTGTGATCCGATTATGGAACTTATCAATATATAAGTCTGGATAGACTGAGATCAGATGACCTCATATATAGGCCTATGATAACGCCAAGGAGGGCCCAAAACCCAGGGTACTAGTTCGTCAGTAGAAGGGGCCAGTGTCTAGAAAAAGTGTGAAATTACGAAAATGCCCCTGATGCCTATATTGTGCCAGTGGGATAGAGAGCATTTTGATTATCTAGGATAGGCTAAAAATGTGGCATATAGTATAAGTATGATTAGTTAGATCCAGTATATGCCCTGGGGCAGTACAAAGAGGGTTGAAATGACAATTATGCCCTTAGGGTTAATATAGTGTAAGAAAGGACACCAAGGGTATTTTGGTCATTTCCCAAGGGACGGATGGTAGATAAATACTCAGTATAACAATGGAAATGGTATGAGAATCCTAGACATTGATTTTGAGGACATAATACATATCCTAGTATATTATAAAAATTAGGAACAGAAAATTGTCCGATTTTTGGTGAAACTGCTTCGATCGGTACCGGATTAGACTGAAATTTTTCTAGAGGCTTCCTACCATGAGAATTTTGGCACATTTACCATGAGGTGTCCCATGAGTTGTCCCTTGTAATTTCATGGATGATGTCATAAATCTCCTTTTTGAAAAAGTTAAATCCAAGATTAAATGTGAGCCTTTAGATCAAATAGTGCACAAAGTAATATTGGGCATTGATTTTCCATAAAATTTTCTATAAATACCCCCTCAAATCTGGTTCAAAACCGTGGCCTCATGAAACTTGGGGAAACTCTTGCAAAATGGAAACTCAAGCCAAGATAAAGAAGATTCAAGGTACTAAAGTTCAAGCAAGCTAGAGATTAAAGGTAAGCAATATCTCCTAACTTATTTTCCTTGGGTTTGGGAGCTTGAACTTAGGCCTTTAATGGAGAAAAAGTTGAATTTTCTTTAAGGATTTGTGCTGCCCAAAAACCTTATATGAAAGGGGAAAGAAGAAATTAAAGTTAGAAGTATATGATTGAAGCTTAAGCAAACTAGTTAAGTGATTGGTTGATGAATCAAATTAATATTCTTGACTTTGCCATGGATGAACCTATTCGGTATGTACTTTTCTTGATGGAAGGAAATGGAATTTCAATGATTTAATGCTTCCATTAATTTATATGATGGTTTTGTGTAAGATTGGAAATATTTTGAACCTTGGAAACATTAAAATCTCAATATTGTAGTTTTTGAAATTCTTCTGTCTTACTGTTCAATCGCATGAACAGTGATTGGAATTTCATGATTTTGATGCTTCCAATAGTTTTAAAATGAAAAGTTGTGTGGGATAAAGTGGAGAAACAAGTATGGAAAGCATTAGAATCAAAATGAGAATTTTTGAAAGAATTATGTGCATGTGTTCGGTTCTGTATAGCAGTCCATGAAGGAGCTGAAATTTCATGATTCTAATCTTATAAATGGATTCAAAAGATGAAATTGTGTAGAGTAAAGTTAAGACATCAATTGGTTCAAGAGCCAAGTTGATTAGTGAAAATTAGAGAAAGTTATGATAATAAAGAGTGTAACAAAGTTAGTCTTGAACATGGTTGGAGTTCATGACTCCTAATAAATTATGTGATGAATATGAATATGTTTAGGACTTTGAAATATCCAAGAAGATGTTGGGAAGTGATTGACATAAAGGCTTCATGGTTGGAAAGCTACGGAGCAAGTACTAAAGATCAAGAGGAAAGCTTAAGTGCAAGGTAGTGAACTTACCTCTTTATGTGCTTGATGTGGTATGCTTATGTGTTAACATGTATGTGATATTTGAATGATGTTGTGACATGATAAATGATATTGAATGTATTGTGAAGAACATGTTTTCCATGGCCATGCACTTTATGTAAAAGTATATAGCATGATGGCATGTCACTAATCAAAGAAATATTAATGAAATTACATATCATGCATTAGCATCCATCTTGCATATTTAAGTGGTCATGTTTGCTACTAAGATTCCCTAGAATCTCACTCTCCCATAACCAACCAATTTAGGTCAAGCATGATGGAAAAGGTATACATGGAGAAGAGCTAAAGAATGGAAGAAAGGAATGGAAGTAATTGAGATCTTAGTATATGCTATGAATTATCCATGTATGTAAATGCCATGTAAGGTGTCTATTTATGTGATGAAACTATTTGTAATAATTACGGCATATGTACATGATTTATATGAATATTGAGAAGCTTATTTGATGGCTTATACATGTTGGAACAATTATTGGAAGGAAAGAAAAGAAACTAAAATGGTAAAAACGTAGGTCCTGAAGCAGTTTTGTTGTGGCTTCAGTTTGACCTAGAAAATGAAGGAATTATTTCACAAAATTTTATGAGCATGTAACACACATCTAGATATTTAATTTTATAGGTATAACATTTTGTTTGGATGTGTATAACAAGAGAAATGAATTTCCAAAGTAAGGGACCAGAATCTGTCTTCTGAATTTTTGACCAAATGAACAGTAAACTTTGACGAATAAACTGTATTAATTGGTTAATTATTTGGTCTAAAAATTATTTTTTCCTTAAAATTCAAGATGTTAAATTCATGTAGCCTTTTTAAACACTTCATTTTGATTTTTCTATAATTAATTATGATTTTTTGAAATTCATTGCGTAGTCTGGAATACCATATGAAGAGTAACCCAAGAAAGAGAAAAATTCCAGATTTAGCTAATGAACTTCCAAATACTTGTAAGTAGTTCTAAATGCTATTAAGTGGTCCCTAAAATGTATAAAAGTAAGGATGTTTTAGTTCACAAGGTGTAACATACTTACTTTCATACGTCTTAGGGACCATTCTAGTACCGGCTCAATCCGATTCCCCAAAAACTGGACTGTTTTACAAATCTAATTTTCTGAGATTCCATAATATACTTTCTGACATTAAATCCAGTATCTAGATTCTTTCTACCATTTACATACTTGTACTAGGCCACAACTTAAACAGATCCCTTGGGAAATGACTGAAATGCCCTTGGTTCACTGTCTTACACTATATTAACCCTAAGGGCATAATCGTCATTTTACCCCTCTTTACACTACCTCAGAGCACATACTCACTTTGACTAATTATATTTATACTATCTTGGATTTTTTTACTTGTCCATAATGACCAAAATGCCCTCCATATATCATTGGTACAATCTGGCTATCTAGGGACATTTTCATAATTTCGCACTTTTCCTGTACTGCTCTAGACCTTGGCCCACTTAGCTGTCTAGTCATCACATTGGGCCTACTATGGTGCCATTTAGGCCTTGGTTTGGACTCATTGTCTTTATGCCCATTATGACACAAATCCCAAGACACCTCTCTCGGTCCTATTTATCGGGTATTCTATTTTACCGTAAAATCCCTTAAGAATTCTACAGTATTCCTTTTGACTCTATTAGTTTTATAAATTCATATATTAAATATAAGAATTTATGGTAAAATTTCATCTGATTCTGAGATCCAAAAAATACTGCAATAATTCCTTTTGACTTAAAGAATTTATATCAATTAATCGGGACCTCAAATTAAAATTATGTAAACTGACTAGAATCACTTTGTCTATCTACTGGTAAAATTTGAGTCTAATATGATTCTGGGCGTTTTTGACCTGTTTTGGCTCAACTTTCTCATAATTACACTTAGGTCCCTAAACTTTTGAATAATTGCACTTAAGTCCCTTAACTTTTGAAAATTACACCTAAGGGCCCAACTTTTGTTTCTACTTTCACTTTTTACCTTTAACCTTTTCTACTTTACGTTTTAGTCCTTCTCTTTCTTCAAGACTCATCTAACCTTTATCATTTCTTCTAATCTTTGATATAATCATTTCCAAACCTCTTTCCACTATCAGTACTATACAGATATGGAAAAATTAGGATATGACACAAGGAGCCTAAGTGGATATAGAAATTCTTAATTAATCTAATGAGTCACAAATTAACAAGTTAAAGAGATGGTGTTTGATGAGTTTTAATTGAACTACTGAAAGTAAAACCTATGCTATTGTTATGCTTTTAAGTATTTATGATGATGAGATGAATGAATGACAATTGTGTTCCCTTAGAGATTACCTTACCTTTATTATCCACAGAATATAATAAGTTAATCAGCTAAATTATAGTATGTTAGCTAACAACTCGCTAGCTAAATCTCAATCAAAGCTACAACTCACAAGTATTAAAAGAGATTATGAATCATTCAACTTAGAGATAACATAATATGAATTAAACAGATACAACTGTATTATGTTATAGAATCACTTCAATTAATCATAACTATGTTCAACTCGATCAAAGATGAGAATCAATCAAAGGTCAGTTATGCAGAAATAAGAAATCCAACTCGGTTCCCTACTTCTTTGTCATCTACTACTTTAATTGCATTAGTAATTACAGAATTAACTACATCAACTTGATATATTTAATTTTGAATTAAAAATATAATGAACTCCTTGTTCAGCTCGAGGATTCTAGTTCAACATCATCTCCAAGAGAACACAATAGCTTAGCCTTGCATTGCCATCTGAACTTCAGCTGCAATATAAAACGCAACAACAGTCATGGTAAAAATAATAGAAGATGATGAAGATGAACTGTAAAACTTTCCTCTGGTTCTTTTGACTAGAATAGAGGAAAGTTGCATAATAGAAATGGAGAATGGAGAGAGACAGTGAGAATGGATAGTGAAGATTTGTATGAAGGTGTAATCTGAATGGAATATAAGGTGAAGTAGAATGAGTGGAGTGATGATTCCCTTCTGAATAGGTGTGATCTGCATGGAATATATAGGAGGGGTGTGTGAATGGTGTGACTGTCAGCTAATTGGAGTGAATGATTTGTGGAGTGCATGAGCTGTTGCTGAAATGAGTGATTATGTTCATATGAGGTGTGCGTGCATGAATAGTTCTAGATGTTTGGAATTATATTCTGTTACAGCATATGCTTGATCTCCTACTTGCAATATATTATCAGATCTAGATCTAACACATGTCCGATTTGTTGCAGCACATGCTCCATGTGATTGTTAGCCCAACTTATTCTGTTGGCAGCTCTTAGATTCAGCACATGTCCAAACTGTTCTCCTAAACTATATTCGCACCTGAATGCTCCTTAATTCCTAGATTTAGCAATGTGCTATCACATGTCACTAGTTCCTTTAGTCCAGCTGTCATTCTTCTTTAATCCATTTTGTTAGTGCTTTGGCCTGTAATAGAAAATGAGAAGAAACAAATTATTTATCTAATTAATCACTAAAATCACTTCAATTAATTTCCACTTATTCCATTTTATTTTTATTAATTAATTGCCATTATACTAGTAAATGGGGATAAAATCAATAATAAAACTCACTGTAAACACTAAAAAAGACTATAAATATGAGTTTATTAATACTCTAAATCCTTTATAAATCTTATTATTCTCATTTTCTAAAAGGTAAAATTTTCTCCATTGAATCCTAGAGGCTTTATGGTAGAATTTCCTTCTAGCAACACACTATCTCTAAATCATGCCATTGAGCTCTTGAGGCTATTAGGTCATTTACAAGAGACATGTTCTGATACCAAATGTTAGAATGGTAGATATATCCAAGAGGGGTGAATTGGTTGATATTAAAAAAATTTAAAACTTCTCAAAAATTAAATGAGAGAGTTAAGAACAATTTCACCAAGTATAGTTGTAGGAAGAAGTTGACATAACAGATTTATCCTAGTTCGGCCCAACCACTTGGCCTATATCTAATCCCCATATATCTACTTCCACTCGTTGATAACTCAACTGATAGTTCCCCAAGACAATTTATAAAAACCGCTATTATCTATCTAGACTTTACTCATTTCCTTTATTACTCAGGAGTTTCTCATATCATTTTCATCTTTCTAATCATCACTTTACTTTCTCTCTATGACTTCCACCCAATTAGTGAGTTCTTCATATTATTATTTTCTTTTATGGCTCTATGCAGAGCTACTAAAGAATTTTCTCATCTTATATGGTGAACACAACTCTATCCTGAGTGCACTATCCATCTCTTTTAAAGTGGTTCTATCTTAAGAGCAATCTGGCTCTATTTCATGAGTAACATCATTCATTACATAGACTCTGCTCTCTTTCAGAGATGCATCATCAATTTCATAACTTCATCTTATTTTATTTCATGTTCATGGTACATCATTTATATGTCATATCTTTATTAAAGGGATCTTTCATGAGTACTATAATCATATGTCTATAGGTATACCTCTAATATCTCTCTAATTGTCTTTACTAAGAACATTCTAGCAACTTTCTTGATCCAGCTCTTTGTTCAACTAACTGTTGTCATCTTATAACGGACTCTTATTATGATCTTAAACCCAATTCTAATTTCTTAAAGATTAACTATGGCTGACCAACTTATCCATCTCTTCCTCTACTTTTATCTGTTATACTCTTAACTATCCTATCAAGATAATAATCATTTCCATATCATACAAATACAACATGTTAAGTCTAGAGTAACATAGAGTGTGCATGCTAGACATTACCATTTAAATATAAAATATAGTTGTTCTTATGCCAATGAGAGTAGAGTATGAATGTTAATTCAATTCATACCTTAGATCAATTCAGGTGACTTTATTACATCTTTCCTATTCATGGCAAATACTCTTCCCTAGTGTTGAGATATGTCACCAGTGGCATTTTACGGGCACTCCTTCACATAATGTCCTGACTTGCCATATCTATAATAAACTCCTTGACCCACTAAATAAGGCCTACCTTTATGGTTCCTACCATAGATTTCACACCTATTTTGCCTTGGTTGCATGTTGCCTCTTCCTAACCTACCTCTCTTACTAGCATCTCTCTATCCTGAAATTGATCTAAACCACTTTCTATTACCACTTTTTTAAGGCTAATGGCCCTATTAGAATAATTTTTATTGGAGGTTATGTAATAGGTTCATCTTGTGGAGAAATTTTGATTCCCTCAAAATATAGTAGACTATTCTCTGTAATTCTACATGCTTTAACTGTTTCATTAAATCTTTGTATTTGTTTAGGGAAAACCCTTTCTCTCAATAAAGAATTTAGTCCACGAGTCAATTTTTAGTCATCCATCTCTAATCATTCATGTGATTCAGATATGTAGAATAGCGAGAGAGGCAGATGAACTTAGCTAAGTAATCATCAAAGGGTTCCTTCTTACACTACTTAACATCAAGAACTCAACCTCATGCTCATCCGTTACCGACTTAGAAAAATACTCATTGAAGAATTGTTCGAGAAAGATTTCCCATGTAAGAGGGTTATTTCTCACTCATAAAATAATCTCTATATTTCTCCATCAATGGTCAACGTCTTTTTCTAGCTTACATAAGGCCATTTGTGCCTTTTGCTTTAAAGGACAATTGAGAACCTTAAAATTTTTTTGCTGTTTGAACCTTGAATATTCCTTCAAATGAAGGTGGATTGTGCCTGCAGAATCATTTAATCCATATCTACATATTTTCTTGCTCCACTATAGACCCTTATTATCTATCTGATCTAGTTCCAATCTGTCTATGATCAGATTGTGATTCCTCGATGACTCCTTCTTTTGTTCGTAGGAAAACTAGGTATACCCGCTGCTATAGCGTTATCTCTTTCATGCTCCTAACGTGCTTGCATTTCTCAAATTTTGTCTATTACCCATTAATGTTGCTCTAGCCTATCCATAATAATTTGTATAGGGTCTGCTTGGTTACTAGTTCCCTTATTATGGGGTTCTATAACTCGGGGTCTAACTATTCTATGGGTGTTAACCATTGCCTTTATTTTCTCTAGTCTATAATTAAGACAACACAATCAAATGCATGTATAATAACTTTTATTATTCATTATCAAACATATATACAATAGAACAATGTTCATGCATATTAGCAAATCATGTTCACTTATCACATACATATATATGCAAGCTATAGTCAACTGTCTCATACAAAACTTATAGGGTATAACATCATTATATAATATATATCAAGCACCCTAGTTCTCATCATACTTATATTCCTAAACAAGCCTTGACCTTCTAAATCAGGTCCTCTTTTAGGAAGAACTAGCCCCACCTATTGCTTTACGCTATTGATCTATTCCTGAATATTGCTTAGAGAATTGTGCTCAATGTACTCCCTGAAGCTTAACTACCACGTCATCATATATGGAAGTATTTGGCTTACCATAACTTGTCCCACTATGTTATAATTTATAGTGTGTCAAGATTAGTACCTAAGCTTTCATAGCGAAGGTAAAATCTTGACATTGTATACAAAAAATCTAGATATACTAGCTAATCTTGATTCCAGCTTCTATCCATCCCATTGCCCAAATTTAATAGCTCACTTTCCATCATTTTCTTGATTCCAGTTTAGTTATCAACACCTTCCTTCTTAGAAGGAAATTCTTCCTGGGCTTTGTCTTACTTGGTCCTGTTTGCTCAGCTTTAGGTACATAGAATGTCGAGAGTGATAGCTTACTTGGACCATGGACATCAAACTAGTAGAAGTCGATAAAATTATATAGACTAGGGTTTGGATGATAAAGAGGTGACACTACTATATACCATAGTGGACTTTGGGTCTGGGCAAACCTAATCTAAGAAAACATCATCATCTAATATAAACTCTTATGGACATAACAGTTCTCAGTATGGAATACCATATTCATCTGCAATAACTACAAGAGGGATACTATAATATGGCTATATGTAAATACCAGACTTAGCATTGTGAGAAGAAGCTATAGGAATATGTACCATATCTACTAGCCCTATTGACTACATGTCTGAGCCTTTAGAAGAATATCTTGATTGTTCTAGAGCTAGGTGCTTAATATAGGAGGATTCATCCTCTAATGAGGTATTCCAAATGTCTAAATCTTCCTCACATACCACCTGAGGAAGAGAATCACCTTGGTTTACTGAGGGTATGGAGTTCTTCCTACAAACAATTATCATCTATTCCTGCAAAACTAACTTAAATGAATAACTAACTTGTCTAAGATAAGTAAACTAACTAAATCATTGTAATTTTGAACATAAACCTGAGCCAGAACTTCTTGTTTTGATACCAAAATATAACACCTTAAGTTTTGTATATCTTAGAGATTAAACAATAGTATTTGGAACTACTTATAAGGTCAATGAAGTCCAATTTTACAATCTAGAATTTATTCCCACAAGTTATTGTTTATTTGGTAAAATTCTAGACATACAACTCAACTTCAAAAATTCATAATTAATTCTAGAAAAATTAAAATAAAGTGTTTCAAGTTGCTACATGAAGCTAACTTAAGCCTATTTAAAAAAATATGAATATGACCAAACCCTGGGCAAATTAATATTAGCTTGGAAAATCACTGTTCATTTGGTCAATTTCTCAGTTTTACAGGTTTGGTCCTCTAACTTGGGAAAATTATTTCTTCATGTAGAAATGTCCAAATCAGGCAAACTATATACCAAAATGAAGCTCAACATGTCTACTATTATTATGAAAAGTTTCATCCATTTATTCTGTCATTAACTATTTTTCCTGTCTTAACACAATGTCTCTAGAACTATGCATTGAATGCCATTACATCTTCCATAAATGTCACATATATAATAAGCCATTTATACATCATAACATACTCATTCAGCTTTATTTCTTCCATGAGATAGGCTTGCTATGATTTTTGTATAATGGAAAGGGGTGAGATTTCTGTGAAAATCTCAGTAGCAAATGGAACCAAAAAATGTATGTAACTCAATGTTTGATATTAATATGTGTGCACTTAATGATCATGCTTGCATAATGATATTTTTACATGCTTCCATGTTCCTTAAATTATAATGCATAGCCATAGCATAAAAACAAATAGAGCATAACTTAATCATACATGCTTCACATAATCAAAGTAAGCAATTATTACATAAAACATCCAAGCAAACATACTACCTTGGAATAGCTCTCCTTTAACCTTTTCTTTCTTTTCCTTTTTGTATCCTCTTTCACAAATGTCAAATCCTGAACATAATATAAAAGTAAACTTTTGTCCAATCCTTCCTAATTCAGTTTATACATAGCTCAATAACTTAGTTTTCTCTTCTAAAATCGATAAACTCTTATTCTTAGTTTTCTCTTCTAAAATTGATAAACTCTTATCTTTCTTTATTTGTGGTTAATTACCTTGTCTTTTGAATTAATTTGTGCCTTGACTCTGTCCCACACAATTTTGCCCAAGGAATCAAAATATGAAAACATAATTAACAAATTATAACTCCTCCATGGTGTACTAAATAGAATAAAACTAAAACATTGCATTACAATTGGTTAGGTCGAACCAGGATAAATCTCTTGTGTCAACTTCTTCCTTGTATTACTCTCAGTGATATCATTCTTAAATTATTTGTTTCTTTTCAAAGAGTTTTTAATTTTTTAAGAATCACCCAATTCACCCCTTTTGAGTGTAGCTATCATTCTAATACTTGGTATAAGGGCATCTCTTGTAAAAAGCTTATCCATATCAAGAGCAATTATAGCAAGATTTAGTGAGAACGTGCTATCTGAAAGAAGTTCTACTACAAAGCCTCCAGTGTTCAATAGAGAAAATTTTACCTTTTGGAAAATGTGGATAAAAACATTTATAAAGGCTTCAGAGTACAGTTTGTGGGATGTCTTCCTGGAAGACAACTATGTTCCTACAAAAATAGTTGATAGGAGAAGAGTTCTGAAGACTCCAGGAGAGTATGATGAAGATGACAAAAAGATGATTATACTTAATGATAAAGCTGTCAATATTCTAACATGTGTTATTAGTCAAAAGGAGTACTTTAGAGTGTCTAACTTAGAAACTGCTAAAGAAATATGGGAAGTACTAGAAATTGCCCATGAAGGAACATCTAGAGTTAAGTAAAGCATAATTAATAATCTTACCACAGAGTTTGAATTATGTTATATGAACCTAGGAGAAAGCATTAGAGAAATAGAGGTCAGATTTTCTCATTTAAAGAATCATCTCATCACTCTTGGAAAAAGATATAGTCAAGAGGATTAAGTAAGAAAGATCTTTGATAGGCTTACCAAAGATTGGGATCCAAAGGTGACAGCAATTGAAGAATAAAAAAGAGAATCGATTAGGTCAGTTGCTACACTTTTTGGAAGTCTATCAGAATTTGAAAGCAACAAAAAATATAATAAAGATCTAAAAGAAAAGTATCCAAAAGGCATTACTCTGAGGGCCCAAGAGAGTGATGAAGATGAACTTAAAGATGAGGAAATGAGACTTGTGGTTAGAAGATTTTGGAAGTTCTATAAAAATAGAGCAAGAAGGAAAATTCAATCCAAGTGGAATTTTCTAACAACATCAACATCAGAGGCTTGAGATCAAATCATATGCTTTGAATGTAAGAAGCCAGGATACCTTAAGGCATATTGCCCTTAACTTTCAAAGAAAGGTAAAGAGAAGAAGAAAAATATTCTAGAAGAGGAGAGCCCTAATGGTTTCTATATGGGGAGATAGTTCATCTTCAGAAGAATGGATGGATTAGGAAGAGATTACAAACATTTGCCTTGTAGCTTAGGAAGAATTAGAAACACAGGTAAATCTCAGACCTACATATGATGAATTGTTTTTTGAATATAATAAGCTAAGAAATAAATTGTTTAGAATTTTTAAGGATCTATTAAGTTTTAAAAAGAAAATTTAAGTGTTATAAGAGGAAATTGAGATAAACTCTCAAATGACTAAAACCACATCAATGCCTTGCACTAAATGTGAATCTATAGAGAAAAGGAATAAAGAGTTGATTAAAACTCTTGAAATATTTACTAAAGGAAGTGAAGTACTTAATATAATTTTAGGAAATCAAAGATGTATCTTGGATAAATCTGGAATTAGATATGATCTAAATCAAGACAAAAGAAAATGCAAAAAGAAAAATGGAGGAAAACCATATTTAAAGTATTTTTAAACCTCTATTTATAATTATAGCCTTTTTCTAGATGTACTTATTGTAACCACAAGGGCCACACTACTACTTCTTGTTATCTTAAGAAAAAGGGTACCTATGGCATATTGAGATAGGTACCAAAAGGTACTTATAAAGTGAAGATTCAACAGACTAAACTAATCAGGACCCAAAAAGATATGGGTACCTAAAGTTAGATGATTTTTTATGCAGGCATGTCTCAAGGCATCTAAGACAACAAAATGGTATATTGATAGTGGATGCTTAAGACACATGATAGGGGATGCTAACAAGTTCCTAAAGATCACACATAAAGAAGGGGAAATGTCAGCTTTGGAGGAAATCAATCTGGAGAAATTACTGGGATTGGAGAGATTGGTAGCTCAGATGGCATGAGAATAGAAGATGTCTACCTTATAGATGGACTCTACCATAATCTACTCAGTATTACTCAAAGTATAGACAAGGACAACTGGGTAATATTCGACTTGAAAGAATGCCTAATTATCAACAAGAAAGATATGACATTGAACAAAGATGAATTGAAAGCGAAACTTAAAGCATCAAGGGATTGTAACTGCTATATTGTTTCATTCATTTCAAATCTTTATAAAAATTGTTTTATGGGAAAAATGATGAAAGTTGGATATGGCATAAAAGATTAGCTCATGTAAATATGAGCCAAGTTTCAAAATTAATTAGAAAAGATTTAGTCATCGGTTTACCCAAAATGAATTTTGAAAACAATATTGTTTGTAATGCCTACCCACGAGGAAAGCAAACAAGGTCATCATTTAAATCTAAGAAGGTAGTTTCAATTGAAAGACTACTTCAAATATTTCATATGGATTTGATTGGTCCAGAAGAGTCAAAGTTTTGGAGGAAATCTGTATACTCTTATTATAGTTAATGACTATTATAGATTTACATAGACATTGTTTCTTCCTTCGAAAAATCAGACTTTTGATGCCTCTATTATTTTTACCAAGAAAGTTCAAAATGAGAAAGGTATTTTCATTGTGTCTATCAGGACTGATCATGGAGGAGAGTTCGAGAATCATGAATTCATAACTTTCTGTGATGGATATGGGAAAAACCATAAATTCTCAGCTCCTCGTACACGTAACAAAATAGAGTAGTGGAATCAAAAATAGAGTCCTCACTGATATGGCGCGAGCAATGCTAAATGAGAAAGGAGTCTCTCAAGTATTCTGGGATGAGGCTATGAGCCTTACATGCTATATTTCAAATAGAGCCTATGTCATAAGCATACTTGATAAGACACCCTACAAGTTGTACAAAGTGAGAAAACCAAATATTGCTCATTTGAGGATCTTTGGCAACAAGTATTTCATCCACAACAACAATGTCACATCCTAAAATTTATCTATTTGTATAAGAATGAGAGAGAAAAGAGATTATGAAGGGATGTGAATAGTGAAAGTTTAGGGATTAAATTGTAAATAGTGAAAAGTTCAAGGACCTAACTGAAAATTTGAGAATTCATGGACCAAATTGGAATTTCAAATTTGGTTGAAATAGACAAAATTATAATTTGGCAATGTCAGGGACTAAAGGCCAATTTTGTTAAATTCAGGGCTAAAAGTGTAATTATAGAAAGTTGAGTCAGAAAAGGCCTAAAATTGCCCAGAAATGTTTTGGTCTCAAATTTTACCAGTAAATAGAGAATAGAATTTGGGCCAGACATATCTCTTAGAATTTTCACTTAAGGTCCTGATAAATTGATATTAATTTCTAAAGTCTGGCTATTAGTATAGTATCTTCCAGACCTTAGAATCAAATAAAATTTTGTAGTAAATTCTTATAATTAATATAAGAATTTATGAAATTGATAAAATTCAAAAAGGTATCCTGTAGAATTAATTAGAGAATTAAGGTAAAATAAGACACTGATAAATGATTAAAAGAAACATATAGAATTTTTATCAGGAATTTTGGGTCTCAAAAAATTATGAGACTACCTAAGAAATTTATTTTATATTATAATGAATTTATAAAAATTTTAAAACCATTAAAAGAGGCGTCTAAAATGTATCTCAATATCAGGGTAATTTAAGGATATTGGTGTAAGAAATTAAAGGGAAATGCAATGGGATTTATGCCAACTAGCAAGTGGGACCCTATTTTGGTCCAACATGGCATCAAATGAGGGTCCAAAATACTAAGAGAGTTTTGAGAATCCAAATGAAAATTTTGCACAATTTTATGAATTAAAGAAAGAAAGAAAATTTCATGGAAGGTGCAAATGGCATAAGGTGGCATTGTGAGGTATCTTGTAGACCCCACACACCCTCCACATGGTGCCAAGGCAAGGAAGAAAGGGTTATGCCATATTCTCAATTGTATTAAAATAATATAAGATTTATCCTAATTGTGATTAAGGTTAATTAATCCAAAAACTAACCAATCAAATTCAAGATTAAACCATTATAATAATTAGGAAAAGTGGGGTTATTATGGAAATAAAGTGCCAAAGTTTTAGCTATAAATACCCCCATTCTTCATAAAGGGCATAAAGGTTGGATGCCTTGGGGAAATATTGCCATTTGAAAACTTCACCTAGACCAAGGTAATTCAAGGAAGAAATCCAAGGTACTTTGACCCAAGATAGTTAAGATATAAGATAAGCAATCTTCCTAGGTTATATATATATGTTTTAGAAGATTGAAACCTAAGTTTTAAGGGTTAGAAAATGAATTTATCCCTTGAACCTATGATGGCCAAAATTCAAGGAAGTGAGGGGAAAAAGAAATTGAAGTTAGAATCAAGTAATTAGTACTTAAACAAGTTAGTTTGGATGGTTGGTTATGAAATTAAATTATGTTCTTGACTTTGCTCTTTGTTGGTGCCTTTTAGTCTAGGGTTGTTCTGGATAGTGGACATTGTTTATCAAAAATCTAATGCTTCTATTGAACTTAAATGATGATTTTATGTAGGATTGGATATGATTAGAACCTTACAAGCATTGAAATTGGAAAATGGAAGTTTTGAAACTTTTATGTTAATGTTCATATGCATGAATAGTGATAGTAAATTAATGATTTTGATGCTTCCAATGGTTTTAAAATGAAAAATTGTGTGGAATTAAGTAGAAAAACAAGTATTAAAAGCTTTGGAATCAAAATGAGAATTTTTAGAAATAAATAGGGCATATTTCTGTTGTCCATATCAAAGGCAGTAGCTAGAATTTTGAAATTATGAGTTCATCAATGGATTTAGAAGGTGAAATTGTGTAGGGTAAAGTCAAGGTATAAATTAATTCAAAGGACAAGACAATTAACCACAAATTAAGAGAGTTAGGGGTTAATTGATTAGGTTAAGTTGAATGACCTTATATGCTAGTTAAATTGGATCATACTGAATGGATGAATTTGTGTGTTTAGGCTTTATTTTTTGGACTCATGAACACAACTACTTAGCAAGGAATGAACTATATGTTATGCTTAGTTGTGCTCTGGCTTTGTTGAATTGTGTTGCAAATATGTATATGGTTGAAGCTTTATTTTTATGATTACTTTGGCTAATTGTATTTCATATTTTACATGGAATCATGCATATTACATAATGTTAACACAATCAAAAGCAAGAACAAGCTTATACATTAAAGTATACATTGGTTAGTTCCATTTACTATTGAGATATCCCTAGAAATCTCACCCCTCCATATTACAACCATTCCATTAGGGTGTTCATATGAAGAAGAAGAGAATGATGCAAAGGGAAGAGCTAAGAATTAGTTTCATGATTTATGTGTATGAGAATGTAAAGTTAATAGTTGGACTTTGTCACTATGAACAGTAACTCATAAGGAGGTAATGAGATTTGAGTTAAAATTAAACATAGCAAATAATCAAATAAATGTATGATATTTTAGTTGTACTTAGTTAATAGGTCAAGCTTTATTTTGACACTAAAAATGCCTTATTTTGATATTTGTACAAAGAGAATTAATCTTTCAAAGTTAGGGACTAAAAACTATTTTTCAAAAATTTTGACATTATGAATCACATCTTTGACGATTAAACTGTACTGATTGGCTGGGCATTTAGTATAAGAATAATTTTTCCATTAAAGTTCACTATGTTAGCTTATTGTAGCCTTTTGACCCAATTAATTTCAATTTCTCTAGAATTAATTATAAATTTTTGAAGTTCTTCACTAAATCTAGAAATACCAAATAAACAGTACCTATGAACTTAGAAATTCCATATTTTGTAATTCAACTTTAATAGATGTTTAAGTAGTTTTAAATGCTACCGAATGGTCCGAAGACGTACGAAAGTAAGGTGTTATATTTTGGTATCAGAGTAAAATTTTGGCATCAGATAAGATAGTTCCTAGACCTTAATCCTAAGTAATTAACATTATATTAAGATAAAGGTGCTTAGTGGTAAAGTCAGTACAACTCAAGGTTGAATCTTAAGTGAATCTATATCCTTTCCCTAGATGGTTGGTTCACTGCTTGGATTAAGATTCAGAACAAGGAACATGAGTGAGAGAATGAGACTTTTTATTAGGACTTCTGGGTCTTAGAAATAAGACAATGATAAATGATTGAAAGAAACATATAGAATTTTTATTAAGACTTCTAGATCTTAAAAAATTATGAGACTTTTTAAAAAATTCATTTTATATTAGAATGAATTTATAAAAATGTCAGAACCATTAAAAGAGGTGTCTAGAATTTATCTCAAAATTAGGGTAATTTAAGGATATCGGTGCAGCAAAAATTAAAGGGAAATGTAATGGGATTTGTGTCAATTAGCAAGTAGGACCCAATTTTGGTCCAACATGGCGTCAAGTGAGGACCCAACATACTAAGAGTTTTTAGAAGCCAAATGGAATATTTACACTATTTTATGAATTCAAGAAAGAAAGCAAATTTCATGGAAGGTGCAAATGGCATAAGGTGGCATTGTGAGGTGTCTTGTGGACCTCATACATACTCCACATGGCGCCAAGGCAAGGAAGAAAGGGTTATGCCATAATTATATTAAAATAATATAAAAATTAACCTAATTGTGATTAAGGTTAATTAATCCAAAAACTAACCAATCAAATTCAAGATTAAGCCATTGTAATAATTTGAAAAAGTGGGGGTTATTATGAACCTAAAGTGCCAAAGTTTTAGCTATAAATACCCCCATTCTTCATAAATGGCGTGAAGGGTGTAGCATCTCATTTTTTCTTTCTATATAATACTGATAGAGAAAAGAGGTTATGAAGGAATTGTGATGATAATCAAAAGAAAAGATCATAATTAGATAAGTTTTAAGTCAAAGAAAGAGAGAATGTATACAGTTGTAAAGCCAAATGGGCTAATTTACAATTAATGAAAGTTCTAAGGACATAATGATTATTTGAAAAAAGAAAGGGACTAAAGTGAAAACCCTAAAAGTTCTATGGTGCAAAATGGAAGTGCACACAAGTTATGGAGCATTGAGTGTAATTATAAAAGTTGAGGGACTAAAGTACAATTTTTAAGAGTTTAGGGGTAAAATAGTAATTATGAAAAGTTAAGTCAGAAAATACCCAAAATTACCTAAAAATATTTTAGTTCCAAATTTTACCAGTAAATAAAGAATAAAAATTGGGTTAGACATATCTCTCACTATTTTGAATTAAGGCTTCGATAAATTGATATTAATTTTGGAAGTATAGAGATTAGTACAGTATCTTCCAAACTTAAAATCAAATGAAATTTGGTAGTAAATTTCTATAATTAATATAATAATTTATGAAACTAACAAAGCTCAAAAAAGAGTTATAAGCTCAAAAAGGAGTTATGTATAATTAATTATGAAATTTAAGGTTAAATTAGACACTAATAAATTATTTAAAGAAAATGTAGGAAATTTTTATCAGGACTTCTGGGTCTTAGAAAATTATGATACTTTGTAAGAAGTTTATTTTATATTAGAATGAATTTTTAAAAATTTTTAGAACCATTCCTAAAATTTTTATAAAATTTATTCCTAAAATTAGGTTAATTTAAGAATATCGGTATTAGGAAAGTGTCTTAGGATTTATGCTAATTAGCAATTGGATCCAAGAAAGGTCTAAGATGGCATCAAGAATAAGCCCAACAAGCCCAAGAGCAAGTCTTGGGATTTATGAATTTTAAAAAGAAAGAAATTAAAGAAAACTCGAGATATGGTGAGGTGGCATTGTGAGGTGTGTTGTGGGACCCACACTAAGGCCACATGGTGCCAAGAGTAAGGGGAGGAGTTTACGCCATATTCTAAAATATAAAAAATAATATAAGAATTAAGGGAATTGTGATTAATGTTAATTCATCCTAAAACCAACCAATCAAGTTCAATATTAAGACTATGTAATAATTAGTTGAAGGAGGGATATTTTAGTCCCTTGAGGCTTGAAAATTTGCTATAAATACCCCCTCATGTTTCCCAAAACCATGAAGAACAAAGAAGCTTGGGGAACTTATTCCAAAATGAAAACTCACCTAATCCAAGGCAATTCCAAGAGGAAGTTCAAGGCACTTTGATCCAAGGTAGCTAGAGCTTAAGGTAAGTAATCCTTCCTAGTTTATTTATAAGTGTTTTGGAAGGATAAAACCTAAGTTTTAATGGAAGAAAATTAAGATATTATCTTGGAACATGTGCTGCCTAAAACTGTACAATAAAGAAGAAATAAGGAAATAAAGTTAGAATGAGGTAAAAGACACTTAAATAAGTAGTTTGAATGGTTGGCTATGGAATTAAATTGTATTTTTGACATTACTCTTTCTTGAGACCATTCAACCAGTGCTATTTTGGATAGGAAGATATTTATTTTTAATGATCTAATTCTTCCCATGAATTTAGATGATGATTTTGTGTAGGATTAGATATGTTTGAAACCTTGAAAGCATTGGAATTGAAAGTTATAAGTCTTAAGTCTTCTTTGTTACTATTCACACAAATGAATAGTGATTAGAATTTCTTGATTTTGATGTTTCTAATGGTTTTAAAATGAAACATTGTGTGGGATCAAGTAGAGAAACAAATATTAGAAATATTGGAATCAAAATGATAATTTTTGGAAACAAAGAGGATATATTTTGGTTCTATCTAGAACAATGTGTAGCTACTAGAATTTAGAAATTTTGAGTTCATAAATAGATTTAGAAGACCAAATTGTGTAGGGTAAAGTCAAGATATCAATTGATTCAAAGACCAAGTTAATTAATAAAGATTAAGGAAAGTTACTTCAGTAAATCAAATTCAATGTTTAAGGAAGTTAGATTGCAATGAATGATGATAATGTAATGTTAGGATTTGATTTGTGTGTTCAAAGAGGGAAGTCACACATTAAAAAGAAGTAAGAAGTAAGAAGCAAGATGTAAATAGAAAGGATAAGGAAAGCAAGGAGTAAAATATCCTAAACTTACCTACTTATATGCTTATGTCGCTTAGATATTTTATATGATGTTTTCTTACTTTGATTATGTGAAGCATGTATAATTAATTGATGCTCTGTTTTTTTTATACTATAACCATATGTTATAATTAAGGGACATGGAATTTTGTAAGTTATCATTATGCAAGCATAATCATTAAGTGCACACATATTAACATGAAGCATATAATTACATACATTGTATGATATCCATTTGTTAATGAGATTTTCCCAAAATTCTCACCCCAATCTATAACTCCCAACCACAGGACATTCAAGAACAAGAGGAGAAGGATGCTTGATGATGATGTTGATTGTTTATTTGAAAATATAATATAGGGATTTGCAAATGTATGCGCATATGCTTAGTTGTAGAAAAAGTCTATTATGAACAGTAATTCATGATGAGGTAATGACCTTAGAGTTGTAATTAAAAATAGTAAATGAAAGAATAAATGTATAAAATTTTACCAACACTTAGTTCATATGTCAACCTTCGTGTTGATACCAAGAATGCCTTATTTTGATGTCTATATAAAGAGAACAAAACTTTTAAATTTTGGGGACCATAAACTATTTTAAAGAATTTTTGACTAAATGAATAATAATCTTTAAGGATTAAATTGTACTAATTGACTGAGCATTTGGTATGACACTTATTTTTATATTCAACTACATTATCAAACTATTTCATTATGATTTTTCTAGAATTAATTAGGATTTTTTTAAGTTCGTCGTTTAATCTTGAATTACCATATGAATAGTACTGGTAAAGCTTGAAAATTTCAGATTTTGTAATTGAACTTCAATGAATGTTTAAGTGGTTCTAAATACTACTGAATTGTCCCTAAGTGTATGAAAGT
Organism: Leucaena leucocephala; assembly: GCA_037074615.1. NCBI lineage: Eukaryota > Viridiplantae > Streptophyta > Magnoliopsida > Fabales > Fabaceae > Leucaena > Leucaena leucocephala. The sequence goes on from CM073528.1 coordinate 5,947,693, forward strand.
AAGGTGTTATATTTTTGTATCAGACCCTAACCTTAAGTAGAAAATACTTTTGTTTATGATAGAGGTACAATTAGAATGTTAATCATGATATGAGATATGTGGTCTATGATGTTTTAAATGTTTGTACGTGTACATATGTTGTTTGTTGTATGAATATATGTGTGTTTGAGAATTGTTGTGCATATTGTAATTGTGTTTCCAATTATTGGTATAGTCCCTAATAGCAGAGATCATATGTTACAGTAATTATTGGCAGAGATCATATGTTATAGTAATTATGAGAACGAAGGTACCAATCTCGTGAAAGTTCATCGGCTAGAGGATGGGCATGAGGTACAGATGTAGACAAGTCAGATAGTATGATGCACAGAGACAGGAATGACCAGTTCAAGGGAATGCTCAAGAGCATATTTTTTGTGTGATGATCTGGAAGTAAATGTAATCTGGTCAATAACATACTGGAACTGGTATGCAGACAAAAGCAATTAAGAAGTATAAGAGTATCCAGTGATGAAAGAAAATTTTACGATGCTTAGAAAGAGAAAAGTAGCCATAGTTCAAAGATAAAGTAATTAAAGGTTGAGTTTATACCCTAGTAAGAGGGTAATGTGAAAACCTAAATTAGATGAGTAAAGATGGACTGTAAAGGCTAAAGCAGTAGAATTAAAGTAGTTATATCAGATTCCTGAATTAATGACATGATCTAGAAGATAATGTGATAGAGTTATAGTAGAGGCAACTTAATTCTTTAGTGCAAAGTCTCCTAAAGATTTGGATATAGTACAACTGAATTGCAGTAGAGCACAGTTAGATCTTAGTATGGCTAGTAAAGTTTATGTTTCAAGATTATAGAAGATTCTAAAAAGGGTTATGGTTGATTAGAGTAGATCTTGAGGGCCACAGAAGACCTAGCCTAAAAAAAGTTACACTATGAGTAAGAGTACATTATCTCTTTGGAAAGTCGATGACCAGGGATGAATTTATCAAGTTGAATGACTTATGTAGAAAGAGTATGAAATACAGGAGTATTGCAATACCTTACTTTCATACATCATAGGAACCATTCAGTAGCATTTAGAACTACTTACAAGTCTATTGAAGTTCAATTACAAAATCTGAAATTTCACTCTTTATGAGTACTATTTATATGGTAATTCCAGATTAAGCGGCAAATTTCAAAAAATCAATTAATTCTAGAAAAATCAAAATAAATTGGTTCAAAAGGTTACTTGAAGCTAACATAATTTAGTTTAATGGAAAAATAATTTCTTAGACCAATTAACTAGTAAACTAAGTAAATTCATATGTCAAAAATTACTGTTCATTTGATCAAAATTTTTGAAAAATAGATTTTGGTCTCTAACTTTAAAAATTTCATTCTCTTTGTACGAATATCGAAATAAGGCCAACTTAGTGTCAAAACGAAGCTTAGCATGTTAGATAAATACTGCTAAAATATCATACATTTATTATATCATTAACTATTTTAGTTACAGACCAAGTGTCATAGCTTAAAACTATCTTTTGTTCTAGTGCAGAATTTTAACAACTACTTTACATGCATTCATCCTAAAACTTGTCTATAACATAAGCATAAAAGAAAACCATATCATCATCTAACATTCCTCCTCTCTCATGCTTGAGGTTCCTGTTGATTGGAGATATAATTTGGGGTGAGATTTATGGGGAAATCTCTGTAGTAAATGGTACTAGACAATGTATGCATTAATGCTTGGTATTAGTGCTTGCTTGTGATTGTGTCAACATAATGTAATGTGCATGCTTCCATATAACATATGAAATACAATTGGCCAAAATAATCATAGCATAGAGCTTCAACATTTACATATGAACAACATCAATCAAGCCATAATACAATTAACCATACATTCAACACATACAAGTTTAGGTAAGTTTACTACCTTAATGCTTTACTTTTTCCTTATCCTCCTTCTTGTCACGTTTCATTGAAGTAAGATTGTCCTCTTGAATACACAAATAAAATCATAAACATCACATATTCATTCATTCATCATGATTAAACTCAATTGACATCTAAGGACATTAAACTTAATCAATTAACCCCTATATTTCTTAATTTGTGGTTAATTGTCTTGTCTTTTGGATTAATTTATGTGTTAACTTTATCTTAAACAATTTTATCTTCTAAATCCATTTATGAATTTAGAATCATGAAATTATAGCTCCTTCATGGCCTACTGTACAGAACCAAAAACATGTATATAATTCTTTTAAAAATTCTCATTTTGATTCCAACGCTTCCAATACTTGTTTCTCTACTTTATCCTGCACAATTTTTCATTTTAAAACCATTGGAAGCATAAAAAGCATGAAATTCTAAAAAAAAAAAAATCATGTGTGTGAACAGTAATAAAGAAGACTTAAAAATTATAACTTTCAATTCCATTGCTTCCAAGGTTCCAAATCTATTCAATCCTACACAAAATCATCATATAAATTCAATGGAAGTATTAGATCATTGAAATTCATTCTTCTTGATCCAGAACAGCCATAGACTGAATACCTCTATCAATGACAAAGTCAAGAGCGCAACTCAATTCGATAACCAATCATTAAAACCAGCTTATCTAAACCTTAATCATGTAGTTCAACCTTTATTTCCTTCTTCCTCCTTCAATTTACAATTTGGACAGCAAGTATACTCTAGGTTGAATGTAATTTCCAACCAATAAAACCTAGGTTTTACCTTTCTAAAACACGTCTAAATAAACTAGGAAGGATCACATACTTTATGCCTTGACTATGTTGATCTCGAAGTGCCTTGAATTTCCTTTATCTTAGTTGAGTTTTCAAATGATAAGAGTTTCTCCAATGGAACCAAGGGGGCACTATTTTGTGAAGAATGGGAGGGGTATTTATAGCTAAAAGTTTGGCACCTTGGGTCCATAATGTCCTCACTTTTTCTAATTATTACAATGGCTTATCTTGAAATTGATTGGTTGGTTTTTGAATTAATTAACCTTAATAATCATTAGGTTAATTCTTATATTATTTTATTATATTTCAACATATGGGATAATCTTCCTTTCCTTTTATTGGTGCCATGTGTAAAGCTTGTGGGACCTACCATGTGCAAAACCCTAATTCTCCTTTATCTTTTTTTTTTCTTTTTTCAAAAATTCATAAATTATTCATATTGGAATTGGACTCCAAGACAACTTTTGGGACTTATTTGGCTACCCTAGGACAAAATCTTAGGCCTTTCTTGGGTCCAATAGTTAATTGGCACAAATCCTAAGGCACTTTCCTTATACCAATATCCTTAAATTATCCTGATCTTAAAATAAATGGTAGACACCTCTTTTAATGGTTCTAATATTTTTAGAAATTTATTCTAATATAAAATGAATTCCTTGCAAAATCTCATAATATTTAGTGACTTAGAAGTCCTGATAAAAATTTCTTACATTTACTAAAAAATGTTTATCGGTGTCTGATTTCACTTTAATATATCAAGGGCATTATCATCTTTTCATTCATAATCAGGTTATTCCTTAACCTTAGTCAACTATTCTGGAACTCTCCTTGACTATCTAACCTTAGTTAATGACCAAAATGCCCTTCATTTATCTCTGATTCAATGACACAACATAATGATATTTTCATAATTTTATATTTTCTAGGTCTTTATTAGTCTTGGGCCACATACTTATCTAAAAATATTATTGGGCCTATAAGGCACCATTTTTGGCCCTCTACATGGTCCACTGCCTTCATGGGTTCAACTCCCAAGAAATTCCACCAAAACATATTTATCGATTGTTTTAATCTACTATAAATTCTATAATAAATTCTACAAAACTCCTTTTTAAGTTCTATCAGCTTTATAAATTCTAATATTGATGATAAGAATTTACTGCCAAATTTTAATTGATTTTGAGATCCAGAGAATACTGTATTAATTTCCCTTTTCTTTAGATATTTATATCAATTTTTTGGGACCTCAAATCAAAATTCTATGTTGCGTTAAATTGATTAGAATAATCTTCTCTATTTATTGAGAAATTTTGTGACTCAACTAATTCCGGGCATTTTTAGGCATTTTTTGGCTCAACTTTCAATAATTACCATTTTACCCTTAAACTTTTGAATATTACACTTAAGGCCCTAAACTTTCTATAATTATACTTAATAGACCAAAACTTATATCCACTTCCTTTTAGCACCATTTAACCTTTAGACTTTTCACTTTAATCCCTTTTGTCCTCAAAATGACAATTATATCCTTATGACTTTTCAAACATTACGATCTTACCCTTACTTGGACTTTAACATTGTAATTCATTCCTTTGAGATCTTTACCTCAACTTTAGGCTTAAAAATTAGGATATGACAATTCTGCTCCCCTTAAAATAAATATCATCCTAGAAATTTTAGGATTAAACCTCTATTCATACCTTAATGAAAAAATTTTCTGAGGAGAATATCCCTTATATTTCTCCTTACTTTTCTAGCTTTTCTTAACTCTTCTTACTATCTTATATAACCTTTTTACCTATGCCAAACTTCTATAGTATTTACACTCTTTCTCATATAATTGTGTTATATCTTTACTCTGCTTTAGACCATTTTCTTTGAGTTTCTATGGCCTTTTAATCTCTTTATCCTTATCTGAAAGATCTATTTATTCATATATACTTCTCTGTTCTCAAAACTTATGGGGTTCTCTTCTCTGTTCCTCAGGCATACTTCCATAAACTTTTGAATATTAGTATTCAGACTTGAACTTGGACTCTATCTTTGTTTAAGGGAAAACTAAGTTTTGTCTTATTATAATAAAGGTTATCTGAGGAAAAACATTATAAATAAATTTTCTAGAGGAGTTATTCAACTCATGAAGCTTCCCTACCTTAACTTCATCTTTGGTAATTATCTTTCTAGAGATTTACTATATTGTACTCATATCTTCATGGCTCATACTTTCCTTAGGATAAGTCTACTACGACCTCAGGATCTAATTGCGATCAACCATAAGCCTCTTTAGGATTTAACTGCAACTCTAGAGCCATGTTAGGATCTAATTGCAATCCCCCATAATCCTCTATGATTCTACTGTATTGTGTCATTATCTCTGGAAGATCGTAAAATCAACAAACTAAGTTATAAGGTTAACCACTTTCATTTGTTGATAGCTCAATCAATAAAAATTTTTAAGAAATACATTCAGTAGCCCATATTATTCACTAAGACTTTACTTATTTTCTTTCTTACTTAGGAGTTCCTTCTCATCTTTCTTACTTTGTTGTGGCTTACTATGGGCTGTTGCCTTGTGCAATCATGGTCTAACCACCTGCCATTGCATTTTGCTGCTGTGGATTCATCATAACTTCTCATTTCAATCTTATGCTCTAACTGTATGCAATCTATATCTAAACTATGCTCTTATCTGAAGACCGATCTATATTATATCTAACCCTTATATGAAAAATGATCTGAACTCATCTGAATCTAGCTCATCTGAGAGCCATCTGTTTCAGATCTAACTCTTATTTGAAGAGTGATATGAAAATAATCTCTTTACTATTATTTATTGTTCTTTCTGTATACTATTTCTTTTGATAGAGTTATAACACTACTACCCTCTTGGTACTTGTTGTAACCCTAACATAAGAAATGGCATTGAATACTGTATTCACAAGCTAGTAGAAATACCTGAGTAACCCCCACTCATACTGTATTTGAATGTCTCACTTACTGAGACTATTTGTTATTCTAGGTATCTCCCTCTTACTATCTTATCCCAGGTTTTATTTTTAATCTTTTATCCTAACATTAATCAAATATCCAAGGGTTTGACTAATACTAACTACTATGTTTTCTCTACTTCCTATACTTTAAAACTATAACCATATTCACTCTTATACATAGGTAACATACTAGGTCTAGGGTAGCTCAACAGTGTATATATCGGACAATACAATCCAATCACATATAGGATTTATCTACTCATTAGCTAGTGGAAATATAACATAAATAAACTCGTACCTTGATTCGGTGCAGGCAACTTTCTCATCTTATTGCCAATTAGGGCATACACTCTTCCCTAAGTCAGGTACCTTTCACTTGTTGTGTTCTGAGGACACTCCCTGGCATAATGTCTGGGCTTTCCACACCTATAGCATAACCCTTGACCTACTCGACAAGGCCTCATACCATGGTCTCGACCACAGTTACCACATATATTAGGCCTTAGTTACCTATTAACTTCTTTTGGCCTATTGCCTGGCCTACCTCCTTATTTCTTTGTAAAATTTGCCCATATACTACCATTTCTCTTCTTACTATTCCCTCTCAAGGATTCTGGTGGCACCATTCTCAATGGTACTACTTTAGTAGGCTCACTTCTTTCTGGGTATTGCACATTCTTTTTTGTGATCCTACGTACCTCTACTCTTCATTAAACCTTCTTATTTACCTAGGAAAACCCTTCTGCTTCAATTTAGAATTTAATCCACGAGTTAAATTCTCAATGGTCCACCTCTCATCATTCATACAGTTCAAGTAAGTGAAATATCGTGAAAGACAACTAAATTTAGCAAGATAATCATCAAAGGGTTCTTGCTTACCCTGCTTTAACATTAAAAACTGTGCCTCACATTCATTTCTTACTAACCGTGGAAAATATTTCTTGTTGAATTGCTCAAGAAATATTTCCCATGTAAGTGAAATATTTCTTGATTGCAAGATTACTTCAGTGTTCCTCCACTATCTATCAGCATCCTTTTCTAGCTTGTATAATGCTATCTACGCCTTTCTTTCAGTGGGGCATTGTAAAATCTTAAAGATTTTATCTAACTGATTAACCCAGTCTTCTGCTACTTGGGTGTCAAAAGTCACTTAAAACATTGGCTAACTAAAATTATGGAATCGTTCAATCTATGTTTGAAGATTTTCCTGGTTATTGTTATTTCTTATAGACCCCTGATGTCTATTCATTACTGTTTGCCCATGATTTGACCGAGGTTCAGGTTCTACATCATTTTCTTGTACTTCCTCCTTTTTAGATTGTTATAAGCTAGCAACTAAAACATCCTTCCTTTTGTATGTCTTAGCAACCATTTAGTAGCATTTAAAACCACTTACAAGACCTTGGAAGTCTATTAACTAAATCTAGAATTTTTACTCTTCTTGAGTTACTGTTTATATGGTATTCCAGATTCAGTGACAAATTCAAAAAATCATAATTAATTATAGAAAAATTAAAATGAAGTGGTTCAAAAAGATATGTGAAGATAACATCTTGAAATTTAAGGGAAAAATAATTTCCAGACCAAATGCTTAGTTAATTAATACAGTTTATTTGTCAAAGATCACTGTTCATTTGGTCAAAAATTCTATTGGTCAAAAATTCTAAAAATAGATTCTAGTCCTTTACTTTGGGAAATTCGTTCTCTTTGTACAGACATCGAATAAGGTGTTCTTGGTGTCAAAATGAAGCTTGACATGTTAACCAAAGGTCTGTAAAATTTCATATATTTATCTCCATTTATTATTTTTTCATTACATCATGAGCATTGTGGCTCTAACATGTTATATAACATCATTACTTGCAACAATTTATACATTCATCATATAACATTTACATTATCCAATCCCTAACTTCTCTTCATGCTTCTTCATCCTCTTTCATCATTAATAAACTTGTGGGATTGGGATTATATAGAGGGGGTGAGATTTCTAAGGAAATCTCAGTAGCAAACGGTTAAACAATGCATGCATTAATGTAAATACTTGTGGTTGCTTGTGAAATTGTTAACATTGTGTAATGTGCATGCTTCCATGTAACATATGAAATACAAATGGCCAAAGTAATGATAAAAATAGAGCTTCAATCATAAACACATATGCAACACAATTCAACATAGCCATGCACTACCCAGCATAACATTCAATATATACAAGTTTAGGATAAGCTTACCACCTCACTTGCTTGATTTCTTTTACTTTAACCTTGTCTCTTTCTTCTTACTTATCTTTGTTGTGTGGATTCCTCTTTGGAGTCCACAATAAAATTTTAACATCACATAATCATTCATCTATTACAATATAACTTTCTCTTGAACATTGAGCTCATTTAACTACATTAACTTTCCTTAATCTTAACTAATAGACTTGGCCTTTGAATCAATTGATATCTTGACTTTACCCTACACAATTTCATCTTTTGAATTTATTTATGAGCTTAGAATCATGAAATTCTAGCTCCTATGCACTATTATGGACAGATTCACAAACATATACAATTCTTCCAAAAATTCTCATTTTGATTCCAATGCTTCCAATACTTGTTTCTCTACTTTATCCCACACAACTTTTCATTTTAAAACCATTGAAAGCATCAAAATCATGAAATTTCTATCACTGTTCATGCGAGTGAACAGTAATAGAGAAGAATTCCAAGAATTATAACTTTCAATTCCAATGCTTTCAAGGTTAGCCTTTCAAATCCTACACAAAATCATCATATAAATTCAATGGAAGCATTAGATTATTGAAATTCCATCTCCTTATATCATAAACAGTACATACTAAAATATATCTTCAATGGCTAAGTCAAGAATGTCAACTTAATTCAACAACAAATCACCTAACTAGCTTGTTTAAGCTTCAATCGCATAACTCTAACTTTAATTTCTTCTTTCTCCTTTAATATAATGTTTTGGACACTTAGATAAAACTCAACCTTCTTCCATAAAAATTCTAAGTTCAAGCCCCAAAATCAAAGGAAAATAAGCTAGGATAGATTGCTTACCTTTATTCTCTAGCTTGCTTGAACTTTAGACCTTGACTTCTTCTTTGTCTTGGCTTGAGTTGGCATTTGGGCAACAACTCCCCAAGGGTTCTTGATTCACGTTTTGAGTAGAAATAATGGGGGTATTTATAGAAAATCTCATGGAAAATGAATGGCTAAGATCACTTTGTACATTATTTGATCTAATGGCTCATAATTGCTCTTACATCAAACTTCCCACCAAGCCAATTTGAGATAATATCACATGAAGAAAAGCTTATCTTCCCCTTGCCTTGTACACCATGTGTGAGGTCTTGTGGGTCCCACCATGTTCAAAACCTAATTCTCACTTTATTCCTTTTTCTTTTCTTTTTCAAAAATTAATAAATTATTCATTATTGGACTTGGGCTCCAAGACAACTTTTGGGACTTATTGGGCTACCCTATGACAAAATATTGGGCTTCCCTAGGCCTTCCTTGGGTCCAATAGCTAATTGGCACAAATCCCAATGCATTTTTCTTACACTAATATCGCTAAATTATCCTATTTTGAAATTAATGTTAGACATCTCTTTTAATGGTTCTAACATTTTTAGAAATTCATTATAATATAAAATAAATTCCTACAAAGTCTCATAATTTTCTGAGACCCATAGGTCCTAATAAAAATTCCTTTTATTTCCTCAATACCCTTTATCGGTGTCCGATTTTGCTTTAATTTCTCAAAGGATATTATCGTCTTTTCACACATTATCAGGTTATTCCTTGACTATGGTAAACTATTCTGGGAACTCTTCTTATCTTTCTAACTTTAGTCAAATGACCAAAATACCATTTGTCTTACTTTGACTCAATGACACAACACAGTGGTATTTTTGTAATTTTATATTTTTTGGGCCTTTATTAGCCTTGGCCCACATACTTATCTACAAATAGTATTTGGCCTATAAGGAGTTATTTTGGGCCCTCTACATGATCCACTATCTTCATAGGCTAAATTCCCGAGAAATTCCCCCGAAACATATTTATCGGGTGTTTTAATTCACTGTAAATTCCATAATAAATTCTACACAACTCATTTTTGAGCTCTTTCAGTTTCATAAATTCTTATATTAATTATAAGAATTTTGTACCAAATTTCATCTAATTCTGAGGTCTAGAGGATACTGTATTAATGTTTCTTTCTTGAGAAATTAATATAAAGTTTTTGGGATCTCAAATCAAAATTCTATATTGCGTCAAACTGATTAGAATAATTTTCTCTATTTACTAAGAAAATTTGGGACTAATATGATTCTAGCATTTTTTGGGCCTTTTTTGGCTCAACTTTCAATAATTACCATTTTACCCTTAAACTTGTGAAAATTACACTTTAGGCCCTCAACTTTTTATAATTACACTTAATAGCTCAAAGTTTATTTCTACTTTCATTTTTACACCATAGAACCTTTAGACTTTTCAATTTAGACCCTCATCTTTATACCTTTGTCTAATCATTGTTTGTCCTTTCTATTCATCACCACAATCCTTTCCAAACCTCTTTCCACTATCAGTATTATACAGATAGAAAAAATAGAATATGACAGCAACCGCCGTAGCGATAGTAGAATCTCATCCCAATCTTAGTGAGCCTGGTTTAACTATATCTCGTCTATTACATGTTTCTATTCGAATCTTTCTAGAATAATTTGCACAGAGTCTATTTGGTTAGTAGTACACTCATCTCAAGGCTCTACCATATCTGGTATAACCGTCTTCTTGTATTAACCATGACTTCTACTTTCTTTCTTTTTATAAAATTTGGAAATACAATCATAGATATGAATAACATATATTCATACAATATAGCAGCATATGTACACATGTAAAACATTTAAAATAACACACACCACACACCACACATCATGATTAACATTCTAACTATACCCCTATCTTAAACATAATATTAATTATTTATGATTAGGGTCTGAAAACTATTCTATCTGATGCCAAAAACTTTGCTCTGATACAAAAAATATAACAACTTACTTTCATACATCTTAGGAACCATTCAGTAGCATTTAGAACTACTTATAAGTCAATTGAATGTCAATTACAAAATCTAAAATTTCCTCTTTACAATTATTGTTCATATGGTAATTCCATATTAAGTGGCAAATTTCAAAAACTCATAATTAATTCTAGAAAAATTAAAATGAAGTTGTTCAAAAGGATACTTAAAGTTAAAATAATGTAGTTTAATAGAAAAATAATTTCTCAGACCAATTAACCAGTAAACTGAGTCAATTCTTACTTTAAAGTTTACTGTTCATTTGGTCAAAAATTCTGAAAAATAGATTCTTGTCCCTAACTTTAAAAAATTCATTCTCTTTGTACGGACATTAAAATAAGGTGTACTTGGTGATCATACATTTATTACATCATTAACTATTTTTAGTTATAGACCAAGTGTCATAGCTCAAAACTATATTTTGTTCCAGTGCAGAATTTTAACAACTAACTTTACATATATTCCTCCCAAAACTTGTCTATAACATAAGCATACAAGCAAACCATATCATCATCTAACATTCCTCCTCACTCATGCTTGAGGTTCTTGCTGATTGGAGATATAATTTGAGGTGAGATTTTTGGGAAAATCTCAGTAATAAATGATACTAAACATTGTATGCATTAATGCTTAGTATTAGTGCTTACTTGTGATTGTATCAATATAATGTAATGTGCATGCTTCCATGTAACATACAAAATACAATTTTCCAAAGTAATCATAGCGCAGATCTTTAACATTTACATGTGAACAACATTAATCAAGCCATAACACAATCAACCCTACATTCAACACATATAAGTTTAGGTAAGTTTACTACCTTAATGCTTTACTTTTTCCCTATCCTCTTTCTTGTCACCTTTCCTTGAACTACAGTTCTCCTCTTGAATACACAAATAAAATCCTAAACATCACATATTCATGCATTCATCATGATTCAACTCAATTGACATCTAAGGACATTAAACTTAATCAATTAACCCCCATCTTTCTTAATTTGTGGTTAATTGTCTTGTCCTTTGAATTAATTTGTGTCTTAAACTTTACCCCACATAATTTCATCTTCTAAATCCATTTATGAACTTAGAATCATAAAATTACACCTCCTTCATGGCCTGTTGGACAGAATCTAAAACATGTACATAATTCTTTCAAAAATTGTCATTTTGATTCCAATGCTTCCAATATTTATTTCTCTACTTTATCCCACATAATTTTTCATTTTAAAACCATTGGAAGCATCAAAATCATGAAATTCCAATTATTTTTCATGTGTGTGAATAGTATAGAGAAGACTTAAAAATTATAACTTTCAATTCCAATGCTTCCAAGGTTCAAAATCTATGCAATCCTACACAAAATCATAATATAAATTCAATGGAAGCACTAGATCATTTAAATTCATTCTTCTTGGTCCAGAACAGCTATAGGCTTAATGCCTCCATCAATACAAAGTGAAGAGCACAACTTAATTCAATAACCAATCATCAAAATCAACCTATCTAAACCTTAATCACCTAGTTTACCTTTATTTCTTTCTTCATCCTTCAACTTACAATTTGGACAGCAAGTATACTCTAGGTTGAATGAAATTTTTAACCACTAAAATCTAGGTTTTACCCTTCCAAAACACATCTAAATAAACTATGAAGGATCACATACCTTATGCCTTGACTACCTTAACCTCTAAGTGCCTTGAATTACCTTTATCTTGGTTGAGTTTTCAAATGACAAGAGTTTCTCCAATAGAACCAAGGGGGCACAATTTTGTGAAGAATAGGATGGGTATTTATAGCCAAAAGTTTAGCACCTTGGGTCATAATGTCCTCACTTTTTCTAATTATTTGGCTTAATCTAGAATTTGATTGGTTAGTTTTTAGATTAATTAACCTTAATCATCATTAGGTTAATTCTTATATTATTTTATTACATTTTAACACATGGGATAATCTTCCTTTCCTCTTACTGGTGCCATGTGTAAAGCTTGTGGGACTCACCATGTGCAAAACCCTAATTGTCCTTTATCTTTTTCTTTTCTTTTTTCAAAACTTCATAAACTATTCATATTGGACTTGAGCTCCAAGACAACTTTTGGGACTTATTGGGCTACCATAGGACAAAATCTTGGGCCTTTCTTGGGTCCAATAGCTAATTGGCACAAATCCCAATGCACTTTCCTTATACCGATATCCTTAAATTATCCTAATCTTAAAATCAATGGTAGACACCTCTTTTAATGGTTCTAATATTTTTAGAAATTTATTCTAATATAAAATGAATCCCTTACAAAATCTTATAATTGTTTGAGACTCAGAAGTCCTGATAAAAATTTCTACATTTTCTCAAAAACCTTTATCGATGTCTGATTTCACTTTAATATCTTAAGGGTGTTATCGTCTTTTCACGCATCATTAGAGTATTCCTTAACCTTGTTTAACTATTCTAGTAACTCTCCTTGATCGTCTAACCTTAGTCAAATGACCAAAATGCCCTTCGTCTTTCTTTAGCTCAACGACACAATACAATGGCATACTCAGTTGCATTTTCATAATTTTATATTTTTATGAGTCTTTATTAGAACTAGTCTACATATTTATCTAAAAATATTATTAGGCCTATAAGGCACCATTTTGGGCCCTCTACATGGTCTACCGCCTTCATGGGCTTAACTCCCGAGAACTTCCCCTAAAACGTATTTATCAATTATTTTAATCTACTATAAATTCTATAATAAATTATAAAAAAACTTCTTTTTAAGTTCTATTAGTTTTATAAATTTTCATATTAATTATAAGAATTTACTACCAAATTTCACTTGATTATAAGCTCCAGAGAATACTGTATTAATTTCCTATTTCTTCAGAGATTCACATCAATTTTTTGGAACTTTAAATCAAAATTATGTGTTACGTTAAACTGATCAGAATAATTTTCTCTATTTAATGGGAAAATTTGGGATTGAACTAATTCCAGGAATTTTCTGGCTCAAGTTTTAATAATTACCATTTTACCCCTGAACTTTTAAATATTACACTTTAGGCACTCAACTTTCTTTCATTACACTTAATGACCAAAAACTTATATCTACTTCCTTTTTGCATCATTTAACCTTTAAACTTTGCACTTTAGTCCCTTTTATCCTCAAAATGACAATTATGTCCTTAGGACTTTTCTAAAATTATGATATTACCCTTAGTTGGACTTTAACAATGTAAATCATTCATTTGAGATCTTTACCTCAACCTTAGGCTTAAAATCAGGATATGACAAGTATAGACAAAGTAGTTAGTTTTAGTAAAACCCCCTAGTCATTAGAGTTTATGTTAGGATTAAATTTAGGATATAAAGGTAAGAATGAAACTTGAGATAGGATAGCAATAGTAAAATAACTAGAAAGATAGATAGTCTCAGCAAGTAGGACAATCAGTTACAACATGATGATTAAGGTTACTTAGATATTTCTATAAACTTGTGAATATAGTACTCAGGGTCATATCTTATGGTAAGGTTACAGCAAGTACCAAGAGGGTAGTAGTGTTATAACTCTATCAAAAGAAATGGTATACAAAATGAACAGTGACAATAATAAAAAGATTGCTTTCAGATCACTTTTCGTATAAGAATTCGATTTGAAATAGTTTGCTCTTAGATAGAGCTAGCTTTAGATGAGTTCAGATTACTCTTCAGATAAAAGTTGAATATGATATAGATTGCTCTTTAGATAAGAGCATAGTTCAGATACATATTGCTCATTGATAGATCAAAGGTTTAAATGAGAGGTAATGATACTGATCCGTAATAACATAAGGTAATTGCATGTGGTTAGACCATGATTGCACATCGTAACAAACCATGGTAAGCCATAATAAAGTAAGAAAGATGAGAAGGAACTCTTGAGTAAGAGAGGAAATAATAAAGCCTTGATATATAATATTGGCTACTGGATGTACTTAATTTTTTTGGTTTAGTAATCAACAAAAAGGGAATGACCAACCCTATAACTTTATTTGGTGGTAATTTTTGTGGAAAGAAATCACAGTTGATCCTAAAATAATTTACAAAAGAATGAGATCACAGATGATCACAATGTGAATCATATAAAGAGGAATATGACAACTTGATATTTTATGGTAAGATGATCATCAAACATAAGATGTTGATTCACTCAATTAGAGGAAATATTTATAATGTTTTTCTCAGATAGCCACAAGACTGAACTTAGTTTCTCTTAAATGAAGATAGAGTCTAAGTTTAAATATGAGTATTAGTATTCAAAAGATTGTAGAAGTATGTTTGAGGAACAGAGAAGAGAGAACCCTATATGCCTTGAGAAAAGACAAGTATGAGTAGATAGATCCTCCAGATGAGGATTAAGAGATTAAAAAGGCTAGAGAGACCTAGAGAATAGGGTCTAAGGTAGAGTAAAGATAAAACATAGTTCTATGAGAAAGAGTATGCTAGGACTCAAAGCCATCTGAAGTGTAACCTAGCCCTAATCTAGCAGCATGCTTAACAAAAAGGTACTCATACAAGAGAAGTATAGAGATGGGTTAACCACTAAGAAGTACAGTGTTGAGTCACAAGATTAGAAAAATGTTATAGAATAATAATAAAAGGAAAGCATGGCATTGAAAGAAAACAAAATAGCATGACTAAAGAATATCATAAGCAAAGAAAAGCATAAGCAGAGAATAACATAAACACCTATTAGAGAGAAAATAAGAAATACTATAATTCCTTGTATCAGTTCCAAAACAAAGGAATTGTATAAGAAGAAAGAGAAAGAAAGATATAGTTAGATAACAAATATTTCCTTATATCAGTTATAAGAAGAGGAACTGTGAAGAGGAAAGAGACAGATAAATATAAAGTATTTCAGATAGTTGACCAAATCCCTAGAGTATAGCAAAGTTTACACAGTTTAACATGAAAGAAATGGACACTACTCACAAGTCCACTATAGTGAGTTGTCTATAAGTATGAGTAGATAGATAGATAGATAAAAATAGATAAGTAACAAAAACAAGTAAAGTTGACTTTGATTTATTTGACTAAGGAAAAAGGAGCATAACAATACAAGAAAGATATAAAGTTCCACAGATATTGAAAGCATTCCACCAGATGCTAAGATATAAGATAAGAGATAGAAACTCGGAACCTTAATCATAAAGTAGAAGGGGATATGAAGATGAGAGATATCAAGGATGTTTTGACTAAGGTAGAAATTAAATTTCGAGCACGAAATTTATTTTAAGAGGGTAGAAATATAACATTCTAAATTTTTCCTATTTATATAAGACTGATAAAGGAAATAGGTTATGAAGGGAATGAGATAGTAGCCAAAAGAAAAGATAATGATTAGATAAGTTTTAAGTCAAAGAAAGAGAGAAGGTATAAAGTTGTGAAGCCAAAGGGGTTAAATTACAAATAAAGAAAGTTCCAAGGAAATAATGGTCATTTTGAAAAAGAAAGGGACTAAAGTAAAAATCCTAAAAGTTTCATGGTGCAAAACTGAAGTACACACACAAGTTATGAGCTATTAAGTGTAATCATGAAAAGTTGAGGGACAAAAGTGCAATTTTCAAGAGTTTGGGGGCAAAATGGTAATTATGGAAAGTTGAGCCAGAAAAGGACCAAAATTACCCATAAATGTTTAGGTCCAAAATTTTACCATTAAATAAAAAAAAAATAGGCTAGGCAAATCTCTTAGAATTTTGAATTAAGGTCCCGATAAATTGATATTGATTTCATAAGTATGGAGATTAGTACATTATCTTCCAAAATTCATAATTAGATGAAATTTTATAGTAAATTATTATAATTAATATAATAATTTATGAAGCTAACAAAGCTTAAAAAGCTGTTATGTAGAATTAATTATAAAATTTAAGGTGAAATCATACACCAATAAAGGATTTAAAGAAAATATAGGGAATTTTTATCAGGACTTCTAGGTCACAAAAAATAATGAGACTTTATAGGAAATTTATTTTATATTATAATAAATTTCTAAAAATTTTAGAACCATTAAAATAATTGTATAAAATTTATTCCAAAAATAAGGGAAATTTAAGAATATCAGTATAAGGAAGTGCCTTAGGATTTTTGCCAATTAACAATTGGACGCAAGAAAGGTTCAAGATAGCGTTAAGATAAAGACCAACAAGCCCAAGAGCAAGTTTTGGAGCTCAATTCAATTTTGTATAATTTATGATTTTAAAAAGAAAGAAATTAAAGAAAAATAAGAGATATGATGAGGTGGAATTTTGAGGTACTTGTGGGACCCACACTAAGGCCACATGGCACCAAGAGCAAGGGGAGGATTTTATGCCTTGTGCTAAAATATATTAAAATAATATAAGAATTAAGGGAATTGTGATTAATGTTAATTCATTCTAAAACTAATCAATGAAGTTCAAGATTAAGACTATGTAATAATTAGTTGAAGGAGGGATATTTTAGTTACTTGAACCTTGAAAATTTGCTATAAATACCCCCTCATGTTGCCCAAAACCATGAAGAACCAAGAAGCTTGGGGAACTTATGCCAAAATGAAAACTCACCTAATCCAAGGCAATTCTAATAAGAAGTTCAAGGCACTTTGATCCAAGGTAACTAAAGCTTAAGGTATGTAATCCTTCCTATTTTATTTATAAGTGTTTTGGAAGGATAAAACCTAAGTTTTAATGGAAGAAAAGTAAGATATTCTCTTGGATCATGTGCTTCCCTAAACTGTACAATAAAGAAGAAAGAAGGAAATGAAGTTAGAATTAGGTAAATGACACTTAAATAAGTAGTTTGAATGGTTGGCTATGGAATTAAATTGTCCAATTAACTTTGCTCTTTCTCGAGGCTATTCGGCCAGTGCTATTCTGGATAGGAGGAAATTGATTTTCAATTATCTAATACTTCCAGTGAATTTAGATGATGATTTTGTGTAGTAGTGGATAGGTTTGGAACCTTGGAAGCATTGGAGTTAAAAGTTGTAATTTTTAAGTCTTCTCTATTATTGTTCACATGAATGAATAGTGATTGGAATTTCATAATTTTGATGCATCCAATGGTTTTAAAATGAAACATTATGTGGGATAAAGTAGAGAAATAAATATTAGAAGCATTGGAATCAAAATGATAATTTTTGGAAACAAAGAGAACATGTTTTGGTTCTATCTAGAACAGTGTGTATTTGCTAGAATTTAGGAATTTTGAGTCCATAAATGAATTCAGAAGGACAAATTGTGTAGAGTAAAGTCAAGACATCAATTGATTCAAAGACCAAGCTAATTAGTAAAGATTAAGGAAAGTTACTTCAGTAAATCAAATTCAATGTTCAAGGAATTTAGGTTGTTATGAATGATGATAATGCAATGTTAGGATTTGGTTTGTGTGCTCAAATAAGGAAGCCACACATCAAAGATAATTAAGAGGAAAGAGGTAAAGAGAAAGGATGAGGAAAGCAAGGAGTAAGAGGTATTGAACTTACCTACTGTATGCTATGTTGCTTGGATATTTTATGTGATGTTTACTTATTTTGAGTATGTAAGGCATATATAATCATTTGATGCTCTGTTTCTTCTTATGCTATAGCTATATGTTATAATTATGGGCATGTAAGCATGTAAGTTATCATTATGCAAGCATGATCATTAAGTGCACACATATTCACATCAAGCATATAATTGCATACATTGTATAGTATCCTTTTGCTACTGAGATTTCCCTAAAAATCTCACCCCAATCTATAAATCCCAACCATAGGACAATCAAGAACAATAGGAGAAGGACACTTGATGATGATGTTGATTGTTTATTTGAAAATGTAATGTTGAAATTTGGAAATGTATGTACATATGCTTAGTTGTAGAAAAATTCTGTTGTGAATAGTAACTCATGATGAAGTAGTCACATTAGAGTTGTAATTAAAAATATTAAATGATGGAATAAATGTATAAAATTTTACCAACACTTAGTTCACATGTCAAGGTTCATTCTTAGTTCACATGTCAAGGTTCATTTTGACACCAAGAATGACTTATTTCAATTTCTATACAAAGAAAATAAAATTTTTAAAGTTGGGGACCAGAACTATTTTTCAGTGTTTTTGACAAAATGAACAGTAATATTTGAGGATTAAATTGTACTGATTGACTGAGTATTTAGTTTGAAACTTATGTTTATATTAAGCTACATTATGTTAGCTTAAGGTATCCTTTTGAACCACTTTAGTATAATTTCTCTAAAATTAATTATGAGTTTTTGAAGTTCGTCGCTTAATCTAGAATTACCATATAAACAGTACCTGTGAATGTTGGAAATTCTAGATTTTGTAATTGAACTTCAATGGATGTTTAAGTGGTTCTAAATGCTACTGAATTGTCCCTAAGACATATGAAAGTAAGTTGATGTAAAGGTTAAATGCCTTGGGGAAACTATTGCCATTTGAGAACTTGACCTAAACCGAGGCAATTCAAGGAAGAAATCCAAGGTACTTTGATCAAAATAGTGAAGATATAAGGTAAGCAATCTTTCTAGCTTATATATATATATATATATATATGTTTTGGAAGATTGAAAACTAGGTTTTAAGGGTTAGAAAATGAATTTATCCCTGGAACCTATGCTGGCCAAAATTCAAGGAACTAAGGGGGAAAATAAATTGAAGTTAGAATAATGTAATTAGCACTTAAACAAGTTAGTTTGGATGTTGGTTATGGAATTAAACTGTGTTCTTGACTTTCCTCTTTGTTGTTGCCTTTTGGACAAGGATTGATTCTCAATTATCTAATGCTTCCGTTGAATTTAAATGATGATTTTGTGTAAAATTGAATATGATTGGAACCTTAGAAGCATTAAAATTGGAAAAGGAAAGTTTTGAAACCTTTCTATTACTCTTCATATGCATGAACAATGATGATAAATTCATGACTTTGATGCTTCCAATAGTTTTAAAATGAAAAATTGTGTGGGATTAAGTAAAGAAACAAGTATTGGAAGCATTGGAATCAAAATGAGAATTTTTGGAAATAAAGAGGGCATCTTTCAGTTCTGTCTAGATCAAAGACAGCAGCTGCAATTTTGAAATTGAGTTCATAAATGGTTTTAGAAGGTGAATTGTGTAGGGTAAAGTAAAGGCACAAATTAATTCAAAAGACAAAACAAAATTAATGACAAATTAAGAGAGTTAGGGGTTAATTGATTAGGTTAAGTTCAATGTCCTTATATGCTAGTTAAATTGGATCATGATGAATGGATGAAGATGTGATGTTTAGGCTTTATTTTTTGGACTCAAGAAGGCATCCACTTAGCAGGGAAAGAGGACAAAGAAAATAGTAAAAGAACATAAAGCAATAAGGTAGTGAACTATCATAAACTTGTATGTGTTAGATGTTATGCTTAGTTGTGCTATGGCTTTATTGACTTGTGTTGCATATATGTATATGGTTGAAGCTCTATTTTCATTATTACTTTGAGCAATTGTATTTCATATGTTATATGGAACCATGCACATTACATATTGTTGACACAATTACAAGAACAATTATATACATTAAAAGCTTACATTGTTTAGTTCCGTTTACTACTGAGATTTTTCCAAAAATCTCACCCCTCTATATGACAACCATTCCAGTAGGGTGTTCATATGAAGAAAAAGAGGATGATGCATGGAGAGGAGCTAAGAATTAGTTGCATGATTTATGTGTACGAGAATGTGGAGTTAGTAGTTGGACATTGTCACTGTGAACAGTAACTCGTGAGGAGGTAGTGGCATTTGAGTTATAATTAAAATTAGCAAATGATCAAATAAATATCCTATATTTTAGAAGTACTTAGTTAAAATGACAACCTTCATTTTGACACTAAGAATGCCTTATTTTGATATTTGTACAAAAAGAATTAATTTTTCAAAATTAGGGACCAGAAATTTTTACCAAATGAATAGTGATTTTAACGATTAAACTATACTGATTGGATGGACATTTGGTCTGAGACTCTTTTTTCCATTAAATTTAACTATGTTATCTTTGAGTATCCTTTTGAACCATTTTATTTTGATTTTTCTAGAATTAATTATATTTTTTGAAATTCATCACTAAATCTGAAAATACCAAATAAACAGTACCCATGAATTTAGAAATTCTAGATTTTGTAATTGAACTTCAATAGATGTTTAAGTGGTTCTAAATGCTACTGAATGGTTCTAAAAAACTATGAAAGTAAGGTGTTACAAACTAAAAAGATAATCTCAATAAATTTGATCATAAATATGATGAGGATATATTTCCATGGTATTCTCTTTGTAATAAAGCATATAGTTTTCAATATAAGAATATTTTCAATTGAAGAATCTATTCATTTTGTTTCTACAGAAGTGGAAATTTTATTCTGAGGATGATGATGAGATTATTAAAAAAATTGGAAATTTAAATCTTAACAAAAAGCTAGCATCATCAGATTATGAAAATATTTGTCAAGAAAATGATTATCAACCTAAAGTCTAGCATCATATAAAGTATCATCCTTTAGAATAGGTCATTAGTGAAGTCAATAAAGGGGTTAGATCCTAGAGACAGGTGTTCAATGAAATGCAATTCATTATATTCATTTGAAACATTTAACCAACCAATATGGATGAGGCATTATCATATACCTTCTAGTATAGATGCCGTGCAGGAAGAGCTAGACTAATTTGAGAGAAATCAAGTATAGGACTTGGTACACAGGGCAAAAGATCATCCTGTTATAGGCACTAAATGGTTATTCAAGAATAAGCTCAATGAATTTACCATATCATTAGAAACAAATATAGATTAGTTGCAAAGGGCTATAATCAAGAAGAAGGTATTGATTATGAGGAAACATATGTTCTAGTGCCATATTGGAAGCAATACGAGTTCTTTTAGCCTTTGCTTGTGTTAAATATTTTAAACTTTATCAAATAGATGTGGAAAGTGCTTTTCTGAATGGTTTTATCATGGAAGAAGTGTAAGTAGAACAACTACCTAGTTTCAAAAGCTTTAATCAAGATTATGTTTACAAACCTAAAAAGTCTCTATATAGTTTGAAACAAGGTCTAAGAGCTTGGTATGAACGTTTGAGTAACTTTCTTTTAAATAAAAATTTTGAAAGAGGCAAAGTGGATACTACACTTTTTGTAAAAAGATATAAAAGTGATTCGCTAGTTGTTCAAGTTTATGTAGATGATATCATTTTTGGAGCTACTAATGATAGTCTTTGCCCAGAGTTTGCCAAGTTTATGCAGGGTGAGTTTGAGATATCAATAATAGGAGAGCTCAACTTGTTTTGAGATGTAAAATGCCAAGTGTATGTCAACCCCAATGAGCTCAACTATACAGATAGATGTAGATGAAAAAGGAGTAGATATGATATCAAGAAATATAGAGGAATAATGATTTGATCACTTCTCTATTCAGATAGGCTAGATCAACCAAGATGGGTGAATTGGGGGTTCGCAGAATTTTAAAAACTTTGTTGAAACTCTTTTGAAATTCTTTTTGTAATCTAATCAGTGAAATAAATAAGCTTGAAAACTTTGATCAGGTAATTGAAATGAGTTGCTAGAAAAATAAAGTGTTAAGGAAGATAAAAATCACAGAATAATTATCCTAGTCTGGTCATTCCTTGAACTATGTCCAGTCCTCCACTCCTTACTGAGATTTATAATCCACTATCTCCCAAAGATTATAACAGGTTCTTGGTAGCTTTTACAATTTCAATTTTAATGGCCAATTGAGAACCTCCTCAATCTAAAGGTAACACCACTCTCTGGTGGCAACACTCCCTTTTTTAGAGACAAGAGCAAACCCACCTTAAATCCCCAATTCCAAGGTTTGCTCTCAGATTTGGATAAGGATGATGAAATATAAAACTCTCTTAGATAGAGTAAATGATACATTGTAGTACATGATGCTTTTCTCTCTCAATATATGATGAAAGTACATAATGAAGAACAGAGAGTTGGATGCTTTTTCAGTCTAATTATGTTTTGTCATTATGCATTCATAGCTCGTATCTTTAATCTTCTTGAATGCTCTCTTATTTATAGATGAAGTTGAGCTTTTGACCGTTTTGCATAATCTCTTTCTCTATTGAGCTTTTCTTCTTCTATTGAGAATATAACTGTTGGAACTAGCTGTTAAAGTTTCTGACACAAAGTGCCTTTTTACTGTTGAGAGTCCGTTGGCTTTAATCTTTATCTAATCTCATTATAAAAATGTCTTTAGATACCGTAAATGAAGTTTGACATAATCAATAGAAGTTCTGGTAATAATCATTCAACACTTGACTTTCTTTCATCTTCTGATTATCTCTATGTCTACTTTCCAATGAACCAAATTTGACTCCAAAATTCATTGTAGACAAAAATATATGATTAATTTAGTGAGTATAGGTCATGACGAAAATGTTAAGCTTATGTTCCATATTGTAAATGGCATATCTCCTACATATGAGAGTATTTGGTGATAAAATTAGTGTCATTGAACTGTATTCTGAGTCAAGTTTCATATGAATCAAGTTTCACCTTAATTGGATAAATAGATCTTGAGATATGGTTGAAATACTCAACCTATATCAACACAGAGCATAACTGAGTAGTGAAAAATAAAGTAATTAATCTATTAGTTAATCGGTTAATTCAGTAAAACAAAGTATATTTGAGTTGTTTTATCGATCATCATTTTATCCCTTTGTTATTCCTTCATCATTTGAATCTTCTAGCCTTTTTTGAACATACTCAATCTCAAAAGATTTGTTAATAGGTTAAACATTGATTAAGTTTATGAACAATTAATAATCAACTCATATTAAACAAATTATGCTTTAAGGGCTTTCAGAAAATATAATGTATTGATCGATTAATGTAACATCCTCATTTTCTTACATCTTAGGGACCAAACGGTAGCATTTGGAACCACTTCTAAGGCTATTGAAGTCAAATTACTCAATCTGGAATTTTACTCTTAGCGAGTATTGTTCACTGTACAAATTCCAAAGGAGTAACCTGACTTCAAAAAATCATAACTAATTCTGTAAAAATTGAAATAGAGTGGTTCAAATTGCTACACGAAGCTAACATAATTCTCTTTCAGGAAAAACTGACTCGTTGACCATGACTTGACCAGGTCAACATCAGTTAAAGTCTGAATTTTATTGTTCCTCCAGCGTCCTGTCCCTGATTCCAGCATTCTGGTCCCAACTTTAAAAAATCATATCTTTATTTGTAGACATCCAAATAAGAAGTTTTATATATAAAATCAAAGCTTGACATGTATACTATTTACTAAAAAAATATTATATATTTATTCAATCATTTACTATTTATAATTACAGCTCAAATGTCACTGCTTCCATCACAAGTTACTGTTCACAGTGACAATTTTCAGCAATTATACATACATGAATCACATATCAATCATGCTAAGTAATTAAAATCTATTCATGCATATTTATCTCCTCCATCTTGAGAAGACCTGCTGGAATTGGATTGATATGGAAGGGGTAAGATTTCTGGGGAAATCTCAGTAGCAAACGGTACTAAACAATACATGCATTAATGTGAATACTTGTGCTTGCTTGTGAAATTGTTAACATTGCGTAATGTGTATGCTTCCATGTAACATATGAAATACAATTGGCCAAAGTAATCATAGGAATATGGCTTCATACATAAGCACATATTCAACACAATTCAACAAAGCCATAGCACATCAAGCATAACATTCAATGCATACAAGTTTAGGATAAGTTTACTACCTGGCATATAGCCCTCCTCTAGCTCTTAGCCTTTGCTCTAAGATTCCTTCTTTTTATAGGTCAAAGTATATACATAGCATAATAATATCTTCATTATTATTCTATCAGCATAGCTCTACTTAACTCATGCTTAACTAGGGGTAATATCCTTACTCCGACATTCCTCTAACTTTCTTTCTATCTATAGCTAACTTTATTAATAGAGATATTTCTCTATTCTAACCACTAAGAGCAATCCTCTACTTTATTAGAGCAGGGACTAGATAACTTA
Source organism: Leucaena leucocephala (assembly GCA_037074615.1). Lineage (NCBI taxonomy): Eukaryota > Viridiplantae > Streptophyta > Magnoliopsida > Fabales > Fabaceae > Leucaena > Leucaena leucocephala. Next base: position 5,972,560 of record CM073528.1, read on the forward strand.
CTTACCTCATTTCTAAGCTTTGCCCAGTCCCTCGGCTCCTTTGACTGCTCCTGACTCCACCAGAACTCCTTCCTTCTTTCTCTTCCTTCATTTCTTTCTCTCTTTCTCTCTTCTTTCTCTTCTTTTTGCCTTGTTTTGTACATGAATGGAATGGAAGGACGGGTGGGGTATTTATAGGTAAGAGGAGGTGGAATGAATGGTCCAGATTGAATCGCGATGAATGGCTCAAATTGCTTCCTTCCTTAAGAAGCTTTGCCTGCATCATCACGATGACATCACCCTCCTTGATGACTCACCACTAATGACATCATCCCAGACACCTCAAGGGGTATGTAGCGCAATTGTGGGGCCCTTGGGATACCTCACCAGCTAACTCAGCCTTTCTAAAGAATTCCATAGTCTTTTCCCTGAATGGATGGCCAAGATCGTGCCACGTGTCCTTTTGCTTTTTCACCTTTTACTGTAATCATGCCATGTGTCCTTGGCTTTTCTTCTTCTACTATAATCATGCCATGTGGTGCCTTGTGGGCCCCATTTATGCCATCTCATGATTCCAGATTAGTTTACTCAGTTCTATCTTTGACCGTGTCACTTTACTTTATTGAAAAAGTACTAAAATAATACTTTAATGCCTCTTGGGCCCACATTACTCTTGGGCTACATTTTTGGGCCTTGGATTGTCATCTTGGATTTCTAACCTAGACAAAGTACTTTGGTGGCTCGGTTCCCAAGAAATATCCTTAATAAATTACCAAAATGCCCTTAGTTCTTCTTTAGTACTTATAGGAGCACTATTATCTTTCCATACCTTACCAAAGTATCTCTTGACCCTGGTCAGCTATCTAGATACTCTTTCTTGACTGTCTAACCTTAGTCAAATCATCATAACGCCCTTCATCTAACTCTGACTGAAGGACACAACACAGTGGCATACCTTCATTGGCATTTTCATAATTCTTCATTTTTCTCGGTCTTTATTAGCCCTGGCCCACATACTTATCTAAAAATATCATTGGGCCTATAAGGTGCCATTATGGACCCTCTGTATGATCCTCTATCTTAATGGGCTCAATTCCTAAGAAATTCCCCCTGAAACCTATTTATCGGGTATTCTAATCCACTATAAATTCTGTAATAAATTCTATAGAACTCCTTTTTGGGCTCTGTCAGTTTTATAAATTCTTACATTAATTATAGGATTTTACTGCCATATCTCATCTGATTATGAGGTCCAGAGAATACTGTATTAATTTTTCTTTTTTCAAAAATTAATATAAATCTTGCGGGATCTCATATCAAAACTCTGTATTGTATCAAACTGATTAGCATAATTTTCTCTATTTACTGAGTCCTCTGTTCCATAGGTCCTGGTAGCATCCCTTTTTCAAGCTATATACTGGGCTTCTAGGCCTAAAATTTGGGATATGACAATTAACTAATCAATTAATTAACATTAATTTGATCAATGTTTTCATTAATGAGAATAACAGAAAATATAGCATCACATTGATCAGATTTCTCAATCAAATATAATGTAATTTGATAAGATAAGTTTCTCACGAGATATATAATATAGAATAAGGAGAAGCATATGTGTATTTCATATTTGAATCAAACATATATAGCTTAGTTAGAGATACTATTAGTTTCAATGAAAATAGACAAAAATGTTTTAAATATATAAAGTAAATCGATCAACTAATCGATTAATGTAATGTAAGTTAATCGAATACATAGTTGATTAATGTCTCTGGAAGAATTGAAACAGAAATATTTTTAACACAAATTAATCGAACAATTAATCCATTAATGTAAATTAATTGATTAACTAATCGATTAATTGACTCAAATTTGAATTTCACAAAATAATTTTTCACTGATTAATTGAACAGTTAATGGATTACTATAAATTAATCGACTAACTAATTGATTAATAGAGTTATTTTTGTTCAAAGAAAAAAATATTCTTAACGCATTAATCGAATAGGGAATTGATTAATTAGATTAATCGATTAACCAATTGATAATTCCAGAGAGCAATCTTATGACATTAATAGAACACTTAATCAATTAATTGACACTCATTAATCAATTAACTAATCAATTAATTAATTTTTTTCTTTATAGCACATAACTTTATCGTGACATTAATCGAACAACCAATCAATCAATTGATACTCATTAATCGATTAACTAATGATTAAGTATCATTCATCGATTAACTTGATTAACTTCTTCTTTTAACAGCATTTAAACCTACAAATAACTTGATTATTATAAGATCACTTTTGACATCATTTGAGCATAGAAACAACTTAGTTCCTTTTGACATCATCAAAATATGTAATTAATCAATCTTGCATTAAAAATAGTTTGTACAAGAAATTGAATTAGATACTTCTATAAACAAATGCAGTAACTGAACTTCAAATGCATTGTGACAAGTTTCATTTTCTCCCCTTTTTGTTAAATCTTTAAAATCATTTTCTCAAAAGTATTATAAAACCATTAAAGACTTCATTTGCATTCTAATATTACTGAAAACTTTTTGCTATTTGTCATCATAAAAACATACTTTCTAACAATCTCCCCCTTTTCTATGATGGCAAATCTTTAATGAAAAATAATATTTGTCATGTTTGATTTCTCCCCTATTTGTCATCAGCTAAAAGTTTGAAGGATATCAAATATAAGATTTATTATCTCCCTTTGATGGTAATATATTATCATTCTCACTTAAAGTCATGTAAATATAACAAGCAAAGAATGAGAAATATGAAAAAAAAAATGGCATGAGAAATATAAGAAGCAAAGTGATGCAATGTTTAAAATAAATAAAGAGGATTTAGAGATGCTCATTTGATTTCGGCAGCATGTTGTTGTATTGGTCTTTGAAATCTTGTACCTTCCTCTCTTGCTTCTTCTAAATGTTAAGTCTTTTATTTCACAACTATGATTCTTTTTTACATAATTTAGTTCTTTGCACTGAGTTGGGTTTTATTAGATTGCTCAGATTCTAAGTGTAAGTGACTTTTAAGATACCAAATGTTATTGGCTAACTTACAGCTCTAGCGTCAAACCTTTGTAGCTTTGAATGCCTTCTTGATATTTCTACCTTTTGAACCAGTGGCTATATTTCAGAGCATCATTGTCACTTGTTAAATCTCATCTAATGATTTCAAAATATTTCTTGCACAGAGAATGGTTAGCATGTTAAAAAAAAATTCTAATTGAGCTTGGAGAAGCTGTTAAATGGAAGCTCTAAAAAAATGATGGAGCAATGGTAGATTGAGAACTTACAAAAGAATGAGCCTCATCCTGAGGCCTAGCGGCACTTGTAGCAGGCAGCTTACCTTTATCCTTTCCCTTATATAGTTTCTCTTTTTTTTTTGGTTCAAAGAGAAGGTCAATATGCATCCTTTGTAGCTATGTAGTCCCAAAAGCTTGTATCTCTTACTTCTTCTAAATAATGAATGTTGAACTTGTTCAAGAAGAAAGATACCAGTTAAGGATAGGGCATGTGAGTTACCTTGGTTCTGTAGAGACATAACTCCCTCATATTAAGGTATATCATTTCTCTAATACTGATCTTCTCACCACTAACAATCCTAGTAAATCTTAGATAATCTTGCTAGGTTAAGTATGAAAAATTGCAAGTTTTATTGATCATGCACCTTGAATATATAGTAAACAATTTGGTATAGGGTGCATATGTCTGGGGGTTTGAAGACAAGCATTCCTGTGAATGACCTATCTATCTGAAAGAGTATTTGATAAGCTCTGGCCACTTTGACAACTACAACGATAATTGAAGAATCAAAATTAGTTGAGTAGGAGATGGACTAAGATTATGAGATTGATTAATGCTCCACTTCTTTATCAAAGCAACCTGCAAAATTAATTCTTTCCTTTTCCCATGCTCAAGTTAGCATTCTTAAATCACCTTTCCTGATATATGTATTCTCAGGTTATAATTATGAAAGAGACTAAATGAACAACTCATTATCAAAACATGATAATATTGACAATAAATGCATATTAGATAAATAAGCTTGGAAACGAAAAATGTAAGAGGTGAACTTTAAGTTATATTACAGATGTAAATGTGAAGCTCCCCTAAATTGTACAGTTAGTTGAAGCTTGGAACAAGAGAGACATTGCTTGTTTATAATACTACAATCAAATGAGTTTCTTTGGTACTTAATGCTTATTGAGTCCAAGAGGTTAGATAGAGTAATTTTATTGGTACCAAATCTTGGTGACAAATTAGGGTACCTTCGGAGTAAATCACTTGCTCTGAAATTTTTTTGAATATAATAAAATGATAAAATCTTTGATGAATAAGTTCTATCTCTGTAATATAGAAGCTTTCAAGAAAAATTATTCTTTAGGAATAAGGTTTTATACAATTTCTCAAAGATTTGATAAAGGTAGATGCTTCAGTCGAAAAACACATACTAGTCAAACTAGAATTCAACTAAATCAGTTAAATGAGGTTTTTCAAATCAATTTCATACAATAAATTGATTTTCAAATAAAGTATATGAAAGTTTTGTAAAATCAAAACGATTTGATGCATAAACTTGAAATATAATTTTGGATTGTGCATTAATCGATTATATGTTCGATTAATGTTCATTAATCGATTAATTTCACATATAAGCACACATATCAATATTTAACATTGATTAATCGATATTCGATTAATAATAACTAATCGAATTGTTAATCGATTAACTCTATAAAAATAACACTGATTAATCGATTAGTTGTTTGATATTAATCTCAATTAATGGAACAGTTGATCAATTCATTCTATAAAACATAACTCACAAACATACATTAGTCAATTAATTATTTGATTAACACATATTTCACAATAAACAAAATATGATAAAATCATTAAAGGATGATAATGCAAACTTTTTTCTAATAAACAATGCTTTCTTTGAAATAAAATTAATCAAAAGATGAAACTTTGAAAACAAGTTTTGAAACTTGTTAAAACAGATGTTTTTGTTAAAACCATGAAAGTTAGCAAATTATAGAAAAAATATCAAATAGCTTCACTTTGAATGATCATGTTAGATAACATGTTAAACATCAGAGTTAACATGATAGAGATATTTTCAAGAGCAAAATTCATATGTGTAAGTGTTAACCAAAAAGGCTTTGCATAATGAAGATTCAAAGACTTTCCTCATACTCAAATACAGGATTTTTGAAAAATTATGAACTACCACCTGTTAGTCCAAATGACTATTGTGTTAAATAGGTTCCAACCGAGAATACAAGTTATTAAGTTAAAACGATTAACACATTTTCATGCTTGCAATAACTCAACCAATAATTGATGTGCACATTAAACATAAGGTTCTTATGTATTGTAATCTTTTTGTGATGATAGGCTTGAAATTCATATAGATGATTAACTCATTAGATAGATAGTAAGTTTAACTCATTGGATATGAGGACTTAGAAGTTCAAGCATAGAATAGTACATTAAGATCAATGATTAGTAATATGGAAAAATCTTCAAGATGGATTTGAAGCATTTCTGAAATTTTTACTCAAAGATATGAACTTCCAACTTTGAAAAAAAAATTGAATGCTAATCAAATGCAATTCTCCAAATCAAATTTATGCAAGTGAAAACATGAGTATTTCCATAATCAAGTTTATGCAATTTTTGTAGAGATCAAAACATTTTATGCATGAATTTGAAATCCAAGAAAAACTAAATTTTGATTATGCATGTAAAAACAAATTCAAAGAAAAACTATGCACAATTTTTCTTTTTAACCATTTAGCAATATGAAAATATTTTAAAAACCTTTAAATAATTATTTCTATTGGAATGCAACAATGAACAAGTATTCATCACCCAAATATGAATTCATTTAATAAGCACAAGATTGGGTAGGAATATAATTCACCATATTTTCACTCCTTGCGACAGTTCGCTTTCTGTGTGCTACTTGGTGATTCTTCATGTTTATGATATTTAGCACCAGAATCAAAAGTCTGCTTCCTTAAGATTTGAAGTTGCCTCTGTGTAGCCATATTCTTGAGATGCAGCTTTCTCTAACTTTCTTTCCTACAATATAAATCTTTTTCTTCCATAGTATCCAACTTGGTTGGATCCATCTTAGTTTAGTTGTGAGAAACACAATACTATTCACATGCTCATAGAATATGAACAATTTAGAACAATTGAACATAGTGAAATAAATATGTCTTATGCATAAACAAGATATTTCCTTTTTAGTTTTTATTTACACAGAATTGAACTACTAAACATTGCCTTTTTTTATAAAATGTTTATCAGTTGAGTTTCCATAGTAGTACGAAAAACACAAAAAAATGCTTTTTGAATTGTTGCAATGTTAATTCCTATAATTGCATATATAAACCTAAAAAAATTGTTAAGTATGATAATTCAAAAAGTTGACCATTGGACCATTACCTTAGGTGCTTGGAGGATTACCTTTATATACCTATTTTATCTTTAAATATCTTCTAATAGATACTTGTAGTGGTCTCTCAACAGATATAAACTTTAATGCACGAGAGATCCTCATTATCTTGTTCTCCTTAAGATAATTGAATGGTATACTATGATAGTCTATTATTGAGGCAAAACATACTCTTTGAGCTTCTCTTTATTGCTCCTTGAAGTTTATCCTTGAAGAAGTAGCAATAGAGTTTCCATGAGTTCCTTTAACTGATATTGCTTTCACTGATGCATGAGAGACTTTTGGATGCCTCTTTTTCCATGTACCTATCCATCCTTATTAATGTTATTCTACACATTAAAGCACTAGGAGGATATTTCAGTACCCATTTGACTATAGGTCCTTGAGCATTAGTTTTGAACCTTGATTGTCCTTTAGGAACCTAAACATATTTATTTATCATATTAGAAGTTCTTCTAAAGTAGTATGTGTGAGAAATATAACTTTTTTTATTGCAGTAATTGTATATAATAGATTTATGTTCATTATGAGTACTTTTGCAAAAAAAAATGTATTGGGCTAGTGAACAAATTTTCTCTATAAAGTTCTTCTCTCCCGTATGATTTTCAGCTTTAAGAATATTTGAATTTTTCAAGACAGAATTAATAATGGGTTGAAAAATCATTTCATGAAAAGTTTCAAAATCATTTTTTTTGAAATGCATAATAAGAGTTCAAACTTTTTACCATAGAAACTTTTTGAGCTCTAGATGATGATTGGCCAGTTTCAAGCATAATGAGCATTTCTTGACTCTCTTCTTCCTCTTGTTATTATGTTGGCCGATTCATGGAAGTCTATTTGGATTTCTCCTTTAATGGTCTCTGCTTCCATTTGTTCATCATTAGTGGATATATAACTTTCTGATTTTGATGAACTGCTAGTACTTTCAGCATCAACAAAGTTCAAAGGAATAAGTAGATTCAAGCATACAAAAAATATCTTTGACATTATAGAAAAAACTTGACTTTCTGATAATCATTTTCATTTAAGGTACAGTGAATAAGTTTTAAATCTCTAATATTCAAAGAAAATATTTTCTTTTCATAATCAATATAATCTTTTCTTGGTTTGAAAACATAATCATATGAAAGAACACTCCTCATATCAAAATCAATAGTATTAAAAAATATGGTCATTTGACCTTTCCAATACAAAAACTTAGAATTTTAAAAAATAAGAGGAATGGTAATATTAAAACCTTTAGACATCATTTCACAATCAAATCCAGCCATGATCTTTGCACTTGGATCATTAGATCCTTTAAACAAGTGACATGTTCTGATATCAATTTATCGATACATTGAATATTTATTACTTTGATACATTGAATTTATAAATAAACTACGTGATAAAGGCATTTATCGAGCAACTATTGGAACAATTATTGATTCTTCTATGGAACTTATTGAAAATCTCTTCAATAAAGGAATTTGTTGAAGTGAAAAGATTGCACTATCTTTCTAATTGTGTAAAGTATTTTTAACTAAGATTTATCAAACAACTTATCGATAAAGGGTTTTATCGACAAGTTAATCGATAAATAATCTTATTTTTAAAAAAAATTGTAATATTTTATCGTTCAATTCTTTGATAAAAGTACTTATTCAATTCTTATTCAAAAAATTCTTTAAAAAGCATTATAATTTATCAAAGAGTTATTCGATAAATTTACTATTCCTCATAAAAGCCATAATATTTCTATTCAAATAACACTATGATAAAAGAGCTTTTTCAAGTATCCTTCGATAAATTCTTTGAAAAAGGTATTTATTTATCAAATAACTTATTGATAAGTATACTTATCAAAGAGCTATTCAATAAATAATTTACCATTATTTAAATACTTATTGAAAAACATTTAGAACAAGGGATTTTTTTTCTTTTTTGAGTAACTTATCGATAAGATAGCAGTTATTTGAGAAAAATATGACTGCTATTATTTAGTTTATTGAATATTTTTTTCAAAAAACTCTCTCTCTAAGAACCCAGAAAAACTTAAATACTTCTGTAACCTCTTATATGAAATTAACTCCTTTCATAACCGCTCCCAAACGTTCAAAAAAACTTATTCTGCTACAAGAATATCAGATTTCTTCATTGATCTCATCATCTCTTCTTTGATAAACAATGGAAAGAACTAAGGTTCCAAGAGTTGGGCAAGAAAAATACAAGGGAAAATAACAGGCAACTTCATCTAAGCACAAACAAAAATCAAAGCCAAAGGACATACCTCTTGTTGCTACTTAAGAGCCACAAGAACAAGTGAAGGAAAGTACTGTAAAACAAAGTGCCAAACAAGTCTCAAAGAGAAAAAGACATCAACTGGCTAAGGTTCTTGAGGAATCAGACCACATGCACACAGATAAAAATCTTGAACAAGTTATATAGAAAATAGCCCAATCTGTTGGTGTCTTAGGTCAAAAAATAAAGCTAACTAGAAAGAAGAAGAAAAATATGTCTCAAGCTACATCAGGGTTTTCCTCTCTATCTCTCTCTGTATCTTCTCCTTCTTCTACTCGTCTTCAAACAATCCTCATCCCTTTCAACCTATAAAATTAGCCTTACTTATAGGAAATTTAGATAAAGGTGTAGACAAAGGGAAATTAAAAGCCGAATATACCCATAGGGATTTCTGCCCAGTAATAGTGGTTGATCTAGATTATTTGGAGTATAATGATATGACCTAGTTTGATATATCTAACCCACTTAAAGGCTACTAAAATTGGCTAGGAATTAACCTTCCCTACTGCCAGAGGTTGTTAGGAGATTCTATTATAACATGAAAGTCTTTGATGAGGCTGGGGACGATGGGGAACTGATTAATAGTCATATGACTACAAAGATAAAGGGAGAAAAGTTAAATAAGACTCCAATATCATAAGTCATCTTCTAAATACCTAGATTTTGAATTTAAGCATGAGCCATCAATAAGAGAGGTATATAAGATCCTGATGCCAGAGGACAAGTTTTCTGGAGACCTAAAATTTATTCTAAAGGATATGTGTGATTATCATAGGATAATCTACTATATTTATTCTAGAAGTATGGTGAACAAATTTGGAAGTTTCACCTTTATGACATGGGAGGGTTATGTGTTGCTGGCAAAGATTATCAGTGGAGAAAAGATAAAATATAGGAGATATGTTCTACATAGAAATGAGAAGCTTCTCGTTCTCAAAGACCAAAGATATTGAACAAAGATATATTTTCTCTTGAACAAAAATATTGCTATTAATCGATTAGTTAATCATTTAATTTATATTAGTATGTTAACTATTTGATCAATAAGTGAAGTTTCAATTTTATGAAATTTAAATATAAACTAATTAATCGATTGATTAATGGATTAATTTTCATTAATAGATTAACTGTTCAATTAATTTGTGTTGAAACGCTTTATGAATCAAATCTTTTAGACGCATTAATCGATTAAGCATTCGATTAACTTCAGAAGCTTATAATATATCTCTATTTTAAGCATCAAACCAACTTCCTATATTATATAATTGATGCAAGTGATAACTTGTTTATGTTTCTCATTATTCTTAATGACAAATCTTTTGAGAAATTTATCTTTATAAATTTACATCATATATGCATGAATAATCCAATGATATATGATATTCTATTTTCTATTTCACACATTAATTCTAGTTAATGGATTCGGTAATCGATTAATATAGAATAATCTTTGAAAACAAGCAAAAAATTTATAAAATATTAAAGTGTTAAAAACTGAATTAATTTTATACACTTATTCATTGATTGGGCTATCAAATATTAATTCATATGATTGAGGATACATTATACTTATATCATTTATATTGTGATTAATTGTATTCACATCTAATTATCCTCACTTCACATGGTTATAAACAAACAATTAAAGCTTGAAATGTTTACAGGAGTACTAAAAAAAGTTTAGACAAAGTTGAGTTCAAAGCTAGAGATATGAATAGACCGATATAAAAGCCAATGAACATTTAATGACAAAAAGACAAAAAGCCTCAACTGCTATAATTGCTAGTTCAAATGTCATATTCCCGATGGGAAGAAAACTCAATGGAAGAAAGGCTCAATAGAAATAATGCTCAACAGTCATAAACATCAACTATAAATAGAAGAGCATTCAGAGTTAATCGCTACAGATAAAAAAGAAAACAATGACTAAAGCAATGAATACTATTATCTAGAAAAGCATTCTACTCTCTATTCATTATATATTATTTCATTAAGAGATAAATATACCATAAGCGATAATGTTTATCCTTCACTATATCTGTGTTAGATATACTCTTCATCTCTTCATCTATGTGAGAGCAAAACCTTAGAATCAGGGGATTCAAGGTTGTGATTTGCTTGTATCTGTTTAAGGGTGAGTGTTACCACAGGAAGTATGGTGTAACCTCAGGATTGAGGTGGTCCTCAGTTAGCCGTGAAAATTGAACTTATAAAGCCTACCGAGAGCTAGTTGTAATATATTATATAGTGGATTAGAAAATCTTAATAGTAAGTTGAGGATTTAACGTAGGTCAAGGAAAGGCCAAACTTAGATAAATTCTCTATGCAAATTCTTCTTCCCTAGCTCTTTGATTTCCAGTATCTTATGTTCAATGTCTAATCAAAGTTTTTGAGTTTATTTTCCTTACTGATTAGATTTCAAAAGAATTTTAAAAAAGTTTTGAGAAGCTGTCATTCACCTAAGCATCCTCCTCTTGGGTAATCCAGCCTATCTACCTGAATTTGACATTTGGTATCAGAGCAGGTCACTAGTTTAAAGGAAATAATGATCTCAAGTGAAAAGATCATAGCTGGATTAGTCGATAAAATGCTTTCTAAAGGTTTTGATTTTACCATTCCTCTGACTTTAGAAAATTCTGAGTTTTTGTATTTGAAAGTTCGAATGACCATATTTTTAAAAACTTTTGATTTTGGTTATTAAAAATCCTTTCAAATGAATTTGATTTTAAACCTAGAAATGATTGGAATGATTGTGAAAAGAAATTATTTTCCCTGAATCTTAGAGCAATGAAACTTTGTATAATGTCATTTCTAAAAAGATTATTTGACAATCAAACATTGCTTTAATGTCAGAGATATTTTCAATACACTTGAATCTACTTACTCCTCTAACTTCTATGCTAAAAGTGTTGACAGTTCATCATAATCAGAAAATGATTTATTTACTAAGGATGAACAAATGGAAGCAGAGAAATTTGAAGGAGAAATCCAAACTGACTCCCATGAATCTGTCAACTTATAACAATAGAAAGAAAATATTCAAGAAGAACTCAGTATATATGAATTTGATAAATTATCATCTGGAGCTCAAAATACCTCAGCGGTAAAGAATTTCAATTCTTCTGATATATGTATTCTGAGAGTATAATTATGAAAGAGACTAAATGAACAACTCATCATCAAAACATGATAATATTGATAATAAATGCATATTAGATGAATGAGCTAGGAAACGAAAAAGGTAAGAGGTGAGCTTTAAGTTATATTACACATGTAAATGTGAAGCTCCCCTTAATTGTATAGTTGGTTGAAGCTTGGAACAAGAGAGACATTGTTTGCTTATAATACTACAATCAAATGAGTTTCTTTGGTACTTAATGCTTATTGAGTCCAAGAGGTTAGATAGAGTAATTTTATTGGTACCAAATATTGGTGACAAATTAGGGTACCTTATGAGTAAATCACTTTCTCTGAAATTCTTTTGAATATAATAAAATGATAAAATCTTTGATGAATAAGTTCTATCTCTATAATGTAGAAGCTTTCAAGAAAAATTATTCTTTAGGAATAAGGTTTTATACAATTTCTCAAAGATTTAATAAAGGTAGATACTTCAGTCAAAAAACACATACTAGTAGAACTGGAATTCAACTAAATCAGTCAAATGAGGTTTTCCAAATCAATTTCATACAGTAAATTGATTTTCAAAAATAGTATATGAAAGTTTTGTAAAATCAAAATAATTTGATGCTTAAACTTGAAATATAATTTTGGATTGTGCATTAATTGATTATATGTTCGATTAATGTTCATTAATTAATTAATTTCATATATAAGCACACATATCAATAATTAACATTGATTAATCGATTATGTATTCGATTAATAATATTTAATCAAATTGTTAATTGATTAGCTCTATAAAAATGATATTGATTAATCGATTAGATGTTCGATAATCGATTAATGTCGAGAGCTAGCCTTCCAGAAAAAAGTTAATGAGTAAATTAATCGATTAATTGAAATTAATCAATTGGTTAATAAATTAATCTATTAAAAATATATTTTTTTTCTTGAATAAAGATATTGCTATTGATCGATTAGTTAATCGTTTAATTTATATGAATATGTGAATTGTTTGATTAATCAGTGAAGTTTCAATTTTGTGAAATTCAAATATAAACCAATTAATCGATTATTTAATCAATTAATCTATTAAAAATATATTTTCGATTGAACAAAGATATTGCTATTAATTGATTAGTTAATAATTTAATTTATATTAGTATGTTAACTGTTTGACCAATCAGTGAAGTTTCAATTTTGTAAAATTCAAATATAAACTAACTAATTGATTAATTTTCATTAACAGATTAACTGATCCATTAATTTGTGTGGAAATGCTTTATGAATCAAATATTTCAGACGCATTAATCGATTAAGCATTCGATTAACTTTAGAAGCTTCATAAGCTTATAATATATCTCTATTTTAAGCATCAAGCCAACTTCCTATATCATATAATTGATGCAAGTGATAACTTGTCTATGTTTCTCATTATTCTTAATGAAAAATCTTTTGAGAAATTTATCTTTATAAATTTACATCATATATGTATGAATAATACAATAATATATGATTTTTTTCACACATTAATTCTAGTTAATCGATTCGGTAATTGATTAATATAGAATAATCTTTGAAAACAAGCAAAAAATTTATAAAATATTGAAGTGTTAATAACTGAATTAATTTTATACACTTGTTCATTGATTGGGCTATCAAATATTAATTCATATAATTGAGGATACATTATACTTATATCATTTATGTTGTGATTAATTGTATTCACATTTAATTATCCTTACTTCACATGGTTATAAATAAACAATTAAATCTTGAAGTGTTTACAGGATTACTAAAAGAAGTTTAAACTAAGTTGAGTTCAAAGCTAGAGATATGAATAGACTGATATAAAAGCCAATGAACATTCAACGACAAAATGACAAAAAGCCTCAACTACTACAATGGCTAGTTCAAATGTTATATTTCTGATGGGAAGAAAACTCAAGAGAAGAAAGGCTCAATAGAAATAATGCTCAACAGTCATAAACATCAACTATAAATAGAAGAGCATTCAAAGTTAGGAGTTGATAACTACAAACGAAAAAGAGAACAATGACTAATCCAATGAATGTCATTATCTAGAAAAGCATTCTACTCTCTGTTCATTATATATTATTTCATTAAGAGAGAAATATATCATGAGCCATAATGTTTATCCTTAACTATATCTAAGTTAGATATACTCTTCATCTCTTTATCTATCTGAGAGCAAAACCTTAGAATCAGGGGATTCAAGGTTGTGATTTGCTTGTATCTGTTTAAGGGTGAGTGTTACCACAGGAAGTATGGTGTAACCTCAGGATTGAGTTGGTTCTTAGTTAGACATGAAAATTGAACTTATAAAGGCTACCGAGAGCTAGTTGTAATCTTGGTATATAGTGGATTAGAAAATCTTGATGGTAAGCTAAGGATTAGACGTAAGTCAAGGAAAGGTCGAACTAGGATAAATTCTCTATGCAAATTCTTCTTCCTTAGCTCTTTGATTTCTAGTATCTTATGTTCAATGTCTAATCAAAGTTTTTGAGTTTATTTTCCTTACTGATTAGATTTCAAAAGAATTTTAAAAAAGTTTTGAGAAGTCGTCATTCACCCAATCATCCTCCTCTTGGGTAATCCTGCCTGTCTACCTGAATTTAACATTTGGTATCAAAGCAGGTCACTAGTTTAAAGGAAATAATGATCTCAAGTGAAAAGATCATGGCTCGATTAGTTGATAAAATGCTTTCTAAAGGTTTTGATTTTACCATTCTTCTGACTTTAGAAAATTTTGAGTTTTTGTATTTGAAAGAATGAATGACCATATTTTTAAAACCTCTTGATTTTGATAAGAGGAAAATCCTTTCAAATGAATTTGATTTTAAACCTAGAAATGATTGGAATGATTGTGAAAAGAAATTATTTTCCCTGAATCTTAGAGAAATGAAACTTTATATAATGTTGTTTCTTAAAAAAGATTATTTGACAATCAAACATTACTCTAAGGTCAGAGATATTTTCAATACACTTGAATGTACTTACTCCATGCTAAAAGAGTTGACAATTCATCATAATCAGAAAAGGATTTATTTACTGAGGATCAAAAAATAGAAGCAGTGAGATTTGAAGGAGAAATCCAAATTAACTTCCATGAATCTGTCAACTTATAACAAGAGAAAGAAAAGATTCAAGAAGATCTCAGTACATATGAATTTGATAAATTATCATCTGGAGCTCAAAATACCTCAGCAGTAAAGAATTTTAATTCTTTGGGTGAATTTGTAAAAAATGATTTAAAAAAATTTCACGATATGATTTTTTAACCAATCATTGGTTTTATCTTAAAAAGCAAAAATGTTTTACATTTCAAAGATATTATTGGAACACATAGCAGAGAGGAAGAAATTTTGCACAATGATTTTAAACTTCTTCCACTTAACCAACATAGTACTTGCAAGTATGCTTATAAGGTGGATAATCTAATTATCTTTAATTATTGTGATAAACAAGGTCATATTTCTCACACATGTTATTTAAGAAGAAATTCAAATGTGAGAAATAAATTTGTTTGGGTTCCTAAAGGACAATTGAGGTAAAAAACTAATGATCAATGACCCAAAGTTATATGGATAGCAAAGTGTTCTCTCAGTGTTCCAAATATGCATAATAATCTTTAGAAGATTGGATACGATACATGGAGAATTGGGCTTCTAAAAGTCTCTCGTGCATCAGTGAAAGCAACATCACTTAAGAAGCAATAGAGAAAAGCCTAAAGAATACATTCTTCCTCAAGAATGGACTATCGCAGGGTAGCATTTGTCATATCCCAATTTTTGGGCCTAGCAACTGAATGCAATGGCAGGTGGTTAGGCCATGATTGGTAAGCCACAACAGAGTGAGAAAGATGAGAAGAAACTCCTGAGTAAAAGGGAAAATAAGTAAAGTCTTGATAAATAATATGGGCTACTGAATGTAATTTCTTAAAAAAATTTATTGAGTTATCAACAAGTGGAAGCAGTTAACCTTATAACTTAGTCTGTTGGATGAGATCTTTCAGAGATGATGATACAGTACAACAGAATCACAGAGGATTCTGGAGGGTCACAGTTAGATCCTAACATCTTTAGAGTCGTAGTTAGATTCTGAAGAGGCTTACGGTTGATCGCAGTTAGATCTTGAGGTCGTAGTTAGACCTAGCCTAAGGAAAGTAAGGAGCCATAAAGAAATGAGAACAGTATAGTATCTCTCTGGAAATATGAGTACCAAAGATGAAGTTAAGGTAAGGAGCTTCACGAGTTGATTAACTCCTCTAGAAATCTTATTTATAATAATTTTCCTCAAATAGCCTATATTATATACAGACTGAACTTAGTTTGCCTTAAACAAAGAAGGAGTCCAAGTTCAAGTCTGAGTACTGATATTCAAAAAGTTTTGTAGAAGTATGCCTGAGGAATAGAGAAGAGAACCCCATATGTTGTGAGAATGGAAAAGTATGAGCAGATAAATCCTTCAAATAAGGATAAAGAGATTAAAAGTCTAGGAAGACCCAGAGAAAAGGGTCTGAGATAAAGTAATGGTAGAACACATTTATATGAGAAAGGGTGTAAATGCCACAAAAGTTTGGCATAGATACATGAAGTTATGCGAGATAGCTAGAAAAGTTAAGAAGAGCTAAGAAAGTCAAGAAAATGTTATGAAATGAAAGGGACATTCTCCTTAGAGAAACTATTCTTAAACGAATGAATAGAGGTTTGACCCTCAAACTTTGAGGATGAAATTTATTTTAAGGGGAAGAGAAATATCACATCCCAATTTTTGGGCCTAGAAGCCTAGTATGTAGCCTGAAAAAGGTAGGCTAATTGATCCTATTATGCAGGAGTCCCAAAAGTATACAAATGATGTTTAGGAACTAAACTGCAAGAAAGTAAAAATTAAGGGAAAATAGTAAAAGTCCCTGTGGGCATAATGGAAAAGTAAGAGGTATTTCTTGGGAACCGAGCCACCAGAGTGCTTGGGCTTGGTTAGAAACCCAAGATGACAATCCAAGAGCCCAAAAACGTAGGCCCAAGAATTATGGAGTTTAAGAGGCATTAAAATAATATTTTAGTGCTTTTCCATAAAGTAAAGTTACCCGGTTAATGATAGAACTGGGAAAAGTGATCATATATGACTGTAGACCATGAGGTGGCATGAAAGGTGTCCTCATGGGACCCATAAGGTGCCACATGGCATTATTATAGGAAAAGAAGAAAAGTTAAGGACACATGTCATGAGATTAGAAAAAGGAAAAAAAGAAAAAATGACACATGGCACAATCTCAGCCGTTCATTCTAGGAAAAGGCTCTGGAATTCTCTGGAGAGGTCGAGTCAGCTGGTGAGGTGTCCCAAGGGCCCCACCAATTGTGCCACATACCCCCTGAGGTGTTCTTGGATGATGTCATAATGGTGAGTCATCAAGGAGGGTGCTGTCATCATGATGATGAAGGCGAAGTTTCTTGAGGAAGCTAAGTGATCTAGGCCATTCATCACGATTCAATCCGAGCCATTCATTCCACCTCCACTCACCTATAAATAGGCCACCCCTCCCTTCATGTTATGCATGGACAAGCAAGACAAATAAAGAGAAAGAAGAGAGAAAAAGAGAAAGAGAGAAAGAAAGGAAGGAAGAGAAAGAAAGGAAGGAGTTCTGGCAGAGCTAGGAGCACTACAAGGAGCTTGGGGACTGGGTAGAGCTTAGGAATAAGGTAAGCAAGTTATCTAGTCCATGCTATAATAAAGTAGAGGATTGCTCTTAGTGGTTAGAATAAAGAAATATCTCTATTAATAAAGTTAGCTATATATAGAAAGAAAGGGGAATGTCAGATTAAGGATATTACCCCAAAGTTAAGCATGAGTTAAGTAGAGCTATACTTAATAATAATAAAGTTATTATTATGCTATGTATAGGATCTAACTTATGAAAATAAGGGACCTTAGAGGCAACGCTAAGAGCTGGAAGGAAAGGCTACACGCCAGGTAGTAAACTTACCTACTTGTATGCTTATATTGCTTGGATGTTTTATGTGATGTTTTCTTACCTTGATGATGTGAAGCATGTATGATTAAGTAATGCTCTATTTCTTTTTATACTATATCCATATGTTATAATTAAGTAACATGGAAGCATGTATGTTATCATTATGCAAGCATGATCATTAAGTACACACATAGTAACATCAAGCATATAGTTACGTACATTGTATGGTTTCCATTTGCTATTGAGATTTCCCTAGAAATCCCATCCCCTTTCATGTAATCCCAATCCCATAGGTATGTTAGAAAAGAATTGAAGAAGCATGAAGAGAAGATGGGGATTGGATAGTGCAAATGTTGGGACCAAAATGCTAGAATCAAGGAAAAATGTAGGATGAACAGTAAAATTTGGACGTTTACTGACGTTTACCTGGTCAAGGTGTGGTCAACAAGTTATTGTTTCCTGAAATACCATTAAGTTAGCTTCATGTACCAATTTGAACCACTTCATTTCAATTTTTCTATAATTAGTTATGATTTTTCGAAGTCAGGTCACTCCTCTGGAATTTACACAGTGAATAGTACTAGCTAAGAGTAAAATTCTAGATTGAGTAATTTGACTTCAATAGCCTTAAAAGTGGTTCCAAATGCTACCATTTGGTCCCTAAGACATAAGAAAATGTGGATGTTTCACCATTCAACTATCTTGAGAAGAACAGAGGAAGAAAGATCTCTCATACTTCAAATTTCAAATCAGTTCAGAAACCATTGTAAGCATTTATCAGAAGCAATCAAAAGATGAAATGGGTACACAAAGCAATCCTTCTTCCACGACATAAAGGTGAAATGATAAACTTCATGAATTATCATGTCTAACATATCCTTGAAGTTTACATATGTATCTTTAAAAGTGAACATTGCAAGTAATTTCAAATTATCTTTATATACTCTTGATTAAACTTAATTGATAAATATTTATTAAAGGAGGAAAAAGTAATGTTCAAAACCAAATCTTTATACATACATAATTCTAAAAATGGAAAATATTCTTTGTGGATAAAGACATATTTATTTTACTATACTCAATCATGTCAAATTGATTATATCTGTGAACATATGAAATATATTGAGTTTCCTACAGACTAACCATAAGTGGATCCAAGTGATGTTGGATACCATGAAAGAAAGTTTTAATTTGTAGGAAAGCTGCACCTCAGGAATATGACTACACAGAGACAAATTCATATTATGAGGAAGCAAACTTTTGATTTTGGTGGTGCCAAATCCTACAAAAATAAATAATCAGTGAGCAGCCTACACAAATCAAGTATATACAAGAGCGATAATGGTGAAATATATTCTTACCCTTATGTTTATTAAATAAATTTATAACTAGGTATAATGAATACTTGTTCCTAGTTAAATTCCATTAGTAATAATTCATTAAATTTGTTTTTGCTAAATGGATTACTTGTTTTTAAAATATAAGTTACTAATTGATTTACAAAAATCATATTCATATTGTCAAGAAAATTTTTCAAACCTCTACATCAAGTTCTAATTTTTTTAAAGCATACAAATGCCATTGTAGACATTTGATTTTTGAAATATAAGACATCGATGTTGGAGATTAATACATTTGAAACGAAATTTCAAATTTCCAAACATGCTATTCAATTGGTGTTTAATATTTTTCTCCATTTCCTTTATTCTTAAATATGTTAAGAAATCAATTCTTTAGAGAATCATTTTAGGAAATAACATTGAAAATGCATATTTTTTTTAAAAAAAAATCTCAAGATATGTTAAAAGAAAATAAGAGTTTTATATAATTATAAATTTGTTTACTCATCTACCTTTATTCACTAAAAAATTATATGTTTTGATGATGAGTTATCATTGATGATTTCATTGATATTAAAAGTTAGTCCTTCTATGGTCATATTAAGCATTCTCAAAGAAAGAAAGAGAATTGCATTCATGATAGGAGAATAAGGAAATATATCAATAGAAGTCAATGATATATTAGAGATGATATAACTGAGGAAGTGAGCACTGAAGCAATAGAGAATAATAATTGGTAACACATTGAAGAAATCAACGTCATTGCTAATACAAGATGGTCAAGGAAAGAGAGGGAAATGAGTCAATATATCAAGCTACAAGAACCTGAATAACCTTTCTTCAACTCTCACTTATATTGAAAATATATTTGAGTTATCTTGATTTTAATCTATATGATATGAAAATGTGTTTCAATAGTTTATGCTTTAATGTGCTTGTCATCCCATATCATAAGCATATCAACACACAAGCATATACATCAAGCATACAATAATGGATAAGTTCACTACCTTGAATATAAGCTTTATCTCTTGTTCTTATACTTACTCCCTAAGCTTCCATCCAAATATTGGTTGCTTACTCATCATCTTTAACTTATTTCCTTTGATATATCATGGCCCTAAACACAATCACAATGTGTATACAAATCATTAGATCTATTACATAAATATTGCACACTAACTTCCTTAAAACTCCTAACTCTTAACTTAAAGCTTAGAGTTAGTGGTTTAACTTTGTAATAATTATTTCCTTAGACCAATCCTACATAATTTTGTCCAAGGAATCCAGAACTGTATAACACCTTCATAAAGTCAAAAAAAATCTCATTTTAATTACAGTGCTTCTAATACTTGTTTCTCTACTTTATCCCACACAATTTTCCATTTTAAAACAATTAGAATTATCAAAATCATGAAATTATAACCCCTTCCCAAGCACATAAACAATGATAGAGAGGATCTCAAGATTACAATTCCAATATTACATGATTTCCTAAGCTCAAACTACTTAATTCTATCTTACTTAAGCTTGTCTAATCATTCCATGACTTAAAATTCATATTTCCCTTCTAATTCCAGATCATTTCTAGAATCCAAGATGAAGGGGAAAATGGTGTTTCAACCATCCAAATCCAACAGAAATCTTCCTATAACATAATACAAAGATAGGAGGAAGAAGTTACCTTGGATCCTTAGTTGTTGGCTCTTGGATTTGTCTTACTTGCCTTGAGATTTCATTTTGTAAGAGGTTCCCCATAGCTTCCTCATGCCCTACATGCTGCAGATTTGTAGAGGGATATTTATAGATTTTTGGCAAGGTGAATCAAGGGCTTAGATTACTTTGGTTACTGTTTGATCTAATTGTCCATAATTCACCTTCCACCAAGCTTACCTTAAAAGCATTAGAATGAAATCATCCATGACATCATATGGGGTTGTGTTTGGTAAAAGGAATGGAGAAATACTTATAGGAAAAATTCCTATCCAATCTGGTAATGATTCAATCAGTTTCACAAAAACCAGATTATTTTGTATTTCTAATTTTTATAATATTCTAGAATATGTATTTTGACCATAAATTCAGTATCCATATTTTTCCTACCATTAACATTGTTTGACTGGGTATTTATCTACTTACCATCACTTAGAAAATGGCTGAAATACCCTTAGTTTATTATCTTACACTATATTAATCCTGAGGGCATAATTGTCATTTCACATTCCTTTACACCTTATCAGGGCATATACTGACTCTCATTAATCATTCCTATACTTGCTTGAAGTGAACAAATAATCTATTTATTCTAATTATCTATCATAGATCAATGGATTAAGGGAGAATGACAACTGGACTTAAGGACTTTATGACATGTGACAGCACATAGGCTAGATCCAAGAATTGAGGAACAGCTGCAAGTGGGAGCTCATGCATATACTGGCACATGGAGAAGCACTGTTCATGCATATCTAGCACTATTCATGCACACATAACAGAATCACACATTTCAGTAGCAGCTCATGTACTCCACACATCCTTCACACCATTTTAGCTACCATTCACATCTTCCAAACCTATATATACCTCTACACCATTCCATATCAGGGGAGTCTGCTTCTGCCATATTCCAGCTCATACATATTCTTCCATTCTACCACACCAGACAGCATTCACTCCTTCTCTATTTCCTTCTCTATTTCTATTATGCACTTTCCTCTGTTTTGGACAATATAAGCAGAGGAAAGTTTTGCAGTTCATCTTCATCTTCTTCTATCATTTTCACTATGACTGTTGCTATATTTTCTGTTGCTGCTGAAGTTCATATGGCAATGCAAGGCTAAGCTACTGTGCTCTCTTAGAGATGTTGTTGAACCTCAATCTTTGAGCTAAACAGGGAGTTCATTGTGTCTTTAATTTAGAGTTAATTGTATCGAGTTGATATAGTTAATTCTATAATTAATTATGCAATTTGAGTAGTAGAGGATAAAGAAGTAGGGAACCGAGTTAGATTTCTTATTTCTGCATAATTATACTTTGATTGATTTGCATCTTTGATCGAGTTGAACATAGTTATGATTAATTGAATTGATTCTATTTAATTCATATTATACTATCTCTGAGTTGAATTATTCTTAATCTCTTTTAATGTCTGCAAGTTGTAGCTTTGATTGAGGTTTAGCTAACGAGTTGTTAGCTAGCATATTCTAATTCAACTGATCTAATCCTCATATTCTATGGATAATGAAGGTAATCTCTAAGGGAGCACACTTGAAATCCATTCATATCATCATTATAAACACTTAAAAGCATAAACAATAGCATAGGATTTACTTTCAGTAATTGTTAAAACTCATCAAACACCATCTCTTTAACTTGATAATTTGTGGCTCAGATTAATTAGGAACTTCTACATCCATTTAAGCTCATTGTGAATCAACCTAGGTTAGCCTCCACTTTACTATTGGTTAGATTAGATTTTTTTGATAATTAAAATGATAGTTATCACATATGCTTAAATATCCAGCTGTCAATTGATCTAATATGCTGATTGGTCACTGCAAAATAGAAATTTAATAGATTATTTATCCAATTAATCACTAAAATCAAATCAATTAATTTCCACTTGTTCTATTTTAACTTGATTAATTAATTGCTTATCATATTGGTAAATGGGGATAAAATTAATAATAAAACTCAATGTAAACACACTAAAAATCACTACAAATATGAGTTTATCAACTCCCCCACACTTAGCTTTTTGCACTTGTAGCAAAATTATGGATCAAAATTGAAATTCAAAGATCATGTTAGAACATTTGGCAAAACAGATTTAGCATAAGCACTTGTAGTCATCAACCTTTTCCTTTCAATTGACAACAATCCAAACTAATCTCATATGAATTAAGAATCTAACTCATGTAATGAAATCATAGTAAGCAGCAAGGTAAGATTTTCTCATAAGGTGTAGTGTTTCACTCATTCTCTTATCAAGGTAATTTCACTCAACCAGCTTAGGCTTCCTATATGCTTGTAACAATCCTACATCTCCACCATTGTATGCCACAATGGTTATGAATCAAAGGGTCTTTATTAGGTTGTAATGTTAAAAAGGCTAAGTGATGAAATAGAAATACATGTCAATGATTAATGAAATACTGCACATGATCTGACTTCTTTAAGCTATTTCATCACTTACTTACAATTTCAATTGTGCAACTGCAGAAAGTATCACAAATCATGAAATATTTTCCTTTCATCAAGTTGAATATCATAGTTTTTTCATTTGGTCTATCTCTTCTTTCTTTTTCTCTCTTTTCTATACTTTTTCTTTTTCTTTTCTTTCACAATTGATGGGCATATGCCCATAATTGTAAGAAATATGGGCATATGAAAGCTGAGTATTGGTACAAAGACAAGCAAGCAAACGTTGCAGAAGCAACTGATAGTGAAAGCAAACTGTTCATGGCATATATTGATAAACCAACTGCAGAAGGTGAAATTTGGTTCATTGATAGTGGTTACTCAAATCACATGACAGAAAAATAATCATCCTTCACTGAACTAGATGAAACCCAAAAGAAGACAGTAAGGCTTGGTGATGACAAGGAGATGAGAGTTGAAGGAAAAGGAATAGTAGCAATTAATATTGCTCCAGGTAAAACTAAACTCTTGGAGAATGTTCAGCTTGTTAAAAATTTAGCACATAACCTGTTAAGCGTAGGATAGATAATGGAGAGTGGATATTCTGTTCTATTTGACAATAGAGAATGTGTTATAACTCATAAGGCAACTAATCAGTGGTTGCAAGGATACCGATGGCCAAAAATAGAATGTTCACATTTGATATCAAGGCTATGCAAGAGTACACTCTAGTGGCTGGTGAGAAAGATGTCTTTGAGGTGTGGCACTTGCGCTATGGACACCTAAACATCAATGGGTTGCAGCTGTTAGAAAAGAGAGGTATGGTTTATGGCTTACCAAAAATTTCTCCAATTAACATATGTGAAAGTTGTGTTTATGGTAAGCAATCAAGGAAGTCATTTCCTATTGGCAAGGCATGGAGAGCAACAAAATGTCTAGAACTTATTCATTCAGATTTGTGTGGCCCAATGAACACTGAATCATTAGCTGGCAGTTATTATTTTATACTCTTCATTAATGATTGCAACAGGATGTGTTGGGTGTATTTCCTAAAATAAAAATCAGAAATATTTGAGATTTTTAGGAAATTTAAAGCAATGGTGGAGAAGCAAAGTGATGCAACTATTAAAGTACTTCACACAGATAGAGGTGGAAACTTTACCTCATCATATTTGTGAAGAAAATGGTATAAGGCGTGAGCTTACAGCACCTTACACACCAGAATAAAACAGTATAGCAGAACGTAAAAATAGAACAGTGGTAGAAATGGCGAGGTGCTTGCTAAAAGGGAAAGGACTGCCAAATACATTTTGGGCAGAAGCTGTAGCAACAGCAGTGTACTTGCTGAATCTCTCCCCAACAAAAGCAGTACAAGATTGCACTCCCTATGAAGCATGGAAAGGGAGAAAACCTACTACTGTGTCAAGAAAATCTAACACACACAAGGCCAGATATCTCATTTTCAGTTGGTGCTGTGTCAAGGTACATGAGTAATCCTTCAATGAAGCATTATGGTGCAGCTAAGAGAATTCTGAGGCACATATATTGAAGTTCAAATATCTAAGAAGTGATGTAATTTATCAGTTATTTCACAATTTAAGACTTACTACAGTAGCAAAGTCCTCTACAATATTCATTAACCAAGGATAAAATTTTAAAAGAAAGTGAAGGTCTCAAAGGGGTAAATGAAGGATTTAATTTTTATGTAGCTATTATTTGGTAAAGAGGGTTTAGAAAGAAATTCCCTTAACATATCCACAATTCCAAGAAGCTAATGTGGTTTTAAATTAAGGATTGAGACAAGTTTTACAAAGTTACCAAACTAGATGGTTCACACAATGTAATGAGTATCTGTTGGAGGCTCTAAGATCCTTCCATCTGGCTTACTCACCCTAATCAACTCACAATGACAAGATTGCGTGAATATTAAACTAAATACATGAGATCAATCATTCATGCTGCATAATTTTCAGTAATCAATAAATGAAACAAGTAACTCATACTTCATAAAGCTTGCCAATGTTCAAAAATATGTGTTCAAAATTCAATTTTAAATCCATGTTAGTAAATTCAATTAGACCAAGCAACATTAAGATGAAATAGGAGATTTTCTTACCTGAGGATCAATTTTAGTCGCGATAAATAGGACCTCAAGTCGCGATTGTATTTCGCAGAGAGGAAATTTTCATAAAACAGGGAATACTGGTCTTGACGTACATGGACACTGGTCATGACTTATTATCACAGAGAGTAATTATGCCAAATATACAAGCTCAAGTAGTGACCAAGTGTCAATCTAGTCACAACCAAAATTCACAAAGAATTATAGTCACGACAAAGATAAGTACAGATCACGACTGAATATCACAGATAGGTAAACATCAGAAAATAAGAATTATTGGTCGCGACAAACATATGAATTGTTCGCAACTAATTTTCACATAGAAGAAACTTGACATTTTTTCACATATTAGTTGCGACGAGAGCATCTCAAGGTCGCGACCATAATAAGAATCATAGCAATTATCTGATTTTACTCACCAATTTTACAAACTACTCCCCCACACTTAATTTCTACATTGTCCTTAATGTGAAGAAGTAGAGAAACACATGCAAAGGTTGAAGTAATGAAGAGGATAAAGCTAAATTAAAATCCAAGATGAACTTATTAATTTTTATTTACCCCTACTGACTTGGTCTCCTCCCCCACACTTAATCAACAATTTACAGCTCGAGTATATAAGTACACTGATTAAAGTAAACTATTGTAAGTGGGGAAACAAGGAAGGAGACAACCTGAGTATCATGGGGGTTCGAAGTTCTCCTTGTACAACTTGAATAATTGGCCATTAACCTGGAATGCTGTACCATCTGCTTCATCCTTTCTTGTTGATATAGCCTTCACCCATCTTAAGAGAAAATCCATAGCTTGTAGAATATATGCATATCCAAAAGATAGTGGGAATGGTCTTGTTGATATAACTGTCGCATTATCCACTTTTGTCCTTGCCATGAAATTCTGTTGATGTTGGACCATATCCTTCAATTATTGCAATCCTAAAATGTCTAAAAATTCTAATTTGAAGCGTCATGAATAAGGTTAAAATACAGTATATAATTATTGAATTGAAAACTCCCTAGCTTAGAGGTTCCAATTCCTTGTCTCTCAAAGTATGCTGCATAATCCTTGTCCTACAACTCTGTTAAATCTTCTACAAACCTTCTTGGATATTGTTCATCACTTGAAATAGTGAGGTTAGTTCCAATAGAAAAAATATTATATGAAGAAGGAAAATCACCCATAGTGGTAAGCCAGAATCAACTTTAAAATTAAAATCACCATTGGATGAAGAAAAAATAGAGAAATTAGTGGAGGAGTTAGAAATGGAAGATTCTTCAACTTTATCATCATTTTCAAGACCATGAATATTATCACACTCATTTTCAAGTGATGCAACAATCATGTTAAGTCCTAGGAGAGAATGATCTTGATATGGGTGTCTATATATGTTAAACTGAATTATGTGCCCACCAAATTCTATTTTAATAATTGTATTTTTCATGCAAATCATGGTATTAGCTATCTTCAAGAATGGCCTTCCAAGAATAATAATACTATCACCAAGAGATTTATTTGACATATCCAAAACATAAAAGTCCATTGGAACTTCAACTAAAATGTCTTCTAAAATTCCCTTAGGATTTATAATTCTCTTATCAGCCAATTGAGCAACACACTAGTTGGTTTGATCATATTTACTCCTAAGGCATGATAAATGGAACTTGGCATAACATTAATAGTAGCACCTAAATCTAGCAATGCTTTTGGAATAGTTATCTTGCCAATTGTATAAGGAATAGAAAATGCACCAGGATCCTTACACTTTACTAGAAATTAAGAGTTGAAGAGTGCAGAAGCTTTAGGTCCCACTTGCACCAATTCATTAGGTTTATGTCTTTCCTTTTATGTACAACTGTCTGTTAAACATTTTGCATATTCTGACACTCTTTGAATTCTCTCCAGCATAGGTATATTCACTTCAATCTTGTTGAAAGGATTAATAAATTCCTTGTTATGCTCCTCTAAGGCCTTCTTCTTGCTACTCATGAATTCCCTTGGGATAGGTGGTTCCTTTAGATGCACCTTTTTCTCAGCTATACTAGAGGTTGTTTCTTGCTGCTTGAGCTCTGAATTTACTACTAGTTGTGTTTTATCAGTTATGTCCACTCTAAGATTCCTTAAATCAGAATCTATAGCTTCAGGTAGCGTAGTTTCCTTGCTGTTAAGCTGTCTATAACCTTCTAAATCTGGGCAAAATTGATTTAACTCTCTATAACATTTTCCTTCCCAAGTGGTTATGCTTCTTTTGTATTCTCAGACTTCTCAATGCTACTATTGCAATCAGTGTCTACCTCATATTTCTCTTTACCTTTAACAACTTTAACTTGATCCCCAACTTGTTCTTCACTATCAAACTTATAACATTCACAAATTTGGGGTTAACAACTGTATTTGAAGGTAGAGTTTCACTAATCCTTGCCTGAACATCACTTATTGAATTGGCTAGCTGTGATACATAGCCATTCATGTTTACCGCTTTTGTTTCCCACTATTTTATCTTATTATCCAAGGCAGCAAACTTGAAATCTGTCATTGCTTAGTTGTTCTCCATAGTAGATCTCAAGTCCTTGAAGTTAAAATTGAAATTTGTCTTGATGGAGTTTATATTTGCATTCATCACATTAATGCTCTTGATTATCTCTTAGCTATTCCATCATTCTTTGTAGTAGAAGGGACTTCTACAACTCTAGAAGATTTAGCCACTTGTCTATCATTATTGAATCTGTTCTGCCCATAATTCTTCTCTCCATCCCTCCATATGAAGTTGGGATGATCTCTCCATCCTTCATTATATGTTTTAAAGTATGGATTCCTTTGTAGATATTGGTTTAGTTTTCCTTTGTAGATGGATGATACATCTTCACAGTGTGTAGGACAATTGAAAGTGGTGTGCATAGGAAAATAACACAACTGACAACTAGGAGCAACAAGAGCTTGAGAGTATGAGCTTTAAACATGTGAATTGCCCAGCTGAGCAACTAGATTAATAATTTGAGCATTCATGGCAGCAACTTGAGAAGACAAGCTATTGTAATCTTTATAAGGCCTTGCAAAAACTTCATGGACTTGCCTAGAATCATAGTCACTATACTGCTGGTCATTGCTTGTTATCTTCTCAATTAGGTTCCATGCTTCATCTAGAGTTAAATTATCAATGGAACCTCTAGCAGCCACATCTAAATTCTTTTTGCATGCATAGCGCAATCCTGAATGAAAATATTACACCAAACACTCACATGGGATTTGATGGTATGGACATCTAGCTAGCAGCTCTTGAAACCTTCCCCAAAACTCATAGAAAAACTCTTGATCATACTGTGTGGTAGCAAAAATCTCCTTTCTCAATGTATCAGTGTAACATCTTTACTTTTATATATCTTAGGGACCATTCAGTAGTATTTGGAACCACTTACAAGACCTTGGAAGTCCATTAGCCAAATCTAGAATTTTACTCTTTCTCAAGTTACTGTTCATATGGTATTCCAGATTCCACAATGAACTTCGAAAAGTCATAATTAATTCTAGAAAAATAAAAATGAAGTGGTTCAAAAAGATACATGAAGATAACATCTTGAACTTTAAGGGAAAAATAATTTCCAGACCAAATGATGTGTCAATCAATACAGTTTATTCGCTAAATTTATTGTTCATTTTGTCAAAAATTCTGAAAATAGTTTTTGGTCCCTTAATTTAGGAAATTAGTTCTCTTTGTATAGACATCCAAATAAAGCGTTCTTGGTGTCAAAATGAAGCTTGGCATGTCATCTAAATGTCTGTAAAATGTCATACATTTATTCCATCATTTACTATTTTTCTTTACATCATGGCCATCACTACTTACTTTAGTCATACAACAACATTACACATTTACATAACATATATACCATCCAATCCCTAGCTTTTCTTCATGGTTCATCATCCTCTTTCACTAATCATAAAACTGTGGGATTGGGATTACATAGAAAGGAATGAGATTTCTAAGGAAATCTCAGTAGCAAACATTACTAAGCAATGCATACATTAATGTAGATACTTGTGCTTGCTTGTGAAAGTGTTAACATTGTGTAATGTGCATGCTTCCATATAGGATATGAAATACAATTGGCCAAAGTAATCATAGCAACAGAGATTCATACATAAGCACATATGCAACACAATTCAACAAAGTCATAGCACATTCAAGCATAACATTTAGTGCATACAAGTTTAGGATAAGTTTACTACCTGACGTGTTGCCTTTCCTCTAGCCCTTAGCCTTTACTCTAAGGTTCATTATTTCCATAGGTTAGATCCTATACATAGCATAATAATATTTTCATTATTATTCTATTAGTATAGCTCTACTCAGCTCATGCTTAACTTGAGGTAATACCCTCAGCTTGACAATTCCCTAACTTTCTTTCCATCTATGGCTTTAACCTTATTAAGAGAGATATTTCTCTATTCTAACAATTAAGAACAATCCTCTAATTTATTAAAGTAGGGACTAGAATAAATTACTTATCACATTCCTAAGCTTGCCAAGTCCCTAAACTCCTTGGATAGCTCCTAGCTCCACCAGAACTCCTAAGTTCTTTCTCTTCATTTCTTTCTCTCTCTTTCTCTAATTGAGAGGAGGTGGAATGGATGGTCCATATTGAATTGCGATGAATGGCTCAGATCGCTTAGCTTCTTCAAGAAGCCTTGCCTGCATCATCACGATGACATTACCCTCCCCAATGACTCATCAAAATGACATCATCCATGGGACACCTCATATGCAAGGTGGTGCAATGGTAGGGCCCTTAGGATACCTCACCAGCTGACTCAACCTTTCCAGAGAATTCCAGTCTTTTCCCGGAATGAACGGCTGAGATTGTGCCACGTGTCTTTTTGCTTTTTCTCCTTTTCCTAGAATCCTGCCATGTGTCCTTAGCTTTTCTTCTTTTCCTAGAATCATGCCATGTGGCACCTTGTGGGTCCCATGAGGACACCTTTCATGCCATCTCATGGTCTAAAGCTTTATCTGATTACTTTTCCCATTTCTGTCCTTAATCGGGTAACTTTACTTTATGGAAAAGTACTAAAATATTATTTTAATATCACTTAAACCCCCATAATCATTGGGTCACATTTTTGGACCCTTGGAATGTCATCTTGGGTTTCTAACCAAGCCCAAGCACTCTGGTGGCTCAATTCCCAATAAATACCCTTAGTAAATTACCAAGATGCCCTTAGTTCCTCTTTAACACTTATAAGGGCACTATTGTCTTTTCATACCTTTCCAGAGTATCTTTTGACCCTTGATCAACTATCTAGATACCCTTTCTTGATTGTCTAACCTTAGTAAAATGACCAAAATGCCCTTCATCTGACTTTGACTTAATGACACAACATATTGGCATACCTTCAGTGATATTTTCATAATTTTATATTTTTCCTGGTCTTTATTAGCCCTGGCCCACATACTTATCTAAAATATCATTAGGCCTATAAGGTGCCATTATAGGCCCTCTATATGATCTACTACCTTAATGGGCTCAATTCCCAAGAAATTCCCCCGAAACCTATTTATCGGGTGTTTTAATCCACTGTAAATTCCATAACAAATTCTACATAACTCCTTTTTAGGCTCTATTAATCTTAGAAATTCTTATATTCATTCTAGGAATTTACTGCCAAATTTCATCTAATTCTGAGGTCCAAAGAATATTGTATTAATTTTCCTTTCTTCAGGAATTAATATAAATCCTTCAGGACCTCATATCAAAATTCTGTGTTGTGTCAAACTGGTCAGAATAATTTTCACTATTTACTGGCACTTTTGCTCAATAGGGCCTGTAGCATATCTTTTTTAGGCTATATACTGGCTTCTAGGCCTAAAAATCAGGATATGACAATCAGTCTTTAAAGTAGGGAAGTATCTCTCTAAGAAAGTAGTCTTTAAGTTACTCCAAGAGTCTAAGGCTTGAGGTGTATGATGTGGTAGCATATAAAACTATTCATTTGCCTTTCCTTCAAGTGTAAAATGAAATACTTGTCTATGTATAGTAGCCATATCAGTACCTATAGGTTTCATAGATGAACAAACCCACTGCATGGTCTTCAAATACTGAAAAGGATCCTCACCTATCAATCTATAAAACTTTAGTAATAAAGGACCTTTCAACTCTAAGTTAACATTCATGATAGGACAAGTGGGAAATGGATCAAAGCTTGCATTAGATGAGGTGAGTTCTTTTATACTCCTATGGGTTCTTCTATTATTCATGTTATTCTTTCCATATTTCTCATTCTGAATATTCTGATTATGAGTATGAGCTTCTCCTTCATTAACATGCTCCATGACAAAATGATTACCTAAGATAGCACCAGATGCACAATCAATTTCGGCTACAATAAATTCACTAGAAGAACTATGCTCAACAAGAAATGGAACACTAGCTTGATTTAAAATTTTAGCCTTCTTAATTTGCCTAAGTGTTATATTGATTTTTATGTCCAAAGGAAAGAATTCAAAGCTTCTATTCATGCAAATCACGCTCAACAATGATGCAGGATATCACAATTTAGCAATTCCAGAAATTCAGATCAAATAATCGTAGTTCAAAACAGTCAGGTCACGACATAAAGGTCACGAGGTCACGACTAATAATCACAGAGAACAGAGATCATGACAAAAATGAAATTCAAGTCGCGACTGTCAGTGATAGGGAGGCAAAATTCTGAATCAGGATTTTTAGTCACGACCAAATATCACTTTAGTTACGATTAAAAATCAAAAAGAGCAAAATGCTTGAAGTTTTTAGTTTTTGGTTGTGACCAATTGTCACTCAAGTTGCGGCTAAAAATCACAGAGAGTAAATCTAATTGAAGCACTAATTTTTTGTCGCGACTAAGTGTGAAACTGGTTGCAACTAGAAATCATAGAGAAGAAAAATGGATGAAAAATATTTTTGGTTGCGACCAAAAAGTAGTAAGGTCACAGTTAAAAGTAACAGAGAGCAAAATGAGTTGAAAACAAATTTTTGGTTGTGACCAAATGTGCTTCTGGTTGTGACTAAAGTTCACATAGACGCTCAAAAATCAATTTTAAGCACTTTGGTCGTGGTGAGAAAGGCAATTAGTCGTGACTCAACAAGACAAAACACTAAATTTGTAGAAAAACTGAAACACCTATATACTTTTTATGATTTTTAGGCGCAGGAGATTACTTAGGAAACCTTAAAAAGTAAGGCTCCCTGGTAACGATGCCATTTTGATAACCATCATTCTAATTATCAAACAAAACTAAGCTAACTAATAATAAAGTGGAGGCTAACCTAGGTCAATTCACAAGGAGCCTAGATAGATGATAAGGTACCTAGTTAATCTAATGATCCATAAATTAACAAGTTAAAGAGATGGTGTTTGATGAGATTTTATCTAACTACTGAAAGTAAATCTTATGCTATTGTTTATGCTTTTAAGTATTTATGATGATGATGAATGAATGACAAGTGTGTTCCCTTGGAGGTTCCCTCTGAGATTACCTTACCTTTATTCTCTATAGAATATGAGAAGTTAATCAGCTGAATTATAATATGTTAGCTAACAACTCGCTAGTTAAATCTCAATCAAAGCTATAACTCGCAGACATTAAAAGAGATTATGAATCATTCAACTTAGAGATAGAAGAAGATGAATTAACAGATACAACTATACGATGTTTATGATTACTCTATTAACTATAACTATGTCCAACTCGGCCTAAGGATAAAAATCAATCAAAGCATCATTAATGCAGAAATAAGAAATCCAACTTGGTTCCCTACTTCTTTGTCCTCTAATAACTCTAATTGAATCAATAAACCATAAATAACTACATCAACTCGACACAATCAAATTTGGATTAAAGACACAATGAACTCCCTATTTAGCTCAAGGATTCAAGTTTAGCATTATGTCTAAGAGAGCACAACAGTTTAGCCTTACATTGTCATTTGAACTTTAGTAGCAATAGAAAACACATTAGCAGACATGATAGAAATGGAAAGTTACATAATAGAAATGGAAAATAGAGATAGAGAATAAGAGAGCAGATGGCGTATGGAATATGGGATGGAAATGAAGAAGAATGTGGTGTGGTGGAATAAAGGTGAAATTAGAGATGCAGGTGGTATAGGCGTGAATGATGATCTGGAATCAGATCCTAGTGTCAGCTCTATTCAGTGGTATATATACTGTGTGAAATATATGAGAAAGTGTGGTTCATATTTCAAGGCATGATTGATGATATTAGATCTAAAATGATGTGATGCTGGTGTGAACGATAGTGTGCATGCATCTCCTATTGTCAAGCTATCATGTGATTTCTGTTACCTCCCAATTAGCAATCTGTTAGCCCACTTGTTTAGTCTAACACATGTGTGATCCCCACTTGCTTCTATTTCAGTTTCTTAATTCCAACACATTCTTAAATATCCAGCTTTCAATTAATCTAATATGCTGATTGGTCACTGCAAAATGGAAATTTAATAGATTATTTATCCAATTAATCACTAAAATCAAGTCAATTAATTTTCACTTGTTCCATTTTAATTTTATTAATTAATTGCTCATCATATTGATAAATGGAGATAAAATCAATAATAAAACTCACTGTAAACACACTAAAAATCACTACAAATAAGAGTTTATCAATGATCTACACCTGAGTCATATCTCATATCTACTTAGTGATTGTTAATCCATCGCATCTCTTGGATTATCTCAATTGACTTCTTTAACTTTTGTCTTATCAGGGCAAAAGTTCTTTCATTTGTCTAAGATCTCTCATCTGTCATATTATACAAATATTCCTTGGTAAAATGTCCCAGCTTGCCACATATATAGCAACTTCCTTAACCGGTTAAATAAAGTCTATCTTTATGGTCTCTATCATATATCTTGTATCCCTTAGGTACTGATTGCATGTTTGAACTTCTTAATTCATTACATCTTTTTAACTTCTAACCTTTACCTTTTTTGTGCATTATAAAATTCTCTCTAAAATATTGCATGCCATTACCACTCCATTAACCATTTGTAACTATTTAGGAAGAATCCTTTCTTACATTATGAAATTTATTCTGTAAGTAACCTGCTCAACTGTACATCTCTCATCATTCATTTGGATGAAATTGGCTAAGTATTCATCAAAGGGTCTCTTTTCTTACCTTGTCTTTTCACTTAAACTTAGCCTTGTGCTTATCTCTATTTGACTAAGGTAAATACTTTTTTGTAAAAGTTAAACTTCACAGTTGAGCTAATTATTCTTTTCTTGTAGGAGAACTTATGTGCTCTTTACTATCTCTTAACATCTTTCTCTAATTCCTAGCAAACTTAAATCGCTTGGATCTCATATCTCCTCTATTACTATTGCTTTATCTTAGACCTTATTATTGTACTAGGTCCACTAAGTCATTAGTTCATCTGTGATGGAATTTCTCTATTTTAGAAACATGAACTTTCATTCTATTCATCATTACGTCTTTTCCTTTAGACCGTATGCTAGGCAAGTCTTTAGACAAGCCTTGGTCTAGCCTCTACTACTTTCATTTGGAAAAAGACTATCCTGATAAAGTCTTTTATAATGTAGATCTACTTTAGATTATTGCACGGATGATATACTTCTGAACATTACTTAACCTGATTGTTCATATGTAGCATATCTCACCAGTTGGCTTAGGATCATCTTGTACCAATCCTCTAGCTGATAAACTTTAGCGAGGTTGGTGACTTCATTCTCATTGTCTCTATAGCATCTGGTTGCTGCCTCTTAGTGCATCGAATGGTTCTAATTTATTCCCATATATTAGTATAATTTTTATAGCTCTTAGCAATTTTATAGCCAATAACCTATCTATCATTTTAGGTTTAGATTAAGCCTCATACTATACTTTACTCAATTTATATTAGAAGTCTTAGGGGTTTTCTCACTCTTCTATTTGCTCTTATGATATCTAACGATTATAATCAGTACAAAGAGGACTTATACAACTATTCTTTTCTTTACTTTATTGTTAAGTAGGAGCACATACTCTAACATGCATAATGCCTGGCCAACATGTTAAAGGACTATATACCTTCCTATAAATGCAAAGATTTAACATGGGAGCTCAATCATTCCTTCCCTTAATTTGTACAGCTCTAACACTCGAAGCTTACACAGCTCTATCATGTGGAGCTTGCATTGCTCTAATATTGGGAGTTTTAACATATTTACAAAACATAACATAATGCCTAGCATTTCATGCAATAAGTGAAAGCTCTCAATTGCATTTTATCTGTAACATAACATTTAATCATCTTATCCCTACAAAAGGGAGCCTCTCTATCTATCTATAAAGTCAGCTATAAAATCATCTTCTTAGTCATAAAATTATCTTCTTATTCATAAAATTAGAGGGAGATAACTTATACCAGCCTATTCTTTCTTACGTGCTTAATACCTTATTAAGCTCTATCTTTAAATTTTGTTCTTAACCAATCACACTTTTATTGGGTAAACTTTATTTGCCTTACCTCAGTTGTATTCTCTTTATTCTAAGGGAGGACATCTTCTTCTATTAAAGCAGCATCAACTCCATCATAAATATATCCCCTTTTTACATGGATATAGTATCTTGCTCTATTTTGAGCAATATTGATAAACTCATATTTGTAGTGATTTTTAGTGTATTTAAAGTGAGTTTATTATTATTTTTATCCCCATTTATCAACATATTGAGTAATTATTAAATAAAATAATATTTAGAATAGTTGAGAATTAATTGATATAAATTTAGTGCCCAAAGTGAACAAATAATCTGTTTATTCTAATTTTCTATCACAGACCAATGCATTAACAGAATGGATTAAGGGAGAATGGCAGCTGGATTAAAGGAGTTGATGACATGTGATAGCACATGGGCTAGATCAAGGAATTGAAAAATAGATTACAAGTGGGAGATCATGCATGTGCTGGCACATGGAGGAGCAATATTCACGCACACAACACTTATTACACTGTTCACGCGCACACACCTCATCTAAACTAAATCACACATTTCAGTAGTAGCTCATGCACTCCACATATCATTCACACTATTTCAACTGACAGTCACACCATTCACATTTCTTCTATATAACAAACATATCAGCACATTCAGTGGGGACGCATATCACACTCTGATTTTCACACACTCTAGCTTCCATTCATTCTGATCATTCATCACTCCACATCTATTTCATTCCATTCATGACATCCTTCCATTCTTCTTCTTCTCTATTTCTATTATGTAACTTTCCTCTGTTCTAGTCAATAGAACTAGAGGAAAGTTCTGTAGTTCATCTTCATCTTCTTCTATCATTTTCACCATGACTATTGCTATGCTTTTTGTTGTTGCTGAAGTTCTGATAGAAATGCAAGGCTAAGCTATTGTGTTCTCTTGGAAATAATGCTAAACCAGAATCCTTGAGCTAAATAGGGAGTTTATTGTGTTTTTAATTTAGAGTTAAATATATCGAGTTGATGTAGTTAATTCTGTAATTACTGATGCAATTAGAGTAGTAAATGACAAAGAAGTAGGGAACCAAGTTGGATTTCTTCTTTCTGCATAATTGATCTTTGATTGATTCTCATCTTTGATCGAGTTGAACATAGTTATGATTAATTGAAGTGATTCTATAACAGAGTATAGTTGTATCTCTTTAATTCATATTCTGCTATCTCTAAGTTGAATGATTCATAATCTCTTTTAATGTCTGTGAGTTGTAGCTTTGATTGAGATTTAGCTAGCAAGTTGTTAACTAACATATTCTAATTCAGCTGATTAACTTCTCATATTATATAGATAATGAAGGTAAGGTAATCTCTAAGGGAACACACTTGTCATTCATTCATCTCATCATCATAAATACTTAAAAGCACAAACAATAGCATAGGTTTTACTTTTAGTAGTCAGATTAAAAATCATCCAACACCATCTCTTTAACTTGTTAATTTATGGGTCATTAGATTAATTAGGAACTTCTACATCCATTTAGGCTCCTTGTGAATCGACATAGGTTAGCCTCCATTTTACTATTAGTTAGCTTAGTTTTGTTTGATAATTAAACGACAGTTATCAAAATGGCACCATTATCGGGGAGCCTTACTTGTTAAGGTTTTCTAAGCAATTCCTCAGCCTAAAAATCATAAAAAGTATATATTTGTTTCAGTTTTTCTGCATATTTAGTGTTTTGACCTGTTTAGTCATGACCCATTGCCTTTATAGTCCCGATAAAAGTGCTTAAAATTGATATTTGAGCATCTCTATGAACTTTAGTCGCGACCAGAAGCACATTTGGTCACAACCAAAAATTTGTTTTCAACTCATTTTACTCTCTGTTACTGTTAGTCATGACCTTACTGCTTTGTGGTCGCAACCAAAAATATTTTTTATCTAGTTTTCTTCTCAGTGATTTCTAGTTGGACCCAATTTGACACTTAATCACAACTAAAAATTAGTGTTTCAATCAAATTTACTCTCTGTGATTATTAGTCGTGACCTAAGTGACAATTGGTCGCAACCAGAAACTACAAATTTCAGGCATTTACTCTCTGTGACTGATAGTCGCGACCTGAAGTTCATTTTGTCATGACCTATGTTCTCTATGTGTTTAGTCATGGCTTAGAGACCTTTTAGTCATGACCTGACTATTTTTGTACTACAATTACTTGATATGAATTCCTGGAATTGCTGTATTTATGACATATTTAATATTTTGCATCATTATTGAACATGATTTGCATAAATAGAAGCTCTAAATTCTTTCCTTTGGATAGAGAAATCAAGAGAACACTTAGGCAAATTAAGAAGGCTAAGATCTTAAATCAAATTAGTGTTCATCTTGTATTGAGCCTAGTTCTTCTGGTAAATCTATTGTAGCTGAGACTAATTTTGCATCTGGTGCTATATTAGATAATCATTTTGTCATAGAGCATGTTAATGAAGCTTAAACTCATACTCATAATCAGAATATTCAAAATGAGCAACATGGAGAGAATAACATGAATAATAGAAAAGCACATATGAGCATAAGAGAATTGACTTCTTTTAATGCAAACTTTGATCATTTCCACACTTGTCCTGCTTTGGATGTTAATTTTGAGTTGAAAGGTCCTTTGTTAAGTAACTTACCAAAATTTTATGGATTAGCAGGTGAAAAACCTTTCAAGCACTTGAAGACTATGGGTTTGCTCATCCATGAAACCTATAGGTCCTGACATGGATGTTACTTAACAAAGGACCTTTCCACAAGTATTCCACTTTACACATGAAGGAAAGGCAAAGGAATAGTTTTATATGCTGCCACATCATACACCTCAAGCATTGGATTCTTGGAACAACTTCAGGACTGCTTTCCTAGAGAGATACTTCCCTATTTCAAAGAAAGCTACATTGAGGAAGGAGATTTTTGCTGCAAAATAATATGATCAAGAATCTTTCCATGAGTTTTGGGGAAGATTTCAAGAGCTGCTAGCTAGATGTCCATACCACCATATTCCAAGTGAGCATTTGGTGTAGTATTTCCATTCAGGATTGTGCTATACATGCAGAAAGAATTTGGATGTAGCTGCTGGAGGCTCCATTGATGATTTAACTCCAGATGAAGCATGGAACCTGATTGAGAAAATAACAAGCAATGACCAGAAGTATGGGAGTTATGATGCTAAGCAAATCCATGAGGTTTCTTCAAGGCCTTCTCAAGATTATAATTGTTTAACCTCCCAAGTTGCTGCTATGAATTCTCAACTCAACAACCTAGCTACTTAATTGGGTAATTCACATGTTTAAAGCCCATACTCTC
Source organism: Leucaena leucocephala (assembly GCA_037074615.1). NCBI lineage: Eukaryota > Viridiplantae > Streptophyta > Magnoliopsida > Fabales > Fabaceae > Leucaena > Leucaena leucocephala. The sequence continues at coordinate 6,011,869 of CM073528.1, forward strand.
AAGCTCTTATTGCTCCTAGTTGTCAACTTTGTTATTATCCAATGCACACCACTATCAATTATCCTACACACTGTGAAGATGTATAAGCTATCTATCAAGTTAAACAGAATCAGTATCCACAAAGGAATCCATACACATATAATGAAGGATGGAGAGATCATCCTAATTTCAGATAGAGAGATGGAGGTGGAGACAGGAATTTTGGGCAGAATAGATTGAACAATGATAAGCAAGTGGTTGAATCTTCTAGAGTTATAGAAATACCTTCAGTTACAAAGGATGATGGAATATCTAAAATAATGAAGAGCATTAATATGATGGATTCAAATATAAACTCTATCAACACAAACTTATGCTCTAACTTCAAGGACTTGAGATCTACTGTGAAGAACAACCAAGAAATGGCATAATCTAAGTTTGCTACCTTGGATTATAGAATAGAGCAGTGGGAAACTAAAACTTCTAACATGAATGGTTATGTTTCACAGCTAGCCAATTCAATTAATGATGTTCAGGCAAGAATCAGTGGAGATATACCTTTAAATATAGTTGTTAACCCCAAATATGTGAATGTAATAAGTTTGATAAGTGAAGAACAAGTTGGGGATCAAGTTACATTTGTTAAAGGTAAAGAGGAATATGAGGTAGACACTGATTCTAATGGTAGAATTGAGAAGTCTGAGAATACAAAAGAAGCACAACCACTTAGGAAGGAAAATGTTATAGAGGGTCAAATCAATTCTGCCCCATATTCAGAAGGTTACAAACATATTAACAGCAAGGAAACTACGCAACCTGAAGCTATGGATTCTGATTTAAGGAATCTTAGAGTGGACATAACTGATAAAACACAACCACCAGTAAATTTAGAGCTCAAGCAGTAAGAAATAACCTCTAGTGTAGCTGAGAAAAATGTGCATATGAAGGAACTACCTATCCCAAGGGAATTCATGAGCAGTAAGAAGAATGCTTAGAGGAGCAGAACAAGGAAGTGATTAATCTTTTCAGCAAGATTGAAGTGAATGTGGCTATATTGGAGAGAATTCAAAGAGTGTCAGAATATGCAAAATGTTTAACAGACAGTTGTACACAAAAAGAAAGACACAAACCTAATGAATTGGTGCAAGTGGGACCTAAAGCTTATGGACTTTTCAACTCTAAACTTCCAGTGAAGTGTAAAAATCCAAGTGCATTTTCTATTCCTTATACAATTAGCAAGATAACTATTCCAAAAGTATTGCTAGATTTAGGTGATGCTATTAATGTTATGCCAAGTTCCATTTATCATGCCTTTTGAGTAAATCTGATCAAACCAACTAGTGTGTTAGCTCAATTGGCTAATAAAAGAATTATAAATCCTAAGGGAATTTTAGAAGACATTTTAGTTCAAGTTAAGGAACTTGTTTTTCCTATGGACTTTTATGTTTTGGATATGTCAAATAAATCTCTTGGTGATAGTATTCTTATTCTAGGAAGGCCATTCTTGAAGACAACTAATACCATGATTTGCATGAAAAATGGAATTATTAAAATGGAATTTGGTGGGCACATAATTCAGTTTAACATGTATAGACACCCACATTAGGATTATTCTCTCCTAAGATTTAACATGATTGGTGCATCACTTGAAAATAAGTGTGATAATATTCATGAGCTTGAAAATTATGATGAAGTTGAAGAATCTTCCATTTCTAACTCCATTGATTTCTCTACTTTTTCTTTATCCAATGGTGATGTGTTATGCATTAATTCTAAAGTTGATAGCTGGCTTACCACTATGGGTGATTTTCCTTCATCTTCATCTAATATTTTTTCTATTGGAACTAACCTCAATGTTTTAAGTGATGAACAATATCCAGGAAGCTTTGTAGAATATTTAATAGAGTTGTAGGACAAGGATTATGTAGCATACTTTGAGAGACAAGGAATTGGAACCTCTGAGCTAGGGAGTTTTCAATTTAATAATTATATACTGCATTCTAACCCTGTTCATGAGAGCTTCAAATTAAATTTTTTAGACATTTCAGGACTACAGCAATTGAAGGATATGATCCAACATCAACAAAATTGCATGGTAAGGACAAAAGTGGATAATGTTGGAAATTGTGCCCTAGAGGCCAATCATTGTCTTATGAACATTGTTGATTTATGAATTTATTAATTGTGTTATCATATTATTTGCATATTTACTGTGATGACCATCCTTGGATAACTCATGATCTTATCCTAAATGTCCCTGGTCGGTCATCTATGTGGGAGTGGAGATGAAATAAGACCAGTATGACTTCAAAGATGTATAGAGATATAAATCAAAGTCATAGGCACATGTAAGAGTACAAGGTGTTATACCGACCTGCTATGAGAGAGCTGCATGGGTTAAGTCATAAGCTTCTCTCATATACAAACCATGTCACTATGCCCTTTGACCTGAGATCATCATAGATTCCTACATGACAAACGCTCAGCTTTGACCTAGTCAAAAGTCACTTCTGACCAAGTGATCATAAAGACTATGTTCGAGCTTAGTGGTTTTCTGTGCGGAGGAATATGAATGGTCAAGATGGAATTTGTCCCTCACATTCATAGAGAGATATTACTGGGCCCCTCGATGAGTGAGTCTGAGAAATATATGGCCATACTGTAATGGAAAGGTAGTTCCATTTCTATAGTTAGACTACTCAGGGATCGAGAAAGTAACAGTCAGGAATAGGAGGATGACATTCTCCATGCCTCATCCATGACCAAAATATTGTGTGACAAAAGGGACATGATATGGTTGTATAAAATGTTACATCGTTCATAGATCCTCATATGATTTGGGTAGTCGTGATATCTTGCTAGAGACCGCTTGTGACATGTGAGTCAGTATAGTAAATGGCCTACTGCTAACTTCATATGGACCTATAGGGTCGCACACAAAATAGCCCAACACGAGCTATGATGTCCAGATTCATTGAATCTAAGACATGTCTTGATTCAATGAATGATCGAAGGTGGATGTATATATTTATTTATATTTATATTTGTATATATATAAATTCGTATATATATATATTATATATAAGAGATATTTACAATATTTAATTTATAAGGATAAATTAAATCTATATCACGTTTGAATTTGAAATTCAAATTGATAGGATATCTCATATAAGAGATATTTATAAGATTTAATTTATAAGGATAAATTAAATCTCTATCACATTTGAATTTAAAATTCAAATTAATAGGATATCTCATATAAGAGATATTTATAAGATTTAATTTATAAGGATAAATTAAATCTCTATCACGTTTGAATTTGAAATTCAAATTGATATGATATCTCAAATTTGATTTATGAGAATAAATCAAATATAGTTTAGTCTTATCTTTATTTTAAGTTAAATAAATAGGTGAATTAAATCTGTGGGACGGATTTAATACAAACACTATTTATTTAATTAGTTTCTTATCAAATTATACAATATATGATATTGAATTAATTTCAGAATTAATATAAGATTAATTCCAAAAATCTAAGTCTATGGTAACACGCATAACATCCTATATATCTGGTATTTAGAAGCTACGGTTGGGACAGAAAAAAAGGGTGAACGGGAATCTGTAAAAGGTTTGTAGATAAGAAACTATCGAAATAGAGACGGAGAGGACGAATTCTTGAGTAAGCCCTAGATGGATAGGAGGCGCTAGCACGTCGTTCGTGGTTGGAACGCTGTTCATGTGGATACCAGTAGAGGAAGCTGACTTGAGTCGTCGACTTCTTGCGATCGAAAAGAGATCACGAGCCGCAGAGAGAAGCTGTGGACGTCGCAACCAGAAGCTGAGAAAGTCGCGACTGAATACTGAGGGTAATAGTTCTTTCCACTTGACTTAAACACATAGGGTAGATCCTGGCAGGGAATAGAAAATTTTTTAAGTTCATTTCTGCTGCGTGTCTTCCAATTCCTTACAGTGGTATCAGAGCCATACCGTTTTGTGTTTAAGTTAGGCTTGATTGTTGATACATATGATATGTGTTAGTCGTAGCCGATCATATGATAACATGCGTTTTATGTGTGACATATAAGGAATCCGTTTTATGTATGACATATAAGGAATCTAAAAGGGAATTGAAATCGGTGGTGCATGCATTTTGATTTGATCAATTAATATTGATGGGGTCTAAGAAAAATGAATTCAGATTCATGAATATTTATGAAACAAAAACAAAAATCTCAGGCCGCTGCCCCAGACCCCGCCCGCTAACCGGCTAGCGGGACTGCTGTGGCTACCTGTTCGTAGCGCAATATAACCGTAACATATACTATTTTGTGAATGTTTTAGTTTTGAAACATTAATTGCCCTTCAATTAAATCTGAATATTGATTCTTGAATGTTTAGGTATGGTGAACAATATGGCTCTAGATTGCAAGTGTTGTAATTTTTAAATATGGCCTGCGTGTCATGCCTTCCTCTATATACTCTTAATGTACCTTCTCTTCTCATCTCACTCCTCTCGAATGTTAAAAGAGGTTTCTATATGTAATTTCCCTTTTCTTACTAGAGAGCTCCTCTTATTGGCTTGAGTGGACTTAGGATAAGTGAGCCATATTGTATCACATTTAAATTATGCATCTTATGATTATATCAGCATATTCATATTACTTGTATGAGATATAAACTGAGAAACATGTATTCTTATAAACCAGATAGTTAAATTAAGCCCTCTAAATGAAATCTTAAGTCATAATGCCGTCAATTTATGAACACTTGTCAAAACCTCGATCGCTCAATTGTGGACTCTGCCAAAGTTAGTGCATTTAAGTTATCTTAGAGAGATAACCAAGAGTAATAGTGCTACTCTGACATGTTTATTATTGTTTGACTTAATTGAGATTAACAAAACGGTTTTGGGTCTCAAGGCAGTAGATGGGATTAAAAACATGCCAGATCATATGATGATAGAATCTCATGAACATCTAAGATTTATATTTGATGTAATTGGTAAAGGTGTTACCTACCTAAATAACTTAATTTAAGCGTCCTGCCAAAGTGGACTTAAGTTTGAGCCAAATATGGATCTTAACCCACTAACTATTGCATTGAGGGTTGTTTATTTAGTGGGAGATTGCTAATTCCATTGCATATTTTAATTGTAGAATCATGACGACTAGTAATACTGCTACATTATCGCTGTGATCTATCCTTGAGAAAGACAAACTCAATGGGACAAACTTTCTTGACTGGTTTAGGAACTTGAGAATTGTTCTCAAGCAGGAAAGAAAGGCACATGTCCTAGATCAACCCATTCCTGAGGAGCCAGCAGCCAATGCTCTTAGAGCTCAGATAGATGCTTACATGAAGCATAAGGAAGACTCTATCGATGTGGGATGCTTAATGCTAGCCACCATGGTTCTGGAGCTCCAAAGAGATCTAGAACACATGGAGGCTTATGAGATGATTGTGCATCTCAAGGAAATATTCCAGCAACAGGCAAGGCAAGAGAGGTATGAGACAACTAAGTCCTTATATTCCTGCAAGATGGCTGAAGGTGCATCAGTCAGTACTCATGCCTTAAAGATGAAAGGGTACATTGATCACCTTGAGAGGCTTGGATTTCCCATGAGCCAGGAGTTAGCTACGGATTTGGTCTTGAACTTACTCCCAGAAAGTTATGACCAGTTTGTCATGAACTACAACATGAACAACATGGAGAAATCTATTTCTAAACTACATGGGATGCGTAAACTGCTGAGCTGAGTCTTAAGAAGAAGCCCAGTACTATTTTGATGGTTCAGAAAGGAAAGGGTATGAAAAAGAAAGGCAAAGACAAAGGGAAGGGTCATGGCTCATCAGGTAAGACCAAAGAGTCAGGCAAGCCCAAAACCAAGCCTGCACCAAAGAAGGCAAAGCCTCCGAAGGAAGAAGTCTGCTTCTTCTGCAATGAACCTGTCATTAGAAGAGGAATTACAAACTCTACCTCGAAGATCTAAAAAAGAACAAGAAGGATAGCAGGGCTATCGCTTCAGATATTTATGTTATAGACATTCATCTTTTTACTTCCACCATATGGGTATTAGATACTGCATGTGGTTCTCATATTTGTACAAATATGCAGGCACTAAAGGACAGTAGGAAGCTGAAAAAGGGCAAAGTTAACCTATGAGTTGGAAACAGAGCAAGGGTTGTTGCGTTAGCTGTAGGCACTTATGAATTAGTTCTACCCACTGGGCTTTTGTTAGTTTTGAACAATTGCTATTATGTTCCTGCTTTAAGTAGTAACATAGTTTCACTTTCTTATTTGGATAAGGAAGGTTTCACTTCCATTGCTAGGAATAGTAGATGTTCTATTTATCGTAATGATATTTTCTATGCTCATGGTGATTTGCATGTTGATCATTACATATTAAATTTATAACAACCTAATTATGGAAATATCTATAACATAACCGCCAAAACGGTCAAACCAAACGATTTGAATCTGACATACCTCTGGCACTGTCGTTTGGGCCACATAAATGAGAAACGCATTTCCAAACTTTATCAAGATGGATTTCTCAACTCATTTGATTTTGAATCATATGACACTTGTGAGTCTTGCTTGTTAGGAAAGATGACAAAGTCACTTTTCACTAGGCACAGTGGGAGGGCCACTGATTTATTGGGCCTCATACATACAGATGTGTGTGGACCGATGAACACAAATGCCAAAGGAGGTTATTCATACTTCATAACATTCATAAATGATTTTAGCAGATATGGGTACATCTATCTGATAAAGCATAAATCTAAATCTTTTGAAATGTTCAAAATATTTCAAAATGAATTACAAAACCAGCTTGGTAAAATAATTAAAGCACTTCAATCTGATCGGGGTGGTGAATATTTGAGCCAACAGTTCATTGATCATCTTAGGAGTTGTGGGATAGTCTCACAATTGACTCCTCTAGGGACACCACAATGGAATGGTGTTCTTGAACGGAGGAATTGAACACTATTAGATATGGTTTGATCTATGATAAGTCAAACAGATCTTCCACCCTCCTTTTAGGGCCATGCCCTAGAGACAGCTGTGTTCACACTCAATCGCGTTCCATCTAAGGCAATTGAAAAGACTCCGTATGACATATGGACTGGGAGGACACCTAGTTTGTCTTTCCTTAAGATTTGGGGATGCGAGGTCTATGTTAAGCAATAAGCCTAAGACAAATTAGTGCTCAAATCCTCAAAGTACCTTTTTGTGAGATATCCTAAGAAAATTAAGGGATACTATGTCTACAACCCTACTGATAACAAAGTGTTTGTTGTCAGAAATGGTATCTTTCTCGAACAAGAATTTATCTCTAAAAGAACCAGTGGGAGAAAGGTACACCTTGAAGAAGTTCAGAGCCACAAGACACCATAAAACTACAGATGGAAAATAAAGAAGACTCACAACAAGTTGTTGAGACTCCTCAAGTTACGCAAGGTCCACGAAAATCTAATAGGACATGACTTCATCCTCAGAGATATGGATTTCTGATTTCTGACAGTTATGATGTGTTGCTTATTGAGCATAATGAGCTGACTACCTATCAAGAAGCTATAGTGGGACCAAACTCTGAAAAATGGCTTAATGCCATAAAGTCTGAGATGCAATCCATGTACGACAATCAGGTTTGGACCTTAGTTGACCTACCTGAAGGTGTAAAAACTGTCAGGTGCAAATGGGTTTTTAAGGAGAAAACTGACATGGATGGCAATGTAAATGTCTTCAAGGCATGACTGGTTGCAAAAGGATTTAATCAAACTCATGGTGTGGACTATGATGAGACCTTTTCGCCAGTTGCAATGGCCAAATCAATCAGAATCCTCTTTACCATAGTAGCATATTATGACTATGAAATATGGCAGATGGACGTCAAGACAGCCTTCCTTAATGGAAAGCTCCTTGAGGATATGTACATGACATAACCTGAAGAGTTTGTGCGTTCTGAGGACTCTGGTAAAGTGTGCAAGCTTCAAAGGTCCATTTATGGACTGAAGCAAGCCTCTCGGAGTTGGAATCATCATTTTGATGAAGAAGCCAAAGAGTTTGGATTTCTTCAAAATATTGATGATCCTTGTGTGTACAATAAGGTTAGTGGGAGCACAGTTGTGTTTTTGGTACTCTATGTCGATGACATCCTACTTATTGGCAATGACATTCCTACCTTGTAGATTGTCAAGTCTTGGTTAGGAAAGTCTTTCTCGATGAAAGACTTAGGTGAAGCCACCTACATCATAGGAATCAGGATCTATAGAGATAAATCTAAAAGACTTCTAGGACTCAGTCAGAGTACATACATAGAAAAAATACTGCATAGGTTCAGTATGCATGAATCAAAGAGGGGTTTCATACCCATATCTCAAGGTATTCACCTCAGCAAAGATCTGTGTCCTAGTATATCTAATCAGCAAGGTCGCATGAGTAAAGTTCCATATGCCTCGGCCATAGGATCTATCATGTATGCCATGTTATGTACTCGACCGGATGTCTCGTTTGCCTTAAGTATGACTAGCAAATATCAACAGGACCCTGGTAAGGGCCATTGGACTGCTGTCAGGAATATCCTTAAGTACTTAAGAAGGACTAAGGACTTATTTTTGGTCTATGGTAGATTGGATGACGAACTCTGTGTAACTAGTTACACAGATACGAGTTTCCAAACTGACCAGGATGACCAAAAATTACATTCTGGATATATATTCCTCCTCAATAATGGAGCAGTAAGCTAGAAGAGCTATAACCAGGGCAATGTAGCAGATTCTGTAAAGGAAGCTGAGTATATAGCAGCATATGATACATCTAAGGAAGCCATTTGGATCAGGAAGTTCATCATAGAACTAGGGGTGATACCTACCATCTCAGATCTAATAACTTTGCTCTGTGACAATAGTGGTGCCATTGCACAGGCCAAAGAGCCTAGGTCACATCAAAGGACCAAGCATATACTCAGGCAATTTCATCTCATTAGAGAAATCAACGATAAAGGTGATATAAAATTATGCAAAGTAGCAGGAGAAGATAATGTTGTTGATCCTCTAACAAAGCCGCTTGTGTAGGCAAAGCATGAGCGTCATGTTAGGTCAATGGGAATTAGTCAAATTAATTATTGTACCTAGTGCAAGTGGGAGGTTGTTGGACATTGTACCCTAGGGGCCAATCATTGTCTTATGAACATTATTGATTTATGAATTTATTAATTGTGTTATCATATTATTTACATTTTTACTGTGATGACCATCCTTGGATAACTCATGATCTTATCCTAAATATTCCTGGTCGGTCATCTATGCGGGAGCGGAGATGAAATAAGGCTAGTGTGACTTAGAAGATATATAGAGATATAAATCAAAGTCATAGGCATATGTAAGAGTACAAGGTGTTAGACCGACCCGCTATGAGAGAGCTACATGGGTTAAGTCATAAGCTTCTCTCATATACAAATCATGTCACTATGCCCTTTGATCTGAGATCATCATGGACTCCTACATGACAAACGCTCAGCTTTGACCTAGTCAAAAGTCACTTTTGACCGAGTGATCATAAAGGCTATGTTCAGGCTTAGTGGTTTTTTGTGCGGAGGAATGTGAATGGTCAAGATGGAATTTGTCCTTCATATTCGTAGAGAGATATTACTGGGGCCCTCGATGAGTGAGTCTAAGAAATGTATGGCCATACTATAATGGAAAGGTAGTTCCATTTCTATAGTCAGACTACTCAGGGATTGAGAAAGTAACGGTCAAGAATAGGAGGATGACATTCTCCATGCCTAATCCATGACCAAAATATCGTGTGACAGAAGGGGCATAATATGGTTGTATAAAAGGTTACATCGTTCATTGATCCTCACATGATTTGGGTAGTCGTGATGTCTTGCTAGAGACCGCTTGCGACTTGTGAGTCAGTATAGTAAATGGCCCACTGCTAACTTCATATGGGCCTACAGGGTCGCACACAAAATAGCCCAAAATGAGCTATGATGTCCAGATTCATTGAATCTAAGAAATGTCCAGATTCAATGAATGATCTAGGGTAGATGTATATATTTATTTATATTTATATTCGTATATATATAAATTCGTATATATATATTATATATAAGAGATCTATCACGTTTGAATTTGAAATTCAAATTGATATGATATCTCACATAAGAGATATTTGAAAGATTTAATTTATAAGGATAAAATTAAATCTCTATCACGTTTGAATTTGAAATTCAAATTGATATGATATCTCAAATTTGATTTATGAGAATAGATCAAATGTAATTCCGTCTTATCTTTATTTTAAATTAAATAAATGGGTGAATTAAATCTGTGGGATAGATTTAATACAAACACTATTTATTTAATTAGTTTCTTATCAAATTATACAATATATGATATTGTATTAATTTCAGAATTAATATAAGATTAATTCCAAAAATCTAAGTCTGTGGTAACACGCATAGCATCCTATATATCTGATATTTAGGAGCTACAGTTGGGACAGAAAAAAAGGGTGAACGGGAATCCGTAAAAGGTTTGTAGATAAGAAACTGTCAAAATAGAGACAGAGAGGACGAATTCTTGAGTAAGCCCTAGAGGGATAGGAGGCACTAGCACGTCGTTCGTGGTTGGAACGCTGTTCATGTGGATACTAGTAGAGGAAGCTGACCTGAGTCGTCGACTTCTTGCGATCGAAAAGAGATCACGAGCCGCGGAGAAAAGCTATGGACGTCGCAACCAGAAGCTGAGAAAGTCGCGACTGAATACTAAGGGTAATACTTCTTTCCACTTGACTTAAATGCATAGGGTAGATCTTGGCAGGGAATGAAAAAAATTTTAAGTTACTTTCTATTGCGTGTCTTCCAATTCCTTACAGATAATGCCGCAGTTATATCAACAAGACTATTCCCACTATCTTTTGGATATGCATATATTATGCAAGCTATGGATTTTCTCTTAAGTTGGGGAGGCTATATCAAAAAGAAAGGATGAAGTAGATGGTACAGTATTCTAGGTTAATGGCCAATTATTCAAGCTGTACAAGGAGAACTTCAAACCCCCATGATACTCAGGTTGTCTTCTTTTTAGTCTATTTTATATTGTTTTACTTATATACTTGAGCTGATATTTGTGATTAAGTGTGGGGGAGGAGACCAAGTCAGTAGGGGTAGAGAGAAATTAATAAGTTCATCTTGGATTATGGTTTTGCTTTGTCTTTATCACTTTAGCCTTTACATGTGTTTCATTACTTCTTCACATTGAGGACAATGTAGAATTTAAGTGTAGGGAGTATGAACTTTAGTGTGAAAAATGGGTAAATAAAAATCATATAATTACTGAGATTCTATACTATGGTTGTGACCTTGTGTTGTTCCTGTCGCGACTAATATGTGTATATATGTCAAGTTTCTTCTCTGTGAAAATTAGTCATGACCTTTGCATATCTTTGTCACCATGATTTCATATTTTCTGATGTTTACCTCTCTGTGATATGTAGTCGTGATCTGTGCTTATCTTTGTCATGACTGTTACTCTTTGTGAATGTTGGTCGTGATTGGATTGACACATGGGTTGCGGCCTAAGCCTGTATGTTTGGTAGGATTATTCTCTATGATCATGAGTCGTGACCAATAACCATATGTGTTGCAACTAATATTCTATCTGTTCTGAAATTTTTTTCTCTATGTAAAATAGTCGCAACCTGAATACCCTTTTATCACGACTAGACTTGATCTTTTGCTAAAAAATTCTTCTATTTCATCTAATTGTTGTTTGGTTTAATGGAACTTACTGTTATGGATTTAAAATTAAAGTTTGAACACATACTTTTGAACATTGGCAAGCTTGATGAAGTATGGGTTGCTTGTTTTATTGATTTACTACTGGAAATTATGTAGCTTAAATGATTGATCTCATGTATTTTGCTTAATATTCATGCAATCTTGTCATAGTGAGTTGATTATGATGAGTAAGCCAGATGGAAGGAATTTGAGCCTCCCACAGATACTTATTTACATTGTGTGACACCATCTAGTTTAGTAACTTTACAAAACTTGTCTCAATCCTTGATTCAAAATCACATTAGCTTCTTGGAATTGTGAATATGATAAGGGCATTTCTTTTAAAACCCTTTTGCCCAAACAGTAGCCACATAAAAATTAAATCCTTTGCTTAACCCCCTTTGAGACCTTCACTTTCTTTTAAAATTCCATCCTTAATTAATGAATGTTATACATGATATTTGCTGCTGTAATAAATATGGAAATTGCATCACTTGTTTGATATTGAACTTTAATGCATTTGTTATCTGGTTCAATAGTGAAAGAAAAGAAAAGCAAAATGAAAAAAATGCAGAAAAGAAAGAAGAGATAGACCAGATGAAAAACTGTGATATTCAACTTGAATGAAAGGAAAATATTTAGTGATTTGTGATATTTTCTGCAGTTGCTAGTTCATATGATAAAAAAATGTTGATTTGATTGAATGAATAATCTTCATAAGTTTATAGCTTAATCTTATTTACTTAAAGATCTTTATAAACTTTGTTCTGAAGTGATATAATTTCTCAATAAACTTATGATTTGGTGATATGATTTTATATGCTAAATGATCTTGAGTTTTTATCTTATATGTTGTGTTTTTAAATATGTTATTTGTAACATCCTTACTTTTGTACGTCTTATGGACCAATTAGTAGCATTTAGAACTACTTATATGACCTTTGAAGTCTATTAGTTAAATCCAAAATTTCACTCTAATGAGTTACTGTTCATAAGGTATTTCTAGATTCGGCGATGAACTTCAAAAAATCGTAATCAATTTTAGAAAATCGAAATGAAGCAGTTCAAAAATTTATGCGAACATCTTCAAATTTAAGGAAAAAATAAGTTCTTGACCGAAGTCTTAGTCAATAAATACAATTTAATCATCAAAGATTACTGTTCATTTAATCAAAATTTCTAAAAATAAATTCTAGTCACTGATTTTAGAAAATTCGTTATCTTTGTACATACATTGAAATAAGTCATTCTTTGTGTAAAAATGAAGCTTGACATGTTAATTAAGCATATGTAAAATTTCTTCCATTTCTTCCATCATTTACTATTTTTCATTATATCATGAACATTGTTCTCAAACATGTCATATAATATTATTACTTGCAACTATTTATACATTTATCATATAACATTTACATTATCCAATCCCTAACTTATCTTCATGCTTCTTTGTCTTCTTTCATCATTCATGAACTTTTTGGTATTGGATTACAAGGATGGGGTGAGATTTTTGGGGAATCTAAGTAGCAAACGGTACTAAATAGTGTATGCATCAATATAAATACTTGTACTTGCTTGTAAAAGTGTTAACATTGTGTAATGCACATGCTTCCATGTAATATATGAAATACTATTGGTCAAGTCATCATAGAAATTGAGCTTCAATCATAAATACATATGCAACACAATTCAACATAGTCATATCACAACCAAGTGTAATATTCAAGACATACAAGTTTAGGATAGTTTACTACCTCACATGCTTAACTTTCCTTTACTTTATCTTTTCCTCTTTCTTCTTACTTCTCCTTGATGTGTGGCTACCCTCTTTTGAGCACACCATTCAATTCTTAACAAAGCATTATCATCCATTCATTACAATCTAACTTTCTTGAACATTGAACTTACTTTAACTAACATAACTTTCTCTAATCTTTACTAATTAACTTTCATTACAAAGCCACTTCATATGATACTTCTCAATACATATTTCTCATTATGTACCTCATTACATATCTTGCTTTATCATGATGTAACTTGAGATACTATAAGTCTAACATTCTCTTTACCTTATAACTTTGCTGGTTTTTGAGAAAAAATTTCTGAGGAAGATTGTGTTCTTAAGTCTTGCTAACTTCGTCCTGACATGAAACTGTAATATGAATCTTTTCTTTCAAATCTACTCCATTTGGACTTGACATAAGGATTCTAGTACCTTACCATCCATAACCCTTTCTATGATTTTACATAACTTTATGTATTTATGCCACACTTTCTCAACAATTCCCAGGGGGTCATGTCATATCCTAAGTTTTCCCTATCTGTATAATACTGATAGTGGAAAGAGGTTTGAAAAGGATTATGATGAAGATCAGAAGAAATGATAAAGGTTATATGAGTCTTGAAGAAAGAGAAGGACTAAAATGCAAATTAGAAAAGGTTGAAGGCCAAAAGTTAAAGTAGAAACAAAAGTTAGGCCAAAAGTGGTAATTTCCAAAAGTTAAGGGACTTAAATGTAATTAAGTAAAAAGTTCAAGGGTAAAATTGTAATTATGGAAAGGTCAGCCCAAAAAGGGTTAGAACTACCCGAAAGTATTTCAGTCCCATATTCTATCAGTAAATAGAGGAAGATATGCTGGTTAATCTAGCATGATAAAGAAATTTTATTAGGGCTCCAGACATCAAATATTTATCTGATAGTCTGAAAGTTATATGAAATTTTATCAGATTTTATGGACTTCAGATATAAGTAGGGGAATTATAGTAGAGTATGCTCTACAGTGTTAGATGTCCTGGATCTAACAGAACCGCAGAAGAAGTTATGTATAAAAAGTTATTCACATATTAGTGAATTTTAACGGGAGTTTGATAACACCTGTGGTCATATAATAGAACTTATCGGTATATAAGCCTGGAGAGAATGATATCAGATGACCTCATATATAGACCCATGATGACACCAAGGAGGGCCTAAAACCCAGGGTACCAGTTTACCAGTAGAAAGGGCTAGTGTCCAGAAAAAGTGTAAAATTACGAAAATGTCCTTAGATGACCAGATTGTACCAGAGATGGATGGATAGCATTTTGGTCATCTGGGATAGGCTAAAAATATGGTATATAGTATAAGTATGATTAGTTAGAGCCAGTGTATGCCTTGAGACAGTACAACGAGGGGTGAAATGACAATTATGCCCTTAGGGTTAATATAGTGTAAGAAAGGACACCAAGGGTATTTAGGTCATTTTCCAAGGGATGGATGGAAGATAAATACTCATTCTAACATTTTCAATGGTATGAGAAGCCTAGACATTGATTTCCAGGATAGAATACATATCCTAGTATATTATAAGAAATTAGGAAAAGAAAATAGTCCGGTTGTTGTGAAACTGCTCCGATCGGTACCAGATTAGACTAGAATTTTTCTAGAGGCTTCATACCATGAGAATTTTGCCACATGTCCCATGAGGTGTCCCTTGAGCTGTCCCTTGTGATGTCATGGATGATGTCATAATTATTATTTTTGAAAAAGTTAAATCTAAGATTAAATGTGAGCCTTTATATCAAATAGTGCATAAAGTAATCTTAGCCATTGATTTTCAATGAATTTTCTATAAATGCCCCCTCAACTCTGGTCCAAATCATGAGCCTATGATACCTTGGGGAAACTCTTGCAAAATGGAAACTCAAGCCAAGACAAAGAAGATTCAAGGTTCCAAAGTTCAAGCAAGCTAGAGATTAAAGGTAAGCAATCTATCATAGCTTATTTTCTTTTGATTTGGGAGCTTGAACTTAGAGTTTTCATGGGAGAAAAGTTGAGTTTTCTCTAAGGTGTTGTGCTGTCCAAAAACCTTAGATGAAAGGGAAAAGAAGAAATTAAAGTTAGAGACATAGTAAAGTGGTTGGTTGTTGAATCAAGTTGATATTTTTGACTTTGCTATAGTTGAGCCTATTCGATCTGCACTGTTCATGAGGGAAGAAAATGGAATTTCAATGATTTAATGCTTCCATTGAATTTATATGATGATTTTGTGTAGGATTGGAAAGGTTTTAAACCTTGGAAGCATTGAAATTTTAAGATTGTAGTTTTTGAAATCCTTCACAGTTACTGTTTACTCGCATGAACAGTTATTGGAATTTCATGATTTTCATACTTCCAATGGTTTTAAAATGAAAAGTTCTGTGGGGGTAAAGTGGAGAAACAAGTATGGGATGCAACATCCTTACTTTTATACGTCTTAGGGACTATTCAGTAGTATTTAGAATCACTTACAATACCTTGAAAGTCCATTAGCCAAATCTGGAATTTTACTCTTTCTTGGGTTACTATTCATATGGTATTCCAGATTACGCAATGAATTTCAAAAAATCATAATTAATTCTAGAAAAGTTAAAATGAAGTGGTTCAAAAATATACATGAAGATAACATCTTTAAATTTAAGGGAAAAATAATTTCTAGACCAAATGATTATCCAATTGATACATTTTATTCGTTGAAGTTTACTGTTCCTTTGGTCAAAAACTCTGGAAACAGATTCTGGTCACTTACTTTGAAAAATCATTTCTCTTGATATACACATCCAAATGACACGTTCTACCTATGAATTTAAAGCTCTTGATGTGTGCTACATGATCATAAACTTTCGTGGACTAATCCCTTCATTTGCTAGGTCAAACTGAAGCCACAACAAAACTGCTTTGGGACCTACGTTTTTACCATTTCAGTTTCTTTTCTTTCATTTCCAATAATTGTTTCAGCTTGCACAAGCCATCAAATAAGCTTCTTAACATTCATATACATCATGTACATATGCCATAAGTATTACAATAGTTTCATCACATAAATGGACACCTTACATGGCATTTACATACATAGACAATTTATAGTATATGCTAAAATATCAATACTTCACTTCCTTTCTTCCATTCTTTAGCTCTTCTCCATGCATACCTTTTCTTCATGCTTGACCTAAATTGGTTGGTTATGGGAGAGTGAGATTCTAGGGAATCTCAGTAGCAAACATTACCACTTAAATATGCAAGATGGATGCTAATGCATGATATGTAATTTCATTAAACTTTCTTTGATTAGTGACGTGCTATCATGCTATATACTTTTACATAAAGTACATGGCCATGGAAAACATGTTATTCACAATACATTGAACATCATTAATCATGTCACAACATCATTCAAATATCACATACATGTCAACACATAAGCATACCACATCAAGCACATAAAGGGATAAGTTCACTACCTTGCACTTAAGCTTTTCTCTTGACCTTTAGCCCTTGCTCCCTAGCTTTCCAACCATGAAGCCTTCATGTCAATCACTTCCCAACATCTTCTTGGATGTTTCATGGTCCTAAACACATTCATATTCATTGCATAACTCATTAGTACTCATGAACTCCAACCATGTTCAAGACTAACTTTGTTACACTCTTTATTGTCATAACTTTCTCTAATTTTCACTAATCCACTTGGCTCTTGAACCAATTGATGTTTTTACTTTACTCTACACAATTTCATCTTTTGAATCCATTTATGAGCTTAGAATCATGAAATTCCAGCTCTTTCATGGCCTGCTATACAGAACTGAACATAAGCATACAATTCTTTCAAAAATTCTCATTTTGATTCTAATGCTTCCCATACTTGTTTGTCCACTTTACCCCACACAAATTTTCATTTTAAAACCATTGGAACCATCAAAATCATGAAATTCCAATCACTGTTCATGCGAGTGAACAGTAACCGTAAGGAATCTCAAAGACTATAACCTTGAGATTTTAATGTTTCCAAGGTTCAAAACCTTTCCAATCCTACACAAAATCATCATACAAACTCAATGGAAGCATTAAATCATTGAAATTCTATTTCCTTCCCTCATGAACAGTGCAGACCAAACAGGGCACACCATGGCAAAGTCAAGAATATCAATTTGATTCAACAACCAACCACTTAACTAGCTTGTTTAAGCTTCAATCATATGTTTCCAACTTTAATTTCTTCTTTCCCCATTCCATCTAAAGTTTTTGGGCAGCACCTTCCCTTAGAGAAAACTCAACTTTTTCCCCATGAAAACCCTAAGTTCAAGCTCCCAAATCAAAGGAGAATAAGCTAGGAAAGATTGCTTACCTTTAATCTCTAGCTTGCTTGAACTTTGGAACCTTGAATCTTCTTTATCTTGGCTTGAGTTTTCATTTTGCAAGAGTTTCCCCAAGGGTCCATGAAGCTACGGTTTGCTGCAGAATTGGAGGGGTATTTATAGCCAAAATCCAAGAAAAATGAATGGCCAAGATTGATTTGGTTACTATTTGATCTAAAGGCCCACATTTAATCTTGAATTTAACTTTTTCATAAAATAATAATTATGACATCATGTGGGACCCATCAAGGACACCTCAAGGGGTTAGGTGGCGTGCTCATAGTGTAAGGAACCTTCTGGAGAAATTTCAGTCCAATCCGGTACCGATCAGTGCAGTTTCACAACAACTGGACTGTGTTCTGTTCCTAATTTTTTATAATATATCAGGATATGTATTCTATCCTAGAAATTAATGTCTAGGCTTCTCATACCATTCAAAATGTTAGACTGAGTATTTATCTTCCATCCATCCCTTGGGAAATGACCAACATACCCTTGGTGTCCTTTCTTGCACTATACTGACCCTAAGGGCATAATTGTCATTTCACCCCTTCTTGTACTACCTCAAGGCATATATTAACTCTATATAATCATATTTGTACTATGTCCCACATTTTTGGCCTGTCCAGAATGACTAAAATGACTTCTATCCATCACTGGTACAGTATGGGCATCTAGGGGTATTTTTATAATTTCGCACTTATCCTGGACTGCTCTGTACTCTGGCCCACTTAACTGTCTAGTCATCACATTGGGCCTACTATGGCGCCATTTGGGCCTTGGTTTGGGCTCATTGCCTTTATGCCCTTTATGGCACAAATCCCAAGACACCTCTCCCGATCCTATTTATCGGGTATTCTATTTTACCATAAAATCCCGTAAGAATTCTACAAGATTCCTTTTCTGACTCTGTCAGTTTGATAAATTCATATATTAAATATAAGAATTTACGATAAAGTTTCATCTGATTTTGAGATATGAAAAATACTGTAATAATTCCTGCTGACTTCAGGAATTTATATCAATTAATCGGGACCTTAAATCAAAATTCTGTGATTCCTTAAACTGACCAGAATAACTTTGTCTATCTACTTATAAAATTTGAGCCTAATCTGATTCCAGGCATTTTTGGCCTGTTTTGGCTCAACTTTTCCATAATTACATTTGGGTCCCTGACTTTTTACTTAATTACATTTAGGTCCCTAAACTTTTGAAAATTACCACTTTTGGCCCAATATTTATTTCTACTTTAACTTTTGGCCTTTAACCTTTTCCAATTTGCGTTTAGGTCCTTCTCTTTCTTTAAGACTTATCTAACCTTTATTATCTCATCTAATCTTCGTCATAATCCTTTCTAAGCCTCTTTCCACTATCAGTACTATACAGATAGGGAAAATTTAGGATATGACATCAGAAGCATTAGAATCAAAATGAGAATTTTTGAAAGAATTGTATGCATATGTTCAATTATGTACAGCAGGCCATGAAAGAGCTGGAATTTCATTATTCTAAGCTCATAGATGGATTCAAAAGATGAAATTGTGTAGGGTAAAGTCAAGACATCAATTGATTCAAAGGCCAAGTCTATTATTTAAGATTAAGGAAAATAAGTAAGCTTAACGTTCAAGAGGGAGTTATGTTAGTTAAAGTAAACTCAATGCTCAAGGAAGTTAGATTGTGATGAATGAATGATTATGTGATGTTAGGAATTGATTGGTATGCTCCAAAAGAGGAAGCCACATGTCCAAGAGAAGTGAGAAGAAAGAAGCAAGATAAAGTAAAAGAAATCAAGTATATGAGGTAGTAAACTTATCCTAAACTTGTATGCATTGAATGTGCTATGGCTTTGTTGAATTGTGTTGCATATATGCTTATGTATGAAGCTCTGTTTCTATGATTAGTTTGGCCAATTGTATTTCATATGTTACATGGAAGCATGCACATTACACAATTTTAACACTTTCACAAGCAAGCACAAGATCTACATTAATGTATGCATTGTTTAGTAATGTTTGCTACTGAGATTTCCCCAGAAATCTCATTCCTTTTCATGTAAACCCAATCCCACAGGTTTTTGAATAATGAAAGAGGATGATGAAGCATGAAGAAAAGCTAGGGATTGGATGGTATATATGTTATTTAAATGTGTAATATTGTTGTATGACCAATGTAAGTAGTGATGGTCATAATGTAGAGAAAAATAGTAAATGATGGAATAAATATATGAAATTTTACATACATTTACATGACATTCCAATATTCGTTTTGACACCAAGAATGCCTTATTTCAATATCTTTACAAAGAGAACTAATTTTCCAAAGTAAGGGACCAGAATCTGTCTTTAGAATTTTTGACCAAATAAACAGTAAATTTTGACAAATAAACTGTATTAATTGGTCAATCATTTGGTCTGGAAATTATTTTTTCCTTAAATATAAACATGTTATCTTCATGTATCTTTTTGAACCACTTCATTTCAATTTTTTTAGAATTAATTATGATTTTTTGAAGTTTGTTGCATAATTTGTAATACTATATGAACAATAACCTGAGAAAGAGTAAAATTCTAGATTTGGCTAATGGACTTCAAAGTCTTGTAAGTGGTTCCAAATGCTACTGAATATTCCCTAAGATGTATAAAAGTAATGATGTTATAGGTCACCCATCATTGGCCTACTCTTGCCTAAGCTCACTTAACTAAAAAGTGTCGATAAAAATTTGTAGCACTGGTGCTAATAGGATCCAACCTTGGTGCTTTACTATCTTAGACCCTTCTCATATTGTCTCTTTTGGTCTGTCTGGCTCGTATTCTCATTCTATGTAACTTTATCTTAGAGATCTCTTTATTCTTTTTTGACTCGTCTAACATCTCATGGTATTCTTCTTCTCTTTCTTAATAATACTACCTATAGACTTATAAATATGATACTTAAGACTAAAAACTTTAACTCTATTAGCTTTACTTTATTCTTTGTATAAGAAGATTATGAGTTTAGTCCATAATAATAAGGCTATCTGAAATTAACATCATGGGTACTCTCTCTGTTATGAGTTAACCAACTTGTGAGGCTTCCCTACATTAACCTTGTCCTTAGTAATCATCTTTCCAAAGAAATACTATACTTATGGCTCATTCATTTTCTTTCTTTAGGCTAGGTCTATTACGACCCTCGAGATTTACTATGATCAACCGTCATCCTTTTCAAGATCTAACTGCGACCCTGGAATCCTATTCTCTATAAGCCATATTAGGATCTAACTACTTTCCTCCAGAATGTACTACGATTCTGTTGTACTATACCTTTATCTCTAGAAGACCTAAGACCAATGGATTAAGTTACAAGGTTAGCTACTTCCACTTAGCTACTAACTAAACAGACAATTCTCCAAGACTGATCACATAAGCCAATATTACATGTCAAGACTTTACTCATTTCCTTTATCACTCAATAATTTCTCGTATCATTCTCATCTTTCATAACTTAACTATATCTAGTACTGTAGAGAGCTACATAGATTTTACAATGCACATAACTGTTATAATATGTACATCTCATCTGGTGGACATGACTCTACCATGAGTTATATTGTTTATTCTCTTGGCTCTATCTCAAGAGCAATCCAGCTCCATTATGTGAACATTAACTTTTATCGCAAGAGCAATCCAGCTCAATCATAGCTACATTATCTTTCATAATGGCATCTCATTTAATTTCATGTTTATGATACATCATTCCTGAATCTTATCCCTACTAAAGGGTATGTCCTGACTACTATAATCATATGTATATAGGTTTGCACTAACATTCATCTCTCATCTTGTTCTCTCTCTAAGTAACTATCATTGTTTGTCTTAGATTCTCATTATAAACTATGGGGATTAACTGGCTAATTATCTCGTTTATCATTTTTCTATTGCTATTATCATTGCCAAGTTAAATTATCTAATTACATGTTGTATGGTATGGGAACAACATAACTTTCTCATCATATATACTCTACCATGCATGTAATATGGAAAGGGAGTATTCATTCATCATAACATACTCTAACATGCATAATATGCAAGGAGATATAATCATTTAAGTATACTCTAACATATGTGTTATCATACAACAACTGCAAGGAGATGTAACTATTCATCACAACTTATGGCAACATAAGCCATATCATTTTTACATAATTTGCTCAACCATTCATCATGCGCTCACTACAATTAAACAATTAACTAGGTAAACTTTAAAGCATTCTTTCCTTTATCACATTATCTGCTAGATCCTGATTATTCATTCAAAAACTTGAGATAACTACTTATTTACTTATGCTTCCATGTTACCCTCATTACTCTATCTGAATCTTGATAATTACTCTTTCTTAAATTGGGGAGTCTCTTTATATTTTAAGTTGTGGCTGCTTTCTTTATCTAGATATCATATATTTATGTTTATAATCTTACATACATCTCCTGCTATGTTGAACTTCTGCATCTACTTGAGAAAATTTTTTTCTGTGTAGCATGAAATTCAATTTGTGAATTAAATTCTCAGTCATTCAGCTCTCATTATTAATTTTGATAAACTCAGCTAAGTATTCATCAAAGGGTTTCTCTTTCCCTACTTTAACCCTTAGTCTCATGATCATCTCTATCTAATTAAGAGGAATGCTTCTTGTAAAATTACTAAAAAACTTCTCAGGTGAGTAGATCAATCTCCATCTTTATGGAGTAACTTTTGCATCTCTCTACTATCTTTTAACTCTTTATGTCCACATATTAGTCCCAGTCTGCTCTTGACCATATTGTGGTTTCTTTTTGGTATGTCTCTTGATCCTGACGAACTTGAGTCGTATGGATCACATTCATCATCTACTACCATTACTTCTTCTTTCTGGGGTATTCTAACCTAGATATGTTAGGTTACTATTTCTTCATGATAGAGTTTTCTCTATTTTAGGAACATTAGCTCTCTATCTATTAACCATCACATCTCTAACCTTAAGCCATGTGTTAGGCTCATTCCTAGGCAAGTCTTAATCTAACTTTTGATTATCCTATTTAGTAAAGACTAGCTGAACAAAGTCTTTTATAGCATATATCAACTCCTAGTGATCACACGAAGGATCTACTTCTGAACGTCTTCTTAAACTAATTTTCTGTATCTCAGTACCTCATTTTGTTTGGCTTGCCTATACCCTGTGCTAAACCTCTAACTGATAAACTTCAGTGAGGTTGGCGTCTTCATTCTTGTCATCAGGTCTTTGTGCATCCTAGTCACGCCCTAAGTATTGGCTAGTCGTGACTCATTCTCTATGAACTTTAGTCATGACCATCTCAATCTACTCGTCACTACTTGATAGCTTTATGTCTTTCAGTCGCGACTAAAGGTCTCCTCTCATTGTGACCTAAACTCCTTTGTGCAGATTAGTCGCGTCTTATGACCTAACTCATCATGACCTGATAGCTCTATGACTTTCTGTCGTGGCCAATGGTCTTTACTCATCACGACCAAAATACCTTTGTGAATATTTGTCGTGACCCATGTATTAACTCGTCGCAACTTCACTTCTATGTGACTACTAGTCATGACCTAAACACCTTCACATAGCGACTTGGACATCACTTTCTCTAAATATTCTCTTCTAATGTTCTTTGTCCAGTCTTTACTCTAGCAATGGCCGATTCTTATTCTTAATTTTGATGAGCTTGAGTTACTTGAAACTCATCCATATATATCTGCCATAATTAAATTAGATAGGAACATATTCACATAGATGTTCAATCTACTTATCATTTCATATATTATATCAAAACTCATATTTCATGTCATCAAAATATTTGTACATACATTACATACATGTCAACTACAAATGTGGGTTATGTCATAACTATAATACATCTATGTAATTATTTTACTTTATACTATTTACATATTTACAATACCCCTCAACTCAAATTTAAATTCTTTTCTAAGGTATAATGAACTTCAAGTACTTTTGCATACAGGATTGTCACCCTTGTATATCAATTGGCAGATCATTCGCCAAAAACTCACTTAGCTCTACATGCCACATAGTGGTATTACTACTATATCATGTTAGTCTTCTAAAATATAAACTTGATTCATATCCATACCCTCTATTGAATATTTGTTTATCATCCCTGTTATAGCATTGAGCAAATGTAAGTAAACTGACTGCTCTTGATCTCTATTTCTATCCATCCCTTGACCTAGACTGAGTAATTCACTCTACAACTTTTTTAAGACTGATATAGTCAACATTATCTGCCTTTGACAAAGAAGGTTGGGGTTGACTTGGGCCAGGAACATCCCACTGATATTTATCTATAAAATCATATATTCCTAGACTACGAGAATAGGAACAAATTGTCATAGATTGTAGTTGGGTCTCTGGTAGAAGAGTAACAATATCTGATCTACTTGTAATCCAGTACTAATACTCATCTTTCTTAGCCATAATCTATCCTCTTATCGGAGGAATAAAATTTACATCATGGTTAGAGGGCACTCCCATAATCTCATACCATATAGAGTTACTAGACTTAACATCATATGGTATATGCATAACTTTAGGATGAATCTCTACATAATCTCCATACTGCAGGTTTGAATATAAAGAAACATCTATGAAATATTTTATTGTAGACTTTCCTGACTAATCCCTTATACTATCATTTGAACTCTCTTTACTATCTTAAGGAGGATCAAAGTCTGGATGTACATCTTCTTCATAAATCATTACTGGCCAAGGATCTCCCTTATTAACTGATGACTTAGACTTAACTTTATGAAGGTCCATATCTACTCCTGTAAGACTACCTTAAATCAGCATTGCTAACTATCCCCACAAATACCCTAACTTAACAAAATACTTACTACGAAGAGTTAGGGTCTGAGGACAGTCCTATATGATGCTAGAAACTTTGTTCTGATACTAAAATATAACATCCTTACTTTTGTATGTCTTAGGGACCATTTAGTAGTATTTAGAACCACTTACATGACCTTTGAAGTCTATTAGCTAAATCTAAAATTTCACTCTAACAAGTTTATGTTCATAAGGTATTTCCATATTCAGCGATGAACTTCAAAAAATCATAATTAATTTTAGAAAAATTGAAATGAAGTGGCTCAAAAAGTTACATGAAGATAACATCTTGAAATTTAAGGAAAAAAATTAGTTCCTGACTAAAGTCTTAGTCAATAAATACAGTTTAATCGTCAAAGATTACTGTTCATTTGGTCAAATTTTCTAAAAATAGATTCTGGTCGGTGACTTTAGAAAATTCGTTCTCTTTGTACACACATTGAAATAAGTCGTTCTTTGTGTAAAAATGAAGCTTAACATGTTAATTAAGCATTTGTAAAATTTTATACATTTCTTCCATTATTTATTATTTTTCATTACATCATGAACATTATTACTCAAACTTGTCATATAATATTATTACTTGCAACAATTTATACATTTATCATATATTATTTACATTATCCAATCCCTAACTTCTATTCATACTTCTTAATCTTCTTTCATCATTCATGAAACTATTGGGATTGGGATTACATGGATGGGGTGAGATTTATGGGGAAATCTCAGTAGCAAATGGTACTAAACAATGTATGCATCAACGTAAATACCTGTGCTTGCTTTTGAAAGTGTTAACATTGTGTAATGTGCATGCTCTCATGTAACATATGAAATACTATTGGCCAAAGTAATTGTAGAAATAGAGCTTCAATCATAAACACATATGCAACATAATTCAACATAGACATAGCACAACCAAGCATAACATCCAATACACAATTGGTCATTGAACCAATAAATTTCTAACATAGTTCAACATAATTACTACCTCATATGCTTTACTTTTCTTTACTTTATCTTTTCCTCTTTCTTCTTTCTTCTATTTGATGTTTGGCTTCCCTCTTTTGAGTGCACCAATAAATTTCTAACATAGCATTATCATCCATTCATTACAATCTAACTTTCTTGAACATTAAACTTACTTTAACTAGCATAACTTTATCTAATCTTTACTAATTAACTTGGTCATTGAACCAATTGATGTCTTGACCTTACCATACACAATTTGACTTTTTGAATCCATTTATGAACTCATAATTCCCAAATTCTAGTAACTATTCACTGTTCTAGATAGAATTGCATAACTTCCCTTTTCTTTCAAAAATTCTCATTTTGATTCCAATGCTTCCGATACTTGTTTCTCTACTTTGCCCCACACAAATTTTCATTTTAAAACCATTGGAAGCATCAAAAACATGAAATTTAAATCATTGGTCATGTATGTGAACATTAACAGAGAAGACATCCAAAAATTATAACTTTTAATTCCAATACTTCTAATATTCAAAACCTATCCAATCCTACACAAAATTATCATATAAATTCAATTGAAGCATCATATCATTGAAATTCCATCTCCCTCTATCATCGATAGTGCAGAACGAAAGGTCTCTTCTATGGAAAAGTCAAGAATATCAACTTGATTCAATAATCAATCATCTAACTAGATTATTTAAGCATTAATCATATAGCTCTAACTTTAATTTTTTCTTTCTCCTTTCATCTAGGGTTTTGGATAGCATATACACCTTAGGTAGATCTCAATTTTCTTCCATAAAAAACCCTAAGTTCAAGCTCCTAAATTCAAGGAAAATAAGTTAGGATAAATTGCTTACCTTAATCCCTAGCTAGCTTGAACTTTGGTGCCTTCAATCTTTCTTATCTTGGTTTGAGTTTCCATTTGGGCAGCACATCCCCAAGACTTCCAAGAGTCATGGTGTTGAGCAAAAAAATTGGAGGTATTTATAGAAAAATCCCATAGAAAATGAAAGGCTAAGATCACTTTGTTCACCATTTGATCTAATAGCTCATCTTTCTTCAAAATGACCATTATGCCTCCAGGGACTTTCACTATTTACAATTTAGTCCCTCAATATAATATGTATACTTCTGGGACTTTTACTCAATTGGGCCGGTAGCTTACCTATTTTAGGCTACATATTGGGCTTTTAAGCCTAAACCTTTATCTAAGAATTATCTATTCTTCTCTATTCATCATCACAATCCTTTCTAAACCTCTTTCCTCTATCAGTCTTATACAGATAGTGAAAATTAGGATGTGACATTATTTGAGAAAAGATTAGAATGTTTGAAGGTCTATTTTAAAGTTTGAAAAGTTGTTCTTCAATATTTATCGATAAGTTATTCAAAGAATTCATTTATTAAATAACTCTTCGATAAATAATGTATTGTGAAATATATCGATCAGTCTGAAAGCATATATTTTGAAAGAATATTTTTCAAAGAGTTTATCGATCAGGATATTTATCAAATAACTATTTGATAAATCATAAACTATCTGTTTACAATTTATTGAAGATTTATTGAAGTTCTTTTTGATAAGGTTATTTATCGAAGACTTACTGGACAAGGTTGTTTAGCTGTTTCAAATACAATCTTTTAGCAATTTATTGAAGACCTTTTCGATAAGGGATTTTTTCGATAAGCTCTTCAATAAGTCAAGTCATTTTGCAAAAAGAATTTTAAATTAAACTTTATCATTTTTTGATCTTTAATTTTAAGTCATTTAAAAACACTTGCTATATGCTTACACTGATTATATATCTTTGCTAAAGCATATTTCAAGATTATTATTAACAAGAAGTCAAAATGCCATGTCAGCAATAATGGCTACTTCAATAGATTTATAAAGACAAAGTATAAAAGAAGAAGAAGTCAAAATGAGAAAGTTGAAGAAGTTAGGAGATTTAAAAGAGGAACAAGATATGCACATAATGCACTTCAATCATATTTGTTAGGTCTCTGTTTTACTCTGTTTCTCTACTTTGATTCAAAGCGTACATATTCTGTAAGAGAGAAACTTAGAAGATTGAGTTTGAGTGATTATCCTATCTACTTACTAATAGAGAAATTATTTGTAACAATCATTTTTTCAAGTTGCTCAAGTGAGATTCTTGAGTCTTGTAACCTTACGAGCGTAAGGGGAGTGAGAGGGATTCTCCCTGAAGGTGCCTTATAGGGTGTTGTAAGGGAGAGTGTGAGGGATTCACACATTAAATATACTGAGGCACTAAGAGCCCATTGAATCCTGGAGTATAGTGGAACACGCGAGGAGCTCTGATGATTGAACGTAGGCCAAGTGGATTGGGACCAATATAAATTGACTTGTGTAATCTTTCTTCATCAACTTCTTCATTCGGTGATATCATTCTAAACTCTACTCTTTAAGTTTGTTTTTTAAATTCTTTAGAGTTTTCAAAAAGTTTTAAAAGCACTCAATTCACCCCCTCTTAGGTGATACAACTAGATTCAACATTTGGTATTAGAGTGAGGCACTTATTTAAAGGATCTAATGATCTCAAGTGTAAAGACTATGGTTATATTTGGTTATAAAATGTTTTTTTTGAAGGTTTTAATATCACTATCCCTCCTGTTTTTTAAAATGATGAGTTCTTTTATTAGAAAGGTCAGATGACCGTATTTTTGTAAACTCTTCACTTTGATATGAGGAAAATCCTTTCGAATGATTTTGATTTTAAACAAAGAAAGGATTAGAATCAAAATGAAAACCAATTGTTTTCATTGAATGTTAGAGCAATGAGAATTTTATACAATACTTTATCTGAAAGGGATTATTTGAAAATTAAATATTACTCTAATGTTAAAGATATTTTCAATACCCTTGATTTTTTCTATTTATCTAACAATCTCGTAGAAGCTTATATAGTGTTGATAGTTCATCGGTACCTCAAAGTTACAAATCTACTCTTGTCGAACAAATAGAAGATGATATGAAAAAAAGAGAAGTCCTAAAACATCTTCATATCAACACAAAGCAACAGGAGGAAGAAAAGATTCAAGAAGAGCTCAATGCATATGAATTTGATGAATCATCATTCAGAGCTCAAAATTTATCAATGGTAAAAAGTTCAACTTCATCCTATAAGAGTAAGAAAAATGATTTCAAAAGGTTTCATGGCATGGTTTTTCAACTAATCATCGATGCTATTTCAAAAAGTGAAAATATTTTGCATAAAAAAGATATCACTGAAAGATATAGTAGGAAGAAAGATAATTTGCATGATAATTATAAATTGTTTCCACTAGACCAACGCAATACGTGCATATATTCCTCTAAAGTTCATTACTCTATGTCTGCAATTATTGTGGTAAATAAGGTCACATTTCTAACACATGCTATATTAGAAGAAATTCTAATGTCAGAAATCTAGTTTGGGTTCCAAGAGGACTGACAAGGTCCAAACTAATGTTCAAGGACTCAGTTAAATAAGTACTAAAACATCCTCATTTTCATACATCTTAGGGACCAAACGGTAGCATCTAGAACCACTTTTAAGGCTATTGAAGTCAAATTACTCAATATGGAATTTTACTCTTAGCGAGTATTGTTCACTGTGTAAATTCCAGTAGAGTGACCTAACTTCAAAAAATCATAACTAATTTTAGAAAAATTAAAACGAAGTGGTTCAAATTGCTATAAGAAGCTAAATTAATGCTCTTTTAGGAAAAAATAACTTGTTGACCACGCCTTGACCAGGTCAATATCAGCAAATATCTGAAGTTTACTGTTCATCCTACATTTTTCCCTGATTCCAGCATTTTAGTCCCAACACTTGCACTATCCAATCCCCAGTTTCTCTTCATGATTCTTCAGTCCTCTTCTAACATACCTGTGGGATTGGGATTACATGGAAGGGAATGAGATTTATGGGGAAATCTCAATAGAAACAGAAACCATGCAATATATGCAACTATATGCTTGATGTTACTATATGTGTACTTAATGGTCATGCTTGCATCATGATAACATACATGCTTCCATGTTACTTAATTATAACATATGGCCATAGCATAAAAAGAAACAGAGCATTACTTAATCATGCATGCCTCACATCATCAAGGTAAGTAAACATAACATAAAACATCCAAGCAATATAAGCATACAAGTAGGTAAGTTTACTACCTGGCGTGAAGCCTTTCCTTCCAGCTCTTAACCTTGTCTCTAAGGTCCCTTCTTCTCATAAGTCAGAGCCTATACATAGCATAATAATATCTTTATTATTATTCAGTATAGCTCTACTTACCTCATGCTTAACTAGGGGTAATATTCTTAATTTGACATTCTCCTAACTTTCTTTCTCTCTTTAACTACCTTTATTAATAGAGATATTTCTCTATTCTAACTATTAAGAGCAATCCTCTACTTTATTAGAGCAAGGACTAGATAACTTACTTACCTCATTCCTAAGCTCTGCCTAGTCCCTAAGCTCCTTGGACTCCTGGCTCTGCCAGAACTCCTTTCTTTCTTTCTCTTCCTTCCTTTCTTTCTCTCTTCTTTCTCTTCTTTGCCTTGCTTGGGCGTGGGAATAAAGTGAGGGGAAGGGTATATTTATAGCTGAGTGGAGGTGGAATGAATGGCCCAGATTGCTTAACTTCCTCAAGAAGCTTTGCCTACATCATCATGATAACATCATCCTCCTTGATGACTCACCATTATGACATCATCCAAGGACACCTCAGGGGATACCTCATGGGGTATGTGGCACAATTGGTGGGGCCCTTGGGATACCTCACCAGTTGACTCAACCTCTCTAGAGAATTCTAGAGCCTTTTCCTAGAATGAGCGGCCGAGATTGTGCCATGTGTCCTCTTTACTTTTTCTCCTTTTTCCTATCTCATGACATGTGTCATTAACTTTTCTTCTTTTCCTATAATCATACCATATGGTTCCTTGTGGGTCCCATGAGGACACCATTCATGTCACCTCTTGGTCTAAAGTCATATCTGATCACTCTTCCTAGTTTTATCCTTAACCGGGTAACTTTACTTTATGGAAAAGCACTAAAATATTATTTTAATGTCTATTCAACCCCATAATCCTTGGGCCTACGTTTTTGGGCTTTTAGAATGCCATTTTGGGTTTCTAACCAAGCCCAAGGACTCTGGTGGCTTGGTTCCCAAGAAACACCTCTTACTTCTTCTTTATGCCCACAGGGACTTTCACTACTTTCCCTGAATTTTCACTTTCTTGTAGTTTAGTCCCTAAACATCATTTATACACTTATTGGACTCTTACATAATAGGGTCTAGTAGCCTTCCTTTTTCAGGCTACATACTAGGCTTCTAAGCCTAAAAATTGGGATATGATAGGTACCAAAATGTCCTTCCAATATTTCAAATGTGCAGGATAACATTTAGAGAAATAGACATGGTACATGGAAAAAGGGGTATCCAAGAGTTTCTCATGTATCTGTAAAAGCTACATCATCTGAGAGAACTCAAGGAGCATCCATTGCTGTAATTTCAAAGTCAATAATAAGAAGCAATGGAAAACGTCCCAAGAAGTACGTTATAGCTTAAGAATAGACTATCACACTGTGCCATTCAATTATCTTGAGGAGAATAAAAGAAGAAGGAGGATCTCTCGACTATTGAAGTATATATCAATTGAGAGACCATTGCAAATAGTTGTCAGAGCAAATCAAAAGATGCAATGAGTATGTAAAGGCAATCCTTCTTTCACATAAGGTAAATGTACAATGGTAAACCTCTTGCATTATTATGTGTGACATATTTTTAAGGTTTATACTTGTATCGTTAGTAATGATCATTGCAACTAATGTCTAAAATTCTTTATACTCCTACAGAAAACCTAAATGATAAGTACTTTTAAAATAAAAAAAATGCAATGATTAGTAAGATTAGTTCTTTATGTATACATATAGCTGAAAGATGAATATAACTATTCTATATGAATAAAGTAAAAATGTTCAAATGCTCTAAATTGTTCATATTCTATGTGCATGTGAATTATGATTCATACAAACAAACTATTGATGGATCCAAGCAAAGTTGGATACCCGGAAAGAAAACAAGTTCTATTATTTTGATGTTGAACTATTTTTTAATGATCTAATGTGTATATATATATATATGAAAATTTTTTCTATGATCATACTAACCATTTTCCTAAAAAGAAAGGGCTTGTATTCATAACAGGAGAAAATTCATAAAGTTTAAGGATTAATATAACAAGCACTAGAGCCACAAAGTTCAATTTGTAACAAGCTGAAAGGATTATTATCCATGACAATACAACGATACTCAAACAAAAAAAAAGAGAGGAACATCACAGATCAATTTATTCATCAGACTGCCAAACTGATTAAGCATCTCTTAATCCTCTTTCTCTCTTTATATTGAAAATATATTTAAACTATTTCAATAATGTTTCTATGCGATATGCATTTTTGTGTTTTTAAGTGTCTTGTGATCCATCTTGCTTTAACTCGTATGTTTCAAAACTTGTCACAATTTTTCTTTTGAACTTATCGAAGAAGTTATCATTTTAGGATCTTATCTATAAAATCTTCGATAAACTTTAGAAAAGTTGTATGATTAATGAATTGAATCTTTTTAAAAATCTACTCGATAAATTCATTTATCGAATATGTATTAGATAAGAATAAATTGTTTTGAAAATTTTGACAGGTATTATGTGTTGTTTCTCATCGATAAATTCTTCAAAAATAATACTTATCCAAATGTTAATCAATAAAATTTGGAAAAAAACCTTTGAACTTTATCGAACAACTTATCAATAAGGCTACTTATGGAAAAGTTATTCAATAAATGAAATATTTTTAGAAAAATAACTAAAGTTTTTGATCGAATAACAATTTGATAAAGATACTTTTTAAAGGATTCTTCAATAAATTTTGTGTGATTTATGTGAAAAAGGTAGATACTTTTTGAACAATTTATCGATAAGGGGACTTATCGAAGAACTATTCGATAAATTTGTTACCGTTATATGAATATTTGTCGATAAATACTTCCAATGAAGCACTTATCGGTAAATTGTCGTATATTTAGTTAAAATATGATTGTTACTATTTTGGTTGATCAAAACCTTTTCAAAAAATCCTTCTGATTCTCTCAACCCGTATCTCATAATCATTCTCAAAACTCCCATTCAACAATTAAAACTGTTTCAATCCATTTCCCCAATATTTTGAAGCACACTTCTCATTCAAATCCTCAATCTTCTCCCTCGTCATCGTGAAACCTCTTATGTTCAGTATACCTTCAGTCATGCAATGGCAAGAACCAACATACCAGAAGTTGGGTTAGAAAAGTGAAAAGAAAAGAAAATATGAAGTCCTTTGAAACCCAAGGAAACAAAGGATAAGAAATCTTTAAAGAATATTACTTCTTTTATGCCACAGGATCAGATGATTTAGTGTCCATCATAGCAAAGGTCTCGACATGGTTCAAAAAGAAAGAGAAATAATGAGATTTCCCCTTAAGGTAATTCTGGATGAATCAGGCTTTACTTCTATACCTTTTTTTTTTGGAATCTAGATCAAAGGGTAGATAAAGGAAAGTTCAAAGCAGATTATGCACATAAGGATTTTTGCCATGTCATTATAGACTTAGACTATTTGAAGCATAATGACAAGACTAAATTAGACCTTGGCAACCCTATGGAGAATTATAAAAGCTAGCTAGAAGTAAACCCCTTTTATTTTCCTAAAGTGGTTAAAAGATTTTACTGTAATATGATAATAATTGATGAGACTGGTGAAGAAAATAATTAATAGGTAGCCATCTGATCATAGAATTAAGAGGAAGAGAAATAAGGCTAGATTCATATATAATTAACTTGTTTCTAAAAACTACAAAATTTGAAGAAAGGCCCAAACTATGCATGAGATAGATCTAAGATTCTAATGCTAAATGACAACTTCTCATATGATTTAAAATTTGTGATAAAGGACGTGTGATTATCATAGGATAATCCACTACATCTACTAAAAAAGTATGGTCAACAAGTCAGACAACTTCAACTATATGACTTAGGAAGATTACATATTGTTGGCTAGGATAATTAGTGGGAAAATGATCAATATTGGAGATTTGATCTACAATGAGATAAGGAACTTTTATTTTTCAAAATTGAAGACCACTCCTATGCTCTATCCCCAACTAATTTCTCTCTTTCTTCAATACTACAATATAGAGTATCAGAGAAAAGGGAGAAGAAAGTAAAGGTGCTAAGGTTTGGGGTTGAGCAAATTCATCAAATGAGAATTTCTTTACCACTAAAAAATGGAGGGCACAAGCCATAGCAAGGAAGTAACCTATGCAAGATAAAAATGAATCTTCAGTTGCTCTTACTGCAACTTCCTCTACACCTTCCTTTGCTCAATTAGCAGTACACTATATGATCCAGCAAGAGCTTAAAAATTTTAAAGAAGATCTACTTGCTCGAATCAAGGAAAGCATGAAGCTATCTCATTCTGAATCTAACCTTTCTGAGCTGCTCAAAGAATTTGGACAATCTTTGGAGAATAAGATGGTCTCAGAGGTAGAAAAAGAATTAAAGCTAACAAGACTCATTTAGCTCATCTTCTTGAAATAATTGTTATAGACATAGGCTATTACATTTATGATACAAGAGGTGATTGAACTAAAGAATCAAGGTTGCATATATTTCCTCTGGTCATCCTAACCTAACCTATCTATCAACTTCTACCACTAGAACTACTTACAACTTACCTCACCCACAACGTTCCATTTTTAGGACTTTAGGATCTCATTTTTTATAGATGTCAAAAAGGGGGGAGATGAACAAGAATTGTGTTAGCATCAATAGTATTTATTGTATCTACTTGTGTTTGTGATTGATAACTGTCATTTTAATTATCAAACAAAACTAATCTAACCAATAGTAAAGTGGAGGCTAACCTAGGTCGGTTCACAAGGAGCATAAATTGATGTATAAGTTCCTAATTAATCTAATGAGTCACAAATTAACAAGTTAAAGAGATGGTATTTGATGAGTTTTAATCTAACTACTGAAAGTAAAACCTATGCTATTGTTTATGCTTTTAAGTATTTATGATGATGAGATGAATGAATGACAAGTGTATTCCCTTAGAGATTACCTTACCTTCATTATCCATAGAATATGAGAAGTTAATCAGCTGAATTATAATATGTTAACTAACAACTCACTAGCTAAATCTCAATCAAAGCTACAACTAGCAGACATTAAAAGAGATTATGAATTATTCAACTTATAGATAGTAGAATATGAATTAAACATATATAATTGTCCTCTGTTATAGAATTACTTCAATTAATCACAACTATGTTAAACTCGATCAAAGATGAGAATTAATCAAAGGTCAGTTATGCAGAAATAAGAAATCCAACTCGGTTCCCTACTTCTTTATTATCTACTACTCTAATTGCATCAATAATTATATAATTAACTACATCAACTAGATACATTTAAGTCTGAATTAAAAACACAATGAACTCCCTGTTCAGCTCAAGGATTCTAGTTCAGCATTATCTCCAAGAGAGCACAATAGCTTAGCCTCGCATTGCCATCTGAACTTAAGCAGCAACAGAAAACATAGCAGCAATCATAGTGAAAATGATAGAAGAAGATGAACTGTAGAACTTTCCTCTAGTTCTATTGACTAGAATAGAGGAAAGTTGCATAATAGAAATGGAGAATGGAGAGAGTGAGTGAGAATGGATCTGCAGATGGAGAAAGAGAATGAATATTTGTGTGAATGGAATGGTGATGAATGATTAGAATGATTGTAGTGATGATTCTCCCCTCCCTGTGGAAGCTATACGTGACTGATATATAGAAGTGTCAATTAGTTCAACTATCATGTGCTGTGTGAGGTATATGAAAGCTTGGGATCTGTTCTGATTTGCTAGCACATGCATTTCAGACAGCTATTAGCTCACTTGCTTCTGTTATTAACTCCTTCCAGCATATGATTTTGTTAGCCCACTTGCTCCATCCAGCACATGTTTCTTTTGTCCAGCTGTCAATTTATCTAATATGCTAATTGGTCATTAAATGAGTAATTCTATTGAGATAAGGCATGTGTGCATTAATAGTGCCAGATATGTGAAATTATGTTCTGTTACAGCACATGCTTGATCTCCCACTTGCAATCTGTTATCAGATCTGGATCCAACACGTGTTCAATCTATTGCAGCACATGTTCCATGTGATTCTGTTAACCCAACTTCTTCTGTTGGCAACTTTTAGATCTATCACATGTCCAATCTATTCTCCTTAGCCATATTCCCACGTGAATGCTCCTTAATTCCTAGATTTAGCAATGTGCTATCTCATGTCACTAGCTCCTTTAGTCCAGCTGTCATTCTTCCTTAATCCATTATGTTAGTGTGTTGGTGTCGTATCCTTATTTTCAACCTCAATTATACTTAGTTGAAAGTTATTTGAACCAATTACATAGCCTTTTGTCTAAGACAGATGCATTTTCAAAAGATTGCTTCTTGGGTACTGTTCATAGTTACTATTCATATGGTAATCCGCAACATGTACCTATCTTTGAAAATTCATAATTAAATGTAGAAAAATCAAAATTGGGTGGTTCCAATTTCTAATGAAAGATATTTCATTTAAATTTTAAGGAACAATATAAAAATGAGGTTTTATTGCCCTAATGAAATCAGTTTATTCGTTGAAAAACACTGTTCATTTGATAAATCTGGAAGTTCCAGTTTCTTTGCCTTAACTTTAAAAAATCATTTCTCTTTCTTTACTTGTCAAAATGAACCGTGTTACCTATGGATTTACAGATCAAGATGTTTTATTTAAGATCATAAAATTTCATAGGAAAAATCGTTCATTTACCATATGAAATTAACGTCGGAATGTTACTACCTCTAGTAGCTCACTTTATCTCAATTCCAGATTTTAACTCCAATTTAGAAAAATCATAATAAATCGAAAACTTAACCAATTGAGGCATTCTTGGTGTTTATTTAAAGCTCTGTATCTTAGCTATTATCATACCAAATTTCAAGTTCAAACTTATTGGTTAAAGTATCATAAACACCATCACAAAGCCACAGCCTCAGAATATAACTACATGATCATACACTATGCATCCCATCATATCCTTCCATAGTGTCAAGTAACCAATATAACTTATAATACAAGTTCAACCATCTATGTTTACCCTTTTTCCTTGAGAGGTTCCAGCACCTATGACATGGTTATGCATATGGAAAGAATGAGATTTCATGGAAATCCCAATAGCAAGTCATACAAACTATAATATCATGCATGATTAATTGGATGCTTAACATATTATCATGAAATGGAAGCTACTTCATAATAGTTCATAAGCAAACTCTAACATGCATATTGTCATGATATTAGTTGCAAGAAGTTGCAATCATTCATACTTCATCATCAACATGATGGCATAATCTCAAGCTTAACCAAACATCATAACTAACAAGAAAGTATACAATCAAGCAAATGTAAAACTATAGTTAGGTATTCTTGCTACATCTTTAGCTATCCTTGACAAAGTCTTCTTGAGATGATTTTCTTCCTTCACAAATGTCAAAACCTTGCTTGTTGCTCCAAATTGTGTGCTTCTTTCTTGTTCAAATAAAATTTGGCCAGAGGTTCCCTAAGGTATCATGCATACCGAATCAATTCTGGTTTGGGGGTATTTATAGAAAATCTTGGGTGGAAATGAATGGCTAAGATTAATTTGGTCACTATTTGATCTAATAGTCCATATTCAACCTTGAACCAAGCTTGCCCTATAAGCCTTAAGTTGACGCCATGCATTACATCATTTAGGGCCATGTTTGGTAAAACATCCTCAAATTCATATGTCTTAGGAACTATTAAGTAGCATTTAGAACCACTTACAAGACCTTGGAAGTCCATTAGTTAAATCTGGAATTTTATTCTTTCTCGGGTTACTGTTCATATGGTATTCCAGATTACACAATGAACTTCAAAAAATCGTAATTAATTCTATAAAAATAGAAATAAAGTGGTTCAAAAATATACCTGAATTCAACATCTTGAAATTTAAGGGAAAAATAATTTCCAGACCAAATGATTAACCAATTAATACAGTTTATTCGTTAAAGTGTACTGTCCATTTGGTCTAAAACTCTGGAAATAGATTCTGGTCCCTTATTTTGGAAATTCATTTCTCTTGATATACACATCCAAATGAAACATTCTACCTATGCACTTAAAGCTCTGGATGTGTGCTACATGCTTGTAAAATTTCATGAAATAATTCCTTCATTTCCTATGTCAAACTGAAGCTACAACAAAACTGCTTTAGGACCTATGTTTTTACCATTTCAATTTCTTTTATTTCACTTCCAATAATTGTTCCAACATGTATAGGCCATCAAATAAGCTTCTCAATATTCATATACGTCATGTACATATGCCATAATTATTACAAATAGTTTAATCACATAAATGGACACCTTAAATGGCATTTACATACATAGATAATTCATAGCATATAATAAGACCCCAATTACTTCCATTCCTTTCTTCCATTCTTGAGCTCTTCTCCATGTATACCTTTTCCATCATGCTTGACCAAAATCGGTTGGTTATGGGAGAGTTAGATTCTAGGAAATCTTAGTAGAAAACATTACCACTTAAATATGCAAGATGGATGCTAATGCATAATATGTAATTTCATTAAACTTTTTTTGATTAGTGACATGCCATCATGCTATATACTTGTACATAAAGTGCATGGCCATGGAAAACATGTTATTCACAACACATTCAACATCATTTATCATGTCATAACATCATTCAAATATCATATACATGTCAACATATAAGCATACCACATCAAGCACATAAAGAGATAAGTTCACTACCTTGCACTTAAACTTTTCTCTTGATCTTTTGCACTTGCTCCTTAGTTTCCAACCATGAAGCCTTTATGTCAATCACTTCCTAACATCTTCTTGGATGTTTCAAGGTCCTAAACACATTCATATTCATCACATAATTCATTAGGACTCATGAACTCTAACCATATTCAAGACTAACCTTGTTACACTCTTTATTATCATACTTTCTTTAATCTTTACTAATCAACTTGGCTCTTGAATCAATTGATGTCTTGACTTTACCCTATACAATTTCATATTTTGAATCCATTTATGAGCTTAGAATTATGAAATTCCAGCTCCTTCATGGCCTACTGTACAGAACCGAACATATGTACACAATTCCTTCAAAAATTCTCATTTTGATTCTAATGCTTTTCATACTTGTTTCTCCACTTTATCCCACACAATTTTTCATTTTAAAACCATTGGAAGCATTAAAATCATGAAATTCTAATCCCTGTTCATGTGAGTGAACAGTAACCATAAAGGGTTTCAAAAACTAGAATCTTAGAATTTCAATGCTTCTAAGGTTCAAAACCTTTCGAATCCTACACAAAATCATCATATAAATTCAATGGAAGCATTAGATCATTGAAACTCCATTTCCTTCCCTCATGAACAGTGCAGACCAAATAGATTCAACCGTGGCAAAGTCAAGAATATCAACTTGATTCAACAACCAATCCCTTAAGTAGCTTGTTTAAGCTTCAATCATATATCTCTAACTTTAATTTCTTCTTTCCCCTTTCATCTAAGGTTTTTGGGCAACACCACCCCTTAAAGAAAACTCAACTTTTCCCCTATAAAAACCCTAAGTTCAAGCTCCCAAATCAAAGGAAAATAAGTTAGAGGAGATTGCTTACCATTAATTTCTAGCTTGCTTCAACTTTGGTACCTTGAATCTTCTTTGTCTTGGCTTGAGTTTTCATTTTGCAAGAGTTTCCCCTAAGTTACATGGCTCACGGTTTGGATGCAGATTTGAGGGGGTATTTATAAAAAAATCTTGGTAGAAATCAATGACCAAGATTAGTTTGTACACTATTTGATCTAATGGCCCACATTAAATCTTGGATTTTCCTTTTTCAAAAAGTTAATTGTGACATCATCCATGACATCACAAGGGACACATCAAAGAGGTTATGTGGCACCATTTCTATAGGGAGAACCTTCTAGAAAAATTTTAGTCAAATCCAGTACCAGCTTAGTCCGATTCCCCAAAAATCAAACTGTTTTATAAATATAATTTTTCTGAGATTTCATAATATACTTTTTGACCTTAATTCCAGTATCCAGATTCTTCCTACCATTGACATACTTGTATTGGGCCATAACTTAATTACAGATCCCTTGGGAAATGACTGAAATGCCCTTGGTTCATTGTCTTGTACTATATTAACCCTAAGGGCATAATTGTCATTTCACACCTCTTTCTACTTCCTCAGGGTGTATACTGACTTCAAATAATCATATTTATACTATATCTCATGCTTTTAGCCTATCCCAGATGACCAAAATGCCCTTTTTCCATTACTAGTGCAATCTGGCCTCTCAGGGGCATTTTCATAATTTCACACTTTTTCGGGTCACTGCTCCTTTCACTGATGAACTGGTACCCTGGGTTTTGGGCCCTCCTTGGCGTCATCATGGTCCTATATATGAGGTCATCTGATCTCAGTCTATCTAGGCTTACATACTGATAAGTTCAGTAATCGGATCACGGTTGTGATCAAACTCTCGTCAAAATTCACTTATATGGAAATAACTTTTTATATAGAACTCCTTCTGGGGTTCTGTCAGATCCATGACATCTGACACTATAGGGCACACTTTCCTATAATTCTCCTACTTATATCTGAAGTCCATGAAATCTGATAAAATTTCATATAACTTTTAAACTATCAGATAAATATTGTCTAGAGCCCTAATAAAATTTCTATATCATGCTAGATTAACTAGCATGACTTTCTCTATTTACTGATGGAATGTGGGACTGAAATACTTCTAGGCAGTTCTAATCCTTTTTTGGCTGAACTTTTTTATAATTATATTTAGGTCCCTAAACTTTTAGAAATTACCACTTTTTGCCCAAATCTTGTTTCTTCTTTAACTTTTTGCCTTCAATATTTTCTAATTTTCATTTAGGTCCCTTTCTTTCTTCAAGACTCATATAATCTTCATTTCTTCTAATCTTCATCATAATCATGTCCAAATCTCTTTCCACTATCAGTATTATACAGATAGGGGAAAATTAGGATATGACATTTAGCTGTAAAAAGGTAAATATACTGATAGGAGAAATTCTAATTTAGTCCGGTAC
Organism: Leucaena leucocephala; assembly: GCA_037074615.1. Classification (NCBI taxonomy): domain Eukaryota; kingdom Viridiplantae; phylum Streptophyta; class Magnoliopsida; order Fabales; family Fabaceae; genus Leucaena; species Leucaena leucocephala. Next base: position 6,052,943 of record CM073528.1, read on the forward strand.
CGATCGGAACAATTTTACAAAAATCAGACTATTTTATGTTCCTAATTTTTATAATATTCTAGAATATGTATTCTGTCATGAAAACCAGTTTCTAGGTTTCTCCTACCATTGACATTGTCAGACTGAGTATTTATCTGCCAACCATCCCTTGGAAAATGACCAAAATATCCTTGTTGCACTTTATTGTACTATATTAACCCTAAGGGCATAATTATCATTTCACACCTCTTTACACTATATTAGGGCATATACTGGCTCTAACTAATCATCTTTATACTATCTTGGACATTTTTTACCTATCCAGAATGACCAAAATGCCCTCCATCCATCACTAGTATAATCTGGCTACCCAAGGACATTTTCACAATTACACATTTTTCCTGGGTTGCTCTGGACTCTAGCCCACTTAACTGTCTAACCACCTTATTGGGCCTATTGGGATGCCATTTAGGCCTTAATATTGGTCCATTACCTTTATGGCATAAATCCCAAGAAATCTCTCCCGACCGTATTTATCGGGTATTTTATTCCACTGTAAAATCCCGTAAGAATTCTATAGGATTCCTTTTCTGACTCTGTCAATTTTATAAATTCTTATATTAAATATAGAAATTTACTGTAAAGTTTCATTTAATTATGAGGTCTAAAATATACTGTAATAAGTCTTCCTGACTTCAAGAATTTATATCAAGTAATTAGGACCTCATATCAAAATCCAGTGTTGTGTTAAACTGATCAGAATAATTTTATCTATCTACTGGTAAAATTTGGGACTAATCTGATTCTGGGCAGTTTTTAGCCTTTTCTAGTTCAACTTTCTCATAATTACATTTTTATCCTTGAACTTTTTCTTTATTACATTTAGGTCCCTAAACTTTTAATAATTATCACTTTTGGCCCAACTTTTATTTCTACTTTCACTTTTGACCTCCAACCTTTTCTAATTTTCATTTAGGTCCCTGACCTTTTATTAGTTAATAATCCCTTTCTTTCCTTTCTCAATCTGATACAATTTATTCCAAGAATCTCATATCCATTACATATAAACTACACATATACATCAGATAAGAAAATTGGGAATATGACAGTTGGCCTGTAATAGAAAATAAGAAGAAACATATTCTTTATCTAATTAATCACTAAAATCACTTCAATTAATTTTCACTTATTCCATTTTATTTTTATTAATTAATTGCTCATGATACTGGTAAATGGGGATAAAATCAATTATAAAACTCACTTAAAACACACTAAAAATCACTACTAATATGAGTTTATCAACTCCCCCAAACTTAGCTTTTGCACTCCGAGCAAAATTATAGATTAAAATTGAAGTTCAAATGCTCATGATAAGCAAATTTGGCAAAAGATTCAGCATAAGAACTTGTAGTCATAAATATTTTCCCTTTAATTGGCAACAGTCCAAACTAATATCATATTAATCAAAGAATCTAACTCATGCAATTAAATCATAATAAGTAACAAGATGAGGTTTCCTCACAAGGTGTAGTATTTCAATCATTCTCTTATCAAGGAAATGTCACTCAACCATCTAGCTTAGGCTTCCCATAGGCTTATAACCATCTTACATCTCCACCACTAAATGCTACAAGGTTTGTGAATCAAAGGGTCTTTATTAGGTTGTAATGTTCAAAAAGCTAAGTGATGCAATGGAAATACATGTCAATGATTAATGAAATACTACACATAATCTTAATTTTTCAATCTAATTCAACATTTTGTCATCATCTGAACTTGCAACTGCAGAAAGTATCACAAATCACCAAATATTTTCCTTTCATTCAAGTTGAATATCACTTTTTTTCTGGTTTATCTCTTATTTCTTTCTTTTTCTCTTTTTTGTACTTTTTGCTTTTCTTTTCTTTCACTATTGAAACAGATATCATATACATTGAAGTTCAAATATCCAACAAATGGTACAATTTATCAGCAGCAAATATCCTGTACAGCATTCATTAATCAAGGATGAAATTTTAAAAGAAAGTAAAGGTCTCAAAGGGGTTAAGCAAAGGATTTAATTTTTATGTGGCTACTATTTGGGCAAAAAGGTTTTGAAAGAAATGCCCTTATCATGTTCACGATTCTAATAAGCTAATGTGATTTTGAATTAAGGATTGAGACAAGTTCTGCAAAGTTACTAAACTAGATGGTGTTACACAATGTAAATGAGTATCTGTTGGAGGCTCAAATTCCTTCAATATGGCTTAGTCACCCTAATCAACTCACTATGACAAGATTGCATGAATATTAAACAAAATACATGAGATCAACCATTCAAGTTACACAATTTCCAATAGTAAATTAATGAAACAAGGAACTCATACTTCATCAAGCTTGCCAATGTTCAAAACTATGTGTTCAAAATTCAATTTTAAATCTATGACAGTAAGTTCCATTAAACCAAGCAACAATCAAATGAAATAGAAGAATTTTTTAGTAGAAGATCAAGTCCAGTCACGACAAAAGGGTCTTCAAGTTGTGACTATTTTACACAAAGAAAGTTTTAGAAAAGATGGAATATTGGTCACGACATAAATGGTCATTGGTCACAACTCATGATCACAGAGAATAATCCTGCCAAACATATAGACTCAGGTCGTGACCCGTGTGTCAATCCAGTCACGACAAATATTTTTTTTTTGGTTGCCCATCCGGTTCACCATAGCTTTGCTCCGACTACATCCGGATCTGACCCGCATCGCGCACCTGGCTATGGTGGGTGAGTCTCCCAACGGGGATTTTCTGCATACGCTAAGGCTCGAACTCGAGACCTCACTTAAGCGATACCAAGCCGCTTACCACTCGGACCAACCCCCGTTGGTCACGACAAATATTCACAGAGAGTAACAGTCACGACAAAGATAAGCACAGATCATGACTACACATCACATAAAGGTAAACATCAAAAAATATGAAATCCTGGTTGTGACTGAAATTATCAGACGTCGCAACTACCTATTACAAGGAGAATAGGTCGCGACAAAGATATGCAAAGGTCATGACTAATTTTCACAGAGAAGAAACTTGATATATATGCACACATTAGTCGTGACCAAAATATAGAATCTCAGCAGTTATCTGATTTTTATTTACCCATTTTTCACACTAAAGTTCATACTCCCCCACACTTAAATTCTACATTGTCCTCAATGTGAAGAAGTAATTAAACACATGCAAAGGTTGAAGTGATAAAGACAAAGTAAAACCAGAATCCAAGATGAACTTATTAATTTTTATCTGCCCCTACTGACTTGGTCTTCTCCCCCACACTCGAACAACAATTAATAGCTCAAGTATATAAGTAAACTTATTAAAGCAGACTATTGTAAGTAGGGAAACAAGGAAGGAGACAACCTGAGTATCATGGGGGTTTGAAGTTCTCCTTGTACTACTTGAATAATTGGCTGTTAACCTAGAATGCTGTACCATCTACTTCATCCTTTCTTGTTGATATAGCCTTTATCTATCTTAAGAGATAATCCACAGCTTGCAGAATATATGCATATCCAAAAGATAGCGGAGATGGTCTTGTTGATATAACTGCTATATTATCTAGTTTTATGAAATGCCATTGATGATGGATAATATCATTCAATTGTTTTAGTCCTAAAATATCTAAAAATTCTAAGTTGAACTTCTCATGAATAGGGTTGGAATGTAAGATATAATTATTGAATTGAAAGTATGATGACATTGTACTTCAAGATAACTTGTCTAGAACAAATCATTGGTCAAAGTCAAACAACTAAGAAACAAGTAGATTCCACTAATCAAAGTTGTCTAGAAGGGATTATCTCCAAAAGAAGCAATATAGGAAATGGAAAATGAGACAAAAAACTTTTCTAATAGGGTACGTTTCAAATTTTGAGGATAAAATTTATGTTAGAGGGGAAAAATGCCACATGCTAGATTTTTAAAGCTAAAAAAGTAATATTAATATTGTTGACACAATATATGAGGTTAAGCCAAATCCAGGATAAAAGTGTAATTTTCAAAATGCCTTTGGCCAATAGAGGTAATTTTAGAAAAATATATAAAAATTCTAGAGAAATCCTAGAAAATGGAAAATAAGATATTAATGCCCATTTGAGGTGACAAATGATAAGAATACTCCTAAAATAATTTTTAAGGAATTTTTAGATATTTGGCTAATTATAAACTATTTAGTCAAATTTAATTATTTGAGCTATGTAGAGACCTTAGAAAATTAAGGAAAGATAGGGATAAAATACTTTGGGAATTATAAGACATTGTACAAACGGTTTTATTCCCAAAATTCTCCTAGTTAAATTTTAGAGGAATTTAAATGCAAATTAAGCTAATAGGGATTTTATTTGGAAAAAAATACAAATGAATACCTAAAGGGGTAAATAAATTCCAAGAAAATTTATGGGTTTTCCATAGAATTAATATGAGATAATGTAGTAGGTACAAGTACTTTATTAACTCAGAAACTCTAGAAATTAATTTCTAAGTAAGTTTGAATAATATGAATTAAATTGGTTTCTTTCTATTTCACCATTAATAAAATTATGATGATAGTAAAAGAGAGACCCATTTGAATGAGAAAAATGTTAGGAATATATTATGGGATTGGTAAAAATTAATTATAGTACCCAGGACATTAGAATTGTAAAATAGGAATTTATTCCAGTATAAAGTGTATTGATATAATCTAGCCATTTTATTACACCAAGTATGGCGCTATTTGGCAAGCCAAGGATGGTGAAGATTTTGACTTGAAAAATAATTTAATTTAGAATTGTTTTTGGCAGGAAAAAAGTTACAAGAAGCTACGGAAATTTGACACATAAGCTTTATAATTTAGTAGAACTTGAAGGTTAAACAATTTTCCCATGGTCTATAAATATCACCCCTCCCCCTCACACTATTGCAAATTTGGCATGCATAGAGAACCTCTTGTAAATTGAGTTCTCAACCTTTCAAGACAAAGATAAGCTAGCTATCTTGGATAAAAGGTTAGTTTATGTCTCGAATCTCCTAATTAATGATTTAGCTAGTTAAGTCATAGTTTTGATAGTTGGAAAATCAAGAATGTCCCATGGATGCATGTGGCCAAAATGTGTGAGGCTTAGAGAATGTGATTTTGATGTTAAACTTAAATTAAAAGATATGGATTAGTGGTTAGTTTAAGTACTATTGCATGAGGATTATTTAATTTCCTTGAATTGGAAATTGGCTAGGCCTCTCGGTCACTTTGGAATTTATGTCTGAAGAATTAAATTTGATGATTTTGATGCCTCCAATATGTTTAAAATGAAAAATGGTGTAGGTTGAACCTAAGAAACAACTATTGGAAGTATTATAATCAAAATTGGAAATTTAGGTTTTATGTAAGGCATGTCATGGCCAAGAGTAGTTCCTAGGGAAAAAATTGATTTTCATGAATCCAAGTTCATATTTGGATTCTGCATAAAAATTTATGTAAAAATTACCTAAGAAAATAATTTTTATGTTGGTAGAAACAAAACCCTAAAAATCAAGCGGGTTTATGTTTAAACCATAATGAATATAATGTGTATTGGTGGTTATGCTCCCTTTGTCATATTGGAATAGTTTTAACATTTGTGGAGGAAAGGACTAAACTCAAAGGATAAGAATTAAGAAGTTATTGGATCAAGATAGTAAGTTTACTCAACATTAATGTTAACATGTCTTCATTGTTATATGTGTGTTTGCCATGATTGTGGATTGAACTAAAGATGATGATATGATACTACTCTTGCATTGTGATGTCTTGACTTGATGCATAAGTGAGTTGACATGAGATAGAAGTAGTTCCCTAATTGTGGCATAATGCTTTGTTACATAATGATTTTATATGTTGATATTATTGTTGATATAACTTGCTATTGGGACGACAATGGATGATGGAGAACGATGGAGATAGACACCAAAAATAGGAGAAAATGCTAAAAATGACCTTCGTGGATGACTGTTGTGGTAATAGGACCACAAACAGCTGTAAAAAAAGTGAAAGTGAAACTGTAATTATGAAATTGAAAAACTGACGTAATAAGTATTTACCATGGCATTTTCTAGAAAGCAATGATAACTTTTTTGTCCAACCGATTTTTTTAAACTCAATTGGACTTCTTTTAACAATGATTTTTTTAGAAATCACCGTTAAAAGGTTTTTTCCTGGCAGTTTTACAAAAAAGCCGCCATGAAAAGTGTTTTAAACATAAATTTATTTACAAAAATGTCACCCTTTTACAACATTTTTCTGAAAATCGTTGTGAATTAGCACTGTAAAAAATATTTTTCTAATAGTATAAAGGGCTTAAGATTGATATTGTAGTGTTTATTACATATGGAGGTAGATATATTAAAGTGCTTAGTATGTGGAGGAGTAAAAGTCTTTGGTGTATATTAAACTGTAAAAGTTATTATATTCACTAGACTAGAAACGGCTTCTTAATGTGTATGTTATAGATACTCATAATTTTTTTAGCTTCATGTGAAGGGTGTATTGAGACAATGACTTTCCACCAACATCAATAATAATAATAATAATAATAATAATCCGTTGTCCAAGGTTGATTGAAGTTTTTAATCATTCCCAAAATTATTATGTGTAAAATTCGATCAATTCGTTAGATAAAAAAAATAGAAAATATATAGATAGTGATTTTAATTTCATTATTTAACATTTCAAATAAAGTCAAAAGTTGACTTTTTTATTCTCTTTTACCAAAATATTCCTTTCTTTAAAGTAGTTGTGTTTTGTTCTGGGACAACTAAATTATTTGAGCTTAAACCTATTTAAGATTAAATGCAATATGCTAAATTATCTCATTTTTTAACCAGGAGTCAACTTTATATTATGAATATTAAATTTAGGAAAAATCTATATGGTACCAATGAAATAATATAATCATCAATATGTTTCAATAACAAGAGAGCAATATGAATTTTGACCATGTCATGTCATGGAATTATAAAGATAATTTCATAAATATTTTATAAACCTTTGACCAAGTAAATAAGCAAACTTATATAATAAGCCTGGATTTTTGTTTGAGAACTTCTGTAAAATTTTGATAAAAGTTTGAAGAAATATGGACACAATTTCACAAAATTTTCATTTTAATTAAGTGTGAGATTATGTTCGGAATTAAACTTGGGAAAATTTTGGTGAAACTTGGAAACATTGGACATATTTTCACCCAAAAAAAGTTCATTTGCAAGCACTTCTTAGTTTGTTATAAATAAAACAACAACTTAATTAATTACATAATTGGAGGCAAAGAAACACAAATACATTGTGAATTATATCCCAAAAATATTTGGTGTTGCTATATTTTTTTTGTTTTTGTTAGAGGCAAAAATGAGTTCTAATAAGCAAACCAAGAAAAAAATAGATAATATAGCTGAGCTTGCTGGGTATGGTGATACCTATATGAGAGCTCTTCTCAAGTTTCAAGAAAGAGCAAGAAATCAAATGTTGGAGAGCTTGCTGGTTATGGTGACACTTATGAAACCTACTTCAATCGGAAGCAAGAGTAAGAAATCAACTATTGGAGAATTAGCTGGTTATGATGATGATGATAGAAAATGTATCGTGAGGTAATTTTGTTATACTTAATTCACTTTAAATTGTTAGATATTTTAAGACTTGGTTAATATAATATTTGGTCCTTATATTTGCCCTCATTTTAGTTTTCATCTATACAGTTTCAAACTATAGATTTTAGTCTATTAAATTTATTTCCATCTAAAACATTAATTTTCATATTTTTAATAAAAATCTAAATTATTTTGTCCTGTGAGGGACCAAAACCAAAAATGAATGCAAACGGATCAAACATGTTTAACTATTTTAAGAGTTAATGTGTATTAATAAATGGCTTGAATTATATTTTAATCAAATTAATTATGTAACCACCAAATTATTATTTTTTTTAATTGGATTAAATTTTGTAACATTCATTTTATTACATCATTATTATTGTTATTGACATTATATGACTACAATATATAGAGGGGTGCTTTCTAGTCTTGTTATCAACTCATATTAATTAATTTAATCCACCTTTACTCCTACTTCTTTTCATTTCTGGGTTACAATTTCCTATCTCCTGTGTAGTTTTGTTTCCTTGATATTTTTCAAGAAGAATCTGTTTAATGCTAGGATGTATCTTTGCAACAAAGTAAATCACCTAAAACTCATATTTTTCCAACATGAATTTCCTTAGGTCTATTTGATATCAAATGGGAATATATCCAACATGAATTTCCTTAGGTCTATTTGATATCAAATGGGAATATAATGAACAACAAAAATACAAAATAAACCATTAATAAGGATTTTTGTGATGATTTTATTATTTAATATCTTATCTTTTTTCCCCTTTTTTTGAGCAGGTTCAGAGTTTATTGGGGGACTAATGTTGGAAGGAATAATATCAAATTCTATGAATTCCTTTTCTTTATATAGTCTATGAAGTCTATTTTGTCTTTGTGGTTTATATTTATGGTGTTTCTTTTCCAATTACAATGTTTCTTTATATTTATGGTTTATATTTGTGGTTTATATTCTCTATGTTAATTAAGTAGTTTGAAAAACTATTTCTTGTTTATCCATAATTTCCATATTTTCTTTTAAACGAAATAAAAAAGGTTTTGAGCAAAAATGAAATAAAATTATTGGATGATATTAATATATAATATAATAGTTATTATTATTGGACGATATTTCTTAAAAAAAATTTAGACCCCTTGAGTTTATAGTGAGAAAATGCTTTTAGTGATTTTACAATTATATGGTCCAAAAAGAAATTTTAGAATTACGAAAATTTTGGTGAAACAGTGTAGAAAGAATACCGGATGACATGTAAATGCCATGTTCATGTCTATATTGTCAAGAAAACATGTATATAGTTTCAAAGGAAAGTTTAGTTAAAAGAATTCGAGGAGTTGGGTTAAAAAAATCTAATTAATTTTGTTATTCTTTTATCTTATATCTTCTTTTTCTTACAATTTTATAACCCTATTTCTCCAATTTTTTTAAATCTAACTTAGAAAAATTTTCTTTCCCCTCCAAATCTCTCATACCAAACAGTCATTTTAAGAAACTAAATTAATTAATTAATTATGATAAAATTTAATACTTCAAGATAAATTTATATTATATACTCTTTAATTGAACTAAATTAATCAACTAACTCTTCCATTAGTTATAATTAACTTATTTATATAATTATTTGACTTCCTTAATTTATCTATAAAAAATAATTAGCTCTTATATTAAATATTGGAGGACTATATTTTATTCATTCAATAAACTCTAATACTTACCATAATTTATTTAGCAAACTTAAGTTCAACACAAACTTGAATTCACAAAAACAATGGTGGGATGCTCTGCTCGTTCATGAAAAAGTTGCCATTGTCAATAGCAGCTTTCACTTTGGCCAATCTTACAAAATTATTTTTGAAATATTTATAACCCCATGAAGATCTCGCTTCTTCATAGCTCGAACAGTTACCTCTGCTCACTCCCAAATCAAGGTCTCTATAATTCAAATAAGAGGTCCTCTGGTTCTTCGAAACTTAAGGCGTCATGTACTCGTACAATCTCCTCATCCATTCCACTTGTTCATCTGTCTCTTCATTATAATCCCAATACCCCAAATATTGAATCCCATATATGATCCCATTCCCATGTGGAAATGGAGTTTCTGAATCTGAAATCTCACTCATTCTTCCTCCATAAGGTGAGAATATCAACACTGGTAAATTCTGATTCTCCTCCACAAGTATTTTCCATAATCCTTGCAATCCAAACGTAGGAATTGGTTCTGTTACATAGCCAGATTTTGCTTTGAAGCTTTGAAATGTTTGATTTCTCTGAAGCAACACGTCCATGGAGGTGTTCACTGAGAATCCTGCAAAATACACTACAGATTGAATCCAACTCATCTGCATGCAGTTATTTCTTTGCAAATTCAGTTCTGGGAAAGTGTTGTTCATCAAAATCGTAACATTGTCAGCTTCTCCGAGGTATAATCCTATGACAGAAAATATTATAGGTTTAGAAGATGAACCGTTCACTATTGCATTCCCAACTCCCATAACTGCATGAAGAAACATCCCTCCTGGGAGTTTGTCTACAAAATTTTTCCATTTTTGGAAAAGTGTTTGAGCATCATCGTCTTGTAAAGTTCTTGAAATTTCGAAGATTGTTACAGTTGGAGGGACACGTAATAGGTTAACTTTCGATGCAGTGATCACACCAAAACTTGATCCTCCTCCTCGTACAGCCCAAAACAGATCTTCCCCCATTAACGTTCGATTCAGTATCTTCCCATTAGAATCCACCATTATAACATCAACAACAGTTGTCGACTGCTAAACCATATTTTCTGAAAATTGTACCAAATCCACCACCACCAACATGTCCTCCTACACCTACAGTAGGGCAGCTTCCTGCAGGGAAGCCATGGACGTTACTTGCTGTGACAATTGCATGATACAATTCTCCAAGTGTAGCTCCTGCTCCCACCCAAGCAGTTTCATCTTCAAGGTTTATGGTTATGGATCTAACGTTGGAAAGATCGATTACGATGAAAAGTTGGTTTTGGTCAGAGGTATAAGAGAGACCTTCATAGTCATAGCCACCACTTCGGAACCTAACTTGGAGACCTTGTCGCTTCGAGCAAAGTACAGCTAATTGGATGTGAACGACGTCGTTTGGAATGACAATGAATTTCGGTTTTGGGGTTGAAGTAGTGTTTGAGAATCTGAGATTTCTTATGGAGGATTGAAGAAGAGGTTGGAATGAAGTGTCGTTCTGAGTGAGAATAAGGTGTGAAGACGAATTATTAGGGTTTCCTAAATTTGATGAGAAGCATTGAAAGAAAGCAGGTTCGAGACTCAGAGAGAGACACAGAGAAGGAAAGATGGTGATGATGATGAAGAGGGGAACAAGATGAAGAAAGAGAAAAAGCTCATGATTATTTTTCATTGCCATATTGAGTAATTTCAGTGGCTGTTGAGAAGAATAAGAAAGACGAAGTGATAGTTATAAAGTAGATTCATGTAGAGAGACAAGAATATGGGAAATTTCAAGTGTTGAGAAAGAAGATTCTGCATAAGGAATTACGTCTTCTCATTGAGTGAATCACCACTTGTATATATTTCCAAAGACAAGCATGGAAGTGGGCTTTTTGTTTGGTTTAGGTGCAGCCGAATAATTTTGTTCAAGTCTCTCAAGTTTAGGTTTATACAACACCGGTAAACTGTGAGCTTTCTTTCAATATAATTAGTCCTCTTATAATTAATTCAGAACCTATTTAATTAAATTAAATAAGTTAATTAATATGACATTTTTCTAAAATACCCTAATCATTTTTCTTAACTCCTTCCTTCCTTCTCTTACTTGATTATTGTTAAGGGAGTATCAATATAGATAATTTGAGAAAAAATTGATAAATATAAGAGATATGTATTATATTTAAGACTAAAATCAACTTCTCAATTAGGTCTTATATTAAAGACTGGAGGAGTAATAATTAACATCACAATACCAATGTTTTTTAAGGAAAATTTTAAATTGGAAAAATAGCTCTTTTTAAAAAGAAAAAAGGAAAAGGCTATGAAGAAACCAAATAATTTGAGCTTCTTATTAAAAACAAAAAGCTTAAATATGAACCGTCCTAATCATGATCTAGCGCCTATTTGGGAAACCCCCAAACCAAGGTTTTAAAATAGCTCAAATCTTAATTTAGAAAATTTTTAAAATAAATAGTCATATTTATTCAAAATAGCTTTTGGACCAAATTATGATTTAAAATCATAATTTTAGATAAATTATTGAGACTAGTTTCTAGAATAGTAAAAGAGTTTATAGACTATCCAATTACTATTTTACCCTTACTTTTTCTTACACTCTCTCTCCTCTCTTCTCCCTTCTCCCTTCTCCATCCGCTCTCTCCACTCTCTCTCCTCTCTTCTCTCTTCTCCCTTCTCCACCCTCTCTCCTCTCTCCTCTCTCATCTCTCTTTCCACCTCTCTCACCTCTATATTTTTAATAAAATTATACAATTTTTTGTAATTTTATAATTATAAAAATCCTTCTAATAATAAATATCTAAATACTTATTTATTCATAACTATTTTTTTTTATAAGCCCTTCTCCAAAAGTTATTTTCTAAGAGCTGTCTAAAAGCCTTTTCTTTCATAAATATTTTTTTAAACTCTTATCCAAACATGATAGTAAAAAAATGAAAGAAAGAGGAGTGAAGTGGATGAAAAGGAATACAAGAGAATCCTTTCCCACCGGTACAGTTGCATGAGATTTAAATTGTTTAAAATAACAACAGTTTCTAGTTAAACAGCAAGTAACTCATTTTTTTTCACAAATACATTTGAATTGTATTTAAAGATTCAATGAACTGGGATTTTCTGATTAGGCCAGGTCAATATTTAGAGGCCGAGAAAATTTTATGAGATGACGAGGGTCAACAAATATTCTATTGACAATAATCCTATTTAAACTACTATTGGGCATTAAACTTGAGTCTTGTGGAAGTTATCTCGCAAGTCAAAAACAACTCTAGGTCACTCTCGAGTCACCCAGTGCATTTCAAGTTATATTCCTATACAGTTGACTTGAATAATGTTAGAAGTGCGTTGAAAGTCAAAACAATCTCAAGTCCATCCTGAGTTATTTTATTAGAAAATGATTCTAGACTTCAAAATAATTTCAAATTATTTTGATTCTTATAGAAAGAGTGTTTTGATGAATATACATAAAAAATATGTTTGCAGTAAAATATTAAAATTTTAAATTTTAAAAATTTATATAATTTCCTAAACTTACATCATTTATACGCATGACGAACTTGAAATATCTTTTATCCATTTAAAAACTATAAATAATTAAGTTTCACTAAATGTGATAAAAAATTCATATTATGTTATGAATATTAGAATATATATGTCTATCTTCCTCTTCCTCTTCAACTTCAACTTTCACTATTCTATTACTCCTCCACTTCTACATTAACCCTTCTCCTCTTTAACTTCAACTTTCACTTCCACTATTCTATTACTCCTCCACTACAATATTAAGCTTGTAATTGCCACTAGGTCATTCATGAATTTTTTTTCCCACTATTTGTCATTCAAGTTTGTATGTAACCTACATGTAAGACTATACCTATAAATAGGACATGTCATTTGTGTTGTAAAGCAAGTGGAAGAATACAATATAATTCTCTCATTTTTCTTGTCTTCATCTTTTCTCTCCTCATAATCTTGTTGATTGGTTGGCTAGTTTTATAACATGTTATTAGCACGACTACTCTAGAAATTGATGTTACTATAAGGTCTATCATTAGAAGGTGAGTTTCTATATTACTTTCATGTTGAATTATAGTTTCATATTATATTATTTTCTAATTATTCAACATTCTTAATCTTGAACTCCATTTAACTTTTGCTATACTTTTATGATAGTATCATCTTGTCGAATCTTACAAAATTTGAGTTTGTGGCTCTTGATATTACTAGAAAGAATTATCTATCCTGGATACTAGGTGCAGAAATTCATTTAGATGCCATGGGTTTAGGAAACACTATCAAGGAAGGCAATCAAAAATCCAACAAATACAAAGCCAAAGCCATGATCTTTCTCCGCCATCACCTGGGTGAAGGACTAAAAACTGAGTATTTAACTGTCAAAGACCCACTTGTTCTTTGGAACTACCTAAAAGAAAGGTATAACCACTAGAAAACTATTATTATTCCAAAAGTTCATTATGTCTAGATGTATTTACGTTTACAAGATTTTAAATCAGTCAGTGAGTATAATTTTGCACTTAGAATTAGTTCTCAACTGAAATTATGTGGAGAGAAAATTACTGATAATGACATGTTAGAAAGAACATTCTCCATATTTCATGCATCTAATGTGCTATTGCAACAACAATATCGTGAAAATGGTTTCAAAAAGTATTTTGAACTGATTTCTTGCCTTTTGGTGGCTGAACAAAATAATGAGCTTTTAATGAGGAATCATGAATCCCATCCAACGGGCTCTACTACATTCCCAGAAGTAAATGTAGTGACAAATGAATCATCCCGTGGACATGGACGCTGTCGTAGCTATGGACGAGGCCGTGGTTGACATGGTTGCGGTCGTAGTTCCCACTCGAGGTGGGAAAATAATGATGATAACCCCAAAAAGGAAACTAATGGGAATGATAATTATATTGAAAATTTATGTCATCGTTATGGTGGTAATGGTCATTGGGCTCGTCCTTGTCGTACACCAAGACATTTGGTTGACTTATACAAAGAATTCCTCAAAAGGAAAAATAAAAATAAAGGCAAAGAGCCAAAGATAAAACAAATTTGACTGGGGAAGAAAGTGATTCTGATTATAGCAACATGGATATGAATCATTTGGATGTTGTTGATTTCTTTACCGATCCTAAAGGAATAATTGATCACCTAATTGGTGATGGGAGTGTCCAAAAAATAAGCTAAACTTTTATGATTATGTGTATTTTCCTTTTGCTATAATCAAGTTTATACTTCTCTCAATAAAAAAAAAAAGTTTCTACTTACTATGAAGTTATTTATCCTAATAAATAAAATTAAGAGTATTTCTTTTCATTAATTCTTTTTATTTCTTTTTCATTTACTATATTCCTGTTGATGAAGAATGACACCCATTGACATTAATAAAGAAGATTTGGTCTCGTTGATAGTTTAACAACTCATACAATATTCAAAAATACAAAATATTTTTCTTCTTTGGTGATGCAAGAAACCAATGTCTAGATTATATCTGGAAATATAAAGATAATTGAAGGGTCTGGAAGAGCTAATATATTATTACCTGGAGGAACACAATTATACATTGATAGTGCATTTTATTCCTTCAAATATAACAAGAATTTGTTGAGTTTCAAGGATATACGCAGAAATAGATATCATACTGAAACAACAAATAAAGAGAACCAGGAATATTTTGTTATCACATATATGATTTATGGTAAAAAATGCAAACTAGAAAAATTCCCTGCTCTTTCCTCCGGAGTGTAATACACATTTATTATTACAATTGAAACACACGCTATTGCAAACCAAAAGTTTACAAGTGAGAATAAATTTAATATTTTGCATGACCGGTTAGGCCATCCTGGGACAATAGCAAGTGAGAATTCATGTGGACATTCAATGAGAAGACAATCAATTCCACAATCCCATGTTTTCTCATATGCTACATGTTCTAAAGGAAAACTAATTATTAGACCATCATCGGGAGCAGAGATGAAATAAGACCAGTATGACTTTGAAGATATATAGAGATATAAATCAAAGTCATAGGCACATGTAAGAGTACATGGTGTTAGACCGACCCGCTATGAGAGAGCTGCATGGGTTACGTCATAAGCTTCTCTCATATACAAACTATGTCACTATATACGATATTACATTAATTTCAGAATTAATATAAGATTAACTCCAAAATCCAATTAGTTAGAAAAAAATGCATAGCATCGTATATATCTGATTTTAGGAGCTACATTTTAAATGATATAGAACACAAAAAGGCCGAAAGGGAATCTGTAAAAAGGTTTGCAGATAAGAAACTGCTGAAATAGAGATGGAGAGGACAAATTCTTGAGAAAGCCCTAGAGGGACAGGAGACGCTAGCACGTCGTTCGTGGTTGGAACGCTGTTTGTGTGGATACCAGTAGAGGAAGCTGACCTGAGTCGTTGACTTCTTGCGATCGGAAAGGGAGCACGAGCCGTGGAGAGAAGCTGTGAACGTCGTGACCAGAAGCTGTGGAAGTCGCTAGGAACACTGAGGGTAATGCTTCTTCCCACTTGACTTAAACACATATGGTAGATCCTGGCAAGGAATGAAAAATTTTTAAGTTAATTTTCGCTGCGTGTCTTCAAATTCCTTACAAATGGATCAAAAGCATGCTTGAAGCGTGGCAGGCCTATCAGTTCTAAAGATAAAAATCCTCAAAAAAGAAAATGAGCTGTAAATATAGATGGTCAGGTCGAGGATATTCAACAAAATTTAGTTACTCCAGAAGAGTCTTTTGACAACATATCTCAATTCTGAGAGAAATTCATGTACCTGAAATATGTGAAAATAATAAGATCTCAATAAATTATGTTGTCAATGGAATATGATGGGATTGAGAAGAAGTCAACGTTGACAATATTTTTACATATAATGTAGCGCTTGATATAATAAATGATTATAAGGATCATGAACCAATGTCTATTAACAAATGCAAACAAAGAGATGATTGGCCAAAATGGAAAGACACAATTGAGGCAGAATTAAAATCATTAGAAAAATAAAAAGTTTTTGGCCATATGGTTCTTACACCTAAAGATGTAAAACCTGTTGGATATAAATAGGTTTTTGTGAGAAAAAGAAATGAAAATGGTGAAGTAATAAGATATAAAGCTTGACTTGTTGCTCAAAGATTTACACAAAGACCTAGTATTGATTTTGTAGAAACATACTCACCAGTGGTGAATGCAACTACTTCTCGATATATAATTAGTCTAGCAATAAATAAAGGTCTTAATTTGCGTTTAATGAATATTACAACATATTTGTATGAATTACTTGATAGTGACATTTATATGAGTCTCTCTGATGGATTTGAGTTGCCAAAAATATACAATTCAAGTTCTCAAGAATGGTACTCAATTAAGTTAAATAAGTCTTTATATATATTGAAGCAATCAAGGGCATGTGGTATAATCGACTTAGTAAATAACTATTGAAAGAAGGATATAAGAATGATTAGATATGCCCATGCATTTTTATAAAAAGTTCTAAATATGAATTTACTATAATTGTTATTTATGTCAATGGCATAAATATCATTGAAACTCCTAAAGAGATTTCTAAAGTTATAAATTTCTTAAAGAGTTTGAAATGGAGAACCTGGGAAGAACAAAATTTTGCCTTGGACTACAAATTGAACATCTGAAAAATGGGATCTTAGTGTGTCAAGAAATTTACACGAGAAAAGTCTTAAAACGTTTCTATATAGATAAGTCACATATATTATGCATGCCAATGATTGTAAGATCTTTAGAGAAAGATAAATATCCTTTTAGACCTCAAGAAGGTGATGAAAAACCACTTGGCCTAAAAGTATCTTAACTTAGTGCAATTTGTAACCTTATGTATCTTGCTAGTCACACACAACCAGATATATCATTTGCTGTTAACTTACTAGCAAGATATAGTTTTTCACCAACCCGAAGATATTGGAATGGGGTTAAACACATTCTTCATTACTTGAAGGGTACTATGGATATGAGTTTATTTTATTCGAATGAACACAAAATCGACTTTGTCTACTATGCTAATTTATAGGACAAAAATTGTGTGTGGTTTATGTAATATTTTTAGGGTTTTGTGATAACTTTACCATTCATTTTATGTCTGCAATTGTGTGTTTGTGGTAATACATAGTTGTGCTTGGCAATATGCTAATTTAAAGGTAAAATGGTAAATTAACTCCTTCAAACTACATATATGTTGTTCTTTAGTAACTAGTTGGACTTTTACAGTAAGCTTTGATGTTGAATTGCAGGTATTTTGTAGGAGAACTAAGGATTAACGTGAGCCGAAAAGAGATCACAAGAAAAAAAGAGACCCAAATCAAGGATGGCAGCCTTTGTGCACTTCAGTATCGACCAAAGTGTCTAAAGGTCGCGACCTCACTTCTTTTGGGAAGTTTTCCTGCGTTCACAGGTTGCAACCAAAAATAGGATCTGGTCACGACCAAAGAAGAAAATCAATGAAACTGCACATTTTTTATTAGGTTATCCTGGCTTTAAAAGGAGAGGGAAGCAGCAGGAGTCAGGGAGGCTGGGCTTTTACCTGATATGGCAAAGAACCAATACTCAAATATTCTCTACACACTCTCTCCACATCCTACCCTCATATCTTCCATCATTTATCCTTCCATCACCATTTTTCTACTTTCATCATTGCATCACATCTGAGCAGCGATTGCAGCAAGTAGAAATCATGAAAGGCTAAATCTTTAGTCTCTTGGTGATGAATCGCATATCTTGAGCTCATGGGCTTCACTGTACTGGGGAGTTTTCTATTTTAATCTCACCTTACTTATGTTTTGAAATTCCTAAATCTAGGGTTTTGATTTAATGAGTAAGGATTAGATATTGATCAATTATTCTGAGATTAGGTTTTGTTCTTGAATTTGGATGATTTGGATGTTAGTTTAATATGAATATTTCATTTTTGATTTATGGATAATTGGGTTTTTATCAACGATCGTTGCTAATTGATTCGATTGCTTGAAATCTATGGTCACCGATCGAAGATCATTCGAGGGCATCATCATATGATTTAATTACACGCTAAGTGGTTTTTAAACAACGTATTAGTGGTTTTTAAACAACATATTAGTGGTTTTTGAACTTGCTTAGATCAAAGGAGTTTAAGGAATATTAATGTTCTGGACTCAAT
This sequence comes from Leucaena leucocephala, assembly GCA_037074615.1. Taxonomy (NCBI): domain Eukaryota; kingdom Viridiplantae; phylum Streptophyta; class Magnoliopsida; order Fabales; family Fabaceae; genus Leucaena; species Leucaena leucocephala. The sequence continues at coordinate 6,071,481 of CM073528.1, forward strand.
TGATCGATTGAGGTTTTATTTAAGACTTAGTGATTTTAAAATTCCCATATCATATTCAGAGCAAGGATAGATAGGTTTCCATCATCAAGAGTCTTTCTCAACATATTTCTTTCACAATCCACTTATTTTCCATCTTAATAAAAAATATAAAAATACTTTACTACATCATTATTTTATTGCATCAAAAATCAACCAAACCTAAAATCCATTTTTATTTTCACTCAGGTTTTCAATGATTTTGTCACCAATCTGTTAGGGTTCCAATAAAAATGGCTCCTTGAGAAAAACAATAGGGTTATGCCTTATACTGCATTAATAGGGTGCAATTAATTTTATTTTGATGAGTCGAACAACGACAATCCGCACCAATCACCGATGCTGGATGTTAGTTTGATCCACATGTTGGTATATCACAAATAGGCTATTTATTCACATGTAATACTGAAACTATTTCATGGCAATCAATGAAACAAACCATATCAGCCACATCATCTAATCATACAGAAATACTAGCGATACATGAAGTAAGTCAAGAATATGTATGGTTAAGATTGCCTAATAGTATTTGTAACTCTCCCAATATGATTTGTAACTTTATCAATAGGATTTGTAACTTTTTCTATGGGATTTGCAACTTCACCAAAGGGGTTTGTAACTTCACCTACAGGATTTGCAACTTCTTACAATGGGATATGCAACTTCGTCAATGGGATTTACAATTCTTCCAATAGAGTTTATAACTTCCTGCAATAGAATTTATAATTTCACTTAAGGGATTTACAACTTTACCTATGGGATTTGTAGCTTCGTCAATGACTTATAAGTAAGTCTTATTATAAACATTCTATCATACAAAAATCAAAGGTCTACTCTTTCACAAATGACTACTCTTTCTTGCTCAATCTGAATGGGCTAAAAAGGAATGCCCCAATACAAAAAACAATGGATTGCAAAACACAAAATGCAATGGACGAAAAGTAATGAATTCATGATTTCTCTTATTATTTTTTTAAACTAATCGAAGCTACAGTGTCAGTTACATTCTTTCTCCTAAGGTTATCATGAGAATGAACAAAACAATGGTGATAATCGAAAGAGTAAAAGAAGAAGATTTGTGTAAAAAAAGTACTTGCACTTCTTCCTTTCCAGCTTCAGCTCAGCCAAAGATATCTCCCTCAAGGTTCATCTCCTATGCGACGATGGTTTCTCCTTCAGATTGATGCGTAAGTGATATGTTTTATTTATTTCAGGGGTAATTTGGTATTTTTATCTAAATTTATAAAAGACAAATTGGACCTCTTACCCAATCTGTCCTTTTAAATATTCAATTACCCAATTTATCTTTTAAAATTCATTTGGGCTTTCTTTATCTTTTCTCCAATTATATATTTATAAAAAATATGTCAATATCAATTATATAAAGTAAGTAAATCAAACAATTCTTTTCTTTTTTTAACTAAGTTAATTATAAGAATAATTATTTTTTAATTATTTATTTTGTTTCTTAATCATTCAACTTTTCGTCTACCCGTCTTACAATTTCTACTCTATCCCTCATATTCTTTTAATTACCAAAGTTTTAAGAACAATTATTCTAAATAAGTTTTTATATTTTTTATTTTCAAATACCATTTTTTAAAAACAGATAATAGAAACAAGCAAGCCATCTACGTTTAGAATTTATAATTTGATTTCTTATAAATTTTAAACTTCATGTACCCAATTATTCTCTATAGTTGATAAGTTATTTGCTAACTTAAAGAATTATTATATGAAATTTCTCGTCACTCTCTTAGTAGAGTAAAAAAATATGGATAATACTTATTGTTATGGTGTAATATTATTGGCAAAAATAATAAACTAAAGCAAATTTGATAATATTGAAATAAATGAATTAAAATGAACTCCTCATAATCCTAATTATAAGGCTAGTTAATTTTTTTAGATAGAATAATAAAATTAAATAAATTAGTTAATTATAATTAAATATAACATCTCAAGATGAATTCTCATTTTATACTATTCAATCTATTTAAATTAGTCAACTAACTTTTATATTAATTATAATTAATAATTTTTTTAATTTTTTTAATTTACATATAAAAATTAACTAGTTTCTTATAATTTGGATGGAGTTAGTATTTGTTATTGGATAATTTAGCATAGATTATTTGTACGTATTTTTTTGTTTAGTTTGTCATGGATTACTTTGATGACATATTTTGTCATAACAATCTGACAACAACATTTTTTAGAAATGCATTGAATGAGAAGGAAGCAGCATTGGCCAACTTTCAATAGCAGCGATTAGCTTTAGATTAAGACCCTTAACATTCAATCTGCGATATTTCCTCTCAACTGCTTCTCAAACTCTCATCCCTACATATGAATCTCCACTAAGCTCTCTATAACCATGGTCGGACTCTCACACGATGGCCATGGAGGAGAGAATCGCGAGAGGTGGACGATGAAGTGATGAGATTGTTAAAATAAACAGAATAAAAACATAATTTAAAAAATACAGATAAATACATTATAATTTAATGCTGTAGACAAAAGAAGTAAGACGGACAAAATTTGAAAATGTCCCGAATGGTTTCCACTTTCAAGGTTTTTCTTCCCAAGGTGCTTCACATCACCACTTTCTATGAATTGTTGGTTAATTGCAAGTCCTTGTCCTACTTATCCAACTATGTCTCCAACTTCACTCTTCTCTTTCCTTTGCTTTAGTCTCTTCCATCCCATTTCATCTTTCTGCAACGGGCTTTTCCACCAACCATTTGCAGGTTTTTGCTTTTTCTTCTTAGTTTCTTTTTCTTCCATCTTCAATTTTCTTTATTTTCTTCAATCAGTTTGGATTTTAACTTAGTTGTTTTTAGCTTAGGTATTCCTTTTCAACTTCATTCATTCCTTATTCTTTTCCATTTAATGCTGCTCGCTGGTTTATTTTCTCAGCCAGATCTACCTATCTATTTCTCCATTACCCGCTTCAGTTTGCCGCTCAACTCTGGCTTTTTCTTCTTTGTTTATTTTTCTTCCATCTTCAATTTTCATTAGTTTCTTCAATAGTAGATATTGGTAGGTGGTAGCTAATGTATGGACCTTATCAGAAGTAGCTCAAATAACTCTAATGACAGAAATATTTAGATCTTCAACTTTTCTACCATATATTTTATTTCTTCTATAGATCTAGTTTGATATTTTCAACTAGAGTAACCAAAGTGACAATGGTAACTAACAGTGGTTGTTAACCTAATGACTTTTAACGGTAGTTAAAAGTATAACCGCCATTAAAAGTTACTTTCTATAGCAGTTATAAAACTGCCATAAAATTCTTTAACTTATTACGGTATTAGTATGGACATCCCACTTAAAACTGTTACGAAAAGTCATTTTTCTCTGCATAAAATCTATAGTTTTTAATAGTGTGGTCAACAATCAGCCAAATAAGTCATCACTTCCCATCCACCTAAAACTACTGGCCACTTTTTTATTTAATTAACAAGTATGAAACGTTAAATTTTCTTTTTTAAAAAACTTGGTGAACACAAACTCGCTCATTGGTGTGTTAGATTAAGACTATATGTGGTCTAACCTATATTCCCAATCCTATTATTAATAAGGCAATCTATCAATAAAGATTAGTCTAATTAATAAAAAATTAAATCATAATATATAATGTCATGAGTTTAAATTTTATTATCAATGTCTATATGATAACTTTATTAATAGACAATTTATAAATATATCTATAAATATTTTCAATTTAAAGATATACTCTAATCTTAATAAGTGGACATATGATGTCGCTTGTCGTTAGCGCTCAAATTAGTTACTAGTTTTAACCCTATGTGTATAAGAGTTAACCCTAGGTCGATCTCAAGGCAGAGTCAATGCGTAGCTTGATTATGATTAATTAAGTGATTAAAGAATAAATATGGGTAGAGAAGAATATTCGATTTAATTAAAGCGATAATTGCAAGAAAATAAAAGAGTTAAAGGATACGATTACCAGTAATTTGAACGTTACCAAGGATGAATGATGTCGGCTATCATTGTTCAAAATAATATCAGAGTTATAATAGTTATATATACTAAGTCCTATTATATAGAACCTTAGACAATCGTCTTAGTCATAATCATAAAATCAACAATTATACCTAGATCTAGCATATAATTGCATCAAAGATGATTATTTAAAAGTACCACTTAGCATGTGAATCGATCAACAATATATGATTAGTCCTCAATCTGGGTATTCAATCGAAACCCTAAATATACCTATACATATTAATCTAAACATAATCATGCAAGAGAAGATATGCATAGCTATATGAGGAAGCAAAAGATATAAAATGGAAAACTCTAATCATAACTTGAATAGCAAAACACAAAGGTTTGATCACAAGGTATCTCAACTGAAATCCTAGGTCAACCTATACAATTTTCAAAACCTAAATCTAGGAAATCATAGAATTGCATAGAAAACAAAGATCAAACGAAATAAATAGTATAACTCCTAACATTTAGCACAATGAACTCAAGCCTTAGACATCCATCCTCAAGAACAAGGGAGGACTAGCCACTCATGGGGCTAGATGACACCATTGGATGTGGAAAGAAAGCAAAAAGATGAAGAAGAGATGGTGGGTGAAGGAATGCCAAGTTGGCTTTAAGAATAGAAGAGATGTGTGGAGTGAGTTGGTGTGTTGAATGGAGGAGCCTTGGGGTCCTTTATATAGCCTTTGGGAATGAATCCTGTTTGATGTAAGTCTCTTCACTGATTGGCTCTTCAAAAGATAATGATAGTCTCCATTTATCTTCAATATCCTTTCAAGCTGTCATCTTTTCTAATATCTCCAGAGATAATATTTTTAAACTCAAATATCCTATAAATAATTTAAATAAAAAATAATAGGATAAAAGAGATAAAACAATTAATAGGAAAATAGGAAAAGATTACATATTTATCATTATCCTTGAATTAGATTCAAATGTTAGATATTGATAAATTATCTTTGAATCAATTCAAATAATATATGATATAATATAAGGAATCAGAGATAAGATATAATTAATATTTATCCTCTTGCTTTGAATTTTGACTTGTGATTGGCTCCTCTTTTCTTGTAATTTGAATCAAATTTCCCTTGGATATTCAATCTGTGAGATATGTTGCCTGTATCTAGATAAAAATATCTTCGTGCATACCAGTGTGATAATAAAATTAGTAAAAATACACGAAAATGGCCTTTTTAGTTATTTGATTCATATAATCAACTAAGGCACAAAATAACCATAATTATTATAATAATATCTATTAATCATGATAAATCCCCTGAAATAGATAGAAAATAATATGATAAAATAGGGATTCATCAAATTCCCCCACACTTAAATCTTTGTACTCCTGGGCAAAGCAATGAGGAACATCTTGATAAACATTGAAAACAAGTAGAGGAACCAAACAAATTCGAGCATGAAAGTGATAATTAAATCAATCAAATTCTTCAAGTCAGCCTGGTCACATAATAACAAATGCAACGTGATCAATCTCTATGAATACAGTTAAGAAAGAGGAATAGGATAGAAGAGAGCACACTCAGGGATATATTCTTTTTACTCATCTCACATTTTACGGGTTCTTTCACTCAATCCTGCCTATACTAGCCCCTACCATAGGCTTGTAAAAGTTCTAAGTCTATATCGTCAGTTACATGTGTATTCTTTAATCAAGAGGACTTTATAAGCTTATAATATTGGAAATAAGCCACGTGAAAGGGAATATGAATAATAGAAAGTAGTATATGCATGTAATAATGAATGTATATCATGAATTCATGTCATAAGAGATGTATAGGTAATAATTGTGCTAATAAGATGTGATAATAGTGCCTTCTTTATTTCTCTTTTTTCTTTTTTTTTTCTTGTCTTTGTTTTTTTTCTTTTCTTCAATTTTTCTTGCACTATCTTTTCTTTCTTTCTTTTTTCTTCTTCTTTTTTTTTGGTACCTTGTATATAAAAGATATAGCACAATATTTCAATAATAATAATTTTCTGACATGAATAAAAATTTTATTTTAAAAAGATGTTGATGCATATATGACTTTCTATGATGGAAAAAAGAAAAGTGATAGGCTCAAAGGGGATGACTAGGGATATAATATGTAATAGGCTTGTGTTTGGGATAAAAAGGGTTTAGAATATGATAGCCTCAATCATTTTAAAGGATTGCACATGAGTTAGACAGTAGATAAAAGAACTAAGACAGGTTCTGAAGAGAAATTAGTATAGGAGGTACTCATTCAATTTAGGAATTTAAGACTGAGAATCCTTCCAACATGGTTGTCTCTCTTCATTTCTATTCACAGAGCCTCACTGAAGACTTCAACTGTTCTCAGTGCATTACATTATATGTTTCTAGGATAACTCTTAGAATATTAATTAACTGGACTATCACAATCAACAATGAAATTGAAAGATTCATACTTGTATTAGTGTAATCAAGATGATATTTTAATTTGAAACATGAGTGTTCAGAAGTATAAGTGTGGAAAAATTTTGAAAAATAGGCATTTTCAAGAGCTCTCAGACAATCAATCAAATTCATTCTCTCCCCCATACTTAAATCATGCGTTGTCCTCAACGCAACACTAAGGCATATATCAGAGGGAACAGGGAGATGGTTAAAGAGTCATGTGCTAAAAGGAATATTTATTCAAAGAAAAACTAACATAAAACTAATTTTTTTTAAATGCGACCTATTCTAGGAAATTTATAAAGTGCAAATTACTATACTCCTAAACTACTAGAATGGTCCCTCCCCCACACTTATCTCAAACAATAAGCTCAAAGCATAGAAGAGAGACAAGAGAAGAAAGATACAACCTGAGTATCAAGGGGGTTGTGTGCTTTCATGGTAAAGCTTCAAAAGATGACCATTTATCTTTCTTGTCAGTCCAGTGGCATTGTCTATGAGCTCTACCATTCCAAACTTGTGGGTTTTGATAACAGTGAAAGGTCCTTCCCACTTGGTAGTGAACTTTCCAGGTTTTAACTTGAATCTAGCTGCAAACATCAACACTTTATCCCCTACTTGAAACTGCTTCCTTAAAATGCCTTTGTCATGGAGAAGTCTTGTTTTCTCTTTATAGATGCGAGAATTTTCATATGCATCTCGCCTTATCTCATCCAATTCCTCTAGCTGTAGCATTGTTTCTAAACCTGAAGCTTCCATATCCATATTGCACATCTTCATGGCCCAATAAGCCTTATGATCAAGTTCTACAGGTAGATGACATGGCTTACCAAATACAATCCTATATGGCGATATCCCTATAGGTGTCTTAAAGGCTGTCCTATATGCCCAAAGTGCTTCCTCAAGTCGTAAGCTCCAATCTTTCTTATTGGGATGCACAGTCTTCTCTAAGATATGCTTTACTTCTCGATTTAAGACTTCTGCTTGACCATTTGTTTGTGGATGATAAGCAATGGCAATCTTGTGTGTGACCCCAAATTTAGCAAAGAGCTTAACTAGAATCTTGTTGCAGAAGTGGCTTCCTCTATCACTTATTATAGCTCTTGGTGTTCCAAACCTACAGAAGATATTAGATTTAATAAACTTAGAGACTGTCTAAGCATCATCCTTCCTTGTAGGGATTGCTTCCACCTACCTAGATAGATAGTCAACAGCTAAAAGGATATAAGAGAAACCAAATGAAGGAGGGAAAGGCCCCATAAAGTCAATTCCCCATAAGTCAAAAATTTCACAAAATAGAATGGGTTGTTGTGGCATCTCATGCCTCTTACTCAAACCACCAAACCTTTGACACTTATCACACGCTTTGTAAAAGGAAAAAGCATCCTTGAATAAGGATGGCCAGTAGAAACCTGCTTCTAGGATTTTTCTAGAGGTCTTCTTAGCACTAAAGTGACCTCCACAGACTGCAGAATGAGAAGCTGTCAGGATAACATCAAACTCATCCTCTGGGACACACCTCCTGATTACCTGATCATTGCACATCCTCTAAAGGAGTAGATCATCCCACATGTAGTACCTAGATTCCCTCTTCAGTTTCTGTACCTGAAAAGGAGACATAGAAGGGGGATTACACCTGCCACTAGATAATTTACTAAGTGTGCATACCATGGTTCCTTCAAAGATAAAGCAAAGAGGGTAGCATCAGGAAAATCATCACAAACTAAATTAGAATTATCCACTCCCCTTGCTTCATCGGGAAGCCTACTTAGGTGGTCAGCTACATTATTCTCAGCTCCTGCTCGATCTTTGATCTCAATATCAAATTCTTGTATAAGGAGCATCCATCGCAATAACCTTGGTTTAGATTGAGGTTTCTTGAAAAGATACCTTACTGCTGCATGATCTGTAAAAATAACAACTTTGGAGTTTATGAGATATTGTCTAAACTTATCTAAAGCAAAAATAATAGCATATAATTCCTTCTCTGTAGTTGTGTAGTTCTCTTGTGCTGCATCTAAGGTCTTCGATGCATAAGCAATGACCCTTGAAATCTTATCTTCCTTCTGTCCAAGCATGGCACCAACTGCACTATTAGAAGCATCACAGGAAAGCTCAAAAGGTAAATTCCAATCAGGTGCAATTAAAATAGGAGGGGATGTGAGACTGTCCTTGAGTTTGTTAAAAGCGTGTATGCATTTATCATAAAAAATAAATTCAACATCCTTCTGCAAGAGTTTAGATAATGGTAAGGCAATTCTGCTAAAATCTTTAATAAATCTCCTATAGAATCCAGCATGGCCTAAGAAGGATCTAAGTTCTTTTAAGTTGGTTGGATAGGGTAAGGTGGATATTATTTCAATTTTAGCTTTATCGACCTCAATTCCTTTGCTAGATATTAAGTGTCCTAGGACAATTCCCTGATTAACCATAAAATGACATTTTTCAAAATTGAGGACTAATTTCTTATCAATGCACTTAGCAAGAACTTTATCTAAACTATCTAGACAAGTATCAAATGACTCACCATAGACTATAAAATCATCCATACACTGCTCAAGAAAATTAGAAAATATACTCATCATACAGCGTTAAAATGTGCCTGGGGCATTACAGAGCCCGAATGGCATCCTTTTGTAAGCATATGTTCCAAAAGGGCAAGTGAAGATAGTCTTTTCCTGGTCCTCTGGTGCAATAGGAATTTGAAAATAACCTGAAAAATCGTCTAGAAAACAATAATGGGACTTCCTTGCTAAACGCTCAAGCATTTGATCAATAAAAGGAAGGGGGAAGTGATCTTTCCTAGTGGACTCATTCAATTTTCTATAGTCAATACAAACACGCCAGGAGTTTTGTACTCTAGTGGGAATCAATTCATTATTTTCATTCTTAACAACAGTGATCCCACTTTTCTTAGGAACAACCTGTACAGGGTTTACCCATTCGCTATCTGATATCGGATAGATAATACCTACAGAAAGAAGTTTAGTGACTTCCCTTTTTACAACATCTAATATGAGAGGGTTCATCCTTCTTTGAGGATGTCTAACAGGTTTACAATCACTATTTAGAAGGATCTTGTGAGTGCAAATAGAAGGATTGATTCCTAGAATATCACCTAGTGTCCATCCTATAGCAGCTCTATTCTTTTGAAGAACAGATAATAGCTTCTCTTCTTGCTCTGAAGATAAGGTGTTAGAAATAATCACAGGCAACTTCTCATTTAATTCAAGAAAAATATACTTCAGATTAGAGGGAAGAGGTTTCAATTCTAGAATAGGTGGTTGGACAATAGAAGGAATCAATTTGTATATTTCTGTAGAATTAAGAGTATTCCCTTTCTCTTGGTCAATGCTGGCAATTATCGTGCCAAGTTATGTCAAAACATTAGAGAGTTTGGTAGCTTCTTCTTCTCTATGCTGAGACAAGATATCTTCCGCGTCTTCTTCTTTGTCTGATTTATGCAACTTGAAGGAATGAGATGATAAAGTAGCACGTGGTGAGGGTGAGATACTCCTGTCCTCAGTGCTTATCGTGCGTTGGATACCTACAAGAATAGAAAGTAGCTCCTCTTCGGAGATGTCAAACATAGAATCATGTGAAAGAGAGGGACAATCGTTAGCTTCTTTTAAACAAATAGAACAACCAATTTCTCTATCAAAGTACAAATGGTATAAGTAGATAGATACATATTAGTAGGTGGCTCTTGGCAATTTAGTTCATGTTCTTCTGTTACTTCTTCGATGGTTAAGTCTATGGCATTTACACCCAATAAAGAGTAATCTTCATACGGGTGTTTCATCGCTTCATACATGTTGAAGGTTATCTTGTCCTCCCCTATTTACATGGTGATGGTTCCTTCCTTCATGTTGTTAACAGTGCATGCAGTTCTTAGGAAAGGCCTTCCCAGGATGATGGTAGAATCTTGACGTGATACCTCACTGCACATGTCTAGTACATAAAAGTCTGCAGGAAAGATTAGCCCCTTAACCTGCATAAGAACATCTTCTAAAATGCCATTTGGACGCCTCATAGTTCTGTCAGCTAACTGCAACACTATGCTTGTGGGTTTAATACTTTTTGTGCCAAGTAAAGCATAAATAGAAGTAGGCATAACATTAATAGCTGCTCCTTGATCTAATAATGCCTTATTAATATGTATTTTCCCAATGGTACAAGGAATTGTAAAAGCCCCTGGATCTTGGCATTTAATTGGAAGTTGAGGTTTAAAGAGGGCAGAGACATTAGAAGAAACTTGGACTCTTTCATTTGGTCTAAATCTACGTTTATGGGTACATAGGTCTTTGATAAATTTAGCAACTCTAGGCATGCCTTTAAGTAATTCTAACAATGGAATATTTACCTCAAGTTTGCTAAACAAGTCATAAATCTCCTTGTCCTATTCTTTATTAGCGGTTCTCTTACTCATTGCATAAGATTTAGGGAAAGGAATATTTACCTCTTTACTGATGGTTGTGGGAGTCTCTACTTGAGTAGCCTCATCTTTCTTGAGTAGTTCTTTCTCTTTTAGGCTTGCTGATTGCTTGGGCAATTTAGGGATGTGTTCAATAATGTCTTCCACACCTTCAGTGGTGTGCTCATGGATGTGTTCAATAGTATCCTCAATGATATCCTCAGTAGTGTTTGTCACATCATCATTTTCTAAGAATCCTACCTTTTTTGCCACTTTTTAATGTGATGGCATTTAAGGATCTAGGATTGATGACAGTATTAGAGGGGATGGTCCCTCCATTCTTCGCTTGTTGCTCATTTATAGAGTTAGCCAATTGAGTCACATAAGTTGATAGATTATCATACTTACTATCTAAGGTAGCACAACCCGAAGCTAGCTTGTCAAGTTTGGCATCTGTACTAGATTTCTCTATATCAAATCGGGATGACAAGTTTGAGAGTTGAGAAGTTACACCTGTGACAGCAGAGGTGAGATCTGATATACCTTTAAGAACTAATGTCATATCATCATTCTTGTTAGAAAGGTCTTGGATTGGCATAATTTCTTGAGAAGGCTCTCTTTCTTGAAAGCGATTTTGCATGGTTCTGTTATCTATGCCTCCATATCTGAGATTAGGGTGATTTCTCCATCCTTCATTATATGTGCTAGAGAAAGGGTCTCTTTTTTGGAATTGACCTGTTCGTCCCTGATACATGGCTGAAACATTCTCTGGACAAGATGGACAATTAGCAGTAATATGCATAGATGAATTACAGAGATTACAACTAGCAGCCACTAAGGTTTGACATGAGTTTCCTTGCTTGGTTACATTACTCATCTGTTTAGTTAATATTTCCATGTCATGGGCAAGTTTGACTAGTAATAGGTCTTGTCCAGTACTCATCTCATGTACAACTCTGGCGTTAGACAGACCATATTGGTCTTCATTTATTGCTATTTTTCTGATCAACTCCCACGCATCTTCAATGAACATATCATCTATGGAGCCTTTTGCAGCAGCATTTAGAATTTTTGCATCCTGGGGCAAGAGTCCTTTACTGAAGTATAGGATCAGAAATTCATCTGGAATTTGATGATTTGGACATTTGTCTATCATGTCTTGGAAGCGGCTCTAGTAGTCGAAGAATGACTCCATCACATCCTGCTTAGCCCCATAAATTTCTTTTTGCATGGTGGATATTCTAGATAAAGGGCAGTATTTCTCCAGGAATGCACTCTTCAAATTTTCCCATGATTAGTAGGCATTAGGCGAGTACCTAGGTAGTGACATGAACCAAGTCATGGCTTTTCCTTCCAAGGTGAGGTGGAAGACCTTCCATTGGACGTCATCTATGTTGGCTCCAGGTGGTTGCATGCTTCTACATACCATAAAGAGGCTCTTTAAGTGAGCGTAGGGGTCTTCACCTGCAGCACCATGAAACTTGGGCAGATTGTGAAGTAAATGTCCCTTAATTTCAAAATCAGTGGTAAAGTCAGGAAGAGCATTATTAAAAGGAATAAAGGTAGCATTAGAAGTAGTTAATTCCTTAATAGTGCGTCTTCGATGGGCCTCTTCATTTTGTGGGACATAGTTCCCATGCCCTTCTTCAGTATTAGGCCCGCCTCTTCCTCCATTGGGTGGTATATTATCGTCCATGATATTGTTATAAACTTTTGTGTAGTTCTTCACTACACTTTCACTTATAGGTCTTGTAGACAGACTAGCTTCAGTACTAGTTTTGTCGGGTGTCTACTCGATCTTCTCAAGAATCTTCTTTCTTGTCTTCAGTAATTGTTCAGGATCAGAGTAAGCTGGCAGTAGTCTAGTATTCTTGCTCCTAGTCATGCACAAGAAAGGTAGCAAGTGTAGAGAAAAAAAATCACAATAAGAAATCAAGAATCAAGGGAATTGACTCCCCGGCAGCGGTGCCAAAATTTGATGTCGCTTGTCGTTAGCGCTCAAATTAGTTACTAGTTTTAACCCTATGTGTATAGGAGTTAACCCTAGGTCGATCTCAAGGCAGAGTCAATGCGTAGCTCGATTATGATTAATTAAGTGATTAAAGAATAAATATGGGTAGAGAAGAATATTCGATTTAATTAAAGCGATAATTGCAAGAAAATAAAAGAGTTAAAGGATACAATTATCAGTAAGTTGAACGTTCCCAAGGATAAATGATGTCGGCTATCATTGTTCAAAATAATATCAGAGTTATAATAGTTATATATACTAAGTCCTATTATACAGAACCTTAGACAATCGTCTTAGTCATAATCATAAAATCAACAATTATACCTAGATCTAGCATATAATTGCATCAAAGATGATTATTTAAAAGTACCACTTAGCATGTGAATCGATCAACAATATATGATTAGTCCTCAATCATGGGTATTCAATCGAAACCCTAAATATACCTATACATATTAATCTAAACATAATCATGCAAGAGAAGATATGCATAGCTATATGAGGAAGCAAAAGATATAAAATGGAAAACTCTAATCATAACTTGAATAACAAAACACAAAGGTTTGATCACAAGGTATCTCAACCAAAATCCTAGGTCAACCTATACAATTTTCATAACCTAAATCTAGGAAATCATAGAATTGCATAGAAAACGAAGATCAAACGAAATAAATAGTATAACTCCTAGCATTTAGCACAATGAACTCAAGCCTTAGACATCCATCCTCAAGAACAAGAGAGGACTAGCCACTCATGGGGCTAGATGACACCATTGGATGTGGAAAGAAAGCAAAAAGATGAAGAAGAGATGGTGGGTGAAGGAATGCCAAGTTGGCTTTGAGAATAGAAGAGATGTGTGGAGTGAGTTGGTGTGTTGAATGGAGGAGCCTTGGGGTCCTTTATATAGCCTTTGGGAATGAATCCTGTTTGATATAAGTCTCTTCACTGATTGGCTCTTCAAAAGATAATGATAGTCTCCATTTATCTTCAATATCCTTTCAAGCTGTCATCTTTTCTAATATCTCCAGAGATAATATTTTTAAACTCAAATATCCTATAAACAATTCAAATAAAAAATAATAGGATAAAAGAGATAAAACAATTAATAGGAAAATAGGAAAAGATAACATATTTATCATTATCCTTTAATTAGATTCAAATGTTAGATATTGATAAATTATCTTTGAATCAATTCAAATAATATATGATATAATATAAGGAATCAGAGATAAGATATAATTAATATTTATCCTCTTGCTTTGAATCTTAACTTGTGATTGGCTCCTCTTTTCTTGTAATTTGAATCAAATTTCCCTTGGATATTCAATCTGTGAGATATGTTGCCTGTATCTAGATAAAAATATCTTCGTGCTTACCAGTGTGATAATAAAATTAGTAAAAATACACAAAAATGACCTTTTTAATTATTTAATTCATATAATCAGCTAAGGCACAAAATAACCATAATTATTATAATAATATATATTAATCATGATAAATCCCCTGAAATAGATAGAAAATAATATGATAAAATAGGGATTCATCAACATCAATCTCATAAACTTTATCTTACCAATAAGAAAACAAAGAAAGGCAATATTTGAAACTGAAGATTTGTTGTACGTTAAGATTTTAAGATTTACGAATTTAGCTTCTCTTCGTTGTCATTATTTCCTTCTCTACCCTCCTTTTCTTCTTTCATCACTATTGGATTAATATTTTAATGGTCGAGATTTAATATTTTGTAAAAATATTATTATACTTTACCTTAAAAAATACATAAATTTTAAACTGCTATAAAATTTAATCTGGAAAGCTCAAAACTGTAGATTATTATAAGTAAATTTTCTTCCTATTTTTTATTACAGTTATAAACTGTTCTGATCAAAGTTTAGCAATTTAAACTTATACATACATATATATATATATATATATATCTTTAAGTAAAATTATAGCGGTGGTTTTATAAAATTTTAAATTTGGACCATTGGAATTTCAATCCAACAGTAGTCAAGGAAAAAGGAATGTAGAGATGGGGCAGAGGAGGAAAATAGTAGAGAAGAGAAGCTAATTCATTAGGTGACTAAGTGCGTGTTTGGGAACATCCTAAACCTGTGTTTTAAACTTAGGTTTGGGCAAAACTTAAATTTTGAGAAATTTTAAAACAAACATTTATATTTGTTCAAATGAGCTTTTAGACTAAACCATAGTTTAAAACTAATGTTTCAGATAAACTGGTCAGAGTAGTTTATAGAATAGTAAAAGAGCTTATGAACTAATAAATTACTATATTACTCCTACTTTTTCTTATATCATATCTCCTCTCTCATACTTTTTCTTACACGCTCTATCCTCTCTCCTCTCATCTTTTATCTCTCCTCATTTAATATTCATATCATTTTTTATAATTTATCAATAATAAAAGCACTTTTAGAAATAAATATCTAAATGCTCATTTATTCAAAACCATTTTTTCTTCATAAGCTCTTCTCCAAAAGTTTTTTTCTAAAAGTTGTCTAAAAGCCTTTTGTTTTCATAAGTCCTTTTTCTAACTCTTATAAAAATGAGCCCTAAGTCTCATTTGCTTATAAAGGATGTTTTTTTTACCTTATGAAAAACATGGCTTTGAATTGAAGTTTGAGATTGATTTAAAATAGAGAGCCAAGTCATCTTCTCAGCTGACCTTTTCATTTTGCGAAGCTACTTCATTAGTATTAATGAGGCACTTTCATTTCCCCAAACTACGTATTTTATCCCGCTCAATTTCATTCAACATTAACCCTATGTTTGAATACGAAAATAATTAGAGAAAAAAAAATACTGAGTAAAAACGCTTAAAAATAATAATAAAAAATTACTTCTAAGTATTTCCATATTTTCTTCTCATTTTCCCTCTATTCAAATATAGAAATAAGAGTTTATTTTTTAATATTATTTACTATATCATATTATTATGTATCCAGTTTTAGGGTTTATCGTTATCTCTCCCAACATATGTGACTCTTTTAAAAATAAATTTGAAACCCGGAAAAATCTAGTGGGCCTCATACCGTTAGACTAACTATATTAGTTGAGTAAGAGTTTGTTTGGTATGATAAGAATGGAGATGAGGAAAAAATTTAAAGAACTTGAATAAAAAAATTAGAGAAGTGAGCTTAAAAACTTTTAATTAATTTTTCTTAATTTTTTATCTTACATATTCTTTTTATTAAAATTTTTATAACTTCAACTATCCATTTATTTTAAATTAAACTCGTTAAGTTTCCCCACCATTTCCCTAATGCCAAACGGACCATAATTGTAATCAATAGCCATTTTTACACATCTTTTAACAGATAACTCATAACTAGATTATTATTAGGTCTTGTATTTTACATATGTTCTCATCAAATCTTCTTCATACTATTGATTATTACAAAAATGAGCCCAGCATTTATATGACATCAAAGCTAAGTAGTATTATTTATGGCTTATATAAATTTTGATTTAATTATTACAATATTAAATCGAGTTTTAATCTAGGTATTTTTTGCTTGCAGTCTAATATATAACCAAATCAAACCAAATGAAGGGGGTCAGTAGTTTCAAATTTCAAGCATAGAATCTCCTTTTTTTGTGAATTATAAGGGTATCCAAGCCACTTTGGCCATGAGACTAAAATATTTGTTTGGAAATTTTTACCCTAAAATTTACAATATTTGGGTTATATTATGAAATTTACATCTGTGTGTGTGAATAAATAGTTTAATAGTTTTTCCTTTGGTAAAATTTGTTGTTATGAAATTGATATGTTAAGGGAGATTGTTCTTTTTGGTAAAAAAAATTTAGTAGGTTCAACAGTGGTCCCTTACCAAAGTCAAGGCATATCTTAAGAGTTCAGAGAATATTTACAAGGAACTTATGAGATCGTATACTAAATGAGTCCTTACAACAGTAGCAGGAATTGAACTCACGTCCTTATAGGATACGAGCCAATTACGTACTATATGTATCAACTCTCATTAGTCGATAAGGGAGATTTTTACCTTTTAACCAATGATCCAAAAAAGGGGTTAGTAGTTAGGAACTTCTCTTAAAATAACCCATCATCCGTATGTTCAACTAGTGAATAGGTAAGACATGTGACCATTTGGAATATGTTCGATTTCTAGGGAGTACCACTTTGTTGTGGTTCTAGTTGTAGCGTTTAAGAAGACATCCTAGCTCTTAGGTGCCTAGGTTTACACCTGAGGGTAATAAATGGCTCGACTTACCCAATATTGATATTACTTAGGAGAAAGAGAGACTTTACACTGCCTTTAGATCGTGTGAGCCTAACCCTTTTCCAAAAAATTTTGTAGCAAAAAAAACTTCTCTTAAAATATAGTTATCTGATATAAATTATCCTTAAATTTTATTTTATAAAATTATACATATTTTCCTGAAATATACAAAAATCTCTCACTTGGAAAAATAATGTATACATAATTGAAGAAAAACTTAAAATAGGTATTAGTTTCAAATTCTTTGTAAAGTTTAAAATAGAATTTCACATTAATACAATTTTTAATTCTTTACATTTTTTTCATTTTAATTTTGATTTATCAAATTTTAAACTATAAGTTTTAACTTTTGATTTTTTATCCATGTAAAATATTAATCTTTATAATATAATTTAATAAAGATTTAGACTATTTTATTTTTAATAGACTAAAATCTATTATTTAAAATTAAAATTGGTCGCTGGAGAAACCAACCCTAAAATCTTAATAAGAAATATCATATGATGCTTTGTTTTATGATGATTTATTTATGCAATAATGTAGCTCAGATATACATTTTAAAAACGTGCATAAAAGTGTCGGCTCTGTGAAGTTGGCAGGGCCCTTGTTTTTTTTTTTTTTTTTGGTTTCCCCCAATTTTTTTATGTCCATTCTTTACTCCAAGTTCTACACTTTGAATCTTTACACACGGGTACAGGTAGAGAAAAAAGGATAAAATTACTTCAATAATTTCAATTATTTTTATCTAATTTTTTTTAAAAATATGTAAATAAGAAAAACTTTATGTAATTTTTGGGTGGTAGTCCTTAATGTTAGATCTTGTTTTATGAAACAAATTGAAACTCAAAGTAACTTCTTAATATAATTGTTATCTATTTTTTAATTCTAATTATTTTTAAAAGCTAAAGTTGACATGGTAATTTTTTTTAAAGTGTCTCATAAAAAAATGAAAAGTGATTATTTTACAAAGAAAAGGGGCTCTCCATTAATATGAAAAAAGTTTCAAACAGAGCCGTCTTCATGTCCACCCCTATTAGATGTGGATTCAATTTACAATATTTTTGTACCAAAAAAATTGCAATATAAATTTTTTCCAAACAATTTGCAATGTAGTTAATCTTAACTATTGTTGTTTTATTTTGCCAAAGAGCTAAAAGTATATTTTCCCCCTAATTTTATATAAAGTTTAATTTTAATTTAATTATTTTATTATATAAAATGTCTTTTTAGTCATTTAAGTGTGTGTTTAGTTTTTTTAAAAAAAAAGAACTTTTGAAAGTACCTAAACACCTATTTTTATGCTAAAATTAATTGTGGACAAAATTATAGTTTCTCACATTTAAAACCATAGCTTCCCTAGTTTTTATATGCATTTTTCATATATTTTCATGGGAAATCACAATTTCACCCCTATTTTTTTGGCCTTTTGTTGTCTCTCAACTCTTACTTCCTTTTTCAATTATTTACATTAATCAAAATATATAAAATTAAATTTCTAATTATGTAACAACAAAATATAAATATAATTTTTTAATTAGTTATTATTAATTACTCTAATAACATATATATCTATGTATATTATTTATTATTTTTATATCAATTAGAAAATATAAATTTAAAATTACACCTTATATAATTATCATTTTACTTCATAACCTTTTTTATAAAAAAATTATTATGATAACAATTATCTAACTATTTATTTCTTTAGAGTCACTTTTCATACCAAATTTATTCTCCAAAATCACTTTATAATCAATTTTATCTATAATCTCTTCTCTATAAGCTAAACTAAACAAAAAATGTTTGACATTACAATTTTAAATGATGGCAAAAATTTCTCAGATGATGATATATAAATTTACCCCTAATTAAAACACTCAATCTAGACATTAAGATAAACTAACTTTCCTTTTTTGGCATCACATAAACTAACTTTCTTAAATGTGTGAAATAATTAAAATTTTCTTATATTGATATTGTAACAGGTATTTTTTTCCTGCAACTATATTTCAATGAGGTAATATTACGTAATTATGAAGTTTTTATTTAATGCAATTAAAACTCAAAATAAATGAACACAAACACAGACATATGGTATCCCAGCTGTACGAATACAAACAGTAGCTCATTTAAATCGATCCACTTGTTTAACTATTTGTATAATGACACTCTACCCCCCATTGATCTGTGTAAATAATATTGTGATACTGTACAATAAGATTGAGTAACCCAAAAAAGTGTATATAAAAGACATCTCAATAATTAGTTAAGATTATTTAATCACTTCCCAGTGTATAATACTGCTCTTTTTCTATATGTAAGTCAATGATTTGGATCCTTTCCTCATCTCCCTTTTTCCTTTTCTCTCCTTATCCCATCACCACCATAAGATTAAAAAAAATGAATAGTTGAGATGCAGTCTTTAATAAAACTATTATTTTTTCTATTTTAAAATAGCCAACAGTTGTAAAGTGTCTTGATCAAATTTTAATTTAATGTTATAATATAATTTTATAAGATATTAAATATCAACCATTTAATTTTATAAAATAGAAAAATAAAAGCTATTAAAATTTGATATGATAGTTTACAACAATGGTATATTATCTTAAGATAGAAAAATAATGATTTTATAAAAGATTGCATCACAACCATTTTTTAAATTGAAGATAGACAAGTGACTGAAACAAAATCAAGAGATATTGTATTCATTGAAACAGAGTTTTCTAGTAGGGGAGGTATTGACTGTACTATATCTCTTTATGACACTTAGGAATATGATAGTGCTAAATAAATTGACAGACCAGAATTCTCTAAGTATGTCAATATGAGTGGGAGCTAAGAATGGTCAACACAAAGACTGAAATAAATAAGAAAAGATAATCAAGTTCCTCCTACTATAAGGAGTAATAGAGAAAGTGTTCTAAAGAGACGTTTCCAAATGAAGACGAAGTACTCTTAGTTACTCCAAAAGGGGATAATGAACCATGTACTGTTCATGAGGCATTGGCAGGTCATGCCAAGGAGAAATGGAAGAAGGCAATGAAAGAGGAAATTGACTCAATAATGAAAAACCAAGTTTGAGAATTGGTTGATCTGCCAAAAGGGCGTAAAGTCATTGGGAACAAGTGGATTCTTAAAATCAAAAGAAAAGTGAATGGATCAATTGATAAATTCAAAGCTCAATTGGTTGCAAAGGGATATACACAACAGGAATGTATAGGTTATGAAGATACCTTTTTTAATCTAGCAATTGTATAAGTTATTGTGCACTTCAATTCTATAAGACTTAATCTAGCAATAGTAAACAATTTAAACTTGGAGTTACCTCATATGGATGTAAAAACCGTATTCCTAAATGGTGATCTGGATGAAGAAATCTATATGGAACAACCAATAGGTTTCATTGAAAAATGGTTTGGCCATAAAAAGTGTAAACTCAAAAGATCAATTTATGGATTAAAACAGTCATCCACATAGTGGTACTTAAGGTTTCACAAGGCGATAACCTCATATAACTTTCAGATGATAGAGGAAGACCATTGTATCTATATTAAGCAGTTTGAGGGTAACTTTATAATATTATCCCTATATGTAGATGACATACTCTTAGTCAGAAATAGTCTAGACTCGGTAATAGCTATTAAAGAATGGTTTCCATCAAATTTGGAGATGAAAGACAAGGGTGAAGCAGAATACATACTTGAAGTCAAGATTCGAAGGAATCAATCTAAGAGAATCCTCACTCTTTCACAAGAGAATTATATCAAGAAGATATTTGAGGGATTCAATATTAGTGACTGCAATCCCATGGATATCCTATAGCTATTGGAGTGGCCTTGTGTTCTGACACATGTCCCCAAACTGAATTAGACAAAAAGCAAATGGAAAGAGTTCTATATGCTAGTGTCGTTGGTAGCTTGATATATGCGATAATGTGACCAAGACAAATATGTGTTATGCCATGGGGCTAGTTAGCAAATTCTAGTCCAACCCCAATAAGAAATATTGGAAAGCAGTGAATAGGATTTTGAGATACTTAAAGGGCACAACTGACTATGCGTTGTATTATCAAGGAAGTGATATGCGCCTAGTTAGATATTTTGATGCTGATATAGGCAGTGATGAAGAATAATGAAGATCGGCTTCAGGATACATCTTATTGCTTAACAACGTCGCTATATGTTGGAGTAGCAAGAAGCAGACGTGCGTTGTTTTACACTCTATAGAAGGTGAGTTTGTGGCATGTACTGCAGCAGCACAAGAGATTGTTTGGATGAAAAGATTAATTGTTTGGATGAAAAGATTAATCTAACACCTAGGATTTGGGAACAAGAGTACCAATCCATTATTGATACATTGTGACAATATTGCAACTATAGCCTACACCAAAGACCATAAATATCACAGCAAGACCAAACACATTGATATCAAGTATAACTTTGTGAGGGATTATATAGCATAGAAAATTGTAATTATACAATACATTTCAACCAAATATATAGTTGTAGACCCCTTGACTAAACCAATAGGCAAAGAAATATTCGAGAAACATATAAAAGCTATTGGCATATGAAAAATGTAAAGTTACAGACTATATGTAATATTTTTATTTTTATTAATGATATTATGTCATTTATTATTACTAATATGTCTAAATGAAAGTATATAATATCTAGTATGTTGTATAGGTTGAAAATGGTAGCTCTCTCACACAAGCAACCGCTTTTGATGTTAGAGAAGCGTTCAAAGATGAGACATGTATTCACTAGTAAAGCAGTAAAAGTATTGATATGGTAGAGAAGAAACACAATAAATGTCACATTAGCTTAAAAAGTGTAGTAAGTAGAAATGAGATCCATGAGATGGATTAAACTATGGATACGTACATCTATAAAACCTGTAGCTAGATAACAAATTTTTTAAAATTGACGTCATATTTGTTAGAAAATGTGCCCTAGGGGCCAATCATTATCTTATAAACATTATTAATTTATGAGTTTATCAATTGTGTTATCATATTATTCTCATGTTTACTGTGATGACCATCCTTGGATAATTCATGATATTATCCTAAATGTCCCTGGTCAATCATCTGTGCGGGAGTAGAGATGAAATAAGACCAGTATGACTTTGAAGATGTATAGAGATATAAATCAAAGTCATAGGCACATGTAAGAGTACAAGGTGTTGGACCGACCCACTATGAGAGAGTTGCATGGGTTACGTCATAAGCCTCTCTCATATACAAACCATGTCACTATGCCCTTTAACCTAAGATCATCATGGATTCCTACATGACAAACGCTCAGCTTTGACCTAGTCAAAAGTCACTTTTGACCGAGTGATTATAAAGACTATGTTCGGGTTTAGTAGTTTTTCATGCGGAGGAATGTGAGTGGTCGAGATGGAATTTGTCCTTCACATTCGTAGAGAGATATTACTAGGCCCCTCGATGAGTGAGTCTGAGAAATGTATGGCCATACTGTAATGGAAAGGTAGTTCTATTTCTATAGTCAGACTACTCAGAGATCGAGAAAGTAATGGTCAGGAATAGGAGGATGACATTATCCATGCCTCATCCATGACTAAAATATCGTGTGACAGAAGAGACATGATATGATTATATAAAAGGTTACATCGTTTATCGATCCTCATATGATTCGGGTAGTCGTTATGTCTTGCTAAAGACTGCTTGTGACTTGTGGGCCAGTATAGCAAATGGCCCACTGCCAACTTCATATGGGCCTACAGGGTCACACACAAAATAGCCCAACACGAACTATGATGTCCAGATTCATTGAATCTAAGACGTGTCTAGATTCAATGAATGATCCAGGGTTGATGTATATATTTATTTATATTTATATTCGTATATATATAAATTCGTATATATATATATTATATATAAGGGATATATAGGATTTAATTTATAAGGATAAATTAAATCTCTATCACGTTTGAATTTGAAATTTAAATTGATAGGATATCTCATATAAGAGATATTTACAAGATTTAATTTATAAGAATAAATTAAATCTCTATCACGTTTGAATTTAAAATTCAAATTGATAGGATATCTCATATAAGAGATATTTACAAGATTTAATTTATAAGGATAAATTAAATCTCTATCACGTTTGAATTTAAAATTCAAATTGATAGGATATCTCAAATTTGATTTATGAGAATAAATCAAATATAGTCCAATCTTATCTTTATTTAAATTAAATAAATAGGTGAATTAAATCTGTGGGACAGATTTAATATAAACATTATTTATTTAATTAGTTTCTTATCAAATTATACAATATGTGATATTGTATTAATTTTAGAATTAATATAGATTAATTCCAAGATCCAATTCAGTTGAGAAAAACACAGAGCATTCTATATATCTGATTTTAAGAGCTACGTTTTTGACACACAACACACAACACAAAAGGCCGAACGGAATCTGCAAAAGGTTTGCAGATAAGAAACTGCTGAAGTAGAGACGGAGAGGACAAATTCTTGAGAGAGCCTTGGAGGGACAGGAGACGCTAGCACGTCGTTCGTAGTTGGAACACTGTACGTGTGGATACCAGTAGAGGAAGCCGACCTGAGGCGTCGACTTCTTGCGATCAGAAAGAGAGCACGAGTCGCAGAGAGAAGCTGTGGATATCTTCTTGCGATCGAAAAGAGATCACCAATCGCGGAAAGAAGCTTTGCAAGTCGTTGAGGAACACCAAAGGTAATGCTTCTTTCCACTTGACTTGAACACATACGGTAGATCCTGGCAAGGAATGGGAAAAAAATTTTAAATTAATTTCCGCTGCGTGTCTTCCAATTCCTTACAATATTATGTGAATAGAATTGAAGAGTTTGGGTTTAGCTACTATGAGTGTCTGGACTTAAGTCTGTATGATGTGATTGATATAATAAAAATGCCGTACACTCTTATAGGATAAGAGAAACACCGTAACATGTGATTTATACCACATGTGCTAAAGAACAGTAAATGGAAAGCAAATGAATCAATCACTGCTTCATTATTGTGAGTTCTAGAAAGGTATCATCCTTTTAATAATGTCATTTGTCTTTGACAATATTATGGAGATATATTTAAGTGATTGCTACTTTATTATATATCATATGGTCAAATTATATATGAACCAAATGTATTATGCTAGGAAAACGATTGATTTATATCAAAATGATATATGGGCGAAAGAAAGATTGCCAGAATATACACAACTATGCTGGTGTCTGTGACCAGTCCCTTGTGATATTATTTCATTAATTTCATAAGTGTGGATACTATATATAAGTGGAGGCTATCTGAGTTATATGATAACTCAAGAGAGATTAGAGCCATAAGAAAAGTGTATATGGGTAAATCTAGGACATTCAATGCACTATAATTTATTTTGATTAAGCTTCACTAAAGGGTTACTTTATGCTGGTCTCTACAAAAAGGGATTTTTAGTACAAACGCTTGAATGGAGACGTCATGCCTTTGCGTTCATGGCAAAGTACCTAGTATGAAAGAAAGAAGAGAATGAGATTGGACCCATAACATTTAATCCGTCAAATATGAGTGGGAGATGTGGAAAGTGGGCTGACCACCTTTAGTTGATTAGACCCAAACCAAATAGGCATTGAGGCTATTGTGAGAATAAGGGAGAGAGTGGGGTATATATGTGTAATACCCTATAGGAAAAGAAGTGGGAGTCACCCACCGGATATGTAAGAAAAGGACGTGGGGAAGTTTTATATTTGACTCATTTCCCCTCCTTTTGTATGTGCATAAACACACCAGAGTAATAAGCATTTTCTGTGAGTGGTTGCTCTAGATATCTCTCCCTCTGCGTCCGAAGCTTTTGTTTCTTCTGCAGGTGCATTTGCTGTGTAACGTGATTGTGAGCCTGTCCAAAATGCTCCAATTTTGTGAGTATTTATTGAGTCAAACAAGGATTCCAGGTATACCCGAAACTAACAGTATATATTAAGAAGTTTTTATCACGAGGATATTTCCACTGCCAATGATTAAAGATGGTGTTTCAAAAAAACTAGCATACTTTTTTTTAACAAATAAGTAGCTTAATTAATATTTTTAATCTCTGTGAATTATTCATTTAACTCCTAAATTAAACACTAGATGGAGTATACTCCGTAGTTCTGATCTCTAAAAATATTTTGTAGTACATAGCTATATGTCAAATTTTTCTAGTCCCCAACCAGCTATATATATTATATTATTTGTGGTTGGAGTGTGATGCATCAACAAACATGAACTAGAACTAACAAATGTGTCTGGGCATATGCGTGTGTGTGTTTTGGGACAGATACAGAGATACAGTTAGAAGAGGGGGGCGGGGCAGACAGAGAGGGAGATAGGAGACGTCTGCATAAGCAGGAAACAAATTAAGAAAGGCTTGGAACTGCTGAGTTTTCACAACAACGTAAACAAGTCGCTGTTTGTTTCCAAGTAATCAAATCAAAATGAAGGTAAGATCTCTTTGTATAGTTAATTCCTTCTGCTGATATCAGTTTCTTTTGAAACTCTCTTTAATTATGTGACATTTATGGAAAGAAACTGCTTTAAATTAAGTTCAAACATGCCAAATGAATATGCAGCAAAAAGTAACATTAAAGGTACAAATGGAGCATGACACTTGCAGAAACAAGGCTTTTCAAATAGCCGCACAAGTAAAAGGTAAGTATATATGCACATATATTTAAAAGTTGGTCTAACTAATAAGAATATGACTCATACTTTATTAAGATGAAAATTTGAATCTTCCTATTGATCATGTGAACTTCATTAATACACGTTTATAAACTTTTTCTGGGTCATAAGACCTGCCTAGTCCTCAGAATCTGACTCGCCTAAATATTTTTATCTAAGAGAAAAATATTTACTTGTGTGCATATTCGAATGAAGGTGTGAGTTCAGTGTCGGTGAACGAAAAAAATCAGTTGGTGGTGACTGGGGAAGACGTTGACACGGTTTGTCTGGGGAAGCTTCTGAGGAAGAAGTTCTGTTCTGTCACTGTTCTTACAGTGGAAGAAGTGAAACCTAAGCCTCCTGAAGAGAAGAAAAAGGAAGAATGCAAAAACAAACTCAAATCATGCACCATTTCAATTGTACCATTCAATCCTTGCTCAAACTGCCGTAGCTCAAAATGTCATGGTGAGTGTAAGCAGACTTGCCTCATAGTACCTAACCCTAACCCTAATTGCCATGGAACTTGCAAGTCTTGTACAAACTGTGAAAGCTTAAAGTGCCATAGTGATCACTGTAAGCCATGCTCAAGATGTGAAAGCTTAAAGTGCCATGGAAGCTGTAAGCCATGCTCAAAGTGTGAGAGCTTCAAGTGCCATGGAAGTTGTAAGCCATGTTCCAAGTGTGAGAGCTTCAAGTGCCATGGAAGTTGTAAGCCCTGTTCACAGTGTGAGAGCTTCAAGTGCCATGGAAGTTGTAAGCCATGTTTCAGGTGCGGGAGCTTCAAGTGCCGTGGCGGGTGTTATTCTTCTTTGTGTTTGCGACCACCATGTTCCGGTCAATGTCCGCCGTGGATCTCATGTTCTAGTTGCTGCATTAAGATTCCGCCTCCCGGCGGTCGTGAACTCTCTGATGAAATTTACATTTACATTTATTTATTTGTCGTTTTCGTAATTGTAATTTCCGTTTATGCAAAGAACTGTGGACGGTAAATATATAAAAATTGCAATATACATATATATATATATAGAGAGAGAGAGAGTCGAGGGATATATATGAACTATCAAAGAAGCTGGACAAAGAAATTTATAAGTTTGGTGCGTTGGCATTTTCATAATGGGTAGGATTCAGTGATTAATTTCCTTTTTCAAATCATTTCTTATATAAAATTGTGAAATAATATAAACAAACTATAAATTATTAGCACAAAATAAGTAAATAATTGTCTTGGTGAGCCTAACTTTTAGATATGTAAGATTATTTATTTTGCATCTTGTAGTAATTAATATAATAGCCACGTAGTCGTAGAAGTAGCTCATGTATATATTATTAGAGTTAGTGCTGCTGGTTGAAGATGTGGGCGTGTCTAAAGTAATATTCTTAATTTGAGAATCTTAACTTATTATTTTTAAATAAAACTTATTACCTAATCTGTATATAGCTAGCTAACTACTTGCACTCCCAACGCCAGAACTTTAATTAAAAATAAATAAGGAAATAAATTATGAGAATAAGGCTGCGAAAAACCGAATCACAAGTAGAAAAGATAATGAATTGATAGGAAACAGTGCATTTAAGTTTTTTTTTTTTTGTGAAATTAGGGAAAAATCCTAATTGAAAATTCTATTTATTATGAGAATGTCTTAAATCAGAGAATTTGTGTATATAAAATTATTAGAGTATTAATATTTTTTGTGTATAAAAAATTATTATGTCATTTCATTAATAAAATTTTAGTGGGGGAATTTTCCTGAATTTTCCATTCTTTTGAGATAATTTACAACTCTTTATATTATTTTTATGTTATATATAAGTTTTAAGGGACATCTATCTTAATGATGTAGCTCATGCATTTTAAAACTTCATTTAAAAGTAATTTGTCGGCTAAGGAGCTTCGTAACGTGCCTTCTTCTTTTTTTAATGTGCATCATTTACCCAACTCACTTTGATTCCTAATCCTTGTATATAGTTAATTAATCATAATATAATTATATAATACATACTCATATATATATGTATGTATGTATATATATAGAGAGAGAGAAGACAATATAATCTGGATTAATGTTAATTGACTGATTCAATCATACATTTGACTTTACTTCAACAATATCATTTTTTATTGAACAAGCAAGAACTAACCCCCATATATATATATATATCATTGGTTTTACGTGAGGTATTGGTGATTTTCAACGTAAAACTAAAGATGCGTAGAGAGGAGGGACACTAGCTTAAACAACAAATGAAGCACGACTTGTTTTGCCCATTCAGTTTTCGAATGGCCATTTGTTTCCATTGGCATCTCTTTTTCTCTTGAAACTTTTCTTTTTGTTTTTTTTTTCACGTAAACCTTTGTGAAGAGAAATTAAAAGGAAAAATATCACAAAAATACTACTTAAATTTTAAAATCTTAAATCAGAAATTTTTACAAAAATATATTATTATTTATCAAGTATAGTCAATAGTTATTAAAATACAAGAAACAAAAAAAAGGAATGATTTGATATTTTGAAATTCAAATGATGTTTTACCCGACTTTTTCAAACTAAAACTTTAAGCAAGCCAAATGGATGTAGCAAAAAGTTAACAATAAAAGATTACTTAAACAATTAACCGTACGTATTAGATTGAATTTGTTAAACTTAATAATTTTGTTGATTAGCATTGATTTATTAATGATGATATTTAATTTTGTTTAAGAAATTAGTCCTGATTTAATAGTAAGCATAGAATAGATAGATCCGGTATTAATGTTATTGTTCCTATGTGTGTTCAATTAATCGATTTAGATGGTTCGATTAAGCTTAAATGAGAATTTTGGATGAACCCTTTAGTTATAAAAATTTGGGGGGGGGTGTTGTTCTATGTAACTGGAGGATGTATTGGTTAATCAAGGTTTCTAATGGATTAATTGAACTAAGAATTAATGGCAATTTATTTGGAAGTTAAAGATTGACACGAGGAGTGAGTTTTGTGGAATTGGGGGGTTTTAGAGTTAACTCAATTTTGTATTCCAAAAAAAAAAAAAAAGAGTCAATTTAACTCTTTAAGACTTGTCTTGACCAATTGACATTATGTAACGTGCATATTTGGCCTGCCTGATTCGTATCTCTTCCATAAGTTGGATATGAGGGCTGGGCAGGGCAGCTACCCTGCCCCCTGCCCGGTGCCCTGCTTAAGAAAAGCATGGGCTGTATTTTATAACTCGATACCCGGCCCTACCCGGTAAAAGCCCTAACAATTTTAGGTTGTGTATGCCAAAATCGTGATGCCATGCTCATGTTGTGAAAAAAAATCTATAATTATGAACTTCTAAAATAATAACATATTCATGTGTCTTCAAGAGTTAAATAATATCCATAATCCACTAAGAATAAGGCAATAAAGATAATAATTCAAGTCTTGAGATCTATTGCATATAAAAAATAAGCCTTAAAGTTTAAGTAGTTTGTAATTATAATTTTGCATCAATCTCTCCAATATTGATAAAGATGAAGTATCTAAAAAATAATAATTATTATAATTTGTAATATAATGATATGATACTTAACAAAGTTAAAAAAAGCAAAAATTAGTATAGTTATAAATATTAAAAGATACAACGTACCTACTTAACTACTCATATTTCTAAAATGACATTCTAGTCATCAGTAACTATCATATTCTCCCTTCTAAGTGTAGCATACTAACATATAGAGAAAAAAGTAAAAAAAAAATAAAAAAAAAAGGGTGTCCATGGGCAGGGCAGGGCAACCCCTATACCCGGTGCCCAGCCCGAAAAATGCATGGGCTGTATTTTACAGCCTGATGCCCAACCCTGCCCTATATTTATTGGGTTGGGCAGGGCATTTTTATTGCGGGTTCGAGTGGGTATACTAGGCCGCGGGCTTTATGCATAGCCCCAGATATGACTCTTCCGCCTTGAGCCCCTTAATGCACAACATCTTTCATATGTTTTAAATTTAATTAATTAAAAATATAAATATTTTTTAATTATATTATATTATTTTAATTATGAATAGTTTGATCCTGAGCTGACTTAGATCTGACTCACTTATGCTTAAACCACTGTTTTGATAGGTTTATTGTCCAGTCTAGTTTTTTGAATATTAATTTTAGCTAAACTTATGTTTGGAAAAGGTTTAGTGGAAACTATATATAGCATGTGATGGATGAGTATTGTACCAAGAATTTATATTTTATAAATCCACTTTGCTAGCTTATACACTTTAATACCTTCTTAAACTTTATATGCTTACCTTACCACGGTTTTGATGTATGGAACGGTGACTTAAGAACTGGACTAGACCTGATGATACAATCGATTGAATTATCATCCGAATTTGCCAACAACTCAATTTAGATTAAAAAATTATTTTTATGGTTGAATCAAATTGGATTAGAGTCGAGTCATTATTGAGCTTGAACCTGGAATTAGATCAGAAACAAAAATAGTTTTCAAAAAATCGGGCGGTTTTTTAAGCATAACGAAAAAATACTGAAAAAAATAAATATATAAAAAATTAAAAAAATGACCATAGGCCAAATATATTTTTAGACTATCTGTACACTATATGGTGTTATTTAATTGAAATTTATATATATTGAGGTTTTATTACTTTAACAATTAGACTTTTTATAAATTTATTATATATATATATTATATGTATATAATTATTATTGAACTTTGATTTAATTATTATATAACTAGTCTGACAAAAAAATTGATCCATCTAACTATTTGAACCTGACCTTTCCCCGGAATGGATTGTGGATTTATATTATTCGAGTTATGATGACTCAAGTATTACACCGTGGGCTTATTAGTTGACTGCGTTTTGGGCCGTGCCCAAGCCCACCTACATTGTGTTTCTTATAAAATCTTCCAAAAATATGAATGTTATTAATTACTTAAACTTATTTTATACACAAAATAAATCAAAAATAATATTATAAATAAATTTTGTTTATTTTAAAAGAATTAACAATGATAGAAAATAGTTTTACTAAAATTTAAAAGTAATCATATCATAGTTGTAAAAAGATTTGTCTTAATCCATAATTAATATAGGCAGTGATGAAGAATAATGAAGATCAGCTTCAGGATACATCTTATTGCTTAACAACGTCGCTATATGTTGGAGTAGCAAGAAGCAGACGTGCGTTGCTTTACACTCTATAGAAGGTGAGTTTGTGGCATGTACTGCAGCAGCACAAGAGATTGTTTGGATGAAAAGATTAATTGTTTGGATGAAAAGATTAATCTAACACCTAGGATTTGGGAACAAGAGTACCAATCCATTATTGATACATTGTGACAATATTGCAACTATAGCCTACACCAAAGACCATAAATATCACAGCAAGACCAAACACATTGATATCAAGTATAACTTTGTGAGGGATTATATAGCATAGAAAATTGTAATTATACAATACATTTCAACCAAATATATAGTTGTAGACCCCTTGACTAAACCAATAGGCAAAGAAATATTCGAGAAACATATAAAAGCTATTGGCATATGAAAAATGTAAAGTTACAGACTATATGTAATATTTTTATTTTTATTAATGATATTATGTCATTTATTATTACTAATATGTCTAAATGAAAGTATATAATATCTAGTATGTTGTATAGATTGAAAATGGTAGCTCTCTCACACAAGCAACCGCCTTTGATGTTAGAGAAGCGTTCAAAGATGAGACATGTATTCACTAGTAAAGCAGTAAAAGTATTGATATGGTAGAGAAGAAACACAATAAATGTCACATTAGCTTAAAAAGTGTAGTAAGTAGAAATGAGATCCATGAGATGGATTAAACTATGGATACGTACATCTATAAAACCTGTAACTAGATAACAAATTTTTTAAAATTGACGTCATATTTGTTAGAAAATGTGCCCTAGGAGCCAATCATTATCTTATAAACATTATTAATTTATGAGTTTATCAATTGTGTTATCATATTATTCGCATGTTTACTGTGATGACCATCCTTGGATAATTCATGATATTATCCTAAATGTCCCTGGTCAATCATCTGTGCGGGAGTAGAGATGAAATAAGACCAGTATGACTTTGAAGATGTATAGAGATATAAATCAAAGTCATAGGCACATGTAAGAGTATAAGGTGTTGGACTGACCCGCTATGAGAGAGCTGCATAGGTTAAGTCATAAGCTTCTCTCATATACAAACCATGTCACTATGCCCTTTGACCTGAGATCATCATGGATTCCTACATGACAAACGCTCAGCTTTGACCTAGTCAAAAGTCACTTTTGACAGAGTGATCATAAAGACTATGTTCGGGCTTAGTGGTTTTTCGTGCGGAGGAATGTGAATAGTCAAGATGGAATTTATCCTTCACATTCGTAGAGAGATATTACTAGCCCCTCGATGAGTGAGTCTGAGAAATGTATGGCCATACTGTAATGGAAAGGTAGTTCTATTTCTATAGTCAGACTACTCAGAGATCGAGAAAGTAATGGTCAGGAATAGGAGGATGACATTATCCATGCCTCATCCATGACTAAAATATCTTGTGACAGAAGGGACATGATATGATTGTATAAAAGGTTACATCGTTTATCGATCCTCATATGATTCGGGTAGTCGTTATGTCTTGCTAAAGACCGCTTGTGACTTGTGGGCCAGTATAGCAAATGGCCCACTGCCAACTTCATATGGGCCTACAGGGTCACACACAAAATAGCTCAACACGAACTATGATGTCCAGATTCATTGAATCTAAGACGTGTCTAGATTCAATGAATGATCTAGGGTTGATGTATATATTTATTTATATTTATATTCGTATATATATATATATATTATATATAAGGGATATATAGGATTTAATTTATAAGGATAAATTAAATCTCTATCACGTTTGAATTTGAAATTTAAATTGATAGGATATCTCATATAAGAGATATTTACAAGATTTAATTTATAAGAATAAATTAAATCTCTATCACGTTTGAATTTAAAATTCAAATTGATAGGATATCTCATATAAGAGATATTTACAAGATTTAATTTATAAGGATAAATTAAATCTCTATCACGTTTGAATTTAAAATTCAAATTGATAGGATATCTCAAATTTGATTTATGAGAATAAATCAAATATAGTCCAATCTTATCTTTATTTAAATTAAATAAATAGGTGAATTAAATCTGTGGGACAGATTTAATATAAACATTATTTATTTAATTAGTTTCTTATCAAATTATACAATATGTGATATTGTATTAATTTTAGAATTAATATAGATTAATTCCAAGATCCAATTCAGTTGAGAAAAACACAGAGCATTCTATATATCTGATTTTAAGAGCTACGTTTTTGACACACAACACACAACACAAAAGGCCGAACGGAATCTGCAAAAGGTTTGCAGATAAGAAACTGCTGAAGTAGAGACGGAGAGGACAA
Organism: Leucaena leucocephala; assembly: GCA_037074615.1. Lineage (NCBI taxonomy): Eukaryota > Viridiplantae > Streptophyta > Magnoliopsida > Fabales > Fabaceae > Leucaena > Leucaena leucocephala. The sequence goes on from CM073528.1 coordinate 6,104,808, forward strand.
ATTCTTGAGAGAGCCTTGGAGGGACAGGAGACGCTAGCACGTCGTTCGTAGTTGGAACACTGTACGTGTGGATACCAGTAGAGGAAGCCGACCTGAGGCGTCGACTTCTTGCGATCAGAAAGAGAGCACGAGTCGCAGAGAGAAGCTGTGGATATCTTCTTGCGATCGAAAAGAGATCACCAATCGCGGAAAGAAGCTTTGCAAGTCGTTGAGGAACACCAAAGGTAATGCTTCTTTCCACTTGACTTGAACACATACGGTAGATCCTGGCAAGGAATGGGAAAAAAATTTTAAATTAATTTCCGCTGCGTGTCTTCCAATTCCTTACAATATTATGTGAATAGAATTGAAGAGTTTGGGTTTAGCTACTATGAGTGTCTGGACTTAAGTCTGTATGATGTGATTGATATAATAAAAATGCCGTACACTCTTATAGGATAAGAGAAACACCGTAACATGTGATTTATACCACATGTGCTAAAGAACAGTAAATGGAAAGCAAATGAATCAATCACTGCTTCATTATTGTGAGTTCTAGAAAGGTATCATCCTTTTAATAATGTCATTTGTCTTTGACAATATTATGGAGATATATTTAAGTGATTGCTACTTTATTATATATCATATGGTCAAATTATATATGAACCAAATGTATTATGCTAGGAAAACGATTGATTTATATCAAAATGATATATGGGCGAAAGAAAGATTGCCAGAATATACACAACTATGCTGGTGTCTGTGACCAGTCCCTTGTGATATTATTTCATTAATTTCATAAGTGTGGATACTATATATAAGTGGAGGCTATCTGAGTTATATGATAACTCAAGAGAGATTAGAGCCATAAGAAAAGTGTATATGGGTAAATCTAGGACATTCAATGCACTATAATTTATTTTGATTAAGCTTCACTAAAGGGTTACTTTATGCTGGTCTCTACAAAAAGGGATTTTTAGTACAAACGCTTGAATGGAGACGTCATGCCTTTGCGTTCATGGCAAAGTACCTAGTATGAAAGAAAGAAGAGAATGAGATTGGACCCATAACATTTAATCCGTCAAATATGAGTGGGAGATGTGGAAAGTGGGCTGACCACCTTTAGTTGATTAGACCCAAACCAAATAGGCATTGAGGCTATTGTGAGAATAAGGGAGAGAGTGGGGTATATATGTGTAATACCCTATAGGAAAAGAAGTGGGAGTCACCCACCGGATATGTAAGAAAAGGACGTGGGGAAGTTTTATATTTGACTCATTTCCCCTCCTTTTGTATGTGCATAAACACACCAGAGTAATAAGCATTTTCTGTGAGTGGTTGCTCTAGATATCTCTCCCTCTGCGTCCGAAGCTTTTGTTTCTTCTGCAGGTGCATTTGCTGTGTAACGTGATTGTGAGCCTGTCCAAAATGCTCCAATTTTGTGAGTATTTATTGAGTCAAACAAGGATTCCAGGTATACCCGAAACTAACAGTATATATTAAGAAGTTTTTATCACGAGGATATTTCCACTGCCAATGATTAAAGATGGTGTTTCAAAAAAACTAGCATACTTTTTTTTAACAAATAAGTAGCTTAATTAATATTTTTAATCTCTGTGAATTATTCATTTAACTCCTAAATTAAACACTAGATGGAGTATACTCCGTAGTTCTGATCTCTAAAAATATTTTGTAGTACATAGCTATATGTCAAATTTTTCTAGTCCCCAACCAGCTATATATATTATATTATTTGTGGTTGGAGTGTGATGCATCAACAAACATGAACTAGAACTAACAAATGTGTCTGGGCATATGCGTGTGTGTGTTTTGGGACAGATACAGAGATACAGTTAGAAGAGGGGGGCGGGGCAGACAGAGAGGGAGATAGGAGACGTCTGCATAAGCAGGAAACAAATTAAGAAAGGCTTGGAACTGCTGAGTTTTCACAACAACGTAAACAAGTCGCTGTTTGTTTCCAAGTAATCAAATCAAAATGAAGGTAAGATCTCTTTGTATAGTTAATTCCTTCTGCTGATATCAGTTTCTTTTGAAACTCTCTTTAATTATGTGACATTTATGGAAAGAAACTGCTTTAAATTAAGTTCAAACATGCCAAATGAATATGCAGCAAAAAGTAACATTAAAGGTACAAATGGAGCATGACACTTGCAGAAACAAGGCTTTTCAAATAGCCGCACAAGTAAAAGGTAAGTATATATGCACATATATTTAAAAGTTGGTCTAACTAATAAGAATATGACTCATACTTTATTAAGATGAAAATTTGAATCTTCCTATTGATCATGTGAACTTCATTAATACACGTTTATAAACTTTTTCTGGGTCATAAGACCTGCCTAGTCCTCAGAATCTGACTCGCCTAAATATTTTTATCTAAGAGAAAAATATTTACTTGTGTGCATATTCGAATGAAGGTGTGAGTTCAGTGTCGGTGAACGAAAAAAATCAGTTGGTGGTGACTGGGGAAGACGTTGACACGGTTTGTCTGGGGAAGCTTCTGAGGAAGAAGTTCTGTTCTGTCACTGTTCTTACAGTGGAAGAAGTGAAACCTAAGCCTCCTGAAGAGAAGAAAAAGGAAGAATGCAAAAACAAACTCAAATCATGCACCATTTCAATTGTACCATTCAATCCTTGCTCAAACTGCCGTAGCTCAAAATGTCATGGTGAGTGTAAGCAGACTTGCCTCATAGTACCTAACCCTAACCCTAATTGCCATGGAACTTGCAAGTCTTGTACAAACTGTGAAAGCTTAAAGTGCCATAGTGATCACTGTAAGCCATGCTCAAGATGTGAAAGCTTAAAGTGCCATGGAAGCTGTAAGCCATGCTCAAAGTGTGAGAGCTTCAAGTGCCATGGAAGTTGTAAGCCATGTTCCAAGTGTGAGAGCTTCAAGTGCCATGGAAGTTGTAAGCCCTGTTCACAGTGTGAGAGCTTCAAGTGCCATGGAAGTTGTAAGCCATGTTTCAGGTGCGGGAGCTTCAAGTGCCGTGGCGGGTGTTATTCTTCTTTGTGTTTGCGACCACCATGTTCCGGTCAATGTCCGCCGTGGATCTCATGTTCTAGTTGCTGCATTAAGATTCCGCCTCCCGGCGGTCGTGAACTCTCTGATGAAATTTACATTTACATTTATTTATTTGTCGTTTTCGTAATTGTAATTTCCGTTTATGCAAAGAACTGTGGACGGTAAATATATAAAAATTGCAATATACATATATATATATATAGAGAGAGAGAGAGTCGAGGGATATATATGAACTATCAAAGAAGCTGGACAAAGAAATTTATAAGTTTGGTGCGTTGGCATTTTCATAATGGGTAGGATTCAGTGATTAATTTCCTTTTTCAAATCATTTCTTATATAAAATTGTGAAATAATATAAACAAACTATAAATTATTAGCACAAAATAAGTAAATAATTGTCTTGGTGAGCCTAACTTTTAGATATGTAAGATTATTTATTTTGCATCTTGTAGTAATTAATATAATAGCCACGTAGTCGTAGAAGTAGCTCATGTATATATTATTAGAGTTAGTGCTGCTGGTTGAAGATGTGGGCGTGTCTAAAGTAATATTCTTAATTTGAGAATCTTAACTTATTATTTTTAAATAAAACTTATTACCTAATCTGTATATAGCTAGCTAACTACTTGCACTCCCAACGCCAGAACTTTAATTAAAAATAAATAAGGAAATAAATTATGAGAATAAGGCTGCGAAAAACCGAATCACAAGTAGAAAAGATAATGAATTGATAGGAAACAGTGCATTTAAGTTTTTTTTTTTTTTGTGAAATTAGGGAAAAATCCTAATTGAAAATTCTATTTATTATGAGAATGTCTTAAATCAGAGAATTTGTGTATATAAAATTATTAGAGTATTAATATTTTTTGTGTATAAAAAATTATTATGTCATTTCATTAATAAAATTTTAGTGGGGGAATTTTCCTGAATTTTCCATTCTTTTGAGATAATTTACAACTCTTTATATTATTTTTATGTTATATATAAGTTTTAAGGGACATCTATCTTAATGATGTAGCTCATGCATTTTAAAACTTCATTTAAAAGTAATTTGTCGGCTAAGGAGCTTCGTAACGTGCCTTCTTCTTTTTTTAATGTGCATCATTTACCCAACTCACTTTGATTCCTAATCCTTGTATATAGTTAATTAATCATAATATAATTATATAATACATACTCATATATATATGTATGTATGTATATATATAGAGAGAGAGAAGACAATATAATCTGGATTAATGTTAATTGACTGATTCAATCATACATTTGACTTTACTTCAACAATATCATTTTTTATTGAACAAGCAAGAACTAACCCCCATATATATATATATATCATTGGTTTTACGTGAGGTATTGGTGATTTTCAACGTAAAACTAAAGATGCGTAGAGAGGAGGGACACTAGCTTAAACAACAAATGAAGCACGACTTGTTTTGCCCATTCAGTTTTCGAATGGCCATTTGTTTCCATTGGCATCTCTTTTTCTCTTGAAACTTTTCTTTTTGTTTTTTTTTTCACGTAAACCTTTGTGAAGAGAAATTAAAAGGAAAAATATCACAAAAATACTACTTAAATTTTAAAATCTTAAATCAGAAATTTTTACAAAAATATATTATTATTTATCAAGTATAGTCAATAGTTATTAAAATACAAGAAACAAAAAAAAGGAATGATTTGATATTTTGAAATTCAAATGATGTTTTACCCGACTTTTTCAAACTAAAACTTTAAGCAAGCCAAATGGATGTAGCAAAAAGTTAACAATAAAAGATTACTTAAACAATTAACCGTACGTATTAGATTGAATTTGTTAAACTTAATAATTTTGTTGATTAGCATTGATTTATTAATGATGATATTTAATTTTGTTTAAGAAATTAGTCCTGATTTAATAGTAAGCATAGAATAGATAGATCCGGTATTAATGTTATTGTTCCTATGTGTGTTCAATTAATCGATTTAGATGGTTCGATTAAGCTTAAATGAGAATTTTGGATGAACCCTTTAGTTATAAAAATTTGGGGGGGGGGTGTTGTTCTATGTAACTGGAGGATGTATTGGTTAATCAAGGTTTCTAATGGATTAATTGAACTAAGAATTAATGGCAATTTATTTGGAAGTTAAAGATTGACACGAGGAGTGAGTTTTGTGGAATTGGGGGGTTTTAGAGTTAACTCAATTTTGTATTCCAAAAAAAAAAAAAAGAGTCAATTTAACTCTTTAAGACTTGTCTTGACCAATTGACATTATGTAACGTGCATATTTGGCCTGCCTGATTCGTATCTCTTCCATAAGTTGGATATGAGGGCTGGGCAGGGCAGCTACCCTGCCCCCTGCCCGGTGCCCTGCTTAAGAAAAGCATGGGCTGTATTTTATAACTCGATACCCGGCCCTACCCGGTAAAAGCCCTAACAATTTTAGGTTGTGTATGCCCAAATCGTGATGCCATGCTCATATTGTGAAAAAAAATCTATAATTATGGACTTCTAAAATAATAACATATTCATGTGTCTTCAAGAGTTAAATAATATCCATAATCCACTAAGAATAAGGCAATAAAGATAATAATTCAAGTCTTGAGATCTATTGCATATAAAAAATAAGCCTTAAAGTTTAAGTAGTTTGTAATTATAATTTTGCATCAATCTCTCCAATATTGATAAAGATGAAGTATCTAAAAAATAATAATTATTATAATTTGTAATATAATGATATGATACTTAACAAAGTTAAAAAAAGCAAAAATTAGTATAGTTATAAATATTAAAAGATACAACGTACCTACTTAACTAATCATATTTCTAAAATGACATTCTAGTCACCAGTAACTATCATATTCTCCCTTCTAAGTGTAGCATACTAACATATAGAGAAAAAAGTAAAAAAAAAAAGAAAAAAAAAGGGTGTCCATGGGCAGGGCAGGGCAACCCCTATACCCGGTGCCCAGCCCGAAAAATGCATGGGCTGTATTTTACAGCCTGATGCCCAACCCTGCCCTATATTTATTGGGTTGGGCAGGGCATTTTTATTGCGGGTTCGAGTGGGTATACTAGGCCGCGGGCTTTATGCATAGCCCCAGATATGACTCTTCCGCCTTGAGCCCCTTAATGCACAACATCTTTCATATGTTTTAAATTTAATTAATTAAAAATATAAATATTTTTTAATTATATTATATTATTTTAATTATGAATAGTTTGATCCTGAGCTGACTTAGATCTGACTCACTTATGCTTAAACCACTGTTTTGATAGGTTTATTGTCCAGTCTAGTTTTTTGAATATTAATTTTAGCTAAACTTATGTTTGGAAAAGGTTTAGTGGAAACTATATATAGCATGTGATGGATGAGTATTGTACCAAGAATTTATATTTTATAAATCCACTTTGCTAGCTTATACACTTTAATACCTTCTTAAACTTTATATGCTTACCTTACCACGGTTTTGATGTATGGAACGGTGACTTAAGAACTGGACTAGACCTGATGATACAATCGATTGAATTATCATCCGAATTTGCCAACAACTCAATTTAGATTAAAAAATTATTTTTATGGTTGAATCAAATTGGATTAGAGTCGAGTCATTATTGAGCTTGAACCTGGAATTAGATCAGAAACAAAAATAGTTTTCAAAAAATCGGGCGGTTTTTTAAGCATAACGAAAAAATACTGAAAAAAATAAATATATAAAAAATTAAAAAAATGACCATAGGCCAAATATATTTTTAGACTATCTGTACACTATATGGTGTTATTTAATTGAAATTTATATATATTGAGGTTTTATTACTTTAACAATTAGACTTTTTATAAATTTATTATATATATATATTATATGTATATAATTATTATTGAACTTTGATTTAATTATTATATAACTAGTCTGACAAAAAAATTGATCCATCTAACTATTTGAACCTGACCTTTCCCCGGAATGGATTGTGGATTTATATTATTCGAGTTATGATGACTCAAGTATTACACCGTGGGCTTATTAGTTGACTGCGTTTTGGGCCGTGCCCAAGCCCACCTACATTGTGTTTCTTATAAAATCTTCCAAAAATATGAATGTTATTAATTACTTAAACTTATTTTATACACAAAATAAATCAAAAATAATATTATAAATAAATTTTGTTTATTTTAAAAGAATTAACAATGATAGAAAATAGTTTTACTAAAATTTAAAAGTAATCATATCATAGTTGTAAAAAGATTTGTCTTAATCCATAATTAATATGATAAAAAAAAAACTACCCATCAAATACTATCACAGATTATAGAGTGCAACTTACTTTAAAAATATTATCCATGATATAAATGAATGAAACTTATAATACGATACTATTATGGATAAAAAACTTTACATAATTTTTATTTTCGCACGTAAAATCATATTAGAAAAGATTTAACCCCACTAATATGGTTAAATATGGTTCAAGCCTCTGCTTAGCATCATTAACAATGTTATCAATTTGAATTTCTAGAATTGGCCACTGGGTGACGTACTCGAGTGAACAACACTAAAGCCTATAACACAAGCAAAATTACTAAATAATACTTATAATATAGTAAATAATCCTTATGGATCCACCAAGTCACATGCATAATCCTAAAAGGCCCTAGCCTCCTACCAACACACATTATTCAGTATGATCATAAAAAAACAAATCATCAGAGTATAAATAAAAGTAAGCCCTATAGTAGCAATACACATATACTCAACACAAATGTAAAGGAGGTGCTGTACAAGTCAACTAGCACAACTATGCCTCCGGCGCCTTTTCGTTCGAACTAGCAATTGAACTAACTTCTGAAAGATATAAATAACTATGGGGTGGGATAAAAATCTCAGTAATCAATAGTCTTACTCATAATTCATAATGACATATGCTCGTGAGATGTCAAGTGGGACATTTAATAAAATACACGACATGGAAAATAATACATTATCATAATATAATCAAATAGATAAACCACTCAAGGTCCTTCCATCAATTAGACCGAACAGCCTTATTCTCGCAGATCGAACCTATGGACTAATGATAACTACCATATGATTAGTCACTCAAAAAGCTAATAGGTCAAGTGTTAGGGATATGCCAAAATTCACAAAGCACATGATCAGACTATCGGTTCATTCCCCTTAGCAAATATGTGGGGTGTCGTAGCCCCTTGGTAAACAGGTGGGACAAAAGCGAACCATCAAGCTCCCATGGAAGCTATACCATATGGTTGAAGCACAACTCTCTCATCACCAATCTCCAATACATAATTTTTAAGATAATCATATTAATAAAAATCTCAATACCTTGATAATCAATAATATCAATAAATATCACAATAGAATTTTTTAAAGATAATAACTTTCTTCAAATTTTAATATCAAGATTGTAAGGAAATGGGCCAGTCCACCCATGGTGGATTAAGCCCAAATCTATATGAGAATTTGCATTGGTGGAAATGGAGGGAGCGGTTAATTCTCCCCCATTTTTGAACAAGGAGAAAAATATGGGAGTGCGCAGTTACAAGGATCCCACCCCTTACCACATACATGTACGCACAGAATATTCAAGTGAGAGTGTTCAATTGGTTTGTGTGCGTGGTATTTGCTCTGTAGAAGTGTGCTCTTCACTTGGCTTCAACTCTCTTCATAGAATTTCTTCCTCCTTCGGTGCATTTGTTGTGAAAACATGACTGTGAGCCTTCTAAAGTGCTCTGGTCTCATGTGGGTATCTAGTGAGTCAAGCAAAAGATTTCAGGTACACCTGAAACCTTCATTGGCATCAGAGCAAGGTTCTCCACTTCCGCATTGTTTACTATGATTTTTCATTTTTCTGGTTATACATTATTTTATATGCTTATTTCTGTTCTAAAGTGTTTATTTAGTGATAACATGCATAGAGCATGCATTTAAATAATGAACAGAAGCATATTCAACGTTAACCGAAATAAGAAACTTTCGTTTTGAAATTGGGTCATTAGAAAAAAGATTTTTTAGGTCCTGAAATTAGTCTCATTGCGTAGAGCACAAAAAACAAAGAAAATGACACCAAGAATGTCAAAATCAAACGTTGGACAGAGAAGTTATGAGCAAAAAATAAGTCGTGTCGTCGGACTCGACCCGTTTTCTAGTAGGGTCTGTGCAGACTCGACTGGAGGTTAGGGATGGCACTGTTCATCCGTTAAAAAAATAAGTCGTGTCCAATGTACTGTTCACACGTAGCCCAGTCCAAAAAAAAAGATTTTTTTTTTATTTTTGAATTATCCAAAAAAAAGGATTTTTTTGGAATTAAAAAAATCGAAAAAAGGGATTTTTTGGAATTCAAAAAAATCCCTTTTTTTAATTAAAAAAAATTGGGGAAATTTTGGTGGTGACACGTGGCAGAACTAGACTGGAGCTAGTAGCCAAAAGTGGGCTTCGTTTAATTTTTTATTTTTTTCTAAATTATTTCTTCTTGGGGCGCGTGAGGAAGCGTTGGACCTCCGATTGAGGTGCGGTTTGTTCCTAAAAATCCGTAAAATTAATATCTTTATTTTGACATATAATTTACCTAATTTTGAAGGCAATTCTGGACCTATTTATGAATATTCAATATATTTTCTGGCATTTTTTAGTGTTTAAAAAATTCAAAAAATTATGATAATTAATATTTGTTATTATTTAGGTGAAACATGACTTAATCTAGCACTGAACCTTTAGAATATACTTTAAATGATGACATCTCATTCTTGGATGAGGTCAATAACCTAGAGAAAAACCTACAAAATGACCCCGAGGGGGACCCTGAGGAGGATCCAGAACAAGATCTTGATGAACTTTCTGAAGAAGATATAGAGGAATTGATGGAGGAAGTTCCACAAGAGGAATCAGAAGAAAGAGATGATTCCGGACCGTGCTCGAAAACATTATTCCCTATCGAACCACTTCCTCTACAACCTTTATTGGTGTCTTCATATTTAAACTCTAAGATGGTGCCTACTCTTAATGGACAATCTCAAGTTGAGGATGGAGAAGAAGTAAACTAACCTCTTACCCCTACTTTGGCCATGAACATAGCTGAAAGAGATGCAGCTAGATTAACAAATATAAAAGGCATTAATGGCGTAATTGGTAAATACATTGAAGGCATGACAGATAAGAAGCATACTGAATTCTACTTGAAAGTCATAATGAAATATATAAGAGCAATAAGAGTTAGAGGCAAACCAAAACCATGATGCATAAGCAAGAAATATTGGTTTAGAACAATATAATTTGTATCTAACCTTAAAAAGCCACCTCGTGAGTTTAAGAAGCTAAGAAAAGCGATTTTAGAATATTGTAAAGCTCATATTAAATGATGTATATTTGTACTTTCATTTCCATTGCTTTACTTTGTTAAAGACATGCTTTATTACTCTTTCTTTGTAAAGACTTGTCATTTGACACATGCTTTGTATGCAAGAAAAACATGTTTCATTTCATTTCTTTATCTATGTTATGATTTATGTATACCTTTTATAAGTAAGAGGTTTTTTAGATGATGAGTATTCTAAAAAGCAATATTTGATGAGAATAGTACTTATATTAATTTTGATAGAGAATGATGGCATTGCTAGTGCTTGTGTGATGGAAGGTATAAATGTATTCTTCTGATCATGGGTCTAGTGATATTATTATTTTCTGATCAAAAAAATAATAAAAGTACGTGAGATTGTATACTTTACATGTGCTATATATATGTAAATTCATTTAAATATTCTATGGTTCAATAAATTAATGTGGGAAAGGTTTGTCATAGAACTGATTTGCACAATAGCATCAAAGAACATTATTACTGAATTGAACAAGGGAAAAAACTCAACGGGGACAACTGGGATATTTGGCACTGAAAGGTCCAATATATTCTAGAATAACAGGATGCTATTGAGCCATTGACAATGGCTATAGTAGAGCCTGGGCTAAAAATACGGCCCAGCACAGGAGAGACCAAGAAGCCTACTTGTCCTGGAAAAAGAAGAATAGCATTACAAGAATCACTCTACTGAGTGCAATGGCTGATGATTTAATGTGTGAGTTTGAGACACACAGAATGACACAAGCAATGTGGATTGCCTTAAAGGATAAGTTTGGGGGAGTGTCCACGACTAAGCTTAGAAGATTGACGATTAAATTCGATACCTATAAGCTAAAACTAAATAATCCAATGAGGCAACATCTACGAGAGATGTCCATATTGATTCGTGAACTGAAGGAAATTGGACACAATCTATTTGACGAACAGCAAGTGTAGGCTGTCATCAGGTCGCTCCCTACCAGTTAGGAGCACATGAAAGTTAATCTGACCCATAATGAAAATATCATTACTTTCAATGATGTAGCTAAGCATTTGGAGCTAGAGGATAAACGTCTGGACGCTTATAAGGCCACTGGATAAGCCTATTTGATCGAAGGTGTTGGTCTTTCCCAATCAAAGCCTGAATCCAAAAAAGGAAAGAAATTTCAGAAAAATAGGAAGAAAGGTTTTCCTCCACCCAAGAAGGGCAAGCAACAGTACAAGAAGAAGGGAAATAAATGAGGCAAGAAAAAGCTAGGCCTAAAGAAGGTCAAATGCTTTGCTTGCCAGCATATGGGATATTTCGCACGTGACTGTTCTAAATAGGCCGAGAGCGGAAAGGTAATAGTGAATTATGTGAATTCACATGTCTCATTTGTTTCTAGCACTATTTTTCTGACAGAACCTATTTTTTGCTTGGATTATTGACTCAGGCTCCACATACTACGTAAGTCAAGATCGAGGATCTTTCGTGAAATACAGTTGGTTGCCATTTCAAAGCAAGTGGCTTTTCGTTGGTAACAATGCAAGGATCGAGGTTTGAGGCATTGACACTTGCAAACTTGTTTTGCGTGGTAGAAAGACCTTGATGGTGCATGATGTGCTTCATGCTCCTGACATCTGACATAATTTAATTCTGTAATTTGCTTACTAGACTTTGTGTTTAATGTAAACTTTCATAGTAAAGTTACAGACATTTGTAGCAACTCAATATTGTATGGTTTAGCTTTCTTATTTCAAAAGTTCTTTATTTTGGATCTTGCTAGTAATTTCAATGTTCATGATTGCTTTGCTATTACTTCAAATAATCCTGATATGAATATTTGGCATGCTAGACTAGGACATATTAATCAAAATAGAATGATTAAACTGGCTAAAGAAGGCTTATTGGGGGTGATCCCTAATATAGATATGTCATTATGCGAAAGCTGTCTAGCTGGTAAGGCTACCAAGAAACCATTCGGTAAGGGTAAACGAGCCGAAAACCCATTGCAATTAATCCATTTTGATATTTGTAGTCCAATGAGTGTGAGGATGAGACACGGAGCTTGGTATTTCATTACCTTTATTGATGATTTTCATGATATGGTCATGTCTATTTGATTTCACATAAGTTCGAGGCACTAGAGTACTTTAGAGAATCAAATGGACAATAGAATCAAGGCATTACATATTGATCAAGGTCGTGAATACCTTTCAGATCAATTCAAATAGCTCTGTGAAGAAAAAGGGATTATTAGGCAGCTGACTATCCCTGACACACCTCAACAGAATGGGGTTGCTGAAAGAAGAAACAAAAATCTTCTAGATATAGTTAGGTCTATGATGGCCCAAGCAAACCTTCCAATTTCACATTGGGTGATGCTTTATTGACGGCAACCTTCATACTTAACTGTGTGCCCTCAAAATCAGTCACTTTCATACCCTACGAGTTATGGACTAAACATCAGCCAGATCTAAGTATCCTTAAACCTTGGGGCTTGGCGGCATACATCCATGACAATTCTCATAGGTATGGGAAACTGGGTCCTAAAGGGAAGAAATGTATTTTTATAAGGTACTATGGATCCTCAAAAGGATATGTATTCATAAGTGAAATTGAAGATGGAACAGTGACTGAAATAGAATCAAGAGATGATGTATTTATTGAAATAAAGTTTCCCAGTAGGGGAGATATTGACCGTACTGTATCTCTTTATGAGACTCAGGAACAGGACAGTGCTGAACAAATTGACAAACCAGAATCGTCTAGGTATGTCAATCTGAGTGGGATCCAAGAATGGTCAACACAAAGACCGAGACATATGAGAAAAGATAAGCAAGTTACTCCTACCAGAAAGAGTAACAGGGAAAGTGTTCTAAAGAGACGCTTCCAAATAGAAGGTGAAGCACTCTTAGTTACTCCAGAAGGGGATGATGAACCCCGTACTGTTCATGAGGCCTTAGTAGGTCATGCAAATGAGGAATGGAAGAAAGCAATGAAAGAGGAAATAGACTCAATGATGAAAAACCAAGTTTGGGAATTGGTTGATATACTAAAATGGCGTAAAGCCATTGGGAATAAGTGGGTTCTTAAAATCAAGAGAAAGGTGGACGGATCAATTGACAAATTCAAAGCTCGATTGGTTGCAAAGGGATATACACAATAGGAAGATATAGATTATGAGGATACTTTTTCACCTGTTGTGCGCTTCAATTCAATAAGACTTATTTTGGCAATAATAAATAGTTTAAACTTAGAGTTACATCAGATAGATGTAAAAACCACATCCTTGAATGGTGATCTGGATGAAAAAATCTATATGGAACAACCAACAAGTTTCATTGAAAAAGGATTTAAACACAAGAAGTGTAAACTCAAAAGATCCATTTATGGATTAAAACAGTCATCCAGACAGTGGTAGTTGAGGTTTCATAAGGCGATTACCTCATATAACTTCCAGATGATAGAGGAAGACCACTGTGTCTACGTTAAATGGTTTAAGGGTAACTTTGTGATATTATCCTTATACGTAGACGATATACTCTTAGTCAGAAATAGTCTTGACTCTGTGATAGCTATTAAAGAATGTCTTTCATCAAATTTCGAGATGAAAGATATGGGTGAAGCATAATACATACTTGGAGTCAAGATTTGAAGGAATCGTTTCAAGACAATCCTCACTATTTCACAAGAGAATTATATCAATAAGAGACTTGAGCGATTCAATATAAGTGAATACAAACCCATGGATATCCTTGTGGCCACTGGAGTGGCCTTGAGTTCTGATATGTGTCCCAAAACTGAATCAGATAAAAAGCAATTGGAAAGAGTTCCATATGCCAGTGCCGTTGGTAGCCTGATGTATGCAATGATGTGTATAAGACCAGATATTTGTTATACCGTAGGGCTGGTTAGCATATTCCAGTCCAACCCTGGTGAGAAACACTGGAAAGCAGTGAAAAGGATCTTGAGATACTTAAAGGGTACAACTGACTATGCGTTGTGTTATCAAGGAAGCGATTTGTGCCTAATCGGATATTTCGATGCTGATGTAGGAGATGATGAAGAAGAACAAAGATCGACTTCAGGATACACTTTCTTACTTAATAACGGCACCATATGTTGGAGTAGCAAGAAGCAGACGTGCATTGCTTTACACTCTATGGAAGCTGAGTTTGTGGCATGCACTGCAGCAGTGCAAGAGGCTGTTTGGCTGAAGAGATTTATCGAGCACCTAGGATTTGGAAATGAGAGTACCAATCCGGTGTTGATACACTGTGACAATACTACAGCTATAACCTACATGAAAGACCCTAAGTATCACATCAAGACCAAACACATTGATATAAAGTATAACTTTGTGAGAGATTATATAGCACAGAAAATTGTAACTGTACAATACATTTCAACCAAATGTATGGTTACAGATCCCCTGACTAATCCAATAGGTAAAGAAACATTCGAGAAATATGTAAAAGCCATTGACATGCTAAAAATATAAAGTTGCAGACTGTATGTAATACTTTTATTTTTATTAATGATATCATATCATTTATTATTACTTATATGTCTGGATAAAAGTATATAGTGTGTAGTATGTCGTATAGGTTGAGAAAGGCAGCTCTCTCACATGAGCAACCGCCTTTGATACTATAGAAGTGTTCAAAGATGAGACGTGTTCACCAATAAAGTAGTAAGAGTCCTGATATGGTAGAGAAGAAACACAATAAGTGTCACCTTAGCTTAAAAAGTGCAGTGAGTCAAGATGAGATTCATGAGTAAGGATATGGATCGAACAATGGATACCTACATCTATAAAACTTGTTGCCAGATGACAAATTCTTCAAAATTGACGTCATATTATGTGAATAAAATTGAAGAGTTTGGGTTTAGATACTATGAGTGTCTAGACTTAAGTCTATACGGTGTGATTGATAGAATCAAAATGACTTACACTCTTTAAGGATAAGAGGAAGACCATAACATGTGATTCATATCACATGTGCTAAAGAGCCGCAAATGGAAAACAAGTGAATCAATCCCTGCTTTATTGTTGTGTGAGTTCCAGAAAGGTATAATCCTTTCATTAATGTCCTTTAACTTTGACAATATTATAGAGGTATATTTTAGCGGTTGCTACTTTGGTATATATCCTATGGTCAAATTATATATGAACCAAAGGTATTATACTAGGAAAGCGGTTTATTCATATCAAAATGATATATGGGCGAAAGAAAGATTAACAGAATATACACATCCATGCTAGTGTCTATGACCGGTCCCTTGTGATATTATTTTATTAATTCATAAGTGTGGATACTATGCATAAGTGGAGGCTATCTGAGTTAAATACTGACTCAAGAGGGATTAGATTAGCCATAAGAAAAGTGTATATGGGCAAATATAGGACATTCAAGGCACTATAATTTATTTGTTCGAGCTACACTAAAGGGTTACTTTGTGCTGGTCTCAAAAAAAGGGATTTCTAGTACAAACGCCCGAAAGGAGACGTCATACCTACACGGTCACGGAAAAGCACCTAGTATGAAAGAAAGAAGAGAATGAGATTGGACCCAAGGCATCTAATCCACCAAGTGTGAGTGGGAGATATAAGGAAATGGGCTAGTCCACCCATAGTGGATTAAGCCTAAATCTATATGAGAATTTGCATTGGTGGAAATGGAGGGAGCGGTTAATTCTCCCCCATTTTTGAACAAGGAGAAAAATGTAGGAGTGCGCAGTTACAAGGATCCCACCCCCTTACCACATACATGTATGCACAGAATATTCAAGTGAGAGTGTTCAATTGGTTTGTGTGCGTGGTATTTGCTCTACAAAAGTGTGCTCTTCGCTTGGCTTCAACTCTGTTCATAGAATTTCTTCCTCCTTCGGTGCATTTGTTGTAAAAACATGACTATGAGCCTTCTACAGTGCTCTGATCTCGTGTGGGTATCCAGTGAGTCAAGCAAAAGATTCCACGTATGCCCGAAACCTTCAAAGATATAACAAGTTTATAATCTCAACTTAAACTTCCCAAATTAAACTTTAAGTCCCACAAGAAAATTTTCAATAAAAATCATCAAACAAGTTTTTTCAATACAATCATATCAATATTAATATATATATCAAATCACTCAAAAATATTATATTAGTATACACGAGTAGAAAGTGGTTACTTTTTGTCAAAGTAAAGAATAATTACTACAAGTAGAGTGGTCATGTATACATTCGAACAGATTATGAAAAGGAAGTCGGCCATTATCTTCCTGGTACAGCAGTGACGATCTTATTTGGTGGGGTTTGTGTTTATCATTCGAATAGATTATTTACCGGTAAACACCTTTTGGAGCAAAAGTCGGTTTACCCATATCAACTCAAATGGCTAAACAAATTATGGGGTTTGAACTAGGTGATTGAGTACACTAAAGGCAGAGATAATTTGGCAGTAGATGCCTTATAAAGGCAATATGAAGCTTTAGTAAAGAAGCATAAAGGCTTTTTTCTGGAGCGATCTCTATGGATCTTGACTCTAAGTATATATTATACTTCACCCATATCTTTCATCTCGAAATATGATGAGTCATTCTTTGATAGCTATCACCAAGTCAAAATTATTTTCGGCTAAGAGTATCTCGTCTACGTATAAGGATACTATTACAAAGTTACCCTCAAACTACTTAACGTAGACGTGGTAGTCTTTCTCTATCATTTAGAAGTCATATGAGGTTATCGCCTTGTGAAATCTTAAGTATCATTATCTGGATTACTGTTTTATTCTATTAATGGACTTTTTGAGTTTACACTTTTTGTGCTCAAACCCTTTCTCAATAAAACCTAATTGACGTTCCATATAGATTTCTTTATCCATATTACTATTTAGGAATATGGTTTTTATATCCATCTGATGTAGTTCTAGGTTTAAATTATTTATTATTACTAGAATAAGTCTTATCGAGTTGAAGTACACAATAGGTGAAAAGTTATCCTAATACTCTATACCTTCCTTTTGTGTATATCCATTTGCAACCAAATGGGCTTTGAATTTTTCAATTGATCCATCCATATTTCTTTTAATTTTTTTCATTGAATTCATCTCCTCTTCCATTACTTTCTTCTATTCCTCCTTAGCAGGACTTGCCAATGCTTCATGAACAGAATGGGGTTCATAATCCCCTTCTATTTGGAAGTATTTCTTTGAAACACTTTCCATGTTACTCCTTTTGACCAGAGTTACCTTCTTATCTTTTTCCATTTGTCTCGATCTTTGTGTTCACCGTTCTTGGCTCTTACTCAGATTGACATACTTAGAGGATTCTGGTATGTCAATCTGTCCACTGACTTGTTCCTAAGTCTCATAAAGAGATACAGTACGGTCAACATATTCCCTATTGGGAAATTTCGTCTCAATGAATGCATCATTTCTTAATTGTATTTCAGTCACTGTCCCCTATTGGTTTTGGCTCAAACTTTCAAAATTTTATTTCCCACCAAATTATTTTGTACCAATTATGAACTACTAACAACGTCCACATAGTTGTCACCTTTTAGTCTAGAATTAGTAGCGGTTTACAAAACAATATTCGTAGCGGTTATCCACTGCTACTAAATTAGTTATAGTCGTCTCATTTTGCTTCGGAGTTATTAACGATTTTATGAACCGCTACAAATATTTGTAGGTAGTTTGACCAGATTCATAGCAGTTTGCAAACACCGCTAGAAGATAGTTTGCATCAGTGAATTTTGCATTGGTTTGATGAAGCGCTACAAATGTTGTTTCTAGAGGTCAAAATGCTACAAAACATACAAAATAACCGCTACAAACATCCATCTTTTTTGTAGTGTGAGTCAAAATGATTATAGGAAAATATATTTGAATTTCGACACGATTTTGATTATACAGTGATAATTTTATATACTATAAGTGAAATTTTGATTGATTCATAATAGCATCTAGGCTAAAAAAAGATTTTAAATTCTTTTCCAAATGCAAAATATGAGCTCAATAAGGTTAATAATGTTTTGATTTATTTGAATTTATATAAATTTTAATTTTCAAATTGATGGGATATCTTCGGGTACAAAAAAATTTGATGTTATCTTCATTAAAAGCTTATCACATTAATTAGTTAATTTACAAAAGGTCATTCACAAAAAAATATAAAAACTGATTGGAGAATTTCTGTTTACACTTAAAAGAGGAGGCACATACACATGTAGCTGGTTTAAAATACGAGGCTATATATAAATGATTGTCAATCAATTTGGGATCAATCTATGTGCCAAAATACATATTCTTCAATTTACTCGTATCAGTTATTGGTTCTAATTTAGGATACCTGTGAACATATTAGACCTGTCAGTAAATGAAAAATATTGGGTTTAAGTAGATATGTAATTCCCACATATTTTAGTTGGGTAATGAGTGAGTGAACTTACTACTTTCTTTATTTGCAAAGGGAAAAAAAAGAATACAAATCCAGGGGGAAAGGAAGAAAAATGGTATTAGTGAAGTACTAACTAACATGTCTGATTTTGAAATTAATTTGTGTTATATCAACAATTTTGCAAATGATAAGAATCAGTAGGATATTGTGAGGCATTAACTGCTTTTACTTCGATCACTATGTTTTACGAGTACAGATAATTACTTTCAAAGACTATATTTAATTGTTCTCATTTTGTCTTCCTCAGTTTCATTTTGCAGCTCTTCTAGGTGGTCAAGTCATTGTAGTTTCATTGCTTCAATCACTATGCTTTTAAGAGGATGGAGGAGTACAAACGTCTTGCAAGTATTTGAAGCAAAATGAAAGGAATCTTTGAAAGGAGTATTTTGGAAGGGAGATAAGGGTGCGCTCTATCCCGAAAAATGGGAGGGCAATATCTTGGAACCTTGTATATATTTTTCGATGTGAAACTTAAAAAGGTTAAATTTGTATGGAATCTTTTTGAATGTGAGTATGTGCAATTCATGTAAAGGGCTTAAGTGATTAGTCTGTGGTCTCCTACTATAGAACTCAGATTATGTAAAGTAGATTATTGATAAGTTATTAGCACTGTGGCCACGACAAGTCATAGTGCCTATAATGACAACATGTCAATTGATATTAGCAAACCATTTTATATTATCATAGCCCATCATATAAAACTTAAAGTAGAGGATATATCGCATTCATCATTGTCTAAAATTAAATCTTGAAATGGAACTTTGCAAATCAAGTTAATACGGTTAAATTTCAAAAACCAAAAATCAACAGAAATGACAAGTGAGGGTGCTTGCATTGATAAGTCACTTTATATGAAAAATATATAACTTTATATAACAATTTTAGCATCACGTTGGCAAGTAATGGTTCGTGTAATGACAAATGAAGGTGCTTGCAGTAACAAGTTACTTTATATCATACTCTATAAATTAAATAGATTCTTGAAAATCTTGGCAGAGTAGCTAACCTCACGGCATTTTATATAATGATAAAACTTTTTTGTTTTGTTTGGAATTAGAGCTAATATTGTTATGTTTTTTTTTTAATCTTGAACACTGAAATAATGTTGGTTTGAATGAGAAGATAGCATTGTTTTTTAATAATGAGTTCAATTTACGGTAAGATTATAGCTTTCTAATATAAGTTACTTTAGTTATTAGGTAGGTATCTTCTGACTAATCTCAGGACTAAAGTTGTTCTTTTGAAGCAATATTGTAAAAGACATTAAAATTTTATATGATTTATAAATAAATTAGAAGTAAATCCCTGTGGGTTACACGGGAGTTATGTTGAACTATGACCATTTTTTTGCTTGTATTCGGGTTATAATGTTTTTTTTATTATATTTTGAACAAGTATGGAGTTAATATTTTGAAGAAATAAATAATATTAGTAATTAATGGGATACAAATTTGGGTTATTTGAGATGAAATGAAAGAGTGGCTAGTAGTGATACATTTTGCTATTTATATTTCCGGAGTCATTTTTGCAAGTAGTGATCTATAGCTTTCTACGCTTACTCTGTTCCACTTTAATCTAAAATCTAATAATCTAATATATTACTAAATTTAATCAATAAACAAAAAATATTAGATTTTTTTTTTCAATTTTCTCTATATTAATTGATAACAAAATATAAAAGAATAGATATTCTAAGATTCTCATTCTATATTGAACATCCGATTAATAAAAATAATAAAATAACTAAAAAAGAAAGGACAAATATCGAAATATATATTTTATGAATAGCTAGTTTTTCAAATTCATTCCATATTAATTGACAACAAAACATATAAAAATATATAGATATTCTTATTAAACATCCAAGATTTTTATTCTATATTAAACATCCGACAAATAAAAATTTAAAATAAAATAGTAAAGGAAAACGATCGAGCAGATATTTTCCAATTTCATTGTATATTACATGTTAATTCAAGATACATGTTTTTTAATTTTTCTCCAAATTATAAATTTTTTTTTTACAAAAATTTATAAAAAGGGGTTGAATTTACACACGATCTAAGGGTAAGATAAAGTCTCCCTTCATCCTAAGCGATACCAATGTCGAGTAAGGCGAACCGTATATTACTTTCAGGTGTAAACCTAGACACCTAGAAGTTAGGATGTCTCCCCAAACACCTTGACTGGAATCACAATAAAGTAGTACTCTCCAGTGATCGACTGAAATCACAATAAAGTGGTACTTCTCAAGTTTAGATAACTTTAATCCTTCTCAAGTTATAAAAATATATTTTAGATAATTTTATTTGAAGTTATAAAAAATATACATTAATTTTATATTTATTTTTATCATAGTGAATAAACTTTTAAAGTATATTTCTAATATAATTCTATTTCCATCTCTACTTCCATATCTATTTTTACTTTCATTTTTATTGATTTTTTTTTTATTCTACCAAACTTACCATAAGAGAGGAGAAGAAGAAGAAGACTTTTAAGACAAGAAAAAATATAACAGCAAAAAGAATATAATATGAAGAGGCAGAAAAAGTAAAGAGAGAAATTCACATACTTGTTACTTTGATGAAAAAGGAAATCAAAAGGTGAAAACTTCCATGATTAGAACCAAAAGGAAAAAACATAACTAACCTAAAATCAAAGGAAATCAAAGACTATAGCCAAGATGCTATTGGAAAACACAAACATCGTAGACAAAGATGTATACAAGGGAAAATTGAGAAGAAGAAAAAGCATTCATGGATGGGCACCAAAGCACACAAAAGAATATCGAAATCTATAACTAGGAATGAAAATGTCACTATTCTAACATAGAATTACATAACCATAGCCACCCTACAGCGGCAAAACCCACACTTGCAAAAAGAAAGAAAGGGGAATAAACGAAGAAGCAAAAAAATCAGAAATTGAGGAAGAAAAGAAAAAAAAAATATGAGTAGCACAAGATATAGACATGTCTATACCCAAACAAAAAGAAACAAAAAAGTACCATCTCACTGCGGAAGAATGGAGAGGGACCAAAAACAATACCTGAAGAAAAGGAACACAACAGCAACACTTACATACAAACCATAAGAAAAACCAAACAGACGAGCAAACAACTAAATGAGAAAACGTTAAATGACTAATAAACCCCATACATTGAATACATATAAAACAACTACACACAAAGAACTCAAAAACAACTAAACTAGAAAACATTAAATGACAAACAAATCAAATTCATTGAATACATCTAAAATAACCACATAAACCAATAACCTAGCAAATCCATTATTTATATATTTTACAAAAAAAAATTGAAGGTTTATATTATAAATCTAGCAACCATTAGTCCTAAGCTTATTGGTTAAGGGAACAGTGTCGAGTGGCACATGTCTCCGTGCGTGTTGGTTGCCCCAAACTTGACCCCTTGCTTATAGTCCCTTTGAGGCTGGTGCCTAGTTCTTGAAGCATTGTGAAAATTTTAACATTTTTATTGTGTATACCGTTTCAGGCTCTCAAGCTTCAGATCACATAATCCCAGATTTTCCTCCTCAAGCTTCATTTGTCTTCGATCTCGCGCCCAGTCTTCCTTCCGTGGTGCTCGGTTCCCAAAACTCGTTCCTTGCTCCTAATATGCGGTGGTCCGTCGTGGTGCCTTCTCTTTCGTGATTCTCGTGCGGTGTTCGATTGGGTTCTACTCCTCTGTCCCTTCGTTACTGTTAGGTAAGGGGCTCTTCAATATGCTGCCACTAGGCTGCTCACTCTGCTGTATCCCTCAATCTCCCTGGGTGATGTTGGATTGCAGGGTAATTGAGGGTGTCTCTCTGAATCCAAAAGCTTCAGGATTGCATGGTAATTGAAGGTTTTGTTTTTGTTCCTGGCCATATAAATATTTTTGTTATTTTGTTCATTTGTTCATCATGTGTGTGTTTTTATCGGTTGATGTTCCAACAAGTGTGATCATAGAGTGTGAGCGCATAGGAGGACAGTTTGCTGTTGAATTTCTCAAAAGGATTGGTACTTGGTAGGAACCCTTGTCGTTGGCTTAATGAGAGGAGTGTGAAAGAAGTAGTCGCGCGTGGAAATAATGAAGACAATAATGGAATGGTAAAATTGCAGCGGTTGCCGACTAAAAGGAATGAGTTGAACACAGCTTACAGTTTGAAATTCATATAATTTGTATCTAGAACCAAATGGAGCCTCCAAAGCCATTATTTTGATCACCAGTTTCTGCATAAACTTAGCTTCAATTATTCACCAAATACATGCCCCTATACGATGAAGTATTTTAAAAAAATTGAATTCTTGATGGTTCAACTTCTGATATCTATTCTAGTTCGCATCCTTTCTTAAGCTTAATTATCCTTACAGGAACTAATTTAGCTTGTTTCGTTTAGGTTTTCATAGGGGAGAAGCTTTTTTTTTTAATAGAAAGAACACTTGAGAAATATTAATTGAAGTGTTTAGCCATACTATATTTGCATGACTTTCTGTGCTTATTTTACCATTTACATTCTTACGACAAATAAATAGTTCTTTGGTAGTAAGTAGGAACCTGATGTGAAAGCTCTGTATTGAAAAGAAGTTGTGTGTATATATTTTGGTCTCTAAAAGTTGTAGTATATTTGCTGAAGGTGTATTTGAGATGTCGGTGATAGTGGACTTAACACTGCAGAATCAGAGCTATATGACTCCGCATGACATTAATTAAAAGCAATAAACAATGTAATATAATTTAGATTTTTATCTCTTTCCAGAATACAATCTGGCATGGACTTGGCTTTCTTTTATTACTGTTTCCAGTGAGTTCATGAATGTTCTGTACAAATAAGATATTTTGATTCTCTATATGAGGCTTGGTGTTAAATTTTGGAAAACAATTGCGTGTATAATGAATTGCTAACTTTGCTCATCGGTATCTGTTCTACATTAGGTTTACAAATCCGAAGGACATCCTATATAATGTGATCAATTACAAAGTGGATTCTTGTGTTGTGATCCTCCTTTTCTTTGTTGCTGAAGTGGAGTCTAAATGAATATGAAAGGTGCAGCTTTTCTGATTTCTGGGCGTATAAGACTTAGTCTAGTCTGAATATTGTTCTGTTGACTGCCTTAGTCCAATTTTTATGTGCATTCTGTTCTGGCTTCGACCAGCAGGCAAAGCTGAGATTTGAGGAATTTGGGATTGCGTTCCAACAATGAATAATTCAAGTTTGGGAGGGCGGTTTCTATCCAATCCCAGTGGAGGGATATTGGACCTGGAATCGCCATTTCATAGACGCCAACATACTCAGCTGGGTCATCCATCAGTGACTGGCCAAAATAAAATGACTATGATGAGTAGTTTAGAAAATAGTCACCCAGTTGGGCTATTAGAAGTGAAAGACTCAAATGCAACTGCGAATTTCAGTAAAGGAAAGGTGGCGGCTCTCACTATTCCCACCAATAGTGATGATATGAGTGAAGATGATGAAGCAAGTCATGCAGAAGATGCAAATTGTGAGAACTACGACAGTGGGAAGAACAAAAAGAGATCTCCTTGGCAGCGAATGAAATGGACAGACAGTGTAGTTAGGCTTCTTATCGGAGTGGTGGCTTGTGTCGGTGATGATGGTACAATTCAAGGCATGGATGGTCATCGAAGAAGATCTGGGTGTCTACAGAAGAAGGGTAAATGGAAAACAGTCTCCAAGATAATGATAAAAAAGGGTTGCCGTGTTTCGCCACAGCAGTGTGAGGACAAATTTAATGACTTGAATAAGAGGTACAAGAAGCTGAATGATATCCTTGGAAAAGGAACTAGCTGTAAGGTGGTGGAGAATCCCGCATTGATGGACTCAATGCCCAACCTGTCATCGAAGACAAAGGATGTCGTTGGAAAGATTTTGAGCTCAAAACACTTGTTTTACAAGGAGATGTGCGCTTATCATAATGGGCAAAGAATACCCAATTGCCATAATCTTGATCTGCATGCCTATTCTCTACAACCAGGGAGGGATTCGAGAGACAATGATGATTCAGAGGAGGAAGGTAAGGACTTAAACGAAAGTGTGGATGACGAATTAGATAATGAAGTCAATCCTAATGCTTGTGGTGATGTCGAGATGATGGAGGATTACAGTGGAAAGAACAATAACGACAATGATGATCGTAGCTGCCCACAGTCTTCTAGGGTGGAAAAATTTGAAGCTGAAATGGCAAGTATTTTTCAAGATCCCCTCAAGTCAGGATGGGAACAAAGTCAATGGATTAAGATACAGATGTTGCACCTGCAAGAGGAAAAAGTCGCTTACGAAACTCAAAGTCTTGAACTTGAGAAGCAGCATTTTAAGTGGCTAAGATACTACCATAAGAAAGATAGGGAGCTAGAGAGGTTGTGGCTGGAGAATGAAAGAATGAGACTGGAGAATGAGCGTCGAATCTTGCAACAGAAGCAGAAGGAGCTCGACTTAGATTTAAGACGGTCTAAGACGTCCATCGCCCCTTTCTGTCTTGGAACCAGCAGGATGCAAGGTGGGGAACATATCAACTTGGGCAGACAGCTGTAAGCAAATGTTTGGAAAATATTATATCCTTACTTATCATGTAAGGCATGAAAAGGAATCCCGGCATTGAATCTGTTTTATATTTTGTTGCAACCATTTAAACTCACATGGTAGGTTAAATATATATACATGCATTGACATTGGAAATGACTGATGTTCTCATTTGATTTTGGGCATTTGACTTTAGGTCCATTTGGGGACCCACCAAATGGACTTTCACCTAATCGAACATAAATGGACTTCCAAATATGCTGTATATGATTAGACTTCCCCTTTAAAACATGTAAAGATCAGAGTTTTCATTTTCTTTATTTGCCTCAACTTACCCCAAAATGACACAGGTTTTGCCCTGACACATTTCTGTGCGTTTCATTCGGTTATCAACTCATGGAATAAGGCAGTGGTCTCATCAATACGGTTAGCTAAAGTCCCAAAATGAATCGATATTTGGGGTTGCATTTTACACTTACAGAGCATGTTCATGATTTTGTTTTCAACTATGGTTTTATGGAGAAAAAGAGCTGACTTGCATTTTGGGGAGGATCTATTGTTTTCAATGATTTATATAGCCTAGACAACTCTGTTGCACGTTGGAGAAATTATGAAAAGATTTTTCTTTTTATATTCGATATGATTACTTAATGGGATAAAATTTGTTATTGTATATATGATATGAGCAAAACAGGATTGTTTGGATACTTATTTTGGCAATGGATTCTTTTTCTTTCTTTCCTTTTTCGTTTTGGTAGTAAGTTGAATGAGACCTAAAAAGCAACTCTGGGCGCATTACGACGGGTTGGTTGATTGAGGAACCAAAGTAATAGTTTTTAACCGTAACAATGATTGAAAAGGAAAATGATTGATTACTACTTATATTCAAAATCTTGGCACCAAGTCCTTACCAAAAAATTTTCAATAGGTACTTAATTGAGTATATTCGATTGTAGATTTCCCCTTGCGTTAAACCACCCTACTTTTGACTTTTTTACTTTCACTCAACATATACTTTTGCCGTCAAGCTAGATTCAGTCTACTTTGAACAGTAGGGTTTTTTTTTTGGGAGAGAAATAGCATGGTAGTAAAATTTAACTCCCGTCAACAGAAAAGCACAAATTTGACCGAGTTATTTTTATATTTTTTTTCTTACTGAGTTTGAGACATCATTGAGTTAAAAAATAGCACTTAGCACTTGGTTAAATTTATACTTTAATAACTCTATTTGGTTAAATTTATACTTTAATAACTCTATTTTATTAAATTAGATATAGTTTATACATGAATAATGATTTATTTACTTGTGAATTAATATTCTTTAGATATTACTCTTTGTAGGGTTATATATCTATATACTAATATTTTTTATATATTTTAATTAAATAATATTATTTTAACTATGGTTGAGTTAGACTTCATTTCAACTATAATGATACCATTAATCTTTAAATTATTGTTTCAATTAGTACAATCATCAATCCAATTTTTTTTTAAATCACCATTAACGCAAGCTTGGTGAGCTCCGCATGTTAGATTGGCCCCAAATGTCTATAGAGTAATATGTAGTTTCCATCATTGTCTAATTCGGCTCGCTTTGAATAAGTCAAAGTCTAATAATTTGATTCTAAATTTAGACTTTTACCTTGGTTTAACTGGCAAAAATAAGTGAGACATGTGACTATTTAGAGCGTGTTCAATTTTTAAGGAGTATTACTTTGGTGTAGTTCTAATCACGACGCTTAGGGAAATATCCTAACTCCTGAATGCCTAGATTTAAGCATGAGGATAATAGACGGCTCGTCCTGTCTAATATTGGTATCGCATAGGAAAAAAGGGAGAATTCACTTTACCTTTGGATCATGGGTGGGCCCAACTCCTATCTAAAACTTTTTATATAAAAAAAATAAAAATAAATTTAGACTTCTAAATACCAGGGGCAAATGTGAAAAAAGAAAGAGTTTTAAAGATTAAGGGTATGTTTGGTTTCTTGTTTTTAAAACTGTTTTTTGTTTTGAAAAAAAAGGAACTTATTTAAAAATTTAGTTTCAGTTATTTGTTCTGAAAAATAATAAAGTTAAAAATCTGTTCTGGAAAAAATCAAAACATCTTTTTTATGGTTTATTAAACTTTTATTCTACAAAATTAGAGATAATGATATCAATAAATCAAATTATTCCTTACTATTCAAACATTTTTGTTTTTCAATTTTGTTCCCCAAAACCTGTTCTAAATAATTATTTTAAGAACAAAACCCAAGGCAAAAATTCAATTACTTTTTTTATAAGAAAAAAATCAATTACTATAAATATGAGGACATTTAAACAAGCTTATCAACCTCTTCGTAACACCACAACCTCAAAATTATACGTGAAAATCCCATGTAGCAAAATTTCTTTAACTGTGAGTATTATATACTCCCTTCCTCCCCATTTATAACATCCTATTTTTTGAATTAACATGTCCCTTTTTATAAGGATTTTTTTTATTTTTTGAACAGTAAATGTATCTTTACATATTTTACCTTTAATTAATATAAACTCTCTCGGTATCTTTTTATCATATATTCACTCTCCTCATTTTTTTAACTCTCACCTACCCACTTATAAATAAGAGAGTATTTAAAAAATAAAGTAAACTTCTTATATATTTATTATTTTTAATTAATTTTAACAATTATTTAATAACATAATTTCGGTTAAAAAGATCTTATAAATAAGGACAAAGGGAGTATTAATTATCAACTCATTAATATATTATATATATACTAGGAATAATAGCAACAAACTCTAAATTTAAATATTTAGTAATAGAATCTAATATTAATAGTATAAAAACTCATTTATCTATTAAATTCAATTATGTAAGATCACGCTTAATTTCTAGAAACATGAAATGTCACCTCTACTATCTCTCTAAGAATCGCGTACTTCCTGAAGCAGAGAAACCTTATCCAATCACGCTTTCATAACATTTGCCGAATCTAATTTTGCTTTGGATTAGTACAATAATATTCCGAGCAACACGTAGCTGTAGGGATTTAATTGAGTGACGTTATTTATTATGTCTTTAATTTTGTTTAGAATTCTGTGGAACCTCCCGAGGTTAGGTTTCTGGATCGTAATTTAGGATTGCTTCAAACATTATCATCATCATCAGCAAAATGTTAAATAGTGCACATACTCGTTCAATATTTAATATACAATATTTAATTAATTTAATTATATTAAAAAATTTAATTAAATTAATTAATATAATATTTTTTTAAAATACTTTAATAATTTTCCTTAGCTCCTTCTTTCCTTCTCTTTCTTGATAATTAATGAGGGAGTATTTTAAAAAATATATCTTATATTTAATACTAAAATTAACTCTCTAATTAAATTTTATATTTACTATCATCATATCAGAGAAGTACATGTCTATCAACTCAACAGTTAGTTAGACCTACAACTTATAATTCCAAGCACCACTAGAAGAAGATTAATCAAAGAAAGAGAACGTAATTTAATTTGCTGCTTTTTCTGAAAGAGTAGTAATTTAAGGCACCAGATCTGCATGCAACTATCTTAGAGATGATGATAAGCAATAAATTAAACAAGCAATTCTAATAATGTTGCATTAATTTACACAAAAACTCCATACACTTACTTGTCTTCTCTTATTAATCAACATCGTAATTAAAAGTTTTGGCAAACACAAGCTGATGAGAAGTACAACAACAACTACTACAAAGAAAAGTTAAGTCCACAACCCCAAACCTACTACAAATATAATTGAACCCTACAACGACTTATTACCAAGCGTCCACAACTAACGTTAACGTATATATTTAAACTAAACCGTAACTCTGATCTCTCCCTTTCATTCCCTTAACAACATCTTCTTCTTCCCATTCATTTTCGTCCCATGATAAGGACAAAACAACACCAGATTAATTAGAAAAAAGAAGCTATCAATTAAGGACGGATTATTACTTTCCAAATGACCAAATTGAAAACTACGTACTATCCTCACTGTCATGCGTTTTCGGAATTTGGATCTTCTCCATTTCTTTCTCTTTATTGTTGAAAATATTTTAAATATTATTAAAGAGTGTATTAAAGAAAGAAATATTTTTTTAACATAACTCTTAGTTGTTAAAGGGTATGTTGAAGAAAGAAGCATCTTTCTTATATAACTCTTAGATCTACGAGACATATGTCTAAAAGACATGTCTTATAGCCTTCTACAGTCTATAAAAAAGGCTGCTTAATGAAGGAGAATATAGAAAATGACAGAGAATGATACATCAATCTTTTGAGATTATTTTATCTTCCACCAGTTATGTTGCCCTGTATTTTTATACGAAGAGTTTGTTTAATTCTAGAAAGTGGTGCTTCTTAATTTGATGAGGAGTCGTGGAATATATCTTAAGATAGTCTACTCAGACGCGACTCAAATTATAAACCTTGTTATTTTACAAATTTTTGCCAACTTAAGAGATATTACCTACAAATTTTTAGAAGTCAAGAGAGAACTATAGAGATGTTAAAAAAAAAAAAGTTTACAACCGCGGATAAAGTCATTTAGAGGCGGAAGAAGTTCCACAAGAAACGAGTACAGACACTGCGAGTTCGTCGACAGTCTCGTTGCTTAACATTGATGAATTAACAATCGACGAGAAAAAGAGGAGTCCTAAGGTTCTGGACAAACCCAATGATTCCAATATCCAAACGGTTACATCGGGCGATGCTCCGTATACTTCAGCAAGCACATAATGAATCTGGCAAGACAACTTGTTTTGTGCTTGGGAAGGTTGATCCTACAGTGCAAGCCCCTCATGCCCTTTGCATTTGTCCAATAAGATAATTGGCTATTCAGAATACGGAAGAGTCGATGAGGCATCGTCAACTTCCATCAGAACTGCCAGAATGTAGAAACCCAAGGATGTGGGATTCGGAAGGACAGAGCGTTTGTTTTCTAAGAAGAAATGACAGAGCAGAAAGTAAGGAAGGTATATGTCGTTTGGTCACAATCTAATCAAGTGAAAGAGACGTTTTGCGTAACGGTATGTGAAACTAATTTCCTAATCTTCAATTATTAAATGATAGTTTATTATTTTATCATGCCAACGGTAATTCCTCAAATGGCATCAAGTGTCAATGCCAATTAATATCTATTACGGTTGATATCTCTGCTAGGTATATGATTTTTTTTTATTTTGCCGTTGGTTCAAATAATATAGCATTTGGAAAATGGTTTATTTTTGTAAGTGACAAAATCTTTTGGAAAATTCTAATTTAATTAGAATAGAAAGGATTATATGGTATAAAATTATAATTTGATTAGAATTATTATTGAGATATAATTTGATATTTAAAAGTGTGGGGTGCTTAAGATTTAGAGTACTTTACAAAATTTGAGTTAAAAAAAATAGTTTCATGCAAAATTTATGAGTTGAAAAATTACATGCCTAGCTTGCCTCATTTTATAAATATGAAGTTTTGTGTTGTGATTAAAAATTGATTAAGTAGAGGCTTGATTATTTATTATTAACAGTAAATTTTATGGTTATCAAAGTTGTTGTGTGACTTAAAATAAGCATTATGATGGAAGCATAAAAACTTGATCATTTATCTATTGGAGAGATAAATATGTTTAATTTTCATAATATTATTTATTGGTATATATTTATCTTAGTATAAATATATATGATGTGAATGCATATTGAATTTTTTATGTGGATAACATAATATTTTATTGCTCCAAATTTGAGTTTGAAATCATGGAAGAATTAAATATAATTTTAGGAATTAAAATCATAAATAAATAGTAAAGATATATCATGTTGAGATGTATATCAAAGTTTATTGTTGAGAGTAATCTAATTTTTCTGTTACTTGAAATAAGCATTCTGAGGATATAAAAAATTTAATCATTTGTCTATTAGAGAGATAATGTGTTTAAATTATATATTGAATCTTTATTATGTTATTTTAAATATGATATTGAAATAATTGGTCAACAAAATATGATTTTGGGTGTTGAAATCATAAAGGAATATATTATCTTAACAAGTATTTCAAAGTTTGGTTTTGAGAACCATCATGTGAATATTTCTTATGATGATAACATATTATTTGATGATGTTATTTGCTCAATTTGTTTATACATAAATTATGAGAATTTGATGCATTAATATTAATTCTTGTGACATAGCATATATTGTGTGAAGGCTTGAGCATAAAAACATAAAAATTCAATCTCATGAGGAGAAAGAAATATTTGAGGGGTACCATAATTGTTGGTATCATGTATGGTGAAATCCCATTGTATTAAAATACACGGATGTTAAGTGATAATTTATCTTGAGTTTATTACTCTGTAGATTAAGTATATATACTTATTATCCAAGCAGTGAACATTTGAATGCTCTAATAAGGTTATTGAGATATCTTAAAGGTACCATGAATTATGGTACACATTATAGTGGATTTATCGCTGTATTAGAAGGATAGTGGTTGAAAACATTTTAGCAATTGTTTTGATGTAAAACCAACACCTAGTGTTGATGAGATGTGTTTGCCAAATGGCAATTACCTTTGTTGAGAGAACAAAGATATGTAACACTTAATGTTGATAAATTATGTTTGCTAAATAGTAATAATCTTTGTTAATGATAACAAAGATGTACAACTCTTACAACACTTTGTTAAGGAGAACAAAGATGAGCAACACTTATTGTTAATGAGTTATAATTGCAAAATGATAATAAACATTGTTAAGAGAACAATGGTGCAACGTTTGAGATACTATGAGAATAAGCATGCTTAAAAATTGTGGAGTTATCTCAATCGATTTTGATGAGGTCAAAAATAGACCTATTGGATCCGTTAAGAAAACCCCTGGGAAGAAAATAATTTAATTATTGAGACATCGAGGGAAATAGGACTAAAACCAGTTTGATAATGATATCAATGGCAACCCAACCTTTGTAATTAGTGATCCCATGAAGAAGGTTCAATGGGTAAGAACAAGTTATTTGTTAGTTCTGCTAGCACCAAAATGTTATTATTGGTCCTTTCTTATGATGTACAGAAAGTGCTAGATTGCATAGATGAGGGTGAGCAAGCTCTTAATGATTTCAAATCCCACTAGATGCTGTATTATGTGCAGATACACTTAAAGAAGTCGCCTATACGAATGAGGGGGGTGGGTTGCTTCTATGAGATCGTGGCAAAATCTCTAGAGTATTCGTTAAAAATAGGACACACGCATGGCCGCCTAACAAGCAAAATTGCGAGGTAAATAGTGGAAATGTGGGGGTATAATCTGGCTGTTAGTACCTCTGGTATATACTCAAGAAATGCTAGTTCATAGTCTATAGGACCACTAGTATCTTTGTGTACCAAGTATTATCAGTCTAAGTTTAGTTCATAGTCCAAAGGACCACTGGATACAATGATTATGTCCATATGTGCAACTTAACTAATGGTGTTTCTTTAACACATGTGCGGGATTATTGGAAATATTTTAAATATTGTGAAATAGTGTGTCAAAGAAAGAAATGTCTTTTTGACTTAACTCTTGGTTGTAAATGGGTGTGTTGAAGAAAAAAGCGTCTTTCTGACATAACTCTTAGATCTAAGGGACATATGTCTAAAAGACATGTCTCGTAGCCTTCCACAATCTATAAAAAGGGCTTCTTGATGAAGGAGAATATAGAGAATGACATAGATAATGATACACCAATTTTATGAGATTAATTTATCTCCTACTAGTTATGTTGCCTATATTTTTACATGAAGAGTTCGCTTAATCCTAGAGAGTGCTGCTTCTTAATTTGATAAGGAGTCGTAGAATATCTATTAAGGACAGTGTCCTCGGACGCGACTCGAACTATAAAATTTGTTATTTTGCATATTTCACCAACAATTATCACTTCGCAATTTCAATGATAGATAAACACATGCAATGAGCCACATATACATATATACACATATTGATGTGTTTATCTTTCCTTAGAGTTGACAAGAAACAAATAGAAGAGAAAATAGAGAAGAATGTAAATCCGAGAAGATGAAGCTACACAGGGGGAAGAGCAGGAGTAACAAGGATACCAGGGATAGGAAGAACTGGAGGGACAGGATGTAAGGAATTGGAAGACACACAGTAGAAATTAACTTAAAAATTTTTCCATTCCCTGCCAGGATCTACCGTATGTGTTTAAGTCAAGTGGAAAGAAGTATTACCCTCAGTATTCAGTCGCGACTTTCTCAGCTTCTGGTTGTGACGTCTAGAGCTTTTCTTCGCGGCTCGTGATCTCTTTTTGATCGCAAGAAGTCGACGACTCAGGTCGGCTTCCTCTACTGGTATCTACACGAACAGCGTTCCAACCACGAACGACGTGCTAGCGCCTCCTGTCCCTCCAGAGCTTACTCAAGAATTCGTCCTCTCTATCTCTATTTTGACAGTTTCTTATCTGCAAACCTTTTTGCGGATTCCCAGTCCCAACCGTAGCTCCTAAATATCAGATATCGGATGTTATGTGTGTTACCACATACTTGGATTTTTGGAATTAATCTTACATTAATTATAAAATTAATACAATATCATATATTGTATAATTTGATAAGAAACTAATTAAATAAATAGTGTTTGTATTAAATATATCCCACAGATTTAATTTGCCCATTTATTTAATTTAAAATAAAGATAAGATGGAATTACATTTGATTTATTCTCATAAATCAAATTTGAGATATCATATCAATTTGAATTTTAAATTCAAACGTGATAGATATTTAATTTTATCCTTATAAATTAAATCTTGTAAATATCTCTTATATGATATATCATATCAATTTGAATTTTAAATTCAAACGTGATAGAGATTTAATTTATCCTTATAAATTAAATCTTGTAAATATCTCTTATATATAATATATATACGAATTTATATATATATACATATAAATATAAATAAATATATACATCCACCCTGGATCATTCATTAAATCTGGACATGTCTTAGATTCAATGAATCTGGACATCATAGCTCGTGTTGGGCTATTTTGTGTGTGACCCTATAGGCCCATATGAAGTTGGCAGTGGGTCATTTACTATACTGATTCACAAGTTGCAAGCGGTCTCTAGCAAGATATCATGACTACCCAAATCATATGAGGATCGATGAACGATGTAACCTTTTATATAACCATATCATGTCCCTTTTGTCACACGATATTTTGGTCATGGATGAGGTATGGAGAATGTCATCCTCTTATTCCTGACCGTTACTTTCTCGATCCCTGAGTAGTCTGACTATAGAAATAGAACTATCTTTCCATTACAGTATGACTATACATTTCTTAGACTCACTCATCGAGGGAGCCAGTAATATCTCTCTACGAATATGAGGGACAAATTCCATCTTGACCATTCACATTCCTCCGCACGGAAAACCACTAAGCCCGAACATAGTCTTTATGATCACTCGGTCAAAAGTGACTTTTGACTAGGTCAAAGCTGAGCGTTTGTCATGTAGGAATCCATGATGATCTCAGATAAAAGGGCATAGTGACATGGTTTGTATATGAGAGAAGCTTATGACTTAACCCATGCAGCTATCTCATAGCGGGTCGGTCTAACACCTTGTATTCTTACATGTACCTATGACTTTAATTTATATCTCTATACATCTTCAAAGTCATATTGGTCTTATTTCATCTCTGCTCCCGCATAGATGACCGACCAGGGACATTTAGGATAAGATCATGAGTTATCCAAGGATGGTCATCACAGTAAACATGCAAATAATATGATAACATAATTAATAAATTCATAAATCAACAATGTTTATAAGACAATGATTGGCCTCTAGGGCACAATTTCCAATAACCTCCCACTTGTACGAGGTACAATCATTAATTTGACTAATTCCTATTGACCTAACATGACGCTCATGCTTTGCCTGCACAAGCGGCTTTATTAGATGATCAGCAACATTATCTTCTCCTGCTACTTTGCATATTTTTATATCACCTCTATCGTTGATTTCTCTGATGAGATGAAATCACCTGAGTATATGCTTGGTCCTTTGATGTGACCTAGGCTCTTTGGCCTGTGCAATGGCACCGCTATTGTCACAGAGCAAAGTTATTGGATCTGAGATGGTAGGTATCACCACTAGTTTTGTGATAAACTTCCTGATCCAAACGGCTTCCTTAGCTGCATCAGATACTGCTATATACTCAGTTTCCATCGCAGAATTTGCTATAGTGCCCTGCTTAGAGCTCTTCTAGCTTACTGCTCCATTATTGAGGAGGAATATATATCCAGACTGCAATTTTTTGTCATCCTGGTCAGTTTAGAAACTCGCATCTGTGTAACTAGTTACACAGAGTTCGTCATCCAATCCACCATAGACCAAAAATAAGTCCTTAGTTCTTCTTTAGTACTTAAGGATATTCTTGACAGCAGTCCAATGGCCCTCACTAGGGTCCTGTTGATATCTGCTAGTCATACTTAAGGCAAACGAGATATCTGGTCGAGTACATAACATGGCGTATATGATAGATCCTATGGCCGAGGCATATAGAACTTTAGTCATGCGACCTCGCTGATCAAATATACTAGGACACAGATCTTTGCTGAGGTGAATACCATGAGACATGGGTATGAAATCCTCTTTGATTCGTGCATACTGAACCTATGCAGTATTTTGTCTATGTATGTACTCTGACTTAGTCCTAGAAGTCTTTTAGATCTATCTCTATAGATCCTAATTCCTAGGATATAGGTGGCTTCACCCAAATCTTTCATCGAGAAAGACTTTCCTAACCAAGACTTGACAATCTGTAAGGTAGGAATGTCATTTTCAATAAGTAGGATGTCATCGACATAGAGTACTAAAAACACAACTGTGCTCCCACTAACCTTCTTGTACACACAAGGTTCATCAATATTTTGAAGAAATTCAAACTCTTTGACTACTTCATCAAAACGATGATTCCAACTCCGAGAGGCTTGCTTCAGTCCATAAATGGACCTTTGAAGATTGCACACTTTACCAGAGTCCTCAGAACGCACAAACCCTTCAAGTTGTGTCATGTGAAGGCTGTCTTGACGTCCATCTGCCATATTTCATAGTCATAATATGTTGCTATGGCAAAGAGGATTCTGATTGATTTGGCTATTGCAACTGGGAAAAAGGTCTCATCATAGTCCACACCATGAGTTTGAGTAAATCCTTTTGCAACTAGTGGTGCTTTGAAGACATTTACATTGTCATCCATGTCAGCTTTCTCCTTAAAAGCCCACTTACACCCAACAGTTTTTACACCTTCAGGTGGGTCGACTAAGGTCTAAACCTGATTGTCGTACATGGATTGCATCTCAGACTTCATGGCATTAAGCCATTTTTCAGAGTTTGGTCCCACTATAGCTTCTCGATAGGTAGTCGGCTCATTATGCTCAATGAGCAACACATCACGACTGTCAGAAATCAGAAATCAGAAATCCATATCTCTGAGGCTAAAGTCGTGTCCTATTAGATTTCTGTGGACCTTGCGTGACTTGAGGAGTCTCAACAAGTTGTTGTGAGTCTTCTTTATTTTCCATCTGCAGTTTTGTGGTGTCTTGTGGCTCTCAAATTTCTTCGAGGTGTACCTTTCTCCCAATGGTTCTTTTAAAGATAAATTCTCGTTCAAGAAAGATACCATTTCTGACAACAAACACTTTGTTATCAGCAGGGTTGTAGACATAGTATCCCTTGGTTTCCTTAGGATATCCCACAAAAAGGTACTTTGAGGATTTGGGCGCTAAGTTGTCTGAGGCTTGTTGCTTAACATAGACCTCGAATCCCCAAATCTTGAGGAAAGACAAACTAGATGTCCTCCGAGTCCATATCTCATACAGAGTCTTTTCAATTGCCTTAGATGGAACACGATTGAGCGTGAACGCAGCTGTCTCTAGGGCATGGCCCCAAAAGGAAGGTGGAAGATCTGTTTGACTCATCATAAATTGAACCATATCTAATAGTGTTCGATTCCTCCCTTCAGAAACGCCATTCCATTATGGTGTCCCTGGAGGAGTCAATTGTGAGACTATCCCACAACTCCTAAGATGATCAATGAACTGTTGGCTCAAATATTCACCACCCCGATCAGATCGAAGGGCTTTAATTGTTTTGCTAAGCTGGTTTTGTACTTCATTTTGAAATATTTTGAACATTTCAAAAGATTCAGATTTATGCTTTATCAGATAGATGTACCCATATCTGCTAAAATCATCTATGAATATTATGAAGTACGAATAACTTCCTCTGCCATTTGTGTTCATCGGTCCACACACATCTGTATGTATGAGGCCCAATAAATCAGTGGCCCTCTCACTGTGCCCAGTGAAAGATGACTTTGTCATTTTTCCTAACAAGCAAGACTCGCAAGTGTCATATGATTCAAAATCAAATGAGTTGAGAAATCCATCTTTATGGAGTTTGGAAATGCATTTCTCATTTATGTGGCCCAGACGACAGTGCCAGAGGTATGTCGGATTCAAATCATTTGGTTTGACCCTTTTGGCGATTATGTTATAGATATTTCCATGATTGGGTTATTCTAAATTTAATATGCAATGATCAACATACAAATCACCATGAGCATAGAAAACATCATTACGATAAATAGAACATCTATTCCCAGCAATGGAAGTGAAACCTTCCTTATCCAAATAAGAAAGTGAAACTATGTTACTACTTAAAGTAGGAACATAATAGCAATTGTTCAAAACTAACAAAAGTCCAGTGGGCAGAACTAATTCATAAGTGCCTACAGCTAACGCATCAACCCTTGCTCTGTTTCCAACTCGTAGGTTAACGTCGCCATTTTTCAGCTTCCTACTGTCCTTTAGTCCCTGCACATTTGTACAAATGTGAGAACCACATACAGTATCTAATACCCATGTGGTGGAAGTAGAAAGATGAATGTCTATAACATAAATACCTGAAGCGATAGCCCCGCTATCCTTCTTGTTCTTTTTTAGATCTTCGAGGTAGAGTTTGCAATTCCTCTTCCAATGACCAGGTTCATTGCAGAAGAAGCAGACTCCTTCCTTCGAAGGCTTTGCCTTCTTTGGTGCAGGCTTGGTTTTGGGCTTGCCTGACTCTTTGGTCTTACCTAATGAGCCATTACCTTTCCCCTTGCCTTTTCCTTTCCTTTTCATACCCTTTCCTTTCTGAACCATCAAAACAGTACTGGGCTTCTTCTTAAGACTCGGCTAAGCAATTTTAAGCATCCCACGCAGTTCAGAAATAAATTTCTCCATGTTGTTCATGTTGTAGTTCATGACAAACTGGTCATAACTTTATGAGAGTGAGTTCAAGACCAAATCCATAGCCAACTCCTGGCTCATGGGAAATCCAAGCCTCTCAAGGTGATCAATGTACCCTTTCATCTTTAAGATATGAGTACTGATTGATGCACCTTCAGCCATCTTGCAGGAATGTAAGGCCTTAGTAGTCTCATACCTCTCTTGCCTTGCATGTTGCTATAACATTTCCTTGAGATGCACAATCATCTCATAAGCCTCCATGTGTTCTAGATCTCTTTGGAGCTTCGGAACCATGGTGGCTAGCATCAAGTATCCCACATCGACAGAGTCTTCCTTATGCTTCGTGTAAGCATCTCTCTGAGCTCTAGGAGCATTGGCTGCTGGCTCCTCAGGAATGGGTTGATCTAGGACATGTGCCTTTCTTTCCTACTTGAGAACAATTCTCAAGTTCCTAAACCAGTCAAGAAAGTTTGTCCCATTGAGTTTGTCCTTCTCAAGGATAAATCGCAGCGATAATGTAGCAGTATTACTAGTCGTCATGATTCTACAATTAAAATATGCAATTGAATTAGCAATCTCCCACTAAATAAATAACCCTCAATGCAATAGTTAGTGGGCTAAGATCCATATTTGACTCAAACTTAAGTCCGCTTTGGCAGGATAAATTAAGTTATTTAGGTAGGTAACACATTTACTAATTACATCAAATGTAACTCTTAGATGTTCATGGGATTCTATCATCATATGATATAGCATGTTTTTAATCCCATCTAATGCCTTGAGACCCAAAACCATTTTGTTAATCTCAATTAAGTCAAACAATAATAAACATGTGATAGTAGCACCATTACTCTTGGTTATCTCCCCAATATAACTCAAATGCACCCACTTTGGTGGAGTCCACAATTGAGCGATCGAGGTTTTAACAAGTGTTCATAAATTGACGACATTATGACTTAAGATTTCATTTATAGGGCTTAATTTAACTATCTGGTTTATAAGAATGCATGTTTCTCAGTTTGTATCTCATACAAGTAATATGCATGTGCTGATATAATCATAAGATGCTTAATTTAAACATGATACAATATGACTCACCTATCCTAAGTCCACTCAAGCCAATGAGAGGAGCTCTCTAGTAAGAAAAGGGAAATTACATATAGAAACCTCTTTTAATATTTGAGGGGAGTGAGATGAGAAGAGAAGGTACATTAAGAGTATATAGAGGAAGGCACGACATGCAGGCCGTATTTGAAAATTATAACACTTGCAATCTACGGCCATATTGTTCACCATACCCAAACATTCAAGAATCAATATTCATATTTAATTGAAGGGCAATTAATGTTTCAAAACTAAAATATTCACAAAACAGTATATGTTACGGTTATATTGCGCTACGAACAGATAGCCACGAGGTCCCGCTAGTCGGTTAGCGGGCGGGGTCTGGGGCAGCGGCCTGAGAATTTTTCTTATTTCATAAATAATCACGAATCTAAATTTGTTTTTCTTAGACCCCATCAATATTAATTGATCAAATCAAAATGTAGGCACCACCGATTTCAATTCCCTTTCAGATTCCTTTTATGTCATACATAAAACAGATTCCTCATATGTCACACATAAAATGCATGTTATCATATGATCGGCTATAACTAATACATATCATATGAATCAACAATCAAGCCTAACTTAAACACAAAACGGCATAGCTCTAATACCACTGTAAGGAATTGGAAGACACACAGCAGAAATTAACTTAAAAATTTTTCCATTCCCTGCCAGGATCTACCGTATGTGTTTAAGTCAAGTGGAAAGAAGTATTACCCTCAGTATTCAGTCGCAACTTTCTCAACTTCTAGTTGCGACGTCCACAGCTTCTCTCCACAGCTCGTGATCTCTTTTCGATCGTAAGAAGTCGACGAATCAAGTCAGCTTCCTCTACTGGTATCCACACGAACAGTGTTCTAACCACGAATGACGTGCTAGCGCCTCCTGTCCCTCTAAGGCTTACTCAAGAATTCGTCCTCTCCGTCTCTATTTTAGCAGTTTCTTATCTGCAAACATTTTTGTGGATTTCCGTTCACCCCTTTTTCTCTATCCCAACCGTAGCTCCTAAATATCAGATATTGGATGCTATGCGTGTTACCACAGACTTGGATTTTTGGAATTAATCTTATATTAATTCTGAAATTAATACAATATCATTTATTGTATAATTTGATAAGAAACTAATTCAATAAATAGTGTTTGTATTAAATCCATCCCACAGATTTAATTTTCCTATTTATTTAATTTAAAATAAAGATAAGATGGAATTATATTTGATTTATTTTCATAAATCAAATTTGAGATATCATATCAATTTGAATTTCAAATTCAAACGTGATAGAGATTTAATTTTATCCTTATAAATTAAATCTTGTAAATATCTCTTATATGAGATATCATATCAATTTGAATTTCAAATTCAAACGTGATAGAGATTTAATTTATCCTTATAAATTAAATCTTGTAAATATCTCTTATATATAATATATATACGGATTTATATATATATAAATATAAATAAATATATACATCCACCCTGGATCATTCATTGAATCTGGACATGTCTTAGATTCAATGAATCTGGACATCATAGCTCGTGTTAGGCTATTTTGTGTGCGACCCTGTAGGCCCATATGAAGTTGGCAGTGGGCCATTTACTATACTGACTAACAAGTCGCAAGCGACCTCTAGCAAGACATCACAACTACCCAAATCATATGAGGATCGATGAACGATGTAACCTTTATACAACCATATCATGTCCCTTTTCTCACACGATATTTTGGTCATAGATGAGGCATGGAGAATGTCATCCTCCTATTCATGACCGTTACTTTCTCGATCCCTGAGTAGTCTGACTATAGAAATAGAACTATCTTTCCATTACAGTATGGCTATACATTTCTCAGACTCACTCATCGAGAGAGCCAGTAATATCTCTCTACGAATGTGAGGGACAAATTCCATCTTGACCATTCACATTCCTCCGCACAAAAAATCACTAAGCCCGAACATAGTCTTTATGTTCACTCGGTTAAAAGTGACTTTTGACTAGGTCAAAGCTGAGCGTTTGTCATGTAGGAATCCATGATGATCTCAGGTCAAAGGGCATAGTGACATGGTTTGTATATGAGAGAAGCTTATGACTTAACCCATGCAGTTCTCTCATAGCGGGTCAGTCCAACACCTTATACTCTTACATGTGCCTATGACATTGATTTATATCTCTATACATCTTCAAAGTCATACTTGTCTTATTTCATCTCTGCTCTCGCATAGATGACTGACCAGGGACATTTAGGATAAGATCATGAGTTATCCAAGGATGGTCATCACAGTAAATATGCAAATAATATGATAACACAATTAATAAATTTATAAATCAACAATATTTATAAGACAATGATTGGCCTCTAAGGCACAATTTTCAACACAGGAATAGTGGGAATAGGAATAGTAGAAACAGGAACATGATATGGGTATAGAACTGGTAATCTAGGAATCCCAAGAATTGAAGGAAATGAAGTAGGAGGTTGTTGATTAGGGTTCATCACACCATCTCCAAAATCTATCTTCTTTGCTTCATCTTCAAATTTTCTTGGATTCATTGTTCTTCAGTTGGCTAGCACTAACCAAACACACAGAAAGCATCATTAGTCTCAAGAAAACCACAAGTGTTTGGGATATGAAAACCCATTTTTTGGAATGAACTTACTAGGGTTTTGTTTGGTGAGAGGGATTATATATAGAAGGGAAAAAAGTGTAGAATCAAGCGTTTAGATCAACTAGTATGAGTTGTTTTAGATTAACCATAAGTCTCTCGAGTTTGAACCTGAGAATACAGTAGCATAAGGTGATAAGGTCAGTGCCTATTGGATCATACCATAGCCTGATTGGGATTAGTCTAAATCTTATTAAATCCTCGAGTTAAAAGAGGTAGACTTGAAGTTTTGGTGACTTGGGACTCTCGTATGTGTTTGACTAGGGAAAAAGTGAGAAAAAAATAAAAAAAATAATATTATTTTATTTGAATTGATAAAAAAAGAAAAAGATAAGAGAGATTTTAATATTATATTATTTAATTTAAAAAAATAAAAAAAATTATATAAACAACTATATAATGCGGAAGAGATATTTTAAAAATATTAAAAAATATATTATAAATATAATATATAAAATAAAATAAAAATTTAAGTTTTTTCTAAAATCTTTCAACATTAGAGGGGAAAGAGGAGGAAAAATTTTAAAAAAGACTTCCCTCCCCTCCTAAAGTTAATCCTCCAACATTAAAGATTTTTTCTTTCCCTCCTAAAATTAATCCTCTAACTTTAGAGATAATTTTCCCCCTAAATCCCTCCCTTTTTCTACCCTCCCTTCTAAATCTCTAATACCAAACACACCCTAAAAATCCAGTCATCAAAGGTGCGGATTATCAAGTCAAGAGAGGAAGTCTCATCAGGTTTTGAATATTGCCCAAGATCGTTGAAATGAGTGCCACCGCGCCCTTTC
The DNA here is from genome assembly GCA_037074615.1 of Leucaena leucocephala. Lineage (NCBI taxonomy): Eukaryota > Viridiplantae > Streptophyta > Magnoliopsida > Fabales > Fabaceae > Leucaena > Leucaena leucocephala. Next base: position 6,148,001 of record CM073528.1, read on the forward strand.
TGATGCTATAGTTGTTGCCTATCCACTTCAAGCATTATTTATTAAAAATTAGAACATTTACTCTCTGTTTTTGCCAACAAAAAAATTAGAACATTTACTGTTATATATTTGAAGAGAAAATAACATTAAAAAAAATGACATTATATATATACACACACTTGTCGTCCTTATTACATTATATATACACACACACTTCTAGTCCTTTTTGCCAACTCTCTTGGATTTTTTTTTATAAGCAATATTTTCTTTTATAAAGATAGTTCTACATATAATTAATAATTTATATTTATCTAAAAATTTAATACATTTTTATATTTGTACCCCTAATTAATTGTATATATATCTCTTACTCATTCTCTCCCATCTCATTTTTCACTCATTCTTTCTCATCTATTATTGTCATAAATAAAAGTATATTTAGAAAATAAATTATTTTTCTTACATATTTATTATTTTTAATTAATTTTAACTAATACTTTGATCCGCATTATTTAGGTAGTTGTTACTTATAAAAAAGAATAGAGGAATTATTTATAACTTATTCTCACATACCAAATACATTAATATATATAAAATTCATAAAATATTCTAAATTCATTATTTATCCTTATTAATTTTTTTAACTCTTTATATTTACATATCGTGGCCATATCTCTCTCTTCTTTGTCTCTTTCCAACAAAAATTGGCATAATTGAAAATTGATTGTTAAACCTATATTTAGAATCAAAATTTTCGCTTACAAATAACTAATCATAAATATTGGAGTGATATATGAAACATGTTCTTTATACACATATGTGGGCTCTGCGTGCACAAGATATGCAATTCATGTGCATATACTCATGATCCTTTTTATAAAAAACAATTATTAAAATTATATGCATTAAAATGTTAGTTAAATTTAGTTAAAACAACAAATGTGTAAGATATATATTTATTTTTTCAATTATATCATTGTTTATAAAGAGATTATAAAATGTTAGTTAAATTTAGTTAAAACAACAAAAGTGTAAGATATATATTTATTTTTCCAATTATATCATTGTTTATAAAGAGATTACATGAAAAATAATGGGTGGAAACTTATTGTAGAAATAATAAGTGGAGTATTTTAATGGGTAAAATTAGAAAGATTGGATTAAAATTTCAGGCCAATTTGTTCTTTATTTCTTGAATAACCCGTATGAGAGATATTGTTTCTTATAAAAAGGATAAAATAGATACATTATAATATAAAATTTGAGATGAGCCACGGGGTGTTGATGATTAATTTATGAACTATGAGTTTCGAGAAGTTATATCTATTGATATTGATATTCGATTACTCTTATAAAATTTGAAAAAGAAAAAGCAAAAGAGTAAATACGTATATATATTAAGTAATACTAAGGAATTTGATATTTTTCTTGTAAAAATTTGATTTAAATTATGTTGTATGAACGATCTCTGCGACATTTTGTGGCATTTCTGTGTTGATTTTAATTGTGATTTTTCCCGTTTAATTATGTTGTGTTTATTTCAATGACTGTTCTTAATTGTGATTTCTAGAAATTTAATTACTCTTTCACTTCTTAATATAAGATCTAATCAAAAAATTAGTTTTAATTCTAAATATAAAATATATTTTTTATATTTATTAATTTTTTTAAATTATCTATACGGCTTTTAATAATAATCAAGTAAGAGAGATAGAAAAAGAGAGTTAAGAAAAATAATTAAAATATTTTAAAAAATATTATATATTAATTAATTTAACTAAATTTTTTAATATAATTAAATTAATTAAATAGATTTTATATTAAAAATTAAATAAGTATATTGTTTATGCAATACAAGAGGATCCTTGTTGTTGCTTACCGTTGTCTCGCAATTACAAGGATATTAAATGATCGCGTTATAACAAATAAACTGAATTTAGATTAAACTGTATGAATGAATATAATTGGATGAATAAAGCTCAACATATGCTGCATGTTTTGCCTCTTTGATTAGTTTGAACATTTTCCTCTCAAGGACATTATATCCCTCCAGATATATAATGGTAGTACACGTTCTTCTTAGTTATTTCTTGATTCCTCTTATAACTAGCCTATGAAAATGAAATAAAGTTAAATTAATTTATTATTAAGTAAGTTAATTAAAATATAAGTTATTGCACGTCAAATCTTATAATTAGCCTCTTCTTGTCATTGAGAAAATAATGTCCACACTTTATCACTAACATTGGGGTATGTGTCATTTGAATGCTCCCCATCTTACTACCTTAGAGGTAGTCCTTTGCAAGTTAGAGTACAACAAACGAAAAAGATAAAATTGCAATAAGAAACAAAAATCATAAATAACTCAAGTATATAGGTGGAATATAGAATTAAAAATGTACCAAATATCTTCCCAAATAATATCCTTGTCCTTAGGGTCAACCGCCTTTCAATTAGCGTACATGATGTTAATCTTAGCACGTACTATATGACTGACATAGCTGTTAAATCATGACCCATTTTCACCATTTGCCTTCATATCAAGATCAAACTCCACCAGCAACTTCATGGGATATATCCCCTTATTTGTCTTAGAGACCTATTTCATACGGGTCAAACCTCATCCTCTCTTCTTCCCTTACTTATTAGAATCTAAACTTGAACTGTCCATATTCTATTCAAAAAATAATAAATAAATACAAGAATATGGTGCAACTAATCAATAATCAACTATAGGTTGCCTCAACATGTGCTCTGTTCGACTTTTAATTCAATAGTTGATATGGTTGAAGAAATTAAGTCAAATAAAAAATTGGATGAATAAAGCTCAACATGTGCTGCATGTTTTGCCTCTTTAAATGGGCAAATAATCCAACATAAATTTTTCTTTGACAGAAATAATGAATCAACTAGTCTGAGAGGGATCAATGACATTAATTCAATTGCCATTTATAAGCTCTTCGAACTTATTAGTAGATCGATGCATAGGAATCCTAATAAAGCTTCGTTAATCAATTAATCTAAGAAACCAATTAAATGGTTGGAACATGAACATCATAAAAGAACTTACTGTTTTAGATAGATTTGGTATATATATATATATATGTTTGAGTTGAGTAGTTATGAAGTTTCCCTTAATTATAATAAATTGTTGATTATTGTTAATGTTATGATTATTTATTTATTTAATAGTGGGAAGGGTAGAAACTTTTGAAGAGAATTATTTTATTGGTAAAGGTGTAATTTTAATAACAAAGTTTTGTAGCGTCTAGTACCATAAAATTTTGAAAGGTTATAAAATAGATATGATCATTTAAAATGACAACATTTTTGTTACCTTGTTACCTAGGTATACGTTGACGGTTATGTTTGACCCAAAACAGTGATGTGGCAAAGTGAAAGATGATGTGGTAATAAGAGGAATTCTTGCATAGACCTAGAGTGCCACCTCATCATTCTTCTTGACCCTTTACTTGGCGGTGAGCAACACCCATCTCTATGATGCTCCTCTCCGTTCAAAGCTGCCTCCTCCAAAAAAGAAGCTCCCAATTTTTGTGAGCTTCTTCTAGAGAAGCGAACCTCATTCACAGATCTCCCTTCCTCTCTTTTTTCTCTAGCCTCTTCATTTTTCCAACCCTATCTCTCCCTTTCCCATTATCTTTCCCATCTTCACACAAAGACTCATGCACTACTCTAAATATATATATATATATATATATAACTACACAAAGAAAGTTATACCACTTTCAGTTTCTGGCTATTTATGGTCAAATCTCTCTTCTGTCTCTCATTTTCTCTAAATTTAGACTCTTTCCTTCAAAAAATTGTTCAAAACACTAAAGGAGGCTTTAGAAAATCCAAAAAAGAAGCTCCTTTTTAGGGGTTGCTAGAGAGGAAGAAAGAGTACTCAATTTCTTAAAACAGAGATCTCTGCATTGAACCCCAGATTGATTTTGATTTTGATTTTGCTTCTACTTTTGGGTTTTGATCTGTTGGCGTCTTTGTGATTTCTTCTAGAGTTTGAGAAATGGCAAAGAGAAGATTGAAATCAAAAGGATTGAGAATGCGAACAGCTGGCAAGTCACATTCTCAAGAGACGTAATGGATTGCTTAAGGAGGCTCAAGAATTTGCTATTCTTTGTGATTTCGAAGTTGCTATGATCATTTTCTCTAATACAAGGAAGCTTTTCGGGTTTTCCAGTTCTGGGCATGCATTTAAATTTTTGTAAACTTTCGGTTTGATTAAATGTTGTTTTTCACTACAGCCTCTATTGCTTCTATAAACTGGGCTAGGAATTTTCATCGTGTTTATGTAAGTTTGATTGACATGAATTATGTCTATTTTCTTCTATTTCTTAAAAAAGATTAATAGACTTTAGAATATTTCAAAACTATTCCTATTTTAAATAATCATATCTACTTTAGAACCCTTAAAAACTTTAGTGGCAGACGGCGTAAAATTTTATTATTAAAATTGCATATTTGTCTATTTTATTTAAAGTCCAATCCTCCCTTACTCTTATCTCTCTTCAATCGAGATTCATTTTCAACCCATCATCCATTATTTTTTTAAAAGTAGTAACTATTTAGTGATTGGTACATTTGTAATATTTTCTTTCCACTTAATTATCATAATCAATATCATCAATATATCTCTTAAAAAGTACTAGCTACTTAGTGATTAGTCCATTTGTAAATATCTCTTTTCACTAAATTACTCCACATAACCTAATATATTTCTTTTTTATGCCCTCATTCTTTTCTCTTTGTAGTACGATTTTATTAATTTTTTTTCAATTTTCCATTTTTAAATTTAAATTTAAATCTATTTACTAATTGTAAAATTTGTATTTATTGAAATTTTGATTAAGGACTAATAATCCCAACGAATTAGTTGGGCCATTTTGTAATTCTCTTTAAAGATGTTAAATTTAAATTTTGAAATGTGTTTAGGTTTCTTATTAATATTTTGGGATGGAGGAATAATAATATATATATCAATGCATTGTTAATATATGACAAATATTTTTGGTATGGAAAAAAATCTGGATATAAAATGTTTTGATTAGAAAATTTTAAATTTTAGTATTAAGAATAAAGTGCCATTTCGTATTAATATTAGTAGGTTTCTTAAAAAAATATTAATATTACCAAGTATTTCTTTATGACATAATTTTTTATGAAATTGTGTTTAGATTTCTCATTTATATTGGCCTATTGGGGGTAGGTGGGGATGAAATTTTTTTTCAAATGAAATGAGGGGATGTATTTATTATTTAAAAATTATATAAATTAAATTCTTTAGTTACAGTATTTTATGTTTAAAGGATTTATGGGATTAATAGCAATATCTATTATTATATGATTGTCACAATATTTATATATAGGTGCACCCTGCTATCCATGCAACTCACATGATTGCCGGTCTTGTTACCTCCTAAAAATGTTTTTTTTTTTCCTACAACCATATCTATGCATCCGAACCTTCTCTTCCTTATCCTTTCATATTGTCTTCACTCTTCAGCTTCTATTTCCTCCAAAACGGTGGGATGTGGTGGTTTAAAAGGATGATAAACAGGAAACATGAAACAAAGAATAAAAGCTCTTTCTCTCTCCTGACACTCCTGTGACCCCAATTTGTAAACCGTAAATTAATGAGGGCACTCATACACAATAATTTCTCTAAGATATAATGGGAAGATATTGTACAATAGGAATAAATTTGTTCTCACAAATAATTTCCCCCTTCGTATTTAAAAGTTTTTCTTTAAAAAAACTAAATTATAAGCTCTCTTTTTTCCCTTGACCTGTAATAACAAGCATGAATTTTACGATTTATATATTAAAGTAGACATCAAAACCCCATGTTCCACGGTTGCACAATAACTACTCATCGATCTTTAATATAAAATATATTTAACTAATTTAATTAGATTAAGAAAATTAGTTAATTTAGAAACCTTTCCTCCCAATTATTTTTTACAGAGTATTAATAGAAATAATTTAAAAAAATAGATAAATATAAAAAATAAATCTGATATTTAAATTAAGATTAACTTCATAATTAAATTTTATATTAAGGATAAAAAGAGTACATATCATACAAATATGTTTTGAGATTATTTTCTCACCCACGAACAACTTTGCATAGGTCAAAAATTTTCAAGTACCATAGAAATCACAAAGTTGCAACATGACTGCAAAATGTTACGCGATGATAAAGATTTTCACCATTTAGATATAATTATTATTTTTATCATATTTAACACCAAAGGATGAGAAAAATGTATTTTAGAAGCAAATGGGGCAAGGTCCGTGTTGATTGATTCAGTGCTCATCACAGTATGAGCATGATGTGAGATCTAGACCATATAAATAATCCATATTTAAAATTTTTAATCTATAATTTTTTAAATGATAAATTTATTTTTTAATGAAGTAATATTTATAAGATTATTTTTATTTTAAATTTTTATATATATTAAAACAACAAATATTTAAAATACAAAAATTAAATTAAATTTGAAATATCCAAAATTAATTTGGACGGCTCCGATAGGTGATGAGTATGGAATGTGCTCGCTATTGATGTGATCCTTTGTAGTAATATTTGTGTCAATTAATAAGGTCCATTGATAGTATTTCTCTATCGTATAAATATATAACTTATTTATTTAATTTGATAAAAATATGGAATGTAGTTAAGTTGATTAATTTTAATTATTATTTTCAAAATACCCCTTATTTAAAATTTATAAAGAAAAGTGGCATTTGAAAGAAAAATAGACTCTGCTAGGTTCCGTCGTCTGACAGCGTCGTTCTCTTTTGGCTCACAAACAGTCCGACATTGGTTAGTGAATGTCTGATTGGGTAAAATAAAATGTAAGGCTTTGTTTTTCTAGTTAGGGAAAAATGAGATTAATATTTTATTAGGCTATTTTTTGAAAAAAAAAATATTCGTTTGATTTTAAATATAGCGCATAGTTAGAAAGTTAAATTTTAATCTTAAATATAAAATTTTAATTTAATTTATTTACTATATTTTTTATTTTTATTTTAATTTTACCTAACTTATAAATTAGAATATATTTTAATATTGCTCATATATATTTTAAGAAAATTAGATTAAATATTTAATAATTAAATAGTTTTTTAAATTAAATAAATATATTTTATATTAAAAATAAGAGTAATACAATAACAAGTACAATAGCTTTAATTTATAGCAGGAGGTTTATTTGGTGTATTTTTATTTTTAATTTATTTATGTCCTGTTTCTATTAAAAAATCAAATTATTATGATATGATTGTTTTCTTTTGACAATGTTAAATTGATTATTTTCTTAATACACTAATACGCTAAAGAAAAGTTCGTGACTTGAGAAGAGAGAGTAACTTAATTTGAAATTGAAATTCACAGTATATGTACATGATTAAGTATAATTTAATATGTCTAATAGAATATGAGAAACAATATAGATAATTTAAAAAGTAATAAATATTAGAATTAGATTCTATATTTAGAACAAAAGGAGTAGTATTTAGTCTTTTTTTACATCAAAAAATTGATAATCATATTTAGCCCTTTAATTAGGAGTGCATTCATAGCTCCTGTCTCAACAAAACATGAAAAGTGCTAAAACATACTTCTTTTATTTTTTAATATAAGATCTAACTGGATGACAGTTGAATTTACCTTTTCAAGATTCAAAAATTGCAATGTCATTTATGTCCAGGGTAAATTTATAAAGCTTCTGTGTGGTCAAAATCCGGACAGAATTGTAAATCTTAGTACTTCCTCTAATCATTTTGCCATAGAGTGAAGAGTTGTCATATCCATATATCTAGAGGATATGTACTGAGGAAAATATTTGAGCTTGTCTCCTATCGCCCTCTTAACATTTGGCTTTTGTGGCACCTTTTTTAGTTATAGGTCCTTCAATATTGCCTTCTTTAGCAGTTTCTTTGCCACCGGCTTCGGTGTAACCCCATTTCTCAATTTGATCTTATGTGTTGGCCACACAATAAACTGACTTGGAGCTTTGTCCAATATATGGTCCTCGTCAGTGGGGTAGGGAACCGGTGCAGTGCCTAAACTTTCTTTTTTGATGTACTGTGACCTTGACTCTGCTATCTGGAACTATTTTCTGGTGAATTGTGTAAGGAATTGAAAGACACGCAGCGGAAATTATCTTAAAAATTTTTCATTCCTTGCCAGGATCTACCGCATGTGTTTAAGTCAAGTGGGAAGAAGTATTACCCTTAGTGTGCCTCAGCGACTTCCACAGCTTTCGGTCACGATGTTCATAGCTTCTCTCTACGGCTCGTGCTCCCTTTCTGATCACAAGAAGTCGACGACTCAGGTCGACTTCCTCTACTGGTATCCACACGAACAGCTTTTCAACCACGAACGACGTGCTAGCGTCTCTTGTCCCTCCAGGGCTTTCTCAAGAGTTAGTCTCTCCGTCTCTATTTCGGCAGTTTCTTATCTGCAAACCTTTTGCAGAGTCCCCTTCGGCCTTTCTGTGTTCTATGTCTGTGTCTATTCAAAAACGTAACTCCTAATATTAGATATATAGGATGCTCTGCGTTTTCCCTAACCGAAAAGGATTTTAGGAGTTAATCTTATATTAATTCCAAAAATAATACAATATCATATATTGTATAATTTTATAAGAAACTAATTAAATAAATAATATTAAATCCATCCCACAAATTTAATTACCTATTTATTTAACTTTAAATAAAGATGAGACTGAACTATATTTGATTTATTCTCATAAAACAAATTTGAGATATCCTATCAATTTGAATTTCAAATTCAAACATGATAGGGATTTAATTTATCCTTAAAATTAAATCTTATAAATATCTCTTATATGAGATATCCTATCAATTTGAATTTCGAATTCAAACGTGATAGAGATTTAATTTATCCTTATAAATTAAATCTTATAAATATCTCTTATATGAGATATCCTATCAATTTGAATTTCGAATTCAAACGTGATAGAGATTTAATTTATCCTTATAAATTAAATCTCATATATCTCATATATATAATATATATATACGAATTTATATATATACGAATATAAATATAAATAAATATACATACATTCACCTGGATCATTCATTGAATCTGGACATATCTTAGATTCAATGAATCTGGACATCATAGCTCGTGTTGGGCTATTTTGTGTGCGACCCTATAGGCCCATATGAAGTTGGCAGTGGGCCATTTCTATACTAGCCCACAAGTCGCAAGTGGTCTCTAGCAAGACATAATGACTACCCAAATCATATGAGGATCGATAAACGATGTAACCTTTTATACAACCATATCATGTCCCTTCTGTCACGCGATATTTTGGTCATAGATGAGGCATGGATGATGTCATCCTCCTATTCCCGACCGTTACTTTCTCGATCCCTGAGTAGTCTGACTATAGAAATGGAACTACCTTTCCATTACAGTATGGCCATACATTTCTCAGACTCACTTATCGAGGGGCCCAGTAATATCTCTCCACGAATGTGAGGGACAAATTCCATCTTGACTATTCACATTCCTCCGCATGAAAAACCACTAAGCCCGAACATAGTCTTTATGATCACTCGGTCAAAAGTGACTTTTGACTAGGTTAAAGCTGAGCATTTTGTCATGTAGGAATCCATGATGATCTCAGGTCAAAGGGCATATTGACATGGTTTGTATATGAGAGAAGCTTATGACGTTACCCATGCAGTTCTCTCATAGCGGGTCAGTCCAACACCCTGTACTCTTACATGTGCTTATGACTTTGATTTATATCTCTATACATCTTCAAAGTCATACTGGTCTTATTTCATCTGTGCTCCCACATAGATGATCGACCAGGGACATTTAGGATAATATCATGAATTATCCAAGGATGGTCATCATAGTAAACATGCAAATAATATGATAACTCAATTAATAAATTCATAAATCAATAATGTTCATAAGACAATGATTGGCCCCTATGGCACGATTTCCAACAAATTGTTGTGGCACTCTGGTACACAGTAGCATGAGCGGCAAATTATGTAGTCCCTTTGTGTGAAGTAATGTAGAAACCACACTCTTTTCCACCGTCATTGGTGTGCTCAAGGGTAGGGTCAAATGGTTGGGAAACAAACTTCTCCTTATTGGCTGATAAACTCATATTGGCAATGATTTTTAGTGTGTTTACAGTGAATTTTATTATTTATTTTATCCCTATTTACTAGTATAATGAGCAATTAATTAATAAAAATAAAATGGAATAAGTGGAAATTAATTGAAGTGATTAATTGGATAAATAATATGTTTCTTCTTATTTTCTATTATAGGCCAACGTATTAACATAATGGATTAAGGAAGAATGGCAGCTGGACTAAAAGAGCTGGTGACATGTGATATCACATTGCTAAATCTAGGAATTAAGAAGCATTCACGTGGGAATATGGCTGAGGAGAACATATTGAACATGTGTTGGATCCAGATCTGATAACAGATTGCAAGTGGGAGATCAAGCATGTGCTGTAACAGAACAAAATTCCACATATCTGACATTGTTCACACACACATACCTCATCTGAATAGAAACACTCATTTAATGACCAATAAGCAGATTAGAAAATTGATAACTAGACAAAAGAAGTATGTGTTGGATGGAGCAAGTGGGATAACAAAATCACATGTTGGAAGGAGTTAATAACATAAACAAGTGGGCCAACAGCTGTCTGGAGTGCATGTACTGGCACATCAGAACAGATCTAAGCTTTCACATACCTCACACACGCACATAGCACATGACAGCTCAACTGATTGACACTTCTATATATCAGTCACGCACAGTTTCCAGGATTGGGGGACACACTCATTCTGATCATTCATCACCATTCCATTCATGCAGATCACACTTATTCTGCAGGAATCATCATTGCACTCATTCCACTTCACCTTCCATTCCATTCAGCTCACACCTTCACGTAAATCTTCACTCTCCTTCTCCATCTGCAGATCCATTCTCACACTCTCTCTCCATTCTCCATTTCTATTATGCAACTTTCCTCTGTTCTAGTTAATAGAACTAATGCAAAATTTGATCCTTTCTGTACTTGTCCTACTTTAGATGTTAATTTTGAGTTGAAAGGTCCTTTGTTAAGTAACTTAGCAAAATTTTATGGATTGGTAGGTGAAGATCCTTTCCATCACTTGAAGACTATGCAGTGGGTTTGCTCATCCATGAAACCTATAGGTGGTGACATGGATGTTGTATAAAGATAAGTATTCCACTTTACACTTGAAGGAAAGGCAAATGAATGGTTTTATACGCTGCCATATCATACACCTCAAGCATTGAATTCCTAGAACAACTTGAGGACTGCTTTCCTAGAGAGATACTTCCCTACTTCAAACACAGCTATATTGAGGAAGGAGATTTTTTCTGCAAAATAGTATGATCAAGAATCTTTCCATGAGTTTTGGAGAAGATTTTAAGAGCTGCTAGCTAGATGTCCATACCATCAGATTCCAAGTGAGCATTTAGTGTAGTATTTCCATTCAGGATTGCGCTATGCATGTAGAAAGAATTTGGATACAGCTGCTGGAGGCTCCATTGATGATTTAACTCTAGATGAAGCATGGAACCTGATTGAGAAAATAACAAGCAATGACTTGTATTATGGGGCTATGATGCTAGGTAAGTCTCTAAGATTTTTGTAAGGTCTTCTCAAGATTATAATAGTTTATCCTCCCAAGTTGCTGCCATGAATCCTCAGATCAACAACCTAGCTGCTTAATTGGGCAATTGACATATTCAAAGCCTATACTCTCAAGCTCTTGTTGCTCCTAGTTATTAACTTCGTTATTCTCCTATGCACACTACTATCAATTGTCCTACACACTGTAAAGATGTATCAGCTATCTATCAAGGCAAACAGAATTAGTATCCATAAAAACATTTATACTCCAACACATATAATGAAGGATGGAGAGATCATCCAAATTTCATATGGAGAGATGGAGGTGGAGATAGGAATTTTTGGCAGAATAAATTCAACATGATAAGCAAGTGGCTAAATCTTCCAGAGCTATAAAAGTACCTTCTGCTGCAAAGAATGATGGAATATTTGAGATAATGAAGAGCATTAATATGATGAATTCAAATATAAACTCCATTAACACAAATTTCTGCTCTAACTTCAAATACTTGAGATCAATTGTGGAGAACAACCAAGCAACGACATAATCCAAATTTGCTGCATTGGAGAGTAAAATAGAACAATGGGAGACAAATATAGCAAACATGAATGGCTATGTATCACAGCTAGCAAATTCAGTGAATGATGTCCAGGTCAAAATTGGGGGAATTTACCTTCAAACATAGTTGTTAACCCAAAATCTGTAAATACTATAAGCTTGAGAAGTGGAAAAATAGTAGGAAAAGCATATACAGAGGAGGATAAAAAGGATAAGGAAGATATTGAGGAACAGAATAGATCTCGATTTGAAGAATTGATTAGAGAAAAACCTTCACTCATACTCAAATCAGAAATTAGCAAAGAGGATGACATCTTATAGCAGAATAATTAGCAAACTATATTGAAGGAGGCTGCACAATCATCTATTATGCTTAAAACAGTTACTACTTCTAGCAGTGCAAGTCAAAAATCAAACAGAAATCAGAATAAGGAGCTTGAAGATGCAAAATAAAAGGACAGAGAGGTAAGTATTAAACACCTACCTTTTGTTGAAAATTGTGCCCTATGGGCCAATCATTGTCTTATGAACATTGTTGATTTATGAATTTATTAATTATGTTATCATATTATTTGCATGTTTACTGTGATGACCATCCTTGGATAACTCATCATCTTATCCTAAATGTCCCAGGTCGATCATCTCTGTGGGAGCAGAGATGAAATAAGACCTGTATGACTTTGAAGATGTATAGAGATATAAATCAAAGTCATAGGCACATGTAAGAGTATAAGGTGTTGGACTGACCCGCTATGAGAGAGCTGCATAGGTTAAGTCATAAGCTTCTCTCATATACAAACCATGTCACTATGCCCTTTGACCTGAGATCATCATGGATTCCTACATGACAAACGCTCAGCTTTGACCTAGTCAAAAGTCACTTTTGACAGAGTGATCATAAAGACTATGTTCGGGCTTAGTGGTTTTTCGTGCGGAGGAATGTGAATAGTCAAGATGGAATTTATCCTTCACATTCGTAGAGAGATATTACTAGCCCCTCGATGAGTGAGTCTGAGAAATGTATGGCCATACTGTAATGGAAAGGTAGTTCCATTTCTATAGTCAGACTATTTAGGGATCGAGAAAGTAATGGTCAGGAATAGGAGGATGACATTCTCCATGCCTCATCCATGATCAAAATATCATGTGACAAAAGAGACATGATATGGTTGTATAAAAGGTTACATCGTTCATCGATCCTCATATGATTTGGGTAGTCGTGATGTCTTGCTAGAGACCGCTTGCAACTTGTGAGTCAGTATAGTAAATGGCCCACTGCCAACTTTATATGGGCCTACAGGTTCACAGACAAAATAGCCCAACACGAGCTATAATGTCCAGATTCATTGAATCTAAGACATGTCCAGATTTAATGAATGATCCAGGGTGGATGTATATATTTATTTATATTTATATTCGTATATATATAAATTTGTATATATACATTATATATAAGAGATATATGAGATTTAATTTATAAGGATAAATTAAATCTCTATCACGTTTGAATTTGAAATTTAAATTGATATGATATCTCAAATTTGATTTATGAGAATAAATCAAATATAGTTCAGTCTTATCTTTATTTTAAGTTAAATAAATAGGTGAATTAAATCTGTGGGACGAATTTAATATAAATATTATTTATTTAATTAGTTTCTTATCAAATTGTATAATATATGATATTGTATTAATTTTGGATTTAATATAAGATTAACTCCAAAATCCAATTCGGTAGAGGAAAACGCATAGCATCCTATATATCTGATTTTAGCAGCTATGTTTTAAAAGATATAGAACACAGAAAGACCGAAGGGGAATATGCAAAAGGTTTGTAGATAAGAAACTGCCAAAATAGAGACGGAGAGGACGAATTCTTGAGAAAGCCCTGGAGGGACAAGAGATGCTAACACATCATTTGTGATTGGAACGCTGTTTCTGTGGATACCAGTAGAGGAAGCTGACCTGAGTTGTCGACTTCTTGCAATCGAAAAGAGATCACGAGCCACAGAAAGAAGCTGTGGACGTCACAACCAGAAGTTGAGAAAGTCGCGATTGAATACTGAGGGTAATACTTCTTTCCACTTGACTTAAACACATACGGTAGATCCTGGTAGGGAATGGAAAAACTTTTAAGTTAATTTCTGGTGCGTGTCTTCCAATTCCTTACACCTTTTCCTAGTGTATATATGTGTCCAAAGAAGGTTTTGAAAGATAAGCAGGAACAAGATATTCTGAATCTATTAGGTAAACTAGAAGTTAATGTACCACTTATAGATCTGATTAGAAGCATACCCAAGTATGGAAAATTCATGAAAGAACTCTGTACTAATAAAAGAACATGCAAATCAAATGAAAAGGCTCAAGTATGATCTAGTGTGTCAGCTTTATTTAAGCCATAACTTTATATTAAATGTGATTATCCTCGTTTCTTTACAATCCTAATCACTATAGGTAAGTTTGTGGAAATTTGAAGGATTGAAAGTAGAGGGAAAAAACTACAAAATATTATTAATCCTTGAATGAATGAGAATACAAATAAGCCTTTATATAGGCAAAAATATAAGCTAATAGGCAAAACCTAGAATTTATCATAATCCTAATATCTCATATTTATTCTTCTAAGATATAATAATTTAATATTTAAATCTGATCCTAAATAATATCTAAACTTAATTTTAGATAATTAATTAAATAACTAATAAAATATAATATTAATTAATAATAATTATTAATTAATTAATAATTAATTATAAACTACAACATCTCAACAAAGTTTCAGTGTGCTAGTGCTCTGTTAGATCTTGGTGCAGCCATCAATGTAATTGCAACTTCTATTTATACATCATTAGGCATAGGCATAGGCTCACTTAAGGAAACATCAATGATAGTACAACTTGCTGATCAAACCACTAGGAAACCTGAGGGACTGTTAGAGGACATATTGGTTAAGGTCAAAGACTTGATTATACCTGCAAATTTTTATGTCTTGGATATGTCACATGAGTTAAATTCAAAAGGAGTTATTATTTTAGGTAGGCCATTCCTTAGAATAACAAACACTGATAAATATGAAAATTGGGAGCATACAATAGAAGTGGGTGATAATGTCATAACTTTTAATATCTATGAAGCAATGAGACATCTATTAGAAGATTACTCACTGTTAGGCTTGAATACAATTGATATATACATTGAAGAGGCTAAAGAGGAACATGAAAAGCAGATGCTAAAATCTGATAGAGCTGAATGTGAATTGCTTGAATATGACATTTCTTCTTCTTCTCCTGTATTTTCTTTGAATAGTAGTGGTGATGTGTCTAGTATTAATCATATATCAGTTTATAGCTTACTTTTCACCCTACAATCTTTTTCTTTATCTGTTACTAACTTTTTGAATGAAGGATTTGGAGAGAAACAATAGGATAAAATTACAGGAGAAATCATAGTTACTGGAACTATCATTACAAGGACAAAACTGAATAACACAAAACCTGTGAGGACAGATTTGATAAAGCATGTTACAGCTTTAGAAACTAAGAAGTTGATTCCATAAATTGACTAACCACCTGAGTTGGAACTCAAACCACTTCCTAATAACCTTAAATATATGTTTTCAACTGGAAATGATACATTACTTGTTATAATTGCTAACTCACTTTCTGTTTCTGAGGAAGAAAATATTATTTTAGTTTTAAAAACACATAAGAGAGCAATAGGTTGGGCTCTAGTTGATATACCTGGTATAGATGTATTTGTATGTACACATAAAATTCTGTTGAAGGAAGGAGCCGGGCCTATTAAACAGCAACAAAGAAGGTTAAACCCCTTGATATCTGATGTGGTCAAGAAAGAGGTAACTAAGCTGTTGAATGCTGTCATTATTTACCCAATTGTAGATAGTGAATGGGTAAGTCCAATTCATATGGTGCCCAAGACAAGTGGAATAACTATGGTAAGGAATGAAAAGAATAAATTAATCCCTACTAGAGTGCAAAATTGATGGAGAGTGTGTATTGATTACAGGAAATTGAATGATGCAACTAGGAAGGACCATTTTAGGATACTTTCAGGTTCCAATTGCACCGGAGGATCAAGAGAAGACCATATTCACATGCCCATTTGGTACCTATGCTTATAGGAGGATGCCATTTGACTTGTGCAATGCTCCTCGAATATTTCAAAGAGCTATGATGTCCATATTCAGTGAATTCTTGGAAAACAACATGGAGGTATTCATGGATAATTTTATAATGCATGGTAAGGATTTTGATGAGTGTTTAGAAAGTTTAGAGAAAATTCTAGCAAGGTACATTGAGAAAAAGCTTGTACTAAATTTTGAAAAATGTCACTTCATGGTAGATAAAGGAATAGTTCTAGGACATTTAATATCTAAATATGGGATCATGGTAGATAAAGCTAAGTTTGAGGTTATTTCTTCTCTTCCTTATCCTAAATCTTTAAAGGAACTAAGGCCATTTCTAGGATATGCTGGATTCTATAAAAGGTTCATTAAGGACTTTAGCAAGATTGCATCCCCACTTTCAAAACTCATGCAAAAAGATAGAGTTCTGTTTTGATGATACTTGCAAGAGACCATTTGACACTATTAAAGCTATGCTTATCACAACACCTATAGTTGATGTACCTAATTGGCATTTAGATTTTGAGCTTTCATGTGATGCATCAAATGAAGCCGTAGGTGCAATGTAGGTGCAATGTTATGACAGAAAGATGGTAAGCTGTCTAAAGTAATTTCATATGCCTCTAAGACATTAGATAATTCTCAAAAGAACTACACTACCACAGAAAAAGAACTCTTTGCCATTATGTTTGCATTGGACAAATTCATATCTTATCTTTTGAGTTCTAAAGGGATTATATACACTAACCATGCTGCTGTTAAGTTCTTGTTTAAGAAGCCACAGTCTAAACCTAAACTCTTGAGGTAGATGCTGTTAATCTAAGAATTTGATAAGGAGATAAGGGATAAAATTAGAATAGAAAATATGGTAGCTGATCATTTGAGCAGGTTGCCTGAAAATACAAGGGGAGTATTAGATTCTGACATCACTTGTGATATATTTAGAGATTGTTCTATTTCTATAATTTTTGTAGTTACACCTTGGTATTGCCACATAGTGAATTATATTATTACTAGTCTATTTTCATATTCTTTATCCTATTACCAAGGCCAAAAGATCAAGCATGATGCAAAATTTTACATTTGGGAATCACCCATTTTGTGAAAAATATGCAGTGATCAAGTTATAAGAAAATATGTGCAAAGTAAAGAAGTGGACAGTATTCGTACAGCTTGCCATTCTTCTATTTGTGGAGGCCATTTCAGTGCAAAGAAGACATTAAGGAAGATTCTTGATGCTAGTTTTTATTGTCCACAATTATTCAAAGATTGCTATGAATTATGCAAAGCTTGTGATAGGTACCAACGGTTTGGTGGACTGACCAAATGACATGAAATGCCTCAACAACCTATCTATTTTGTGAGGTATTTGAAGTATGGGGCATTGACTGCATGGGACCATTTGCACCATCTTTTGGATATACATATATTCTACTAGTTGTGGACTATCTTTCAAGATGGGTGGAGGTTATACCAATAAGGAAAGATGATGTAGTGATATTTTTTAAATTTCTCAAGTCACACATCTTCTCAAGGTTTGGTGTGCCAACAGCTATAGTGAGTGATCAAGGCTCTCATTTCTATAATAAAATTTTAGGTAGGTTATTTGCCAAGTTTGGGATCAAGCACAAGGTTTCTACCGCTTATCATCTCCAAACGAATGGCCAAGCTAAAAATTTCAACAAAGCTATCAAGAGGATTCTGGAAAGGATAGTAAGACCCTCAAGGAAGGATTGAAGTACAAGGTTAAATGGAGCTTTATGGGCATACATAACAGCTCATAAAACCCCACTTGAGATATCCCCATATAGAATGGTCTATGGTAAATCATGCCATCTACTAGTGGAAGTTGAGCACAAAGCATTCTGGGCAGTCAAGGCTTGCAACATGGATTTTGACACTGTTGGAGAAGAAAGAATGTTACATATTCAAGAGTTGGAAGAAATAAGGCTAGATGCTTATGAGAATTATAGGATATACAATGAAAGAGCCAAGTTTCTTCATGATAAATAAATTCTGCGTTAGGAATTTCAGGTTGGAGATAAAGTTTTGAGATTTAAAGCTAGATATGCTTTCAAATATGGAAAACTTGCTGCGAGATGGGATGGTCTATATGTGGTGACCAAGGTACATGATTATGGAACAATTCAATTAATGGATAAAGCAAATGGTACATCATTTCAGGTCAATGACCACATATTCCTGTTAAAGCTGTACAAGGAGAACTTCAAACTCCCATGATAATCAGGTTATCTCCTTCCTTGTTTCCCCACTTACAGTAGTCTGCTTTAATCAGTTTATTTATATACTTGAGATATTAATTGTTGATCAAGTGTGGGGGAGGAGACCAAGTTAGTAGGGATAGATAAAATTTAATAAGTTCATCTTGGATTATGGTTTTGCTTTGTCTTTATCACTTCAGCCTTTGCATGTGTTTCATTACTTCTTCACATTGAGGACAATGTAGAATTTAAGTGAGGGAGTATGAACTTTAGTGTGAAAAATGGGTAAATAAAAATTAGATAACTACTAAGATTCTATATTCTAGTCGTGACCTTGTGTTGTTCCTATCGCAACTAATGTGTGCATATATGTCAAGTTTCTTCTTTGTGAATATTAGTCGTGACCTTTGCATATCTTTGTCATGACATCTTCTCTCCGTGAAAGGTAATCGCAACGTCTGATAATTTTAGTCGCGACTAAGATTTCATATTTTTTTATGTTTACCTCTCTGTGATGTGTAGTCGTGATATGTGCTTATCTTTATTGCGACTATTACTCTCTATGAATGTTGGTCGTGACTAGATTGACACATGGGTCACGACTTGATCCTGTATGTTTGGCAAGATTATTCTCTATGATTATGAGTCACAACCAATAACCATTTATGTCGCGACCAATATTCCATCTTTTGTGAAAATTTCTTCTCTATATAAAATAGTCGTGACTTGAAGACCCTTTTGTCACGAATGGACTTGATCTTCTGCTAAAAACTTCTTCTATTTCATCTGATTGTTGCTTGGTTTAATGGAACTTACTGTCATGGATTTAAAATTGAATTTTGAACACATACTTTTAAACATTGGCAAGTTTGATGAACTATGAGTTGCTTGTTTCATTGATTTACTACTGGAAATTGTGCAGTTTGAATGATTGATCTCATGTATTTTGTTTAATATTCATGCAATATTGTCATAGTGAGTTGATTAGGGTGAGTAAGCCAGATGGAAGGAATTTGAGCCTCCAACAGATACTCATTTACATTATGTGACACCATCAGTTAGTAACTTTGCAGAACTTGTCTCAATCCTTGATTCAAAACCACATTAGCTTCTTGGAATTGTGAATATGATAAGGACATTTCTTTCAAAACCCTTTTGCCCAAACAGTAGCCACATAACAATTAAATCATTTGCTTAACCCCTTTGAGACATTTACTTTCTTTTAAAATTCCATCCTTGATTAATGAATGTTGTACAGGATATTTGCTGCTGATAAATTGTATCACTTGTTGGATATTTGACCTTCAATGTATTTGCTATCTATTTTAATAGTGAAAGAAAAGAAAATAAAAATGAAAAAGTACAGAAAAGAGAAAAAGAAAGAAAGAAGAGATAGACCAGAAAAAAAGTGATATTCAATTTAAATGAAAGGAAAATATTTGGTGATTTGTGATATTTTCTGTAGTTCCAAGTTCATATGATGAAAAAAATGTTGAATTAGATTAAAGAATTAAGATTATGTGCAGTATTTCATTAGTCATTGACATGTATTTCCATTTCATGACTTAGCCTTTTCAACATTACAACCTAATAAAGATCCTTTGATTCACAAACCTTATAGAGTTAGTGGTGGAGATATAGGATGGTTACAAGCCTATGGGAAGCCTAAGTTAGATGATTGAGTGAAATTATCTTGATAAGAGAGTAAATGAAACATTATACCTTGTGAGAAAATCTCAACCTAGTTGCTTACTATGATTTCATTGCATGATTTGGATTCTTTGATTGATATGAGATTAGTTTGGATTGCTACCAATTGAAGGGAAAAGATTGATGACTACAAATACTTATGTTGACTCTCTTTTACCAAATTTTCTAAACATGTGTTTTGAATTTCAATTTTGATCCATAATTTTGCTCAGAGTGCAAAAGCTAAGTGTGGGGGAGTTGATAAACTCATATTTGTAGTGATTTTTAGTGTGTTTACAGTAAGTTTTATTATTGATTTTATCCCCATTTACCAGTATAATGAACAATTAATTAATAAAAATAAAATGGAATAAGTGGAAATTAATTGAAGTGATTTTAGTGATTAATTGGATAAATAATATGTTTCTTCTCATTTTCTATTATAGGCCAACGCACTAACAGAATGGATTAAGGAAGAATGACAGCTGGACTAAAGGAGCTGGTGACATGTGATAGCACATTGCTAAATCTAGGAATTAAGGAGCATTCATGTGGGAATATGGCTGAGGAGAACAGATTGAACATGTGTTAGATCCAGAACTGATAACAGATTGCAAGTGGGAGATTAAGCATGTGCTGTAACAAAATAGAATTCCATATATCTAGCACTGTTCATGCACACATACCTCATCTGAACAAAATAACTCATTTAATGACCAATCGGCATATTAGATAAATTGAGAGCTTGACAAAAGAAGCATGTGCTGGATGGAGCAAGTGGGATAACAAAATCACATGCTGGAAGGAGTTAATAACAGAAACAAGTGGGCCAACAACTATCTAAAATACATGTGCTGGTAGATCAGAATAGATCCCAAGCTTTCACATAACTCACACACGTACACAGTACATGACAGCTCAACTGATTGACACTCTATATATCAGTCACGTACAGTTTCCAGGATTGGGGGGACACACTCATTCTGATCATTCATCATTATTCCATTCACGCAGATCACACTTATTCTGCTGGAATCATCATTGCAATCATTCCACTTCACCTTCCATTCCATTCAACTCACACCTTCACACAAATCTTCACTCTCCTTCTCCATCTGTAGATCCATTCTCACACTCTCTCTCCATTATCCATTTCTATTATACAACTTTCCTCTATTCTAGTCAATAGAAACAGAGAAAAGTTCTACATTTTATCTTCTTCTATCATTTTCACTATGATTACTGCTGTGTTTTATGTTACTACTGAAGTTCAGATGGCAATACAAGGCTAAGCTGTTATGCTCTCTTGGAGATGATGCTAACCAGAATCCTCGAGCTAAATAGGGAGTTCATTGGGTTTTTAATTTAGAGTTAAATGTATCGAGTTGATGTAGTTGATTATTTAATTATTAATGCAATTAGAGTAGTAGATGACAAAGAAGTAAGGAACCGAGTTGGATTTCTTATTTCTGCATAACTAACCTTTGATTGATTCTCATATTTGATTGAGTTGAACATAGTTATGATTAATTGAAGTGATTCTATAATAGAGTACAGTTGTATCTGTTTAATTCATATTCTACTATCTCTAAGTTGAATGATTCATAATCTCTTTTAATGTCTACGAGTTATAGCTTTGATTAAGATTTAGCTAGCGAGTTGTTAGCTAAAATATTATAATTCAGTTGATTAACTTCTCATATTCTGTTAATAATGAAGGTAAGGTAATCTCTAAGGGAACACACTTGTCATTCATTTATCTCATCATCATAAATACTTAAAAGCATAAACAATAACATAGGTTTTACTTTCAGTAGTTAGATTAAAACTCATCAAACACCATCTCTTTAACTTGTTAATTTGTCACTCATTAGATTAATTAGGAACTTCTACATCCATTTAGGCTCCTTGTGAACTGACCTAGGTTAGCCTCCACTTTACTATTGGTTAGCTTTATTTTGTTTGATAATTAAAATGACAGTTATTATTGGCATTGCCCTTCCTACTTATCACCACAAGAGAACTCTATTAGTCAGAACAAAATACATGTGACACGTCCCTTGAAAAGAAGTAAATGAATATATTTTTACCTCTGAACTTTGATCGACTGTTGGGTAGCCTATCATCATCATGGCCTATTGGAGTATAAGCTCATTGACTCTGGCATCCATATCTAAGCACATCATTTCTAACTCCTCTTGATGATGTGCAGCAAGTTTATCTAGAACATTTTGCAACTCATCTCTGGACATTATATATGTAAAGGATGCACTTCTACTTTGAGAGGTGGAGCAAAAAATGTCTTTGTGTATCCCTTCTTGGGGCCCCCTCTTACTCGACTTGGGTGGTCAGGGGTCCTAATAGCTATCTCCAAGATGTCTATTCATTTTTAAGAACAAAACACCCTTGGGATGCCTGTTGTTCTAATACATCTTACAACATATATAAGTAACCAAGTTAAAATAACTGATGAGCAAGTAATAACGTATAAATTCTTAGTATTTAAATTAATTACTTACAATCCTCTCAACAACTGTAACAATCTCTAGAGTGATGTATTGTCCCTTTTTCACCCTCATAGCGTTACATTTATTTGGCGAGATAGATGCTGGATGGATAAAGAAAGGTATAAGGCACTAGGGTCTAATGCACTAGCTTGTTGAGCAGCCTATAACTATTATTGCATCATTTGGCTCTCAAGGATACTATACTCTCTCGAGACATATAATGGTAGTACACGGTTTTCTTGGTTATTTCTTGATTCCTCTTACAACTAGCCTATGAAAATGAAATAAAGTTAAATTAGTTGATTAAAGTGTATATTCATTACTAACTAAATACATTTATTACTAACTAAGTTAATTAAAATATAAGGTTATAGCACACGTCCAACCTTATAATTAGCCTCTTCTTATCTTTAAGGAAATAATGTCCACACTTTATCACTAATATTAGGGTATATGTCCTTTGGATACTCCCCATCTTACTACCTCGGAGGTAATCCTTTGCAAGGTTCAACTTAAAGTGCTTCCACTATTCATCACATTGTTTTAAGATGCGATGCTTCATGCTTGAAGTGGCAGGAATATTGAAATTTTGCTGAGTTAAAGTACAAAAAATGAAAAAGATGAAACTGCAATAAGGGACAAATATCATGAATAACTAAAGTATATAGGTGGAACATAGAATTAGAAATGTCTTACAGTTGCCATACATAATGTTAATCTTACCACGTACAATATAACCGACATAGCTGTTAAACCATGACCTATTTTCACCATTTGCCTTCATGTTAAGATCAAACTCCACTGGCAACTTTGTGGGATGAATCCCCTTATCTATCTTAGAGACCTATTTCATACGGGTTAGACCTCATCCTCTCTTCTTCCTTTGCTGACCAGACCCTGAACCTGAACCTGAATCGTATATATTTGTTCAAAAAATAATAAATAAATATAAGAATATGATACAACTAATCAATGATCAAATTTGAAAGGGATCAACCTTGTGAAAGAGACAAAGACAACTATAAAATAAGTCAAAGTTGGATCAATCGTTAATGAGTTAGGGAATCTAAACTTTTTATCTTAAGAAAAAATAATGAACTTTTGTTACCACATTCATCTCAACTTATATCACAAAAATCACAAAATGAATTTCTAAATGAGCCTTATGCACATGAATATTTTTTCTTTTTTTCCTTCTAAAAGTATTATATTATTACATATCTCAAGTGACTGTTATGCATGAGGCCGTGAATTATGTCATTACTTGCTTAGTGGGCACATTCTTCTCAACTATATGAACAGTTTTAGGAAAACCCTTGAATGGGTCTAATAGCTCAAGACAACCTAAAGGATTCTTCTTCTTCTTCTACATTTTCCTCAACATATACAACTATGTAACTAAACTCTTAAAGCCTAGAAAAAAGCACTCACAAAAACCAACATACTTGCACAACCAAAAAGCCTCACAAGACTCTCAACGTAGTACTACTAATATCAACATTAATGATGGAGAAGTTACATGGTGACTTGCAGCTTTAAAGATGAGAACGACGATGGAGGGAGTTAACATGATGAGAACGATGATAGAGTGCACCAAAAACAAGTAAAAATGATAGAAAATGCCTTTTTGTCCAAGTCTATGATGGTGGGACAAAAAATAGTACTATAAGCGGATGTGTAAAAAGTAAATCTAAAACTCACTGGTGCTTAGGTTTTTGAATTTTTTGTTGGCTTTTTATGGTGATTTTGATTAAAAAAAATTGTCCTTAAAGATACTTGTAATGGTTAAAAGTTTGACATTTACCCTTCCAGAAGTTTTATGTAAAGTTATACAGCGATTTTATTAAAACATTAACTCATACGCTAGTGCAAAATATGCTTTTTAAAGCCCCATTTTTAAACTGGTCCTTGTCATATCCTAATTTTTAGGCCTAGATGCCCAGTATATAGGTTGAAAAAGGGATGCTACTAGACCTTGTTGAGAAGAGGTCTTAGTAACTAGAGAAAATTATGCTGATCAGTTTGATACAACACAGAGTTTTGATTTGAGGTCTCAAAAAATTTAAATTATTTTTAAAGAAAAGGAAATTAATATAGTATTCTTTGGACCTCAGAATCAGATGAAATATGGTAGTTAAATCCTATAATTAATATAAGAATTTCTAAAATTGACAGAGCCCAAAAAGGAGTTCTGTAGAATTTATTACAGAATTTATAGTGGATTAAAATACCCGATAAATAGGTTTCAGGGAAATTTCTCAGGAATTAAGCCCATTAAGATAGTGGATCATACAGAGGGTCCAGAATGGCACCTTATAGGCCCAATGATATTTTCATATAAGTATGTGGGCCAGGGCTAATAAAGACCGAGAAAAATGAAGAATTACGAAAATGCCACTGAAGGTATGCCACTGTGTTGTGTCATTGAGTCAGAGTCAGAAGAAGGGCATTATGATCATTTGACTAAGGATAGACAGTCAAGAAAGGGTATCTTGATAGTTGAACAGGGTCAAGAAATACTCTGGTAAGGTATGAAAAGACAATAGTATCCCTAGAAGTACTAAAGAGGTATTAAGGGTATTTTAGTAATTTACTAAGGATGTTTCTTTGGAACTGAGCCATCAGATTGCTTGGGCTAGATTAGAAACCCAAGATGACAATGCAAGGCCCAAAAACGTAGCCCAAGAGTAATGTGGGCCCAAGAGGTATTAAAATATTATTTTAGTACTTTTTCAATAAAGTCAAGTGACCCGGTCCAAGATAGAACTGGGTAAAGTGATCTGGAATCATGAATGGGGCCTATAAGGTGCCACATGGAATGATTATAGTAAAAGAGGAAAAGCAAAGGACACATGTCATGATTACAAGAAAAGGAGAAAAAGCAAGAGGATACGTGGCACGATCTCAGCCGTCCATTCAGGGAAAAGACTCTGGAACTCTCTAGAAAGGTTGAGTCAGCTGGTGAGGTGTCTCAAGGGGCACACCATTGCACTACATATACCCCTGAGGTGTCCCTTGAGGTGTCCTGGAAGATGTCATGAGTGGTGAGTCATCAGGGAGGGTGATGTCATCATGATGATGCAGGCAAAGCTTCTTGAGGAAGCAAGCAATCTGAGCCATTCATCATGAATCAATCTGGACCATTCATTCCACCTTCTCTCACCTATAAATAGGCCACTCTCCTTCATTTTAAGGCACACCATGGATTTGGCAAGAGAAAGAAGAGAGAAAGAGAGAAGGAAAGAAAGGAAGGAGTTCTAGTGGAGCCAGGAGCAGTCTAAAGAGCTAAGGGACTGGGCAAAGTTTAGGAATGAGGTAAGAAATTTATCTAGTCCCTACTCTAATAAAGTAGAGGATTGCTCTTAGTAGTTAGAATAGAGAAATATCTCTATTAATAAAAGGTAGCTAAAAGTAGAAAGAAGCTAGGGGAATGTCAGATTAAGGATATCACCTCTAGTTAAGCATGAGTTGAATAGAGCTATACTGATAGAGTAATAATGAAGATATTATTATGCTATGTATAGGCTCTAACCTATAGAAAGAATGAACCTTAGAGCAAAGGCTAAGAGCTAGAAGAAAAGCTACATGTCAGGTAGTAAACTTACCCTAAACTTGTATGCATTGAATGTTATGCTTGATGTGCTATGGCTTTGTTGAATTATGTTGAATATGTGCCTATGTATGAAGCTCTATTCCTATGGTTACTTTGGCCAATTGTATTTCATATGCAACATGGAAGCATGCACATGACATAAGGTTAACACTTTCACAAGCAAGCACAAGTATTCACATTAATGCATACATTGTTTAGTGTTGTTCGCTACTGAGATTTTCCCAAAAATCTCACCCCTTCCATATCAATCCAATTACAGCAGGTCTTCTCAAGTTGGAGGAGATAAAGATACATGAAGAGATGTTAATTGCTTGACATGATTGATATGTGATTTATGTATGTATAATTGCTGGAAATTGTCACTATGAACAGTAACTTATGATGGAGGTAGTAATATTTGAGCTATCATTATAACTATTAAATGATTGAATAAATGTATGATATTTTTCCAGTAAATAGTAGACATGTCAAGCTTCGATTTGATATATAGAACGTCTCATTTGGAAGTCTACACATAAAGATATGATTTATCAAAGTTGGGACCAAAATGCTGGAATCAGGGACAGGATGTTGGATGAATAGTGATTTCAGAACATTTACCAATGTTGACTTGGTCAAGGCTTGGTCAACAAGTCATTTTTCCCTGAAAGATAATTATGTGAGCTTCGTGTAGCAATGTGAACCACTCTATTTTGATTTTTCTAGAATTAGTTATGAATTTTTGAAGTCATGTCACTCCTCTGGAATTCGCACAGTGAACATTACCCGCTAAGAGTAAAATTCCAGATTGAGTAATTTGACTTCAACAGCCTGAGAAGTGGTTCCAATTGCTACCATTTGGTCCCTAAGATGTAAGAAAATGAGGATGTTATAGTCCTTGCAGAGACGGTCTAAAACATATGACTGGTGGTATTTTTGTAAATAAAATAAAATAGTTACACCAGATTAACACGTCACCGGTGTAAACTATAATTACTAAGTCGGATACTAATATCAATAGGTATAGATTAGTTGCGTCGTATTATGACTCTTCAGTTTCTTGTATATGCTTTCCCACTTCTTTTCTTTAACTTCTTCAGACCTTGCGGAAAAGCTTTTAGAACAAATGAAATGTGATATTTTTGTAAATAAGATAAAATATTTACACCGGATTTACATTGAACTGGTATAAAATATATATAACCGGTGTTAAATATACTATTTATTCTGACTCTTCAGTTTTCTATCTATGCTTTACCGCTTCTTTTCTTTAACTTCTTCATACCTTGCTGAGAAGCTTTTAGAACAAATGAAAGGTGACATTTTTGTAAACAAGATAAAATATTAGCATCGGATGTACATTGAACCGGTGTAAAATTATATAACGGGTGTTAAATATACTTTCTATTTTGACTCTTCAGTTTCCTGTCTATGCTTTCCTGCTTATTTTCTGTGTAATTTCTTAGGCCGTTCATTTTACTTCTTCAGTTCCCAATGTTTGTACTTATTATGATAGAAGGCCAATTGCATTCTTCGATATTCTTTTCTAAAATCGTTCTTATTCCTCAACTATATGTATATCATTCCTATGATCAGTACTTTTGTCTCATCACTTTATCTCTATTTTATTTTCTTTCCATCTATATAACACACCAATGGGTTTTTCCTCACGCACACCTCCTTCTCTGCCGTACAAAAGAAACATAGAAGATTTTGAAGACAAACATCCCGACCCTCACCCTGCAGTTCCTTCTCCTCCTCCCCTGGTTGTTACTCTAATAGAGCTCCTTGAGAAACTGATCATGCGCTTCAATGCCTTAGAGGACTCAGTGGAAGAACTGTCTGAGAAAGTTACTAGACTAAAAGACAACTTTAGAGATGTCTGCTCAGAAGTTTGCCTCCATCAACAGCATGATAGCTTCTATCATCATGTTGATCTTACCCACTGTGATGAATCCCATACCTTAGAGTCTGATGAGTAGTGAAAGCCTACAACCTTTATCTACTGCCCTTCATATTTTATTTTTTATACTTAATGACAAAAGGAGAGAATATATTATATATTCTGATAGATATTGTGTTTCAAAATTTTATACTTTTGATGTAAAGTTATTAGTAAAGCTGAATGAATGAAGTTTCTTGTTCTCTGAATGAATGAAGTTTCTCGTTTTGATGATGTTGTTATTGTATTTTGCAAAAAGCTACAACATCATGAAACCAGACATATCAATGTTTGGTGTAGAATATAATAACCGGTTTAAAAAAAGTTATTTCTACACCGGTGTTTTATTTTATGTGGTGTAGATTATACCTTTTAATTTAATTGAAATCCCCTTCGTACCTCCCATCTATCATTTGCACTTGTTCACTCATTTAAGTCTTCTCAACCATTCACAGCTGGTGAGTTTTGTTTTGAACTTCTTGTCTCAAAAACTGAAGATTTATGCACTACTGGTAGTACCTCTGTTATTTGTGATGGATTCATTTCTGTCATTTACTTGTTTCATTTGATTCATTGCTATAAGCAAGGTTTTCTTGTTTTCTATTTTTCTAGTTTTTTAGTCTTCTACAAATATGGATCGTAGTTGGATAAATGCTAAACGAACAAATATTGTGTATGCTAAAGGGGTGAAGGAGTGTTTGGATTTTGCTAAACATAATGGTAATGATGATAATGGAAGGTTTTATTATCCTTGTGTGAGTTGTTTGAATGAGATGAAATAAAGTCATGCAGATATGTACACTCATCTAATTTATGAGGGGTTATGCAAGAGTTACACAATATGTGTATGGCATGGTAAAAATGTGGAAAAGTCAAGTACATATGAATAGTTGGAATAGACCTTTGATGATGACATAGATACTGATGATTGGGTAGAGGACATAATTTATGATATTAGAGATGATGCTTTTATGCGGTCACATGCATATGGTACTATGTGTAATGATGAAGAAAAACCTCTATACCTAAGGTGCAAAAAAGACAACATGTTGAATGCGGTGTTGAGATTGGTAAGTGTGAAAGCACGGCATAGGTGGAGTGATAGATGTTTTTCAGAATTGCTTGAGTTGTTGCAAGACATGTTTTCAAAAGAAAATGTGTTACCCAAACGCTACTATGATGCTAAGAAAATAATATGTCCTTTAGATATGCAGTATGAAAAGATTCATGCATCCCCAAATGATTGCATACATTATATAAAAGATTTTGAAGATGAGGAAAAATGTCTAATATATAAGACACCAAGGTACAAATTAAACAAATCTCCTGCAAAGGTATTATGGTATCTTCCAATTATACCAAGGTTTAAGAGGCTTTTTACTAATGAAGATGATGCAAAAAATGTTTTGGCATGCAACTGAAAGGATTTATAATGGAAAGCTTTGTCATCCGACTGATTCTTTGTAAAGGAAGAAGATTGATAACTTATTTCCCGAGTTCAGAAAGGAACCACGAAACCTAAGGCTTGGACTTAGTACAGATGGCATGAACCCTTATGGTAGCCTTAGTAGTATACATAGTTCATGTCCCATGTTCTTGGTGGTTTATAACCTATCTCCCTTGTTGTGTATGAGACGCAAGTATATAATGTTGTCTATATTGATGTCAGGACTAATGCCCTCGATCGAAGATTTGAAAAAGTTATAGGAAGGCGTGGATGTTTTTGATGCTATTAAGAAGGAGGTATTCAATATGAGAGCTATAATCTTTTGTACAATTAATGACTTTCCTGCATACGAAAATTTCTCAGGATATAGCGTTAAGGGCCATAAAGCATTTCCCATCTATGAGGAAAGGACTTGCTATTATCAACTTCGTCATGGAAGAAAGACAGTCTACCTAGGTTATAGGAGATTTCTAAGACAAGGCCACCCATACCGTCGACTGAAGAAAAAAAATTTTGGTGGCCAAGAATTTGAAAATGCTTCGAAGCCATTAATAAGAGAACAAGTTTATGAAAGGGTGAAAGACATCAACATTACTTTTAGTAAGACTACTAAGAGAAGTGAGAAAAATACATGAAAAAAAGATCTGTCTTCTTTGAGCTTCCATATTGGCAACATCTTTAGGTAAGGCACTGTATTGATGTCATGCATATGGAGAAAAATGTCTGTGACAATATTTTTGGAACACTTCTCAACCAACATGGTAGTTCTAAAGACGCTTTGAAGGCAAGATTAGATTTGCAAGAAATGAGAATACGTGAGGATTTACATCCAAGGCCATATGGTAATGGGAGTTAATGTGTTAAAGAGATTAATATTTTGTCCAAGGGTGAGAGAAGAAGTATTTGTGAATGTTTACAAGGAATCAAAGTTCCCTCTAAGTACTCATCTAATCTTAAGAAGATTGTGTTGATGAAAGATTTACGATTAGTAGGCCAAAAGTCTCATGATTGTCATGTCTTGATGCAACAATTACTCCTAGTAGCTGTTTGAGGAATACTTCAAGATGATTTGACACACATTGTAACCCGACTTTGCTTCTTCTTCAATGGTATATGTGGCAAAGTCTTTAAGACTGAAAAGTTGGATGAATTGGAGCACGTGGGTCACGTTATTTTGTGCCAACTTGAAAAATTGTTTATCGTTCATCTAGTACAAGAGATAAAACTGTGTGGCTCTGTATACTTACGATAGATGTACCAATTTGAAAGATACATAAAAATCCTTAAAGGGTACATGAAGAATCTAAATCGGCCCAAAGCATCCATTATTGAAAAATATGTTTATGAAGAATCTATGGATTTTTGTCAAAACTACCTGTCTAAAGTATGACTTATCGGTCTCGCTAAACCCCGTGCCAAACAGGGGGTCAACGCAGAATGTCAGTGAAGAGTGTTGATTTTAATGAATTATAGCAAATACACTTACACATCTTGAACAACATTGATGAAGTTTAAAACTATATAGATAATCATAAAGAGCTTGTCCGAAAACAAAATAATAGAATGATAGAGCAAATGCTAATTAGAGAACACAACAAATCTTTTGCACATTAGTTCAAAAAGAAGGTTGAAAATGATGATTGTGTATTTAATTCAGTTAGATGTTGGCATATGGTCCTGAATTTAATGTGATATGTTGGAATTCATTTAACATCAACCGGTATTCCTTTTATACTAAGTCCCTAGACGAAAAAAGTAGCGTGCAGAATAGTGGTGTTATGTTAGTGGTTGAAGCTATGCACTTCTCTAGTTCAAAAGACAACAATCCTAAATTAGCAGCCATCCCTTATTATGGCATCGTAGAGGAGATTTTGGAGTTAGACTACACTAAGTTCACAGTTCTCGTGTTAAAATACAAGTGGGCTAATGTAGACAATAGTGTTATAGTGGATCGGTTAGGATTTATATAGTTTGATTTGAAAAGTACAAGTTTTGGGAATGAGCCTTTCATTATGGCAGATCAAGCAAAGCAAGTGTTCTATGTCACTAATCTAACAAATAAAAGATGGTCTGTCACTCTCCAAGGAAAAAAGGTTATTGACGATGATTATTCAATTTGTGAGACCCCTTCATTTTCAGTAGGTTTACCAAAATTCAATGAAGAAGAAGTGGATTCTAATTGATTTTTATGTGATTGCATATATTGTTTTGAAGTAATAATAGCACAAGTATCTTGTTCTGATTGTATATATTATTTTGTTGTAACTTACAAGTGATGGGTTAATAAAGGTTATTTTGAAAAAATAACTCTAATATTTAAACCGGTTTTAATTGTTATCCGGCGTAAAAAATGATATTTTTACACCGGTTGTACATGTTATCCGATGTAGAAATTATTTTGAATTTCAAAATATTAGTCATTTCATATTCAAATTATGATATTTACACCGAATTTAAATGTTAACTGACGTAAAAAGTCTTAAATGAAAATACTTTATCAAAGCCTGCCCCTTGGCGCGTCTCTTTCTTTCTCATTTCTCAGTTGTATGTAGTCTTAGTTTTCATGTCTTCTATCATTACACCAGTCATCGTGCTCTATGGTTTTCATCTTGCTTCGCTATGGTTAGTCCTTCTTCTCTATTCTCACTCTCATTGTGTTTTGCCTTGTACATGTTTTGGACACTTATTTTCTTGTGTACGTGCTTCACCTTTTACGTGTTCGTTGAATCTAGGTTTTATAGTTTTCTGCGATAAATGCTTGCACTTCTTTCCATTAATAAATGATTGCACTTCTTTCGCTATGGTCAGTCGTTCTTCTCTTCTTACCATGTTTGTTTTTGTCATTGCGTATATAGAAATATCAGGGTAGTGGTAATCAGAATTAGGCTAGCAATGCTCCAAGCGACTCTAAGCAAAGGAAGGGCAGAAGTGCGACGCGATTGAAAGACATTTCGAAAGATAGGATAGAAGGGAAATTACTACCGATTAAGTTTGACACACGTTAGAACCCAATTGGTGAACACAAGATAAAGTACATTAGTTATGTCAACCTCCTAGCATGCAACAAGACTAATTCGCCATACAGACTTGGGATGATGTTGATAATTACATGAAGAATCAAATTTGGGACTCTATCTGGGTATAAGAACTGCCTATCGTATATTGTATGCAAACCGATACCCAAAAACACAACTATTTGTTGATAACTATACTTTCAATGAAAATTATTGTAGCTCACTTACGATGTTCCCAACAATGAAGTCTTGAAGAAGAAGACGTTGTGTTATTGGCTGAGCTTTAGAGGGCATTCAAGACACAACTAGCTCATCAATATGTGTATGGCCAGGACAAATATGGTTAGTCTAATCCTTCTCCATACAGCAAGTATCAATTCATTGACGAAGCTACTTGGGAAGAATTTTTTAGGCTTCATACTACTACAGAAGCTATGGTGAGTTGATATGTTATGAAAAAGGAATCTTGCATTTCCTATGTTTCTTCTTTTTGCATGTATTGGGGATTAACTACTTCAAGTATTATAGGAAAAAAGAGGAAAAGCCATTGAACACGCTCTCAAGAATGATTGTCCCCATACAATGTCTCGAGGAGGTTAAGCAAAGGCTGAAAGAGACTTGTTGGGGGCCAAGAGGAATAGGCTAGAAGAGGCTGCTGTGTTTGATCCTAGTGTTACTCTCACTCCCCTATCTCCAATACGTCGCGAAGATAAGTGGTTATATGCTCACCAAAAAAAGGAGCAGATCATTTACAAGCGATCACGCTGGCATGATTGTGGCAAAAATTATAAGTACTACTTGTATTATTTTGTTTTAGTAGACTAATTGTATTATTTCTTATGTTTGCTCTTTTTATGTTATAGGTTGATCTTAGACAATAAGAAGCCTATGGCTCCTTCAAGTCAGATGGTAGGAATGACATCTTGACTGTTGCCACGGGCAAGCAAGAGCATGGGGGTCGTGTTAGGGGAGTTGGTCGAGGTGTCTGTATAAGAGATCTTTTTTGGAGCATCTCCATGACATTCCCCATACGTCCTAAGGGCAGAGCTGGAATCATTATTATCCACCGTGAGGGAAGATGCTAAGGCAGAGGCTTGGGCAGAGGGCACAGACAGAAGCTTCAATTCAGGCACAATTACAAGAGGGGTTGGCAAAGATCAAGTAAGAAATATTGTCCATGTTGACATCAAAGCAATAGGAGCCAAGTGCCACCCAAATGCTCTCACATGCAGCTCGTCCTAGCACTAAAAAGAGCTATTGCATAGCCAAAAAGGTGTCAGAGGATGCTGAACCTTGTGATCTATATGTGGAGGATCCTATCAAAAGGCTAATGGCACATGGTTCTTTCCATATCTTAGGGGAAACTACCCACCACATCCAAATTCAGGACGATCAGTTAAGGATGGCAGTTGAAGACGTGATATTTAAATATGCTCTTATCCCAATTCTGACTGATGAGGTAAACACTGTGAGTCAGGCAAATGGGACTTTCATATTATGGACAAAGTATCTTATTTCGGATCACGTCGTGTTATCCCCAAGCGAACATCCCACACCTCCCAATTTGAGTGCCATGCAACGTGTGATCTAATTGGCATCTGACGAAACAGTCCATTTGGATGCGTTGCCTATGGATTCAGTTGTGGGTGACACGAGGGTTGCTGCCTTTGTTGACCATGTAGATGTGAAATCAGTTATCACTCCTAGGAATGAACTAACCTCTAGGTGCATCTAAGTGTTTTTAACGTAAGTCTAATTTAAATGTAAATATATGTAATAACAAAATTCATGCAAGCTGAGTGTTTGCATTAACTAACATCATGTTTCCATTAACTAGAGATACATGCAAGCTAAGTTGGTTTCCAAGGGAAAACAAGGTTAGTTCGGATTCCTATGCCCATTTCAGATTTATTCAAAAGGGACCTCCCAATCTTCAAGACTTAAGTATGTTGCAAGGAGGCTTGATGAAACCGATATTGATTTTTTTTTTCATCACATATGCGGGAGTAAGAATAATAACATTTTAATTTTTTTGATACTAGGTTTGTATTTGCTTAATGCTAATAATCATTATTATTTAATTATTTTTTACAGCAACCATTGGCAATTGATCATACTATGTAAGAATACTTATAAAATTTTCTTCTTATGCTCCATCCACTACAAGCTATCAGTTGATGCCAAGAAGATTATGGACATGTGAGTTTTCTTCCTTATAGAATAATGGTTTGTAATAAATTAAATATGGTTTTTGTAATAAAACGGTTACTAAGTTCATAACTTTGGTCATAGGTCTATGAGGATGTTTGCAATTGCAAGGGGTCTTAAGGAAGCCAACTCGGTGAGGCACCCTGAATGGATCACACTTAACATAATAAAAGTGTTAAGTGTTATACCCCATGCAGTTTTTGCTGATGACACATAATTTTATTTATGTTAATATTACAGAGTCGAAGGCAACCCAAAGAAATCAACTTATGCGGCTTCTACATGGTTAGACATATGATCAATATCATCTTGTCAAATAGGACTAACCTAACTGAGGAGGTAAATTGTATTTTTAATGATTTCATATATTTCTGGTCAATTTAATATATCTTAATAATGCTTTAATTTCTTTTATTTTAATTTGATGTTTCAGATATTTGATCAATCTAACCCATTTCCTAAACAAGATATTAAGGACTTGAGTAATATTTTGGCTGAGTTTTTTGTTCAAATCATTTATTCTCAATAGTATTTGTCATTATGTACCAGAATACATTTTTTTATTTTTTTGTTCAAATGATTGTACTTTTTTATTGAATTTTATTAAATGAATAATGTAATGAGCAATTGAAGATCTATCTCTGCCATCTTGAACTTTGCCTCTACTGATGTCTCTTTTAGTCTGTATATTTAGGCAGTTTATTCATGAAGCTTCAAGGGATAGGGTTAATGAAACAATATATACACCGGTAGGAGTAGAAACAATATATGTAAATATGACAACATATACACTGGTTGTTTTTATAGTGAGGTGTAGAAAAATCATTAATCTACACCAGGTGTAAACACAACCGGTGTAAACAATTCATTAATCTACATCAAGTGAACACACAATCGGTGTAAACAGTTTATAAAACCATTCAAAAGGGATATGTTCAACTAGTGTAGATATTAGCAAATTCTACGTCAGATTTCAAAAGAGACTGGTATAAATTCTACACTTTCTACACTAGTGAACCAACCCATTTAAAAAGTGTACACTTTCTAAATGATCCATTTCTACACCGGTCATTGTCTGATGTGGATCACCATTTTCAACCGATTTAGAAAGCATTTTTTGTAGTAGTAATACTTTTTCTATTTTCTAAAAATTGCCAGCATTTCTCCTTTACTTTCTTACCTTGAAACATATTTCAATTAGATAAATGATTAGATATGAATTTGATAAACGATTAGGTATAAAGGATTATATTTTACTTTCTTAACACATGCATTTATATTTTTAAATTTATGATTTTGTAATCTACTTAGTTAATGGATTAGTGTTGATATTATTGAGATGCATATAAAATATAAATGATTCCACTAAAAAAAAGCATGAAACTAAATGAGAATTAAAAAATTGGTTTCATTAATGAAAATAAAAAATTAAATATTACATAATATAAAAATAAAATGAAATACCTAATCATTTTGTGAGTCATCTTGTGGGTCATCTGCAGTTTTGTGAAGCCTTTTTCAATAAAATGTCTGAAAACAGGAAAGGCATCATGTTAGGGAGATGATGCTTGTCCTTAAAATAATTATGAGATTTTTTGTGGGAAGGAGACAAACAAGAAGATGCCATTTAAAGAAAGATGTAGGGAAAGGAGAGTTAAGAAATACAAGGAAATTAAGAAAAATTAAGTTGAATAAAAAGTACAATGGAAATGTATTTAAGATTAAGGAAAAGATAGTTTGTAAGAGGTAAAAGTTGTCTGTTGGCCTTCCCTCATGATAGCTAGAGACGTTGTGTACACTTTCTTTTTGCAGATAGGGCATGAAGAGGCAAAGGCGGGAAATCATAATGATTGACTTATAATGATAGTTCATCTAAAGTTCGTCATTATAAGTTCTTGTTCTAACTTTTAACAATGGTTGTATGAAAAATATATGTTAAAAGTTTTTAAAATGTAGATTTATTTATGAATATATCATCGCCTTTTTTTATTGTGTTTTTCATTTTAACCGCCATAAAATAGCGTAGTGATAAGTATTTTTTTAGTAGTGACTCCTTAATTTACCTAAATCAGTCAATAAATTCTGATATTAGTTATAATTAACTGATTTATTTGACTTCATTAATCTATCTAAAAAATCAATTGGATCTTATATTAAAGAATGAAAGTAGTAATAAATATTTATTTTTAATCTCGTTTGAAATTAATTTATGTAATTGTTAAAATAATAAAATATGATCTATGAATGAGAATATTGAAAACAATTCATAGGAGCAAGGAAGTATTAGAAATATTGAAGAACAACAAATAATAGCTCCTTTTTTATTTTAATGCAAAACGAAATAATTTTTAATTTTCATAAAGCATCTTAACATGGCTAACTTGTTCGAAAATTTTATATTAATTTAAAGCAATTTGTATTTAAATGTGAAAACGGGTTTTAGCATCAATCTAACTTATTATAATTTCAAGGTTGTCTTTCTTTGTTTTTTTTTTTCCAAAATAACGAAATCAAGTAACTTGTATAATACTGTAAGGACGAGGAGTGTAATCAGTGAGAACACATGGACTAAACTATCAAGTATTTGTTGTTCAATATAAGTGAAGTATTGGTGTATAACCACTGTTATTGAGACCTAACGTTTTTTCTGTTTCATTCGTTTGCACTTTAATTTTATAATAGCGAACATTTTATTAAGGCTATTAGCATAATATGAATTCATCACGATAAAGATCAGATGAATATATATATGTGTGTGTGTATTAAAAGAATTAAATTTAATAATTACCCTTATTAATTATTAAAGTGCATCTAATTTGATTCGGTTCCTCATCAGCCACCACAGTGCATAGCTAGCCAATATACTGAATTAATAAATTAATCGATCTGATTTGTGAGAAAATAAATTGAACGCATGTCCAATGAAATCATGGGCGTTCATCTGTAATGAAAAGAATTTGCATTTGGATGCAGAAATGGCATGTCAAGAAGAACAGAGTATATTATTTAATAGGCTTAATTGTTAAACCAGTAAATTGAAAATAATAATAATGGTTATTTATTGTATAGGATACAGAAAGTACAGTTAGTTATGCAGTCTTGGCATGCGTGTATGCCAGACAGCACATGCTATAAATACATTGTATAGGTCCTTGTACCAATCCAATTATTCATTATTCAATAAAATACATTTTCTCTGAGGTTTTGTTCCTTGACATGATACTAGAGCCAATGAGTCTTTGGCCAGCTCTTCTCGTTCAGGTCCATATGAAAATCAGTCCGTTACAGAGGTCTATTGTCCTTCAAACCCGAGTGGGTTCCAGTCCAACGTCCGAGCTCCTTTGTTAGGGGATGAGACGATGGTTACAATTGACAGCCCTCAGTTAGGGGCTTCTGCTGATTCACCTCAAGACCCTCAGTTAGGGGCTTCTACTGACTCACCGCAAGGAAGTCTTGCAGGAAAGCGACTCGGCAAAGTTTTGTCACCTATAATCACAGCGGCTCACCCAGATCTGTCATAATCGCCACAAGAAGTCTTGTGGGAAAGCACCTCTGGAAGTTCTGTCACTGGCAATTACAGCGATCCTACAAGATCTGTTATAATTTTCGGATTCTTTGAAATCTTTCCTCCTAAAGAAGTAACCACAGCATCGGCAAGTTCTGCTACCCGCAATCACAGCTACCCTGCAAGATCCGTCATCATCTTCGGATTCTTTGAAATTTTTTCTCCTGAAGGAGTAACCACCACAGACCAGGTTCTTTCGGTCAAGTTTCCGCTATCTTATCAAAAGAAGTTCAGCGGTAATCTGATTCCCTTAGCCACGCCACGATTCTTTGTTGTTGCTGTGCACATCTTCAATCTCTTTCACTGTATTACCGATTACAGAGTCTTGTTCAATGGGAAAGGAAGATCAACTTGCTCAAGCAATTGATTTTTCACATCCGCGATATTTACGCCCATCGGATACACAAGTTGTTACTCTTGTTCTGCAGCCTCTTCATGGGGAAGATAACTATGAGATATGGAGTCAGTAGATGCGTTTAACCCTTCATGGAAAGAACAAATTGGGATTTATAGATGGAACCTGGACGCGTGAGCAGCAGGAGCCGGCTTATCAAGGTATATGGAACTGCTGTAATTCCATCGTTCTTTCATGGTTGATTAATTCTGTTGAAAGACACATCTCCACTGGACTAGTGTTTTCCACCAGTGCATAGATGGTCTGGAATGATCTGAAAGAACGTTTTCACAAGACAGATTGCACCAGAATTTTCTTTCTGCATAGGTCGATAACCTATCAAACTCAAGGAACAATGATTGTAGCAAAGTATTACACGAAGTTAAGAGATCTTTAGGATGAATATGATTGCTTAATCCTTCTTCTATCTTATCAGTGTTTGTGTACTTAGGAATCTTTTAGAGCACAATAGCAATAGAGGCTTCTGCAATTTCTTCTTGGGCTCAACGATAGCTTTGATCGCGCTAGGACCAAAATTCTTCTTCAAACACCTCTTCCTTCACTCAACCAGGTCTTCTCTCTGATTTCCCAAGATTAGTCCCAGAGGGAGATTTCTTCTCGGTCACTCAATAACCCACTAGAGGCATCTGCCATGACTACTCACGGAAGGCGATAGGGTCGAGGAAGAAGACAGGGTGAGTGCAGCTATTGTCATCGAAAAGGCCATAGGAGGGATACATGTTATCATTTAGTTAGTTTCTGTCTAACTTCAGAGGGAAGCAAGCCACATAAGCTGCTATCAATCAAGTCATTCAACATGAGAGTACCACCATTGACTCTCATAAGCACAATTCACCAATTGCTACAATCACTAAACATGGGCCAATCTCTCAGTCACAATATGACCATATACTTCAAACCTTGAGGAAGAAGTCTGATGATACTGTTGTGAGAGTGATCAATGACTATATTGATGAACGTGTTTCAAGTATCGTAAATGCTACACTTAATACCTTGTTTGAGACTGATTGGATTATTGACTCGGGCTATTTGTCATATTGCCTGCAGTATTACTATGTTTGATAGTGGTCATAGATATATAGGGCCCCTAGGAGAATTATAATGCCAAATGGGGAAATAATGGTACTCACACACACTGGCAAAGTACATGTCAGAGATGTAATTATCCTTAGAAATACTTATTTTGCTCTTGGCTTCTCTTTTAACCTTATTTATGTATCATGTTCAGCTGTTGATATGGAATGCGTACTGTCCTTTCATCCTAAATGTTGCCTTTTGCAAGAAACCTTAAGTGGGAAGGGAAGAGTGATTGGTAAAAAGAATTTTAGATTGTATGTGATAACTATAAATAGGAGGACTAACAATTTTATGTATATTGAACAGCAAGCACCTATTTGTTTTCCTCTAGCTATTTGACATAGGAGTATAGGTCATGCTCCCATAGATAAACTCAAACACCTAGATTAGATTAAGGATGAAGTTCACATTGTTTACTATAATAAATGTGATATATGTGCATGCTCTAAACAAACTCGTTTGCCTTTCCCTGCAAGCTCTTATAGGGCTAGTTGTCACTTTGAATTACTTCATGTTGATGTCTAGGACCGTATAGAAAACCCACCTATAAAGGTCATAGTTATTTTATTACTATTGTTGAATTTTCACGACGTATATGGACCTTTTTTTATGATTAATAAAAGTTATGCTGCTTCCCATTTAAAGAGTTTTTTTGCTTTTGTTCTACTCAGTTCTCTGCTTTAATTAAGAAATTACGAATAGACAATGGACTTGAATTTGTAAATCATGATTTACTATCTTATTTAAATAATAAAGCGATTATTGATGAAACCACTTGTCCATATATTCTATAGCAAAATGGGGTGGTAAAAAGAAAACATAAACACCTTTTAGATGTTGCATGTAGTTTTTCTTTCAATCCGGGGTACCATTGAAGTTTTGGAGAGAATGCATTGTCACATATACTTTTCTCATCAATAAGATACCATCTCGCATTTTAGGCTATAAGACCCCATATGAGCTTTTGTATGGTTATCAACCAAATTTATCCATAATTAAAGTTTTTTATTGTCTTACATATGCCACTAATTTGCATGACCACAATAAATTTGGTCCCTGGTCTTATCCTTGTGTCTTTATGGGTTATTTAGATGCTCAAAAGGGTTTTCTATTATATAATATTCTAATTGCATCAATGTGTGTTAGTTGTCATGTAGTCTTTATTGAGTCTAAATATCCCTTTCGAGACTCTATGTGCATCAATTAAAAGGGAGATAATGGCGATCACATGATCAATCCATTCAATCTTGACATATATAGATATGATGAGTCTTCTGTACCCCCAATTCAAATAGCAGAAAACCATATTGAGAACTCTCCCACACACGGCGCACACACACCAATTCAAGTTGGAGTGAATCCTCATGAGATAAATAATGATGTGAGCTTAGACCATCCAAGCAAAGGGAGGCCAATAAGTGAAAAGAGGCCACCTGCATGGATGCAGGATTACCACTGCACAATATGGGCTTCAAAGAAAGATTTGTTTAGTTATGCATGTATAACAGATTCACAGGAGCCCCTCGCCACAGGTAAAAGGAAGGTAAAATATCCCTTAGAGTCACATTTATGTTATTCAAATGTTTCTACTAATTATAAATCCTTTTTTATCAAAAATTGATAGTATTATTGAGTCATGTAGCATTTAAGAAGCTGCCCAAGACCTAAGATAGGTTGAACCAATACAAAAAGAAATATAAGCGTTAGAAGAAAATTATACATGGCAGCTGGTTTTCCTACCTAAAGGAAAAACACTAATTGGGTGTAAGTGGGTCTTCAAGGTAAAATATGATTCCAATGGAAATATTGACATGTTTAATGCTATGTTAGTTGCTAAGGGGTACAGTACACAAGAGGGAGTTGATTTGTTACCATTAGAATTGTTCTTACTCTTGTTGTAAAGAATGATTGGGCTCTCTTTCAAATAAATGTGTATAATGCTTTTCTCCAAGGAGCTTGGATGAGGAAGATATATGCACATACAACAAGGTTTTGGGTATTTGACTGAAAATAAAGTTTGCAAATTAACAAAATCCATGTATGCGCTCAAGTAAGCTTCACGGCAATAGAATATTAAGCTCACTAATGCATTATTAAAAGCAAGTTTTAAGCAAAATAAATACGATTATTCTTTGTTTGTTAGAAATGGTGAATCGGAAATTACTTTGGTATTAGTTTATGTTGATAACTTAATCATTACTGGAA
This sequence comes from Leucaena leucocephala, assembly GCA_037074615.1. Taxonomy (NCBI): domain Eukaryota; kingdom Viridiplantae; phylum Streptophyta; class Magnoliopsida; order Fabales; family Fabaceae; genus Leucaena; species Leucaena leucocephala. The sequence continues at coordinate 6,190,275 of CM073528.1, forward strand.
ACAGATCTGATAAAATTTTTGAAGTAAAGTAGTTTCTGTATAGTAAATTTAGAATAAAAGATTGGGGTGAACTCAAATATTTTATAGGAATAGAGGTAGCAAAGTCAAATAAGGGTATAATACTTAATCAAAGAAAGTACACTTTGGATATTATTTTTAACATGGGATTATCTACAGCTAAGCCCCTTACAATACCAACAGAAAAAAACATCATATTAATGGCGAGTCCCAAAAGAGAGACTGATGATCCATTGTTGCCTTAGCCTGCTACATATAGGAGATTGGTAGCAAGGTTATCTTATTTGACTGACCAAGCCTGATTTATGTTTTGTTATGTAGTGGTTTAGTCAATTCATGAATACAAATAGGAAGTCTCACTACAATGCAGCAATAAGAGTGCGTAGGTATCTCAAAAATCAACTGAGTCTTGGGATACTACTACCAACAGGACAGCCGATCAAGTTGGAATACTTTGTGGATTCATATTGGGGAACGTGTCTAGATACCCATAGGTTTGTAACTGGTTATTTGGTGAAGTTTGCGGGATCATCATTGTGTTGGAAATCAAAGAAGCAGTCAACAGTTTCAAAATCTTTAGCAAAAACAGAGTATAGAATGCTAAATCAGATTGTATCTGGAGTGGTATGGACTTTTAGTATGTTAAAAGACTTAGAAGTATGTGATCTAGAACCTATTCAAGTATTATGTAATAGCCAATATGCTATATACATTGTAACAAATCCAATGTTCTATGAGCGCACAAAGCACATAAAAGTGGACTGTCATTTAAAAATATAGGAAGGTGTAATTGAGCTTAAGCAAGCAAGGAGCAAAGATCAACAAACAAATATTTATACTAAAAATCTTAGAAGAGAAGATAATAGTATAATTTTATACAAATTAGAGACTATAGATATTTATAGTCATAAATTTGGGGAGTGTTAAACTAGTAAATTGTAAATAATAATAATGATTATTTATTGTATAGGATACATATAGTATAGTTGGTTGTGTAGTTTTGGTATGTGTGTATGCCAGACAGCACATGCTATAGATACATTGTATAGGTCCTTGTACACCAATCCAATTATTCATTATTCAGTAAATACATTTTCTCTCAGGTTCTGTTCCTTCACATTAATAAAGGTCAAAAGTCATCAGACATCGGACAAGAGGAACCAAACGAAAATCATTTAACCAAAACAAAACTGGTCCCGTAAACTAAAAGACGTCAAATACATGAATAACATGAACACTCAGTTCACACCGGACACAGACGCATCCTTAGAATGACTCTCATTATCAAATTCAAACCTACCACAAAATGATCAAGAACTCATTAAGCCCAGAAACACGTGTCAGGAACGAGTTTTAATAGAGAAGTTTTGATCATCATCTCAGTGTCAATAACCCATCATTTATCTTAAAAGCTAGCATGGAAGAAATCAAGAAGAGATGGATGGCAAGAAAGAAACTAAAAAAAAAATAATTAAAGATTAGGTAAGAAAAATAATGTTTCAAGAATTATATGGAAGACAACCAAAGACAACACCTTCAATCATTCCCTCACATAGTTGAAGGTACGTCTCCATAAAAGAAAAGGGCAATTTCTCATCTAAGACCACAAAATGGAAATATAGGAAAAGGATGTACCAAAATGAGAAATGTTAAAGTCTCTATATAGACTTCTCAAGTGTATATTCTTGCCAAGTTTTTACTCTTTCATTCATTCTTCTGAGCTTTCCGGCGTTTTGCTTCCATCAAAGTTGCCGCAAAAATCAACATAAAGAACGGAAAGCTTAATCAAAGGTTTAAAAGCATAATTTTGTGATGATCTCAAAATAATATGATTGAAACAAGTGGGTTTTTTTTTTCTTTTTGAATTATGGGCCTGTGTTTTGGGGCACATGATCCATTATGGTCCACCCATTGGTAATATATGCGGAGATGAAAATAGACACCCGGATCTAAGTACCCCTGACCACTAATAGGAGTTAATACAGATAGTAAAGAATATGCATAAAGATACGAGTTTGATTCTCATTGTCGTTATGAAAACTCCTTTGGTCGGCGATCTCAAAAGTCTCCTATAAGTACTCTTTGAGTCTTAAGACTATGTCCTAATATTAGTAAGGAATCGATATTGAACTCACTTAAACTTTTTTGTGCAAGAAAAAGTACCCCACATTAAACAAAAAACGTGATTTCCATCATAAAACCATAATCAATATATAATTTAATAATAATTATTATATTTATATAATTCAAACACTTATAATATCTTAATTATGAAAAAAATATAATTTAAAGAACAAAATAAATTCTATTATATATATATAGACGTGGAACCAAAAAAATTATAATTTGACGCTATTAATTTTCAAGAATTAATTAATATTCCAACAATTGACGAAAATTTTAAATTGGAACAATGACGAGGAGTAGGGTATTCTCATGATCAAATCTTGATCTTGATGAATCCATAAAGTTAATGAAATTCGCCAAATTATTTAATTAAAGAAAAATACCGACAAACATAAACGAGACAAATTTTATCAAATGTAGCAAATTTATCAACTTTGGAGATCTATGTTTTGTTGTGATAATTCCTTTAAATGTTCCTTTATTGACTTTTTCTTTTGGAAATTTTAGGGACACATGGGAGGGTTATGGATTGAAGAAATAAAAAAGAGAGAAATTAAAGCGAAATGGTAATGGTGAATGGAATATAAGGTTCTTCTTTAGGCATTCTTTAACGACTATTTTGATTTTGATTTTGATTTCTTGTTCTTTGTCCTCAACTTTTGATGACGATGACATTATATCGTGGACCTAACTCTCACTTTTACATGATAATGATAATAATAATAATATCACCAATTTTTTTAATCTATCAATGTAATTCATGATTATTATCCTTTTTTATAATATGAGGATGAATTGGTTTTCTGAATAGTTGAATGAGTTTTTTTGTATATCCTTTTACAAATAATGACAAGGCTTTAGTTTGAAAAAAGGACCAAATTCGCGAACTAGCTCATTTAGATTATATTTTTAAGTGGATTGAGTTGATTGAAAAAAGGTGGAAAAAAAACAGAAAAACAACACAAATAGAAAATGGATCAATTTTGACTTGGATTGTTTAATCTATACTGTCTATTTTACCCCTTTTTGTCGCTTTTTTTTTTTTAATTCTTGTTGATAACAAGTTTTTAGGCTTATGCCTATGATAGTGGAATGGGGAGGTATTTGATTCTTGAATAGTTGAATGTGTCTTTTTTTAGTTATGTGGGTTATAATATGTTATTGTGGGCTTATTGGTTTTAATTTATTTTTAAAAAAAAAATCTATAGTTCTATCAACTTATCAAAAAAGTAAAACTTGTGTTAATTTTTTTTATAGAAGCGATAATTTTATGTCAAATTTATAGTGACTTTGATGGGGTGGCAACTTGGCATTTACTATAATACTTATGGATTTATATATTTATGCAAAATTATGGTCGCTTGTCCAATAACCCACAACTAACTCTAAATATGGTAAGTTCAACTGGCCTATTCTTTTTTTCAACTATATTCTTTTAAGATATAGTATGATTTTTCATGAGTTGTTTATATTATCTCTTATCTTAATTATAAGAGACAATTGACTTTTTTAGATACATCCAGAAAATCAAATAAATCAATTAATTGTAACTAATATAAAAATAATTGACTAATTTAGATAGATTAAAGTGTATATAATATGAATTAATCTTGAAAAGTTAGATTTATTCATAATTACCTAATTTATTTAACTTCCTATATCTTTCAAAAAAGTCAATTGACTCCTATAATTAGGACTATAGGTAGTAATATTTAGTGTAACAATTAAAAGAGTTATCTAGATTTCATATTTTATTTTATTTTCTTATTCTCTTAAAAAAATAATTGTAAGTTGTGGCAAAGAATAGGAGTATGCCTCTTTATTATTTGGATGAAAAAAAAATAGAGTCGCTATCAATTGGAAGCAAGGCTTTAGAGTACAATGTTAAACAAAAATATCTCATACATAATCTAATCAATCCAGATTATAACATATATATATATAATGTCTATATAACATGCAACAGAAGACTTATAATTACCTATCGCCATTAGATTAGTTGATATGAGGAAGAACTTGATATGAAAATAAAGACATGTTAATCAGAGAACACAATTAGTAGAAATTAAAAGAGATTCTTCCAACTGGTGATTATACACCGTGATAGCAACTTTTGGAGCTGTCATCACCAGTGGGGAACCCTTAGAGAGTGAGTAGAGAATAATTTAGGTTTTGCTCTTAACTCTGAAAATTATGTCATATGTTAATTTCCACCATTTGAAATTTAACTTTAATTAACTGAGCTAATTACCACTTTGGACTGGTCCTAAAATGACTATGGGTCATACTCAGAATATTTTTTAATTATCCTAATTAATATCTAAATAATTTATAATATAATAATAAATATCTTATATTCTCTTATTTGGCCCATATACTCAATGTCATTGTCCTATTAAGGTTAACTGGTGTCATACTACAAGATTCATGGCTATAAGTCCTCTTCTATTGAGTATTACCTTCCATGTATTACAAATAGCATCATCACTTAATGGGTATCTCTTTATGTATGAACTTAATGTTCATTCAGTTCCTGTCTTAATATTTATCAATTTCAATATCACAATGTATGTAGTTATAAATTAGAAATCATAATCTGTAAATTCGATTTCATTGCTCATACCTCCACTAATCAAATAAAGGGTGAAGTCTCATATGAGGTACATATATGACGAAGATGTTCGGCTTCAATCCTTTAGTCAAAGGATTAGCTAGCATATCTAATATACTGATGTATTCAACCGAAACTTGGTCATCCTGAACTATTTCTCTCAAGCATAGGAATTTAAGTTGGACAAATTTGCTTCAACTTTATTCTTTTTGTTATTCGCTATGGCCACCGTAATTGCGTTATCACAGTACATTCTTATTGGCCTAGATATTAAGTCCACAATATTGAGCCCAACAATGAAATTCCTTATCGAAATCGCTTGTGAACTTGCATCAAAACATGAAATGTACTCGGCGTCACCAGTAGAAGAAGCTGGGAGTTTTCTTTGCATTTTTCCATGATATAGCTCCTTTTGCTAGTATGAAGATATAGCCAGTTATAAATTTATTTGTATATATACATCCTACAAGGTATGAATCTGAGTATCCAATTACTTCTACATTGTCTATTCTTCTATACGTGAGAATGTAGTGTTTAATACTTTGCAGGTACCTGAACACTTTCTTTACAACTGTCTAATGTGCTTCCCCAATATTACTTTGATATCTCCCCAACATGCCCATAGCAAAAATTATGTCAGGTCTTATATAAACCTGTGCATAAATCAAACTTCCCACCACTGAGGCATATAGGATATTTCCCAGATGTTTTAGAACAATGATCTAGACTAAATTTATCTCCCTTTCCAATAGGAGTTATGTTAGATGAACAATTCTCATTCTGAATTGTTCAAGAGTTTTGCCAATGTAAAATTCTTGATACAAGCCAACAAGATGTTGGGTTCTTTCTCTATGAATCTTTATTCCAATGACATAAGATGCCTCGCCCATGTCTTTCATGTCAAAACTATTGAACGAAAACTATTTCACCTCACGCAATAGTCCCAAATCATTTGTAGCAAGTAAAATACCATCCACATATAAAATCAAGACTACGATCTTACTCCTACTAGCCTTGTGGTATATACAGTTATCCATGATGTTCTCAACAAAACCAAATGATATGATCACTTCATGAAAGTTTAAGTACCACTATCATGAAGCATGTTTCCAACCATATATTGATTTTTTTATCTTGCATACTAATTGTTCTTTACCTTCTGCAATAAATCCCTCAAGTTATTTCATATAGACTTCTTCCTCTAGTTCACCATTGAGGAATGAAGTCTTCACATCCATTTGGTGTAATTCTAGATCAAAATGTGCAACTAATGCCATGATGATGCTGAACGAATCTTTCTTGGATACAAGTGAAAATGTTTCAATGTAATTAATTCTCTCCACTTTAGTGAAGGCCTTAGTAACCAACCTAACTTTGTATCTATCAATATTGCATTGTGAGCCCCATTTGGTTTTGTAAACCTATTTACAACCAATGGCCTTAGACCTACTAGGCAACTCTATAAGTTTCTAAACATTGTTGTTTACTAGCATCATGCCACAATTTAGAGTTCGCACTCTTCATGGCATGAGTAAAAGTTAATGGATAATTCTCAACATTTACATCACAATTAACTTCAGCAGAATATACTACGTAGTCATTAGGTAATGCCAATTTTCTTTCTCTAGTTGACCTCCCTAATTTAACCTCTTGGGTTGATCCAGGTTGCTGAATAAGGACATTTTATATCATATTTTGTGGTGATCCCACTTATATGATAGTTTGATAATCTTTTATGAGTCTATCTTGTCCAACATTATCAACTTGAGCCAAAGTGTCTACATCATGTTCCATGTCAACTCTAATAGTGGGATGATCATTAACTATTGAAGTTCTCTCATGAATGTGTAAGGAATTGGAAGACACGCAGCGGAAATAAACTTTAAAAATTTTCCATTCCTTGCCAGGATCTGCCGTATGTGTTTAAGTCAAGTGGAAAGAATCCTTACCCTTAGTGTTGCTCAGCGAATTTCACAGCTTCTCTACGTGGGTGGTGATCTCTTTCTGATCGCAAGAAATCGACGGAGTGTTCCTCAGCGACCTTCACAGATTCTCTCCGCGGACGGTGGTCTCTTTCCGATCACAAGAAGTCGACGCCTCAGGTCGGCTTCCTCTACTGGTATCCACACGAACAGCGTTCCAACCACGAACGACGTGCTAGCGTCTCCTGTCCCTCCAAGGCTTTCACAAGTCTCCGTCTCTATTTCGGCAGTTTCTTGTCTGCAAACCTTTTGCAGATTCCGTTCGGCCTTTTGTGTTCTATGTTATTTTCAAACGTAGCTCCTCCAATCAGATATAGAGGATGCTATGCGTTTTTCCACCTGACCTAATTGGATTTTGGAGTTAATCTTATATTAATTCCGAATTGATACAATATCATATATTGTATAATTTTATAAGAAACTAATTAAATAAAATAATATTAAATCCGTCCCACAGATTTAATTACTTATTTATTTAACTTTAAATAAAGATGAGACTGAGTTATATTTGATTTATTCCCATAAATCAAATTTGAGATATCCTATCAATTTAAATTTCGAATTTCAAACGTGATAGAGATTTAATTTATCCTTATAAATTAAATCTTATAAATATCTCTTATATGAGATATCCTATCAATTTGAATTTCGAATTTCAAATGTGATAGAGATTTAATTTATCCTTATAAATTAAATCTTATAAATATCTCTTATATGAGATATCCTATCAATTTGAATTTCGAATTTCAAACGTGATAGAGATTTAATTTATCCTTATAAATTAAATCTTATAAATATCTCTTATATGAGATATCCTATCAATTTGAATTTCGAATTCAAACATGATAGGGATTTAATTTATCCTTATAAATTAAATCTCATATATCTCATATATATAATATATATATATATACGAATTTATATATATACGAATATAAATATAAATAAATATATATATACATTCACCTGGATCTTTCATTGAATCTGGACATGTCTTAGATTCAATGAATCTGGACATCATAGCTCGTGTTGGGCTATTTTGTGTGCGACCCTGTAGGCCCATATGAAGTTGGCAGTGGGCCATTTGCTATACTAGCCCACAAGTCGCAAGCGGTCTCTAGCAAGACATAACAACTACCCAAATCATATGAGGATCGATAAACGATGTAACCTTTTATACAACCATATCATGTCCCTTCTGTCACGCGATATTTTGGTCATGGATGAGGCATGGATAATGTCATCCTCCTATTCCCGACCGTTACTTTCTCGATCCCTGAGTAGTCTGACTATAGAAATGGAACTACCTTTCCATTACAGTATGGCCATACATTTCTCAGACTCACTCATCGAGGGGCCCAGTAATATCTCTCCACGAATGTGAGGGACAAATTCCATCTTGACCATTCACATTCCTCCGCATGAAAAACCACTAAGCCCAAACATAGTCTTTATGATCACTCGGTCAAAAGTGACTTTTGACTAGGTCAAAGCTGAGCGTTTTGTCATGTAGGAATCCATGATGATCTCAGGTCAAAGGGCATATTGACATGGTTTGTATATGAGAGAAGCTTATGACGTTACCCATGCAGTTCTCTCATAACGGGTCGGTCCAACACCCTGTACTCTTACATGTGCTTATGACTTTGATTTATATCTCTATACATCTTCAAAGTCATACTGGTCTTATTTCATCTGTGCTCCCACATAGATGATCGACCAGGGACATTTAGGATAATATCATGAATTATCCAAGGATGGTCATCATAGTAAACATGCAAATAATATGATAACTCAATTAATAAATTCATAAATCAATAATGTTCATAAGACAATGATTGGCCCCTAGGGCACGATTTCCAACAGAATGATGTCAGTGGTTTGCTCTATATGATCATCTAGTGGACAATAACTCACACTAATCACATCATTCTCAAGAAATTTGACATTCCTAGATTCTACAAATCTTTTAAAAGGTAAAGGATAATAAAACTTATAATCCTTTAACCTTTCTACATAGCCTACAAAGTAAGCTCTAATGGTAGTTTCTTTTCCTATGGATTATATATTCTTACTTCAGTAGAACAACCACATATTTTGAAATGATTTAAACTGGGTTTTTAACCTTTCTAGATTTCAAATGGTGTTTTGGATATTGCCTTTATTGGAACCGTATTTAATATGTATGTCTTTACTTAACCTTTTGATTCTATAATGGAGATATGTCCTAACCTCCTATGCCACAAGTTAAGAATTCTCATCAATGACACTTCTTTTAGTACCACGCAAAACAAAAAGACATTTAGGTGAATTAGAAATAATTTTAAATAAATTATTAATCATAATTAAGTTAGCAATTAAAACAGGGTCATTTGACAAAGTCACAAGTTTCTTAGAAAGAACTAAATGATAATTAAATTGAATTAGCTTTGACATGGAAATCAAATTCCTCTTCTAAGAGGGAACATAAAAAACTTCATAAAAGTTCAAAACATGATTATTCGAAAAAGTTATGCGAAATATTCTAACAACTTTCACAGGATCTCCTATCCCACTACCTGAAAGGACGATTTCCTCATTAAGATGTATAGGCCTGCTTATTAGAAACTCTTACATGGTAGTTAAAAAGTTTCATTATTAACGCTATAAAGATTATATTCAAAAGTAATACACAATAAAAACATGCTTCTCTTTTCAAGCCATTCCTTCATCTTGAGACACTCTCCCTCATGTGCCTTATTTTTTCTTATAGAAGAAACATTTGACATTCCCTTTGTTTGCAATTGAAATAGCAGGGATTTTTCCCTTTTTCTCCTTCTCTTTCTTTTCTTTATTTCCGTTTTGTTGCCAACTATGGAACTTTCTGCTAGATGAGCCTCCTTTTGTACACTTTTTCCACTTATCAGCAATCTAGTCTATTCCTGAATACACATGGACAATAGTTCATCCACTGACCATTTCTTCTTATATGTGTTATACAATACCTTGAAAGCATCATATTGAGTAGTAAGTGAATTCAAAACCAATTACATTAGGAATTGCTTTATAGGTTTCATTTCAAAGGATTTTAGCTAAGAGGCTAAATCTGTCATCTTCATTATATGTTGCCTCACATCGTTAATACCTGTAAGCCTCATAACGCATAATTTAGACATGATGGCACCACCCATATATTTGTCTGACAGCTTGAACTGCTTATTTAAAGCTTCCTGGTATCCTTTGGCTATGTCGCACTTAAGGACTACTTCCCTAATGCTTCTGATGATCCTTTGTTGTATAAATATAAGAGATAAGAGGTTGCTTTCCCACATGTTATACCTTTCTTTTGCCTCTCTATCATCTGAGGTATCATCTGGTCTTGGAGATTTTTCAAACCTCAAGGCTTAATCCTAGTTTATAAAACTAAGTTGTAGCAAAATATCATTTCTCCAATTGGCATAGTTAGTGCTACCATCTAAAATAGTTTTGTTGCTTACATCAGCCATGATTTAGAAGGCAGCAATTGGAACTACAAAATAAAAACAGACAAATATACAAACAAGCTCATGAGTTAGAATTTTAAGCAATCAAAATTCATTGTGTCTTGTATGCATGCTTAGTGTAATATCCCTATTTTTTTTTTAGGATTGAAGTAGTATTAAGAGAAATTAATTCCTAGTAGATAAAATTTTATTTAATTACTTAAGTTAAGAAAGTTTATCTAAACTATAAAAGAAAATAATAATAAATATAAAAAAATTATGAAAAAAAACAAAACCATAGGAATATATAGTTTTTTAAAAAAAAAAAAGAACAAAACAGAAGAGGGAAATAGGCAATGGAGGAAATTATATATAATATAATATAATATAATAATAAAAAAACACTTATGGGGGCTGACACCGTTTTTGTTAAATATAACACGCACACATTACTAGAGCCATGCGATTTCTTTTCTTTCCTCTTATTCTTCTTCCTTTCAACATCAGCTCGCGTCGTCTGCTCTACAAGTCCTCCATTGATGAATATTGGATCCTTTTGAGCTCTAGTTTATTCTCATAAAATCTTTCAACTATCATAGTTATTTTCTAATTATTTTTTTATATTAATATAGTTATTTAGAAGTATAATTTATGTTAGAAAGAAAATAAATTTGAGGATTAGGGTTTAGAATAAATATAATTTTTCAACAAATGGGATCCATAGAATTGTAGAGATAAGTAAATACTTGCATTTAATCGGTTTAAAATTTTTCTATTTGCATTATTTAAGAGAGGTAGAGTTAGGGTTTAAATGTTAGAGAGTAGAGATAATTTAATATAAAAATTTTGTTCATTTAATTTGAGTTTGACAATTAAGGTATGTTTATTAGAGGTATAATTTATATTTAATCAGTTTAGATTGTTGCTAGAGCTTGTAAATTAAAAATTGGTATTTTTGTTGAAACCCTAGATTGGAGAAATTGGAGATTTTGATCAAATTGAATAATTATGGATTAATTGATAGTGCAAATGAGTTATTAAAATTTAGAAATGATGTGATTTAATATTGAAATGAAGATTTGGATATTGTGAGCATTTAAAATTTTTGGTGAAACTTTAAGGATAATAAATTTGGAGATTTTAGGTTATTTGAGGAGTGTGATGTTATATGAGAATATATATTAGTAGAATAAAGTTGAGGCAATATAAGATTATTATAGAAATAATAATTTAGAAAATAGATGTGTAATTGTGATAGAGAAATTTAGTTATGGTATTGAATTAATAATTTTTAAATAAAACAAAGTTAAAAGAGAAATGTGAGTATTTATTTAAAAGTATATGTTGTGTCAAATTAACAACATATTGATACACATTTATATAAACTATGTAGATTGACTAGGGAGTTGTGACCTAAGCCGTGGCTCCTCATTTGTGGTATTTTTGTTAGCTTTGGAGAAAGGTAATCACTTTTCACTCACTGCGTTTATTAATATAATGTTTGTGAGTGATTTGATATATATAAATCTACTGATGATGATATGATTATATTGAGAAAAGTTGATTGCTAATTTTATTAAAAATTGTCTTGTGGGATTTGGAATATTATTATTTTGAGAAAAATCCTATTGTGATATTTATTGAAATTATTGATTATAGAGTTATCGATATTTTGATTAGTACGATTATCTAGATAATTATGTATATGGTGATTGGGATTGGTGATAATGAAGTTATCTCTCTACTACATGGTATAGCCTCAATTAGAGCTCTATGGTTGGCTTTCGTCCCACTAGTTTACCGAGGGATTTGCCCCACCAGTTTACCAAGGGGCTGTGACACCTCCACCAGTTTATCAGGAGGGAATGAACCCATAGTCCAGTTTTGTGCTCTGTGGATTTTGGGCGATCCATAACACTCGACTGGTTAGCTTTTTGAGTGGCCATTCATATGGTAGTTATCACTAGCCCATGGGTTCGATCGGCAGGTATAAGGCGGTTCAGTTGGTTTGATGGTAGGAATTGGGATGATATTTCTGTTTGATTATATTATGATAATATATTATTTTCTATCTCATATTTTATTAATTGTCCCACTTGACACCGCCATGTTAGTATGCATGATGAGTAGGATTGTTGGTTACTGAGACATTTGTCTTACCCCGTGGTTATTAACATTTTTTAAGAGTTAGTTCAGTTGCTGGTTCTCACGGGAAGGTGTCAGAGGCATAATGGTGCTATTTGACCTGTATAGCATCATCCTTTATATTTATGTGATGAATAGATGTAAATTGCCAATATAAGGCATATTTTTATTTATACTTTGATAATTTACTATTTTGAATGATTATATTATACATCGTGTACTGGTAAAAGGCCGAAGACCTCTCAGGGTTATGCATGTGAATTTATAGATCAACAATAGTTATTTTGCCATATTAATTGTATTATACCGTATTTTGTTGTTATGGGATTTGAGGTTGTTTACCCCCAGATCAATGCTCGAAGGCTCCTTTCAAAAGTTTAGAATTGATAATTATGATAGTGTTAGAAGAGTAATTTGGTATTTACAATCTTATTTATTGATTGATTAAGAAAAATCTTTTATAACCATGGTAGTGTTCATTTTAGAATCTTTGTAAAGCTCTTTTCTACCATGGTTAACTCTTTTGAAATTAAGAAACTCATTTATAAACACGGTTAGTTTGTAGCCAATTATGGTACAAATGATTTTAAGTGATTAATTATTATTATTTTAAAGAGAATTTTACACTTAACAAATATAGCATACAAGTAGTAACAAATACGTATCCCCTATACCTGTGGGCAAAGGCATTAACATATATTGTATTTATCTCAATTGATGAAACTAGAATGCATTTGCACTTTCTAATACATGTGGTTAGAAAATAATAAGGTCATTCTATTACACCCTAATTAAATGTACAATTATGATATACCTACCTACTAGTAAAGATAAATTACAGCTATACATTTAATTATAATTGATATTTTAAATTCATATGTAGTTAATTAGTGTATGAAACAAAAATAAATGAATAAGATATTGTGGTTATTCCTCAAGGAACTACATGTTAATTACAAATATCATTAATATGCATTAAAATCTAAATATGCACAACTTAATAGAGTATTTAATAAATTAATTTAATTAATAAATGTGAATAAATAATTTAATTTAAATTCTCTTACTATTTATGCACCTAATTGAAATATGTTGATAGATTAATTTCAACATATTTCAACTCAAAAGATTTTTATAAAAATTAAATAGTTAATTTAATTGTTAAAAGAAAATAATCTAAAATAGGCGATTCAATAACAAATTAAATTAAATTTTATAGATACCTTTTTCAAATGTAAAAATAATGAAGAAATTAATTTTTTTTATATAAAACATTGCAGTGTATGTAATAATATTTAAGAGAACATATCATACAAAAGCAATTTTTGTGCAAATGCATTATGGATAATCAAATCAAAAAGTCTAAAACCTTTTTCTTTGACGTAATACCAAAAATATCCAAAAATAGAACCCAAATGCGTTTTTATAAATATAAGAAAAAAAATTAGTTCAAGCCCATAATGTAAACAAAAAAATATTTGGCCCAAAATGCACACAGGTTTAGTAGAAAAGAAATTTTTTTGTAGACGACCCAAAATGTGTAAGGCTCATAAAGTAAAAAAAATCAGAACAACCCAAAAAAATGAGTCTGCCCACAGCATTAATGAAACGATGAGTTTCAACTCAAGGTTGAAACGCACTGTTTCAGGCCTTCTTCCTTGAGTCTAATTGACCTAACTTGACTCAGACCCAATGTATAGAGCAACCTGTGGCCGCCACCTGTCTCCTATAACAGTTGACGCCAGCAACCTTCGGTGGACTATTTTCGGCAATTCAGGTCTCATTTTCTGGATGTTTTAATGGCAGAATGATAGGGAAGTGATGACGGACACTCTTCTTACCTTGAATCTATCAAAAAGAAGCCAAAATTGCGAATGGAAATTTTAGGATTTAAAGTCAAACAGATGCAATGGTGGCTCCTCTCCCCAACAAGTTCAGGCATGCTTCGAACGACAACCTCTCTCTCATGACATTATAGATACATAAATAATTCAAAAAATTATAATCTCTAGATATCTATATATTCCATATTCTATCTTAAATTATCATCAATGTAGATTACAAATTAATAAGTAAGGTAAGGGGGGCCTCTAACCAAGATTTGATACCATGTGTTAAATAAAAATATCTCATACATAATCTAATTAATTTAGATTATAATATATATATATATATATATAATATTTATATGAAATATAGCAGAAGACTTATAGTTATTTTTTTGCTATTAGATTAGTTAATATGAGAAAGACATGGATCTAAAAATAGATTTGGGAAAAAAGTGGTTTGTAATAGAAAAATTCATTAAAATAATGTATTTATATTATATTTCAAATATTATTTCAATTTAAAAGTAAGTGAAATACAATAATTTAAATTAAGTGAACAGCTGTGGGAGAATCTCCTTAGGGATTAAACTAAAATATTATGTAAATTTAGAGAACTACACGTATGCTTTAGCCAAATTAAAAACTAAATTCTGAAAGTACATAAAAATTATGTTAAAATGATATAATAAAATCTATATTTTATAATTTGTTACCATGTGCATATTAAAAATTTAAACAACATATTTTATTCCGAAATTTATTGCCTCATGCATATTAACAAATTTTAAGAAACGTGTTCTAGTTTAAATTTTTTTAGCCCTAGCATATTAAAATATAAAAAAACTTGTTTTATTTTAGAATTGTTTATCCATATGCAAGTTAGAAATATAAATGATACCTTATTTTATTCAATAATCTTTTACATGTGTGATTTAAAATTTAAAATATAAATAATAACATGTTATATTTTATAATTTCTTGCCTTCATGCATATTAAAAAGTTAAATATATTAATTTATAAACTAAAAAAAATAAAAGAATTATAAATAAGAGATGTAGATCTTCAATCAAGTTCTCAATACAGGCCACCATGACCTTAAAGGGTTAGCCCTTAACATGTCATGACTTAAAATTGTTCTATTATTGAAGCTCGGCGGGACATGTGGGCTTAAGGCTAAGTTGCAGGCTTTCATACCATTTATTAAATATTAATTTTTTAACTATTTTAAAATATGAAAAAAATATTTTTTTAATCCTTAATATAAAATATATTTAACTAATTTAATTAGATTAAAAAAATTAGTTAAATCAGTTAATTTTTTTTTAAACACTTTAATAATCTTCCTAAACTTCTTTTATCCATCCCTTAGTTAATAAGAGAATATGGTTAGCAAAAATAAATAGGGATTCTTCTAGCTGATGATTAAGTATAATGATAACAATTTAGGAATTACCATCACCAATAGGGAACCCTCAAAGATTGAGCATAAAATAGTTCAAGTTTCTCTCTCAACTCAAAAAATTATATCGTTTGTTAGTTTCTACTATCAAAAAATTAATTTTAATTAACTGATTTAATTATTCACCTTGGGTTGTGCCAAAATAACTACGATTCATACTCATAATATTTATTAATTATTCTAATTAATATATAAATAATTTATAATATAATAATAAATATATCACATACAATTGACCTAGTACCTCTTTGGTTGAAAGAATAACCACGAACGGTAACAGAATATAATGTAATAATAATGATAATTAGGGATTATTTGTTTAATTTTAAAATACTATTAAGTTATTATAAAAGAAATTATATTTATTATTCTAAAAAAAGAGAATTATTAGAAAAAATTATATTTTATTTAAAAATAAAAATAAATATAAAATGATATTTTCACTCCTACAAAGGAAAAAATGGAAGATATATATATATATATATATATATATATATATGTCCACATATTAAATTCGAATTACACACCTAAAATTATGTAATAAGGATTGCATGATATGCTACAATGTTAGAATTAAAGTTACATTAAATTGTTTCATCCATGCCCACCAAATAGCATGAATTAGCAAAATGCATCATAATTAATTACATATAATGCTAGTGGTGCATCATGCACGCAATTGATCAATCAAACGAACTACTAGTTTTTGTATAACTTTATGCCTATTTTTTTGTTCACAAAAATTTCTCGAATTAATAATTTGATAAATGATATTACCTTTGATATTTAATATAAGATTTACTTAAATAATTTAGATAAATAATAGAAAGTAATTAAATTAGTTGTTTATAATGATTGTATGTTAATTTCTATAAAATATTATATTTAATAATACATATTTGAACTAATCTTATAAAAACTCTTTAATATGTGCAATCATATAGAAGTACATTAGAGAGAAAATTATAATTTTAAAAAATAAAATAAATTGGAGTCTTATAGTTATGATCAAAGTAAAATTCTTATCTAATTTTTATATTTAAGATAAGAGAGAGTACTACCTATTAATTCTAATTTGAGCTAGAACAAATCCAACAACAAAAAATTTCCTCAACATAGTTTTCTTATCAACTTAATCATTAATTGTCGCTCATATGTAGTTAAATAATTAATTTTTATATATTAAAAAAATTTGTTCAATTAATTATTCGTAAAAAATTATTTATTAATTTTCTTAAAATATCTTCTTTAATCATTACCCTATTGATAAAAATCCCAATTAATATATGAAATTAATAGAGATAGGTTAGAAAAAAATATATATATTTTAAAAATAAAGTGAATTAAAATTTTATATTTAAAATTAAAATAAAACTATAAACCAACTCTTATGTTTATAATCGGCCGAAGTAATTTGAATATTTAACTTGTGGCCTTTTTTGTTATTATGGGTACCTTTATTTCTCAAATTCACATGGATGAAGTCATGGATCATATGGTCCAGTGATACAAGATGTGCTCTTAGTGGCACTAGGTCTGGCTTCGATCCCCAACTTTATCAGGCTATATGCCTGCTGTCCAAATTAAAAACAAAAATTTACATGGATGAAACTCAGGCACAAAGAGGGCGGTGCATGGAGGCATGTTTCTTTTATATATGTTGGAAAGAAATTTAACTTGCACCAAAAAACTTTTATTATTGCATTATAAAACATTTTACATAAAGTTGGTAATTAAGACTCTATAGCTCGCGTAAGGTTTATATGATGAACGTGTGATGACTATTATTTATGCTAATTTAATAATATTACATTGACATGTAATGAAGCATTAAAATGGGAAAATCATTGAATAATTTATTTGTCACTTGAGCTTTGAAAAATTATGATGCCAAATTATTTTGTTTTAAAGAATAAACTAATAGGATAAGTAAAGGAAAACTTGGGAGAAAAAAATCCCCGTTGGTGGTAAGATTGACTTAAATCAAAATACAGGTACTTTATATATATAATTTATAAAATACTAATACTTTATGTTATAAAATTTTATCAGATCTTTGTCATTGCTAAAATTTTTAATGGGAAGACTTTCCCCAATTTTCCGATAAATAAAAACTAATTTTGACGGGTCCAACAAGGGCACTCGAATATGAAGCAATTGATTAAATATAAAAACTAATTATTTGAAGAAATAAAAACCATTGATTAAATAAAAAAACTGAATTAGTAGAAAATTGCAGGGAAACATCTTTTCGCAATAATAATAACTCTGAAAACACATATTATACCCCCTCTCACTCTACATATTTTTTCAATATGAAGCAACAATTCATCACTTGATTCAAATTAATTGGCCAATATGATTTTATATACTGGGTGGTTTGCTAACATAAAGATCATATGTTAATAAGCTAACCATTAAAAAAAAATTATTGCAAACGATTCTTTAACATACATTTGTTTTCATTGATCATATGAAATTAGTTTATTGAGATATTTGACCTTTCTCTATACCTTATAGATTTATCAACACCAAAATTTGACAATATTTTCTATATTACTTAGAGTCGTGACTGATGATGGTTTATAATATTAGGATTAAATTATATTGAAGATGGTATATATATGAGAAAAAAAGATTAAATTGACATAATTAGAATTTACTAAAGACACTTAACAAAATCAAAGGGATTGAAAGGGTCAAGCATGTGAGGGGCATGAAAACAAAAGATAATGTAATGATGATGGTGATGAAGTAAAATAAATATTAGAAAGATGGGAAATATATATAAGAATCCAATTCAATAATAAAAAGGGGAAACTTTTTGGAAGTGGGGATGCACTAAACTACTAAGAATGTGTCATGTGAGTGAGTGGAGATAGTGGAATGAGGTATGCGATTGAAATGGTACCGTCCAATAATGTGTCCTTACATTAACTATATAAGTATTATATGAACGTTGGAGGCAACATGGCTGTTGTTAATCCTAAGAATAAACCTTATCTATCCACCACCCCATCATTCTCTTTCATGCCCCACCCACCCAACAAACCTTTTATCATTGGACTAAATTAGACACATGCTATTTAAACTCAATCTGAGTTGATTAGTTAGATCAGTAAACCAGTAGTCTATTGATTGATAAAGTAAAGAGTTTTCGATTAGTCGATCTTGTTGAATTTTATACTTTATATGTTGCTTTGTTGAGCTTGAAACAATATTATTTTGAGTAATAAAAATAATAGTCCATTATATTACATGTAGTTTATATGTATATGTTCCATTTACTTATTAATTAATACCTTTTTTATTTCAATATTAATCTTTCAATGTTATATATATATATATATATATATATTTGTATATTTTAATTAAATTATATTATTTTAGTCATGATTGAGTTGACTCTAATTCAACTCTAATTAGTACTATTAGAAATATCGATTTTACAACAATTAAAAAGGACTTTTTGCAGTTGTTTTAGGAGTGACATTAATACTAGAACTATAATAAGTTGAATGATTTCATAGATTTCATGACGGTTTTCTAACCACTGTGGAAAGTGACTTCCAGTGGCAATTGTACTATTAACGGCCATTAAAAGTCACTAGGCCAACAACCATTGTCAGCTATCATTGCCACCCTTGTCAAAAGTATCATATCAAATTTGGATAAGAAATCAAAGATATGATGGAAAAGTTGAAGATCCAAAAACTTCTGCCATTGAAGCTCTTCGAGCTCCTTCCGATAAGGTCTATACAACACCACCCACCAACAGCTATCACAAACACCTCACCGAGAATATCGGACTAGATCTGGAGAAGAAGTCAAAGATCTGGTAGAGAAGTTGAAGATCCAAAAGCTTCTGCCATTGAAACTCTTCGAGCTCCTCCTGATATGATGATGAGGAGATTTCAAGCAGTATAGAGTTGAAGAAGTGAGGAGAAAGATGATGAAAAGAAAAGAAAATTTACGAATGGCAACGATGAGCACGATGTCTCCAAAATACGTGGTGAAGCTGGAGACAGAAGGAAATTACCTATCTTTAATTGTCATTAAATTCTAGAGTGGGGAATGGCAGAATAACTATGAATTGTAAAATTGTTTATAGCGATCAAGTTATAAATTTTTGAAAACTTTTAACGGTGATTTTTTAAAAAATCGCATTAAAAAATTTACTTTTAACGACGGTTTTATAAGAAAAACATAGTAAAAAGATTTAAAAAATGGCAGTTAAAAGAACTTTTAACACACTTTTTTTAAAAAATTGTTGTTAAAAGTAAACTTTCGCGATAAAATTATAAAATTTTGAAAAAATTAAACGGTGGTTTTTTAAAAAAGCATCGTTAAAAGTAAACTTTAAGCAATTTAATTACAAAAATACTACCATTTTTTAACAGTGTTTTCTTATTTAATTGTCGTAAAATAGCGTCGTGAAAACTATATTTTCTAGTAGTATAGAACAGTAACTCTTAAACTATTATATCGACCAATTTATTAATAAAATACAATTACCTCTCTTTAATTTTAGTAAAGTTACATAGATCTTTTGTTTATTTTTAATACCTACACTTTAGTTCAATTTTTAACACCATACCTAATTTTATTAATTTGAATTATGTTAAATAAGTTTACATAGTTAAGAAATTTTAAAGGATTGAAAGATATATTTTGTCCCTAAACTATCACTACTCAAAAAACGGTCTTTAACGTAACGACAGTTAAAAGTAATGTTTCACGGTGATATTTTTCACGATTAAATAAGTTTACATAGTTAAGAAATTTTAAAGGATTGAAAGATATTTTTGTCCCTGAACTATCACTACTCAAAAAAGGTCTTTAACGTAACGGCGGTTAAAAGTAATATTTCACGGTAATTTTTCAAACAGTTTGAATTCTACTATTGTTATAAGTATACCATTTAATGGCGATTTTATAAATGCTATTAAATGTCACATTTAACCGGGATTTTAATAAGAAATTGTCGTTAAATGCCACGACGATAAATATTTATTTTTTTAACTTTATGAGGTAATTTTATGTAAAACTATCGTGGAAAGATTTTTTTTCAAGGATTTCATTTAATTTTTATTTTATGTCATCCTGCATTTAGTATAATCAAAACAAACCAATTAATTTCAGGTATCAAAGTATGAAGTCAACAATCCCAAAATTCAAATGGTCCTAGAATAATCTAAATTGGTAAACTTTCAATGAACCTCTATTTTTGTACATTATATATACAAGAAGAAAATAGTTAAATAATAAATCCTAAATAAGTTAAAGACTATTGAACAAATATTAACCGAAAATGTACTTCATCACATTTACAAAACAATAAGTAAATCTAAGAACTAAAAATAGTAATCATGTAATTAATTAAGTAATCAAACGGACATTTAATACAAAAGAATAAACTAATTTCCTACTACTTTGTATCCACCCAAATCCTTTACAATGATCATCCATAACATCATATTCATCATCTTCCAAATCAAACTATGTTATTATAGGTCGAGCAGTTGTAAAAGACAGGGTTTTGTCGAGGTTGAACCCTAAGTCATTATCATCACTAATCGTTTGCTTTTTACCTTAGAGCACAATGGAAAGATCTTTATTTGGTAGATCGATGACATAAAACACTTAAATTACTTGACTTCCTAAGGTGAATGTCTTACCTAAGTATTTAACTCTTTGAAGATCAACTAAAATAAATCTAAATTTCTCATCTACTTGAACAATATTGCTATTAACCCACTTATATTTAAATACTAGCACTTTAAACTTGGAGTAACTAACCTCCCAAATGTTATCAATCACTCCATAATATGGCATAGATGCCAATGTTAGCCTTTTATCTTTTGAACTAACAAAATACATTGTCTTGGGCACAACCATCACCCTACTATTATGCATTATATTTTTATCATCTTGGGCTTTTTGTGTAAAAAGAGTAGCAATTTATATCATATCCTTCCCAACACACAACCTCAAAACGAGGCCCTGCAGCTAGCCATTGTATTATCTCAGAAGAATTGTTATCCTTTAATATGTTTTGCTTGAACTATTCAGCAAAAGACTTGTTGTACTCATTAGCTAGTTATATTTCGCTCTTTCTTGAGTTCATGTTCCTTAGTATATTCTTGTGAGCATCCAAGTATAACAGAACTTCATCTTTATTGTTTAACATGTAAAGATGTACTTGCATCACCAATTCGTGAGACATGCACTTCACTTTGGCACCCGAGTTCCCTTGGTTTTTCTCCTCTGGTCATTCCGAGATTGAAGAAGTCCAACTGTCTTTAACCTAACAAGATATGAGTTACAAAACTCAACTGCCTCCTTAACTACATACCTATCGACAATTGATGCTTGGAGTCAATAAGGATTTTTAGAATATCCTTTTAAGGATTTTTATGTATCTCTCAAACAAGTACGTTTACCTCAAACACAGAGGGTCATAAAGTATAATCTCACATACCAAATGAGCAATCAAATGGGCCATGATGTCAAAAACTACTTAAGGGAAGTGCATCTCAAACTGGGAGAGGAAACATAATATTCATTCTCTAATTCATCTAACTCAACAAGATCAATCACTTTAATGTAAAATCATTGAAGAACATACAAAGTCTAGTAATAGTGCTCCTCACATCATCTTTCATAATGTGGCAATCGTGAGACTTCATACTCGTTATCTCAAATCTTGCATTAATAGAAGCTTCCTAAAATTTGATGAATGCCCTTATGACAATTTAATACCATGCGAATACTCACATAGGCTTGTTCTTTCATATTTAGATAATGCATTGCCTCTCTGGGAACAAATAAACTCTCTTATTACCATCTCTTTGTTACTGATGTAGAGGTACTCTTATTCCCATTTTAGCTAAGTCTCATCTAGCATTGACACTGTCCTTACTATTTCTACTGATATGCAGAAGCGTGCCAATAAGGCTCGTGCACATGTTTTTCTTCACATCATGACATCTAGACTATGTCTCACTTTAAGACTCTACCAATATGGAAGATCAAAAAGATTAATCTCTTTTCCCATATATTCCTTTAAAGTGCCTTCTTATTATTATTTTTACCCAAAGTAACATGAACCCTATGCAAACGTTGATACACTTTTTCTCTAGTTAAAAGAATATGAGCCATTTCATGTTCTATGAGCCATTAAATGCCTTCTTCAACATATGGTAAGGGTGGTGTCGGCTAAGAAACTTTTTATGGGAAAGGCATATTGCCTTCTTTCCATTCTTGAGTTGCATGTAGTTAGTGCCTTCTTCACATATGAGTCATACTTTATGCCCCTTAACACTATAGCCTGGCAAATTTCTATATGATGGGAAGTCATTTATTGTGGTGAAGACCACTGCACAGAGTTTACAGGTCTCTTGTTTGTATGCATCAAAGACGTCAGCACTGTCCTCCTACACTTTCTTTAAATCATCAATCAAATGTGTCAAGTACACATCTACGTTATTTTCTAGCTGTTTTGGCCCCGGGATCATCAAAGACAACATGATGTAGTTTCATTTCATATACAATGAGGGAGGCAAGTTGTAAATCACAAGGAGTTCTCTTAATCTCACCATGCCAAATCCAATTTGTATATCTTAAATTTATTTCATCACATATAAGATGCTCTCTTATGTTAGGAATAGACAATCTATTACAGTTGAAACATTTGACACAGAGACAGAAGAACTACCCATCATTTTTCTTCAAAGCATTCCTCTCAACAAATTCAAGAAACCTTTCTACCTCATCTTCATATTCCTTAGTAGTTCTCTTAGTTTTCATCCAACTACAATTCATTATTCCCTTAAAATATAAACAATCTTAAATAGTAACCAAATCTATCAAATAGAAAATAAATAGGAACAAATATTTTTAATAAGTTAGTTAACAAACCAAAACTATCAAAAAGAAAATATTTAGTACGGTAAGATAGGCCACAATATATATTATAGTTTATAATAAACAAATTAAATAACAAAACAATTGACAAAAACACATATTCAAAAATTCTGAAAAATGCACCCACAAACAAATAGGAATCAATATAACAAATCAAAACTACAAAAAATTAATACAAGGATGATAGCCCATAAGATGTATTATATCTTATAAACAACAAACAACCAAAAAATAGAAAATAACAAAGTTAAAAGGTGACTTACGGCACTAAAGACGTAGAACAATAACGAAGAATGACATTATCGACAGTGATAGGTACCAAAAATAGGAGAAAAATGTCAGGAAATGACATTTGTACAAGTTTGTCGTGGTTTGGCAGAGCAATAGAGTACACATGACTACGAAAATGAAACTGTATTATTACGTGCAAGAATTTTTGAAATTTTGTGAGAATTTTAACGTGACATATCTGCTTTTACTTATAACGGTCATTTTTAGAAAAACCACCATTATAAAATATAATTTCACAGCAGTTTTATAGTTTTAAATAAAACCGCTGTGAAAAAGGTTTTAGCATAGGATTTATTTACGAATATACCACCGCTTTTTTTAGGCCTTTTTTTGCCACCGTTAGTATCGTAATAAGTATTTTTTTTTAGTATTGTATTTCATGAAAAGTACTAAATATCTTAAACTAATTATTAGAGTAATATCACCTCTCAAGTATCAAAATTGTTACAATGTTGCTTATTGACTAATAGACATTGATGTTGATCATTAGTGCAGGCTAAGAATTTTTTTCTCGCCTTAAAAGTGTCTAGTTAGCAGGTTATAATAGGCATATATTATTTGTAATAATATTGCTAATTGACCAATCAATCTGAGTTGATAAACTTCTTTTTACTAATGAATATATAGTTTGCAAAACATGTGGCATTTTAAACTTCAAGGTGATAGTTACTCTTCCATGTAACAATTTTACGAACAAGGAAAAAGTTTACAAAGATATGCACTAAATTAATTTGTTGGCAACTTAAATGATTTTTAAATAACGTTAATGTTGGATAATACTAACACTACAGAGGAAGTGAATTGGGTATTTTATGAAAATCTTCAACAGGTTTTCCAAACAAAAAACAATGCAACAATGAAAACTGGGAAAACAAAGCAATATAGAACATGGACTTTGATATAAGATTGGAAATAGTTAAAAGAGAGTAGATATTCAGAATTTATACTGGTTGAATCAAAACCACTTACCTTTTGTCTAGTTCTCAAGTAAATCACTTGAGATTTTCACTATTTTTGCAAAATTTTCAGAACTGAGCACTTGCAGCCACAATAGAACAAAAGATGGATCTAATCTTGATTTTTCTTATAGATTGTTATCTTCAACAATTTCACTCAAGGATATCTCACCTTGAGTATTTCTCACAATTAAAAGAGAATTGAATATTGCCTATAAAGTATGCGAAAAAGTGAGTAATACAGTTAAAGCACTGAACAGAGCAAATAGAGCTTTTAATGCTATAGATGAATGCTATTCAGAAGTTTTTCCACTTAATTCTTGCACCAACAACTTAAATGAAGTTATATTTATTTTCCGGAAATTCTGGCCATTAAAAACACGAAAATAGCTATTTGAAATAATAAAGAGAGCAAGATGTTGTTATGAAAGAGTGATTTTCAACCATCGCGCCTTTAGACTAGTTGGTTAGGAGGTTAGTCTAGTTTAACTAAAGGTCTTGAATTCTAGACTTAAGTATGTAACAATACAAGTGGTGGTAGGGTAACTGCCAAAAATAGTTTTTCAATTCCTATCCGAATCAGTCTAGGGTTGTGGTTATCCCTGAAAGATGACTTGCTCTAAGATATTGGAGGGGAAATCCAAAAAAAAAAAGTGATTTTCACCTACTACATTTAATGCTTGTTATTAAGCTCGCTTGCTAATGCGTTAAGCATATAGCAAGTAAAGTTTCAAGCAAACATCTCGCTATGAAGTTAAGTGCAATGGCTAACATGTTAACTGAAGAACGAAGTGAGAACAAATTTGAAATCAAGCTTGCTTAACGCGTGAAGAGAAGTAATTAACGCGTGAATTGGAAATCAGAGGCAAAATTTTGTTTATAGAAACTGGTCGAATCGTTAAAGAGCATGGTTAACACATTAAGTATAGTTTGAAAAGAAATAGAAGCTTTTTTCTGAAAAACTGGTTAACGTGTAAATGACACTAAAGCACACACTAGGAATGATTCAGGTGTTAAGGGTTTTTCATAGGCAATGTGAGATTCTGAGCCCCTGATTAACGTGATAAACAACTAGTTAACGTGTTAATGAAGAGACAGAGGCAAAACAACCTCTCTAGAAACTTCTTAACATATTTAGCACAGAGATTAACAAGTTAAGCACAAGACAAACGCAAAATCAAGTTCAAATAAAATGTTGCTAACATATTATTTAACACGATTGACATGTTAACTAATAGATGAAAAACATTTTGAAGTGCTTCCAAGCTATGTAAAACATGCTTTAGGTAAACTTTCTGTTGGAAATATTATGAATATTTTAGTGTTGTGGATAAATGTCTTGTTTAGATGTGTCCCATGTCCTTCTATGGTATATAAAATAGGCTTTATGATAAAAGAGCACAATATTGATGAAACATCTCTCTTGAGATTTTTCTCTTGTGATATATTATGCTTCTTCAGCTAAGTTATATTATCTTCTTTCTGTCACTATGTAGCTTATAGGAAAAGTTCATTTAATCATGAAAAATGTCACTTTCTAATTTATTGATGGGTCACCGAATATCTCTTAAAGATAGTATTTTTAAATATGACTCGAATTATATATTTTGTTATTTTGCAGATTTTGTCAATAAATCTTGTAGAATTCCTAAGAAATTCTTCAATTCCGCAACCCCTCAATAAATTAGGAAACGGTATTCCTTACGATTAAACAAATTATTCCTGTAAAGATACAATATGACATAACTAGTGGAAAAAGAAAGTAACTCATAAAATTGTTGTATCATACTCTGTTATTCTTCTTCATCAAGAATCCCCTTTCATAGACTATGGAAGAGTATAAGATATACTTTTTAGACATATGTCCCAAAAACTAAAGAGTCATCTTAGAAAGATAATGCTCTCTTTGGCACACTCTTTTACAATATTTTTAACACTTTCTCCTTTAAAATCCTATGAAAAATGACGTCATGCATGATTCACAGTTCCCTAATACTCATTTACATTTTGACTTTTTTTCCCAACAACTATATATCCGTTGCGAACTTTGAAAGGGACATCTCATATTGATTAAAACAATGAGTGAACATGAGAATAGAAAAAGTCTTGGGGTGAACTTTGCATAGTGAAGGTAAATCATTTCTTAAGAGAAAAAGAAATAACATATACTTGTCTCAATGCTAAGCATATAATTAATCCTTTTTAAATCTTTTATTTCTTGTTTACTTTTTTGTTTTATCATTAAAGGAGATTCTCTTTATAAAAATCTTACTATAATAATAAAAAAAGATTAAACCAACATGTAATAATGAGGAAGCAATTATGATGTGTGAGTTTTTTTAGATTAATATCTCACTAATTAAGATTATTATTATGAATTTAATATCTCATTAATTAAGATTATTATTATGAATTATAATAGTTTGTCGGATAATTAATTTATCTTGTGTTAAATTAAAGAAGAGCCATGAGTTATTCACTTTAGAACACAATCTGATAATAATGACTTGTTTGCCTTTAATGCAGCATCGTGTGGGTTATTAATAGGGCTTGCTTGCCATATATATATATATATATATATATATAATTTTTTATAGTTAATTAATTAATCGACAAAAAGTTATTGTTGTAGTAAAGTATATAATTATTCATTTCCCCCATCCATTTGCTATAGTACTAAAATAATTATCAAAATTGTACAATGTAAAAAGATTATGTTGTATTCATTATCATTTATATAATTAGCTTATAAAAATATAATATTACCTTGATTTTTAATATAAGAATTAGATAACTAATTTAGGTAGATTAAATAATTAGTTATGTTCATTATTTGTTTAATATAGTTTAATTTTCTTAAAATACTATCTTTCATCATGACTACTATTAGATAGAAATTTTTTATATTTAAGATTAAATCTAATATCTAACTAGTTTTTATATTAAGGATATGAGAGAGTATAACTTAAGATATTGGATTTATATTAAGCTTTTCGTTTCATTTTTTGGCCTGATCATTCCCTTATTTTCAAAATGTCTTCTTTTTTTCGTTTTTTGGCTTTCTGCGAATGCCCTGCCTACAGATTTGAATCAATTAAGGATGAGAATTTTTTTTAACTTTTTTAGATATTTTCTTTTGCATATCACTGTATTTTCCTGTGCATAATACATGATTGAATTCTAGTTATTTATATATATATTGGTAATAATTATAAGAATTTTTAATTTGTATCTAATAAAATATAAAGGTTAAAGAAATTAATATTTTTTAAAAATATAATAAAAATGATATACTTCACACAAAATACACTTGAATCTTGAAATAATACATAAAAAAATTAAGAAAATAAATTGTACATTTGTCGAGGTACAAATAACGTAGTACATTTATTAATTGAAAAGAAAAAAGTAAAGTACCTTGAGAAGTTGGTCTGATTAAATGTTAAAAGTACGTCGAAGTTATTATTAATTAATTTAGGGACCACCTCTCTTAAAAAATATCTAGATTAATATTTGAGCTCTCGTAAAAAACTTATTTAAAAGATTGGGTGCGGTTGAATAAGAGATGATTCATTTGCAGTTTTAATTTTATGATCACGATGAATTAAAATAATTTCCCCATTCTGGCAACAACAACAACAACAAAAAAGTTTCTCTATAATTTATTTAAATAAGATAAATAGATTAAACCAAATTTTATGGATGGAGAAAGACAGTTAGAAAAATTGTCTCCATTTGAATTTGATAATATATTAATATGTGTGCATAATTCTCCTTTTGTTAAATTATTATATTTCTTTTTAATTTTATAGAGTTAATACAATATTTAGTCTATCAAATTTATGCGAATTTTAATTTTAGTCCCTCAAATTTTAACCTATATGCTTTAGTCTTTCTAGGTGGAAAATTTTAGATTAAAAAAAATTGAATGACCAAAATTAAAATGAGAAAAGATTGAAGAGACCAAAGATTAACTCAATTTCATATAACTACATCTTTTTAGTATATATACTCAATTAATTTTTAATAAATTAGGCAGATTGATTTGAGAAATAAATTAATTTAATAATGATTTATTATAATTTACAATTTTTTATGTTTGGTATTTATACTAGATTTTGAGTGTATACATATTGAATTGAATTAATTGCGTGTGTGAGGATGTATTCAAGTCATTGTCACAATACACAAAATTTATGTAATATTTATTTTCAATGAAATTACATTAGAAATAAAAATAATTTGACATTCACTTCCATGCATATCATATCAAAGCTCCTAATTATTCTAACGTGTAAGCAAATCACTAGTTAATAATATCCACACGTGACACAGCACGTGCTAAGTACTTAATTTTGTATAATACCAAAAATTTCATTAACATGTCCTAAATACTAAGTTATATAAATGTGGTGAATAAATTAAAACGTGTGTTGTTGTTGTTTTTTTTTTAATTTTAGTTGAAGGATTGTAAGTATGGAAATATTTTTCTTTTTTCTTTTTTTTTTAAAAAATGAACAATACTTTGAAGAATTGTTATTTGTTAAACAATACTCTTATAATGCCAATAATAGTTTATTAGTTTTTGTCCTTTTCTTAGCATTTGTTTACTTTGAAAATTAATAAGTTTAATATGATTAATTTTGTTGAAGTGAGTGATAATAGTTTATATTATTTTTAATATAATTTTCTTAGTATTATGATAAACTTTATTTTCTCCGTATGCTAAAGTTTTAAAATTATTTTTTAAAAAATATTATAAAACTATTAAATATTTCATCTAATATTTTAATATTATTAAAAAAAATTTATTATTTATCATTATCAAAACATACTTTCTAACAAAAATGATATATTTAATTTTGATTATACATGACATACAAATGTTGATCAAATCATTAATAGTAAAACTAGATATAACTATATTAATCTATTATTTTGTGTGTGTAAACAAGATCATAAAATACACAAGAAGACGTGTATTGGCTTTTTGGTGTTTTAAAACTTTAAATATGATGGCTTTTTTATTACAAATTAAACAACAACAATAAACATTAATGGTTAATTAATAGAATCCTTAATTTCTAGTTTGTTCTCTTTTAATTTTAAACCCTCAAGTTTTAAACTATAGGTTTTAGTCTTTCCTTAAATTTTTTCTTATAAAATATTAGTCAATATAATTTAATAAAAATATAAACTAATTTATTGTTTGAAGAACTAAAATTTATTGTTTAAAATTTGATAGACTAAAACTAAAATTCGTATAAATTTAAGAGATAAAAAATTGTATTAACACAATATTAATAACATATTACACTTTTTAGTGTTAAATATAATAACAAATAGAGGGTTTGTTTTAATTTTACATATAAAATATTAATTTATTTTCTTTATCAAGTTTATAAATTTTTTTCTGAATTCTGAAGATTGATCGCGTGTATTATATTAAGAAGATTTTTGTGAAGAAAATATTTTTCAATAAAAATAATTAAAAAATCCCACTTTTTCTATAAATAATAATTTTTTAATTAATTCTTGGGAGAATTAAAAAATATATTAAAAATTAATATGTATTTAATAATCTTTAAAATTATAATTATTTAAAAGGATCAAAACTAAAATAAAATTTTATAATTATTAAATTACTCCTGCCTATACTCTTATATTCTCTCAAATCTCAATGAAATGATAGTTAGTTATCTCCCATTAATTCATTTTTTATGAATTTAAATCAACCTAAATTTCAGTGTTGTAATAATCTTATAGCATTTGGGCTTTTTATGGGGACGAATATAAGAAAATAAAATTTTAACTATAAAATTAAAGAAATGACATTACCCAAAAATTAAAGATTAAAACTAAACATTTTAAATAATTGCTAATTAAGCTTTGATACAATGTGAAGATTCATGAAACTTATGAGAAAATAAGTAATTTAACATTCACATGCAGATGCGATATATGCGGATGTCAAATGGGAGAAAAAAGAAAAAAGAAGAAGAAGGAGTTTTCAGTTGTCAAAATATTTTCATAATCTATGGCACTTTAGTAATTATAAATTTTTATTTTTATTTTTTAAATATTTTTTAATAAATATTATTTCTTTACCATTCTCCCTAATCCTCCTTTTAAGTGTTTTTACCGTGGATCAGTAATATTCACCCTGCCTGGAAATTACTCAGCAAAAAGATTGTTTTTTTTATTGTCTATATCATTCATTAAAATTTTATATTAAGTATCTTTAGATTAGACCCGCTTAACTATTGTATATACTAAAATTTAAATTTGCGGCTGATATTAAACCACTTAACAAGCCGCTTAATCGAAAAAATTGTTTTGCTCGTGACTACCACGAAACTGAGAAAAGTGAACATAACATTCACATGAATGAGTTTACTACAACGGAACAGGGTCCACAAAGTTGACAGGCAACAACTCAAAAAGAGTCCAAAACGAATAAAACCAAATAAAACGGTCCATTTCTCATCCCCACATTTTTCTTCTCCGAATAAACAAAACGTTCAAATTCGCACCTCCCAAGAAGGTTTTGCTGATTCTCTCTACTCTTGAACTTCTCCAGGCTATTAATACTCCCTGATACATACCCTGTCTCTCTTTCAAAGCTTTTCCTTTTCCTTCTCTCACCAAAAAGTAACCTGCTTTCGCGGATTTCGTTTCTGGGTTCGCTCGGTATTCTCAAATCTGGATTCTGCAAACTAAGAACTGGGTTAATAAGGGTTTCTCTCAGCTTCATAAACACACAATTCTTGGTAACATTGAGGAGAAAAGTTTAGTGCTTGATAATGGAGTAGGAGGGTTGCTGAAGAATTGTTCTCAGTCTTCTTCTGTTCATACTTGTAGACGCATTCGATTTATTGGGGTTCTTTTTTTTTTCACTTAGACCCAAAATGGGGAAGATTTTTTGGGCAGAAATAATAGTTTTGTTTTGCTTGGTGGTGTTTCTTGTTCCTTGCTTTTGCCAAGATGATGATTCAGATAAACCAGCTACAGCTGTGTACATTGTTACTCTGAAACAGAGTCCTTCTTCTCATCGCTTCAGTGAGTTCAGAGTTGTTAAGAACTTCGAACATGGTACTTCTCAGAGAACTAGATTTCATAAACCAAGGTACATTTTTTTCCGGCAATTCTTGGTAAGTTTTACCAAAAGGGGCTTTAACCCTGATTTTCTCTCTTGCTTACTTCGATCTCTCTGTTCTTTTTCATGTTGAATAGAACCGTTTCTCTGTTTTTCCCCATTTTGGATAATTTATGTAGGCAAAGTGCTTAATTTTGTTATTGTTTGATTTCTTTGCTCTTGTTCCGCACTCTGTCTCTGTTGCCTTTCTTTTTAATCATTGAAGCTTCTAGAGGAAGTTAAATTTTAGCATAAGAAGTGGATTTGATTCTATTAACACTTGAATTGAATGATGGTTTTATGAACTATAAAAAGGTAATTAGGTATTAGATTTGGATCATTATATTCTATTAATGTTCTTGGTGGTTTTAACTTTCAGTTCTGGTCCCCGTTTTTCCGTTTGTTTGTTTTTTTTTTTTACTTTTTTAGGTTATTGGGGAAATCAAGTGCCTTAAATTGATCGATTTGCTCTTTTTTGTTATATATATATATATATATGTATGTATGTATATGTATATATATAGAAATAATTCCAGTTCCAGGACACACAAAAGATTTGGTTCTCATATTGCCAGAGTTCACGATTCATTGTTGAAGAAAGTATTGAAAGGGGAAAAATATCTAAAGCTCTATAGCTACCACTACTTGATCAATGGATTCGCCGTGCTGGTTACCCCGCAGCAGGTTTGACATCAGTCAATTCTGATCAAAATAATTAAGAATGGTGTTTGTCTTTCTTTTTATTTTAATAATACTTATCTAATAATTAATATAAGAGATATTTAATTAATTTAATTATATTAAAAAATTTACTTAATATATAATTTATTTAATTAATTTAATTAAGTTAAAAAAATTATTTAATATATGATCTATTTAATTAATTTGATTAGATTAAGAATATTAGTTAATATGATATATTTTTTTAAAAATATTATAATTATTTTTTTTATTATTATTTGATTATTATGGTGGGAATATTAATAAAATTAATTTAAAAAAAAAATTGATTAGATCTTCCGTTAGATCTTATAAGGAACGGAGGAGGACATGTATTTTGTTTCATATGCATTCAGTTTACTGCTTTTCTATTTGTGCTCTGGATTCCTTTGTCTTTTAAATTCCTTGCCTTATTGCTGTTGCTGTTAGATTATCCTTAACGTTTTAAATCTCTGAATCATATAGGCGGAGAAACTAGCGAGCAGAAGAGAAGTCTCGAATGTGGTCTTAGATTTTTCGCTAAGAACTGCAACTACCCATACCCCACAATTCTTGGGTCTGCCACAGGGTGCATGGTCTCAAGAAGGCGGGTTCGAAACTGCGGGAGAAGGAGTTGTTATTGGGTTTGTTGATACCGGAATTGATCCAACACACTTGAGTTTTGATGATAGTAATTCTGAACATCCGTACCCGGTTCCTGCTCATTACTCTGGCCTCTGTGAGGTTACTCGAGATTTCCCATCCGGTTCTTGCAATAGGAAGCTCGTTGGGGCCCGGCATTTCGCGGCATCTGCTATAACCAGAGGAATATTTAATTCATCTCAAGACTATGCCTCTCCCTTCGATGGTGATGGCCATGGCACGTGAGTTTTTTTCATTCATGGATATTCATTCCCCTTTGTTTGAGATTCAAGTGTTGAAAGTTAACTTATATTTTCATGTGAGGCTGTGGATTATTTGTTTTTCTTTGGATAACAAAGTAATTGATTATCAAAACAGTGCACCGCGAAACCGAAAATGTTAATTACTCACCTCAATCAGTTTCATTTTCCAAATTTATAATTTTCTTCGTAAACTATCCTTATTATTGAACATATAAATGGGGGTATTTCTATCGAGGGGTAGTTTCTGAAAAAAATGATTAAAGGGGTATTTTGGGGAAATCAAAATATTTTTTTTATAAATAAGTAACTTAACTAATTTCATTAATTTGCATAAATTAGTTATCTAACTCCTACATTTTGGACCGGATGTAGTATTATAATTGATTTTCACTTATCTTTTTATTGGATAGCCATTTTGACCCCTTACACATCTATTATATACAACAGGCACACAGCTTCTGTTGCAGCAGGAAACCATGGGATTCCAGTGGTAGTTGCGGGTCATCACTTTGGAAATGCTAGTGGAATGGCTCCTCGTTCACAGTAATTAATTTTGAGCTATATCTTTGATACAGTTCTTGGTGCCATTATCATCAATCATCAATGTTTTGATTATCAATATATCAATTATAATCAATCATTAATCATTCAACAATAAAATCTATAACAAGTTGCACCATTCACATGTTATGAATAAATAGCATGGTTTATTTCTTATACTCTATGCAAATGTATGCGAAAATATGTCTGATCATTGTTATGCTTACTATGATGGTTAAACTAGTACAGTGCAGTTCCTACTTCTATGATTAAACTCTTGAATCAGTTAGGTTACATAATTCAAATTGAATAATAATGGGTTGTGAAAAATTGAAAGAGAAGCGAGGTTATGAAAATTGAGGAGGGAATAACTGAAAGCTTACCTTTGAAGAGAAAAAGCATGCCAAGCTGGTCAAAATCAAGATAGAAAAAAGGAATTAGTTTGAGAGGGCCAAGATGCAGAATTAAAAATTTTGAGGAAAATTTGGTGAACATACCTCAAGAGTCAAGATATGGTAAAACCTTGATATTCTGACAGTAACAAACAAGGTCAGTCATTTTAACACTATTTGACTTTCTAAAATTGGAAGTTTGAGTAAACATTATAGAAAAAGGATTTTTTTACAACTTCAGACATTTTAACGCTATTTGACTTTCTAAACTTGGAAGTTTGAGTAAACATTATAGAAAAAGGATTTTTTTAAAATAAAAAAAATCGAAGTTGCATATACTTCATGAAAGTGTCAGATTTTCTTTCTATTTTTTGTTACATTTAGTTTGCACTTCAATATTTTCCAGCATTGCTGTTTACAAGGCATTGTACAAGAGCTTTGGAGGATTTGCTGCAGATGTTGTTGCAGCCATCGATCAGGTACATATATGATATATGTTTGGTGATATTATATGTCAGAAGTTAAGTCAACGTATTTTTTTCTTTCTATCAGTCATCTGAGCCAGGTCGTCTTTCGTATTCGATTTTGAAGAGATTTCTGGTAAGGTTTATGGTAATTTGGTCGATTTTTCACAGGCAGCTCAGGATGGGGTTGATGTTATAAGCTTGTCAATCACTCCTAACCGGCGTCCTCCTGGTGTGGCAACTTTCTTCAATCCCATAGACATGGCGTTGCTGTCAGCTGTGAAGTCTGGTATTTTTGTTGTGCAAGCAGCGGGTAACACCGGACCGTCACCAATGAGCATGTCCTCCTTCAGCCCATGGATCTATACTGTTGGTGCTGCCACTCATGACCGAACATATAGCAACTCCATGGTTCTTGGAAATAATGTGACCATTCCGGGAGTTGGACTCGCACGTAAGTTTTGTTTTATCTTGGTCTTATGTGTTGACTTAACTTCTGGACCAACTCTCATGAGAAACAAAGGCCCTGTTTGATTATTTTTAATTTTTATGTTCTTAGAGTACAACAACAAACCTTATCCCATTAGGTGGTGATAAGGCTTAGGGTAGTTTTATGAAATTATTTTTCAAAATAACTTTTGAGGAAAAAAAAACAACAAAAACAAATTTGTTCGGATGATTATTTTAAAAAACATCTATTCTTTGTTTTTTTTTCCAGTTCCACATAACTAAAAATAATAAAACAGGTAAAAGTTCTTCTGATTTTTTTATTTCTTATTATACAACAACAACAACAACAAGTCTTATCCCATTAAATGGGGTCGGCTACATGGATCATACGACGCCATTGTACTCTATCGAAAACTAAATCCTTAGATAGGTTATTGACCAGGAGATCCCGTCCAATGACCTCTTTGAGCGTTCTCTTTAGCCTTCCTCTACCCCTTTTAACCGGTGTCCATACTATTTGATCCACCCTCTTCACCGGTGCATCCCTTGGCCTTCTTTGTACGTGTCCAAACCACCTAAGACGGTTCTCTACCATTTTCTCTTCAATAGGTGCCACTCTAGCTCTTCCCCCTATATGTTCATTACGAATCTTATCTTTTCTTGTATGCCTACACATCCATCTCAGCATCCTCATCTCAGCTATCCCAACTTTATGCTCTTGCTGTCCTTTTAAAGCCCAGCATTCACTTCCATAAAGTATTGCTGGTCTTATAGCAGTGCGATAAAACTTTCCTTTTACTTTATCTGGTACTTTCCGATCACATAACCCCAGTAGACTTTCTCCATTTAAACCACCCAGCCTGTATTATTTATTTCTTATTACACATTGGTATTTTTTTGTTTTGCAAGGCACTTAACTAAAAACTAATTATCAAACAAGTTTTTTTTTTTATTTTCTTGTTTTAAAAAAAATATTGTTCTGATAATGAGAAATCAAACAAGGCCAAAATTTTTTGGCCTAAGTCACTAGAAACATAGATAAGTTTATTGATTGGGTTTCCTCTTTGGATTCCCCTTAATACTACTATCACATAGATGCTCATTGATTATAGGATTGAATGGATTTTTTTAATAGTATTAAGTATTAACATTCGTCATGAACACAAGAATTATTAGTTGATCATGAGTGTAGAATGCTTATGCGGATCCTATTTTCTATGGAAAATAAGAAATTTCTGCATAGGAGAGCGCTGCAAATGATTAAAAATTCTCTTGGGGATAATCTTTGTTTACAATATACATGATTCTAAAAGTGGGAATACAGAAAGAAGTAAAGAACTTGTAAATTATTTTTGGGATTATTTGAACAGGAAAAATAATTTTATCTTATTGAGATGCAATCACTATTTTTTATGATAGTATAATTATTCTACAAAAATTGAGCAACCTTTTGTAGGAGTCAGATGATAATAAAAAGTTCTTTAAAGTCGAGAATCTTATATTGTGAAGAGATACAATTGTTCCGGAATGTTTTCTTAAGAATTCTACCAATTGTGTCAACATGGTTCATGCTTTTGCTCTGCAGATATTTTTATTGTTTATTTGTATACTGTTACTGGTTTATGCTGTGATCTCGAACATTTAAATAGAAACTACTATAAAGCACACTTGAAGATCATCACATCCCAAAAAAGCAAAAACAAAAAAAAATCTGAGATATAACTTTGACCAACCGAATCCAAATCACGATGTAATTTTCTAATTTTTGGTTGGTCTTCTTCAATTCAATTCTTTTAGGCTTCTGTTCTACTCCGAGTAAAGATCTACCTGATTTAGATTTGCTTTTATAGCACAAATACTCCAATACCACGTCTTTTTGCTATGACTTCTTTTCAATTTATTTCATGTTTTCCAGTTCATGTTGTTTTTAAGGGTATACTTCTGTGTTATGTTGTTGAAGTTCATCAATGAGTTTTGGCTTAATTTGTAATTTATGGGATGGATTTATTACCTTTCATTGTCCTAATATGTTTCTTCCTTCTCCAGCGGGAACACAAGATAACCAAATGTACACACTGGTTCATGCACATCATGCTTTGAAAAATGACTCGAGTGCCGCCGGTGACATGTATGTGGCTGAGTGCCAAGATGCAAGTAATTTCGATAAGGATTTGGTGAAGGGTAATCTCTTGATGTGTAGCTATTCGATACGCTTTGTGCTTGGCCTCTCCACCATCAAACAGGCGTTAGAGGCGGCCAAGAACCTTAGTGCAGTTGGTGTTGTCTTCTACATGGATCCTTTTGTGATTGGCTTTCAGCTTAATCCAGTTCCAATGAAAATGCCTGGCATAATAATTTCATCCACAAATGATTCCAAGGTTCATTGCTTGTTTATTTATATTTCTTAGCCTTAATGCTTGAATATATTATGTGTATATTTATGTATGTATCCTTTTACACACGGGCTTCTACTTACATGAAATCATTTTTCTTTCACTTTACTCCTGCGGTTCTATTTATAAGTCATTTCCAAAATATTTTACCAAAACCATTGAAAACCTTAAAACTCGTTAACTATATCTAAAAATTTAATAAGTTTCCAACTTTGCCCCTATTTTAATAGCATACACCAACATTTAGTAAGGGATAAATGGGGTTCTAACTTGCATGCTTACAAGGCAGACACACACAAATTGATGCTTACTTTTTCTACTTGTTATTGGCAGAGTTTACTGCAATACTACAATTCTTCATTGCAAATAGATGAAATGTCAAAAAGGGTCACTAAATTTGGTGCTGTTGCTACTATCTGTGGTGGACTAAAAGCAAATTACAGTAATGATGCTCCTAAGATTATGTATTATTCTGCCAGAGGGCCAGATCCAGAAGACACTCTTCCTCATGAAGCCGACATTTTGAAACCCAACTTGGTAGCTCCTGGGAATTTAATATGGGCTGCTTGGAGCTCCTGTGGCACCGATTCTGTCGAATTTCTAGGTATGTAATAACAGTTGCAAGTTTCAATCCGGAAGTTTGAGGGAAAATTGCTGAAAAATCTCCCATTGCAAAATGAGCAAAATATAACTTTTTTTCAGTTGTATGCACCATATCTTTGGTTATGTGCAAATGTCTTCGGTTTTGCACACAACTGAAGAATAGTTGCACCTACTAAAGATAGGTTGCACCTAGGTCTTTTGACAAATTTCAAGTACCTTTAGGCAATAAATTTTGCAATGGGGGATTTTTTAAGCAATTTTCCCAAAGTTTTAGTGGATTGTTTTGGTCTCTGTTACATTATAAGCATAACCTCTCATTAAACTAAAAAACATGATATCAGGTGAGAATTTTGCTGTGATGTCTGGCACAAGCATGGCTGCTCCTCATGTTGCTGGTCTTGCTGCATTGATTAAGCAGAAGTTTCCAAATTTCAGTCCCGCTGCCATTGGATCAGTGTTGTCCACTACTGCTACTCTCTATGACAGAAATGGCGGGCCGATAATGGCCCAGCGATCATATGCATCCCCTGATCTAAACCAGTCTCCAGCAACTCCATTTGACATGGGAAGTGGATTTGTTAATGGAAGTTCAGCATTAAATCCAGGCTTGATTTTCGATTCCAGTAAGTCACTTGGTTACAACACAACAATGCAATAGTCATGTTTAAATTCAATGGAAAGGGCACCAAAAATCAATGATGGTTTTGCTTAGCTTAATATAAAACATGCATAAGATCATGATGGGATATACTTAGATCTTCAAGCAAATAAGTTAAAAAAATAATCAATTTTCTTTTGATAAGTCTTCATTGTGTTGACAGTTGAGGAACCACTTCTTGGGGAAAAAAATAGATCGCTTGATAAATTAAACCAAAGCCAATCCAAACTCACCCAAGTTCAACCAAACAAGTCTTGCATTTTACTGAAATTGGGTTCAGTTTGATTTTGGCCCAAAATTGATCCAAATTGAACTGAGTCTGTGAACATGTCTAGTTAAAAGTATATTTAGCTGCTGCTGTGATCACTTGTCAGTGTAGTTTATTTCGGTCCAAAACTGGAATGACCGAGCATCCTCATTTGCTAGTGTGCCACATGTCATCTGTCAACTTCCCAGTATCTAAAATTAATATTTTTTTAAAGAAAATTAATCTTTTGGTCCCTATAGTTTTGGCCTAGTTGTAATTTAATTCTAAAACTTTGACTTGGTGCAACTCAGTCTTCATAGTTTTATATCAGTTGAAACTTGGTTCCTGAATTTTCACTCACTACAACTTAACCCCTTACCATTTTAACTAAAACTTCAGTCCCTAAGCTTCATGAAATATCGAATTTTATTTTCTAAAATATAGGGACTAATATTTTAAATGGTTAAACTATAAGGGACTAAGTTGCCTCAAGTCAAACTTTAAGGACTGAGTTACAATATAATAAAAACTATAGAAATTGAGTTGCACCGAGTTAAATTTTAGATACTAAATTACAACCTAGTCAAAACTATATGGATAAAAGGATTAATTTATCCTATTTTTGAAGCAGCTTTAACAAATATCTATTCTCTGAACTTGACATGATATTTCTCTGCAGGTTATGATGATTACATGTCATTTCTATGTGGTATAAATGGATCAGCACCAGTGGTGTTGAATTTCACAGGCCAAAGCTGTGCTGTTTACAACTCAACTTTATATGGCCCTGATCTGAACTTGCCTTCCATCACAATTGCAAGGCTAAACCAATCAAGAATTGTGCGGAGAACAGTTCAAAACATTGGTGGGAATAATGAATCTTATAGTGTTGGATGGTTTGCTCCATTTGGGGTTTCAGTGAAAGTATCTCCAACTCACTTCTATATAGGCAGTGGAGAGAAGCAGGTATTGTCTGTTTCATTGACTGCAACTATTAATAGCACTGCTGCTAGCTTTGGGAGGATTGGGCTGTTTGGTAATCAAGGTCATGTTGTTAACATTCCTGTGTCTGTCATTGTTAAGATTTCTCATAATCTTACTATGAGCTAACTAACTAACTGATCCTTTTAGTTTAGTCTCTCTAGTTGAGTTTGCTCATTTTAATTTGGTACCTGTACATTTTGCTCTCTTAATTAAATCATTTGATTTTGTTCTGCTAGCGCAATTAGTCTATATAACTTTATTTTGTTAGCACCGTTAGTCCCTATATATGAATTAACGGTGTTAACAGATCAGAAAAATGTACGGACACTGAATTAAAAATTTGAGAAAAAGTATAGGCACCTGCAATATGGTCCCCCCCCCCCCTGTTTTTTAGAGTTGAAATCCAGGATGTATCATGCAATTTTTTCATTCATTGATCATGTAAAGTATTGAAGAATGTGGTTGTAAATCTATAGATCTATATAATCATTAGTAATAATCTTTGACACCTGAGTTCATTCATTAGTATTGAGTTAACCTCCTTTCGGCTTGGATTACCATTGTCAATTCTATTTGGTCTTGTTATTCTTAGTTACAATCCCGTTTTGTCAGTTAGCTCAAATTGGTGAAATAGATTTCTGTAGTTTAGAGGGAGAAAAAAATGACTGATGTAAGATCTATTTGAGATTTACTAGGCTGGATCTTCAACTTCACAAAATGGAATCGGGTGAATTTTGAGAGATAAAAGAGAACAGTAATGATTATCAAATTATTAGATAGAAAATGGACTCTTTACGTTCAATTTGTGGGTAGGGCATTTTATTGAAATTCAGCTAGGCCGGTCAGATCGGTGATCCAGGGAGCTAGTCACTAGGCCAATATGGGTCAATCAACTAAACTAGAAAATAATTGACTTAAGATAAACCCAATTGATTTGGGATTAACCTAATGCAATCTAGAAGGTTTGACGGTTGGATTTTATAATTTTTCTCTTGTTAATATTGAAATGATATCACTGAGTTATAAAAAAAAACTAGTCTATCAAATTTGTACTTTAGTAACCTTATATTGTTAGATTATACGTGGTTTATAGATAAATGTTACATTTATTTATTGACTAATGTTTTTTTTATTTAAATATTATTTTTTTATGGATTATATATGAATATTTTTGTATAGGTTATAATTAAATTATATTATTTTAATTATGACTAGTTGCACTTGAAATTTGTCCTAGTTGAACCACTGTTTCCAATTTTAAGTACTTTGTAATAGAGAGGATTCATAGATGATATCTATAAGCCAAATGGGAGTTAATATCAAGATCAAGATTTAAATGATAGATAGATGTGTTCATATTATTTGTTTCAAGATTACGATTGGCAACACTAGTTTAAATTATTTTTAAAAAATTGAATTATTGAAGAAAAAATACAATTTCATGTTTTAAATTTGTTTCTAGGGTTAGAATTCAATTTTGTTATGGACGTTGTCACGTAAAAGTAATGTTAGTCTAAAATGCTTTTTTTAGTTTAATATTGTCCTAGAAGTGTTAAAAAATAAATAATATTACTCTTAGCTGTTAAAAATATTAATGGTTAATATTAATTTTTTAATAGTTAGGTTGACTTTGGAACTGAAATTGGGTCTTATAACAGGTATTATCTATCTCATTTGGTAGGTTGATTAAATAGATTACACATTGTTATTGTACTCTATTAACAATTAAATATTTAGATATATTGTTAATCAACAAATATTAGTGTTCTCTTCAGTCTTCCTATATCATTTTCACATGTCTTTATATTGTTTGATTTATCATCTTTATTGGCACCTCCAATTAGCCTCCTTTGTATCTAAACTACCTAAAATAATTTTTTATTATTTTCTTTTTAACAAGTGACATGTCAACTCTTCCTCGTATATATTCATTATAAATTTTATCTTTTTTTTTTAATATAAACACACATCCATTCAACTTTATGCTCATGTTATCCTTTAAAAATCTAATACTTACAACATAACATTTAATTTTATAGCAGTTCGATAAAATCGTACCTCCTTTTATATACATAAAATTAAAATATCTTTAGTAACCCAATTCATAAACTCTTTTGCAAACAATAAAAAAGCAAACCCTATCTCTATCTGTATAGTTGAAAAAAGAACATATACACAAATTGCTCAATAGTGAAACTTGAAATGGTGAAACAACACAAGGTTAGGTACATGGGAGGGGCAAATGTTTAGGTTTATAGGGCTTTCTCAGCGTGGAGTCATTACTTCTTTTTGAAATTTTGGGCATTATCACTTAATTAAACTCATTACTATCAACCAACCTCATCTTAGTAAAGAATCAGTACCGAACACATCTAAATTTTTTTATATAAAAAAAACTCACTCAATCTTTAACATTATTTATTCAGTTATTACCAAACCGATAGGGATTGAATTTAGTAAAAGAGGTCATTTCTTCATAAAATAGTGAACTAAAGTTTAAATCCTCGTTAAGAGAGGTACTCACGTTTAGTACATGATAATTATTCAAATAGAATTGCCTCCAATTTAAGGATACATATGCTTAGCAAAAAGAAAAAGTTCCAGCCAATCATTTATTTTCATCACCCTTTTTATGCATTATTTATTATAGTACTAATAATAATAATCTTAATACTGATTAGTTTTTATGTTTCAAAATATTTAGCATTGGAATTATGAA
Source organism: Leucaena leucocephala (assembly GCA_037074615.1). Lineage (NCBI taxonomy): Eukaryota > Viridiplantae > Streptophyta > Magnoliopsida > Fabales > Fabaceae > Leucaena > Leucaena leucocephala. The sequence continues at coordinate 6,233,270 of CM073528.1, forward strand.
ATGTCCTACTTTTTGAAATTTTGGTTCTCTTCACTTTTCTTTTCATCATTTTTATATGGATTATCTATGCTACCGCTAATAAATATCACATGAATTAAGAAATTCTAAAAAGGGTATGCTAATATATAAAATGATAGATTAGTCACAAGTATTAATTTAAGATTTTTATATTTTTAAGAAAAGATTGAACTACCCATAAGTTATAGGCATTAATAACGAAATTGATAACAAGTGTGATAATTTTAACCATTTTGATAACGAGATTGATTATTTTCTTTAACAAGTTAGTGGTTCAACTAATAGATCAGTCAGTAGAATAGTCAATCTCATTGTCAAAATATTTAAAATTATTACAAGTATTATCAATTTTGTTGTTCAAAATATAATGTAAAAATAACTAAAATTAGAAAAAATAAATTAAATGATGAGCAAACAAAATTTCACTTTATATTTTGAATCCGAGGTAATAATAGTCTAAAATATGGGATCTATATATAATATAGAAATTTCAACAAATTATATTAATAATAAGCTGTAAATAATATGAAAACTCATTCCCTATATGGCTATATTTATGTATAGAGAATGAAGATTTTGGTTCTATGTTGGGGATTTTTAATTGTCCAAGTGAAACGCCGCAAGGTAGTTCAAGGTCAATTCGAATTCATTAAAGGGGAAGTGGAATTTTTTGATACATTAATGGGAAGAGGAATTTTACGTCACGATATGAAGATATTTGTCATGGCACTTGATTTTTTTTTTCTTTTTTTATTTTTTAGAGAATTCAAATCTTGATTACTACCCACGCCGCCTAAACTAGTTTCAAAGTCCAATAGTTGGTCTATTTTTAAATAATTACTAATTACTAAATATTTCTAAAAAAAACTGATAAAACATTAAAAGTGTTTCTTTACTATTATAAAAAAGATATTATACACCACAAAAACTCTCTAATAATTTAAAAATCAAAGTCACGTATTAATTTAGCATACCTAGACTGAAAAATAAAATGATATTCAAACTATCGGTTTGTAAAAAAAAAAGTAACAGAGAATATGTTTAATTGCATAAAAGGTAAAAATTTAAAATATAAACCTTCAAAATCAAATCTACAGACGTAACCAACAAAAAGAAAGAAAAAAATTAATTTCTCAATCTTTATAATTTTACCTAATTTTTAATCATATATTTATATTTTTTTTATTTTTATAGAGCCTTTATAGTTTTTTCAATTATAGACATTAGTACATATGCTCATAAAATTTTAAGTAGGACATGTTAATGTTGACTAAACAACATATAAGTTGCCACAAAATTCAAGAGGCTTTTCAAAATATTTATTACCAACAAAAAGATTATGTTTATAACTATGTCCTTAAATCTATATATAATATACAATCTAATCTAGTTGATTTTAATTTTATTTAAATTCATATCGCAAAAACAATTCAAGCGTATGTTGAGGTAAAAACACGTCATTAGTTAGTAACATCATTTCCTAACAAATTATGAGTATAAAGACAAATACTTATAATTAAGAAAACTATAAGAATATAATAAAAAGAAAAATAACTATAAGAAACTAATAAAAATGATGTAAAAGTATAAAGACTCGAATATTTTTTTTATAACAAAAAAATAAAATCTAAGCTATAAAGAATTCAACCAAAAACCATGAATGGATGAACATGGAATTGGAATCTAGAGCCATGATATGCCCAAGATATTATCCCAAATCTCATTTATTCTCATGGTCAGCGAAGTGGGAGCTAACATGGGGTTCAATGAAACATGAAGGAAATGGACAAATTTGTACATCTTTTGCTTTTTCCTTTCATGATGCTAAAACCATTCCACCAAGGCACCACAGTGCATGGCCGAAAAACACAAGAAAACAAAAGCCACCCATTTTCAGATCAAATAAAAAGTTACTTTGTTTCCCCATCCCTGCATGTTCAGACACATCACATGGTTTTGATGTCCTCTTCATGTTCAAAAAGTCACTCAAATCCTTGATCCTCCATTAATAATTCACAGACATCTCACAGAAAGTTCAATAACTCCAACATCATCTTTTATGCCCTCTTATGTTGTTTTAGCCACTAAACTTCATGCAACAAAGATTCAACCAGAAACCCCAATTCAGGTAATCTTCCAAACCCTTTTCCAGTTGGTTTTACCACAACCGCATAAAAGTCAAACAAGTACATCATTTTCAGTGGCCAAAATGCTATAGGACAACAGTTAACCAGATTCTTGTCAAGATATTTGCAGCTAAAGCAATATTCTTGTAAATTTTAACTCAAATTCAACATTGCACATGTTAATGTACTAATTTCGTAATTAGGCCTTAATTTAGTCACTTCATTAAAAACCAGATAACCACCACCTAAATACGGTAGCCAACACAATATTAGCCACTTCATGCCACAAAAATATCTAGCAAGAAAACGACTTCATCAGTGTTTAGATGCCAGTGATAGAGATAAAGGATAACAGCTTTGATTTCCTCATGGATAATGTATAGTATATATTGTACCACAAGAACAATATGCAATATAATTACAGTATTAGCTTATGAAATAGTTCTAGAAAGGAAACAAGATAAACAAAGGGCTTATGAGAGTAGGTTGTAAGCTGAAACTAGGAAGTACTTGCCACAATCTGCTAAGGGTTGGAAGAGTCTAATATATCCAAAAGAGACAAGGAAATGCAGAAGCTAGATTGTCACACCATTGGTTGCTATCCCAGTGCTTAAATTCCTCGGGTCAGGACGGCTCGCATAGTCATCACAGACACCATTAGAAAGCCGCTGAATTGGGACAGAGTTCAGAAGCTCGAGCCCATTGTTGCCCATTTGCTGCACTTCTTGGGGAGAAAGTATTTTTATACACCATACACTACTTACGAATTCCCTGTCATAGGAAAGATCACGTTGTTTATGTAACTAATAGTAGATTGATCAATTGATTTCATCAAAATAAGGTACTTCAGAACCAGAACAAATAGATATTCAATAGATGGAAAGCGAAAACCATGAAGCTCATGTATGTAATTCCATTTTTAATTATAATGAAGATAAATTAAATTTAGATATTGAAAACTAACAAATAATTCAAAAAAGACAACATAAAGACACTTACGGCCAGGGGCCATCACCGAGGAGAAGAACGTCATTCTCTCGGTCAACAAATACAAGCTGCCAGCCTGATCTCACAGGGTCCTCTAACTTGCCTTCAAGGCCAAACATTCGGGCAAGTTCACCGCGCAGCTCATGGTAGCTGCTGAATTTAGTGATATCCAATGATCTTCCGCAGGACCCTGACTTGTAAACCTGTTAAATAAAACATCAAATAACAGAGCAAGACACAAAAATCCAGTGTGTTTTGCATTAAAACATTGAAGAAATGAATGGTTTCAAAGAGAATAACCCAGAGGGAAAACTCACCTTGACAAAGGTTTTGTTTTGTGAGTTTCCTTGACCACCATTATCCGGAATCTCAAGGAAGTTTGATTCAGCGATGCTATAAGTAATTCCATGATTCAATGAAGAATCAGTTCCTGGAGTATCCAGGTAATTAGATGACTGAAATGGCTCAATCCCAGAGTCATTGTTGTCACCAACTCCCTTGAGGCTCGGCGTCCCATTCTGCACTATAAGAGATGAGGGCTCTATATTGACACCAAACAAAAGATTGTTCTGAGGATCAGTGCTCCCTTCTTGGTCTATTGAACACTCCGGACCAGGAAAAGGGGGCAAAGAAAACATATTCTGTGACATAGTACTTTGTGGCTGCCCTAACAACTCCAACTGAGGCAGAGTGCACTGAGAAGCTCCAGAAGAAAGTAAAGGATCAACTGCAACACGCTTGGAGGGCCAAGCAGTAGATGTCTGAATAGGCACCCAAGAGCTAGTCCTGGGTAGGTTGAGATGGTGGGATGATTCATCCTGGGAAAATGAACCCAAGATACTGTGCAAGGGAGAAACTATAGATGCATTCATGGAATTCACATTTGAATCAGAAAAGATCTGCTGTTGGCAAAGCGAAGACATATTTTGCATGGACGGTGAATGGGGTTGTGGAGTAGTTACAAACTGAGACATTGCAGAAGCATTTGAAATCTGCTGAAGATCAACCACTTGTTGTGGCTGCTGATGCTGATTATTGAAAGAGTGCTGCTGCTGAAGTTGCATCTGAGTTGGAGCCAAGGATTGAGAAGAATTCTGATTCTCTTGATTGCTTTGACAAGCCTGCTGCAGTTGAGACTGCTGGCACATTTGGGCCTGCATTAAAACAGCGGTCCTATTGGGGAAGTTCTGTGGCTGCTGAAATTGAAGAAAAGATGCAGGATGCTGTTTGGAAGGATCCAAAGTCCTCATATCCTGAACTGCAGTATTAGCCATAGCTTGGTACATGTCAGTTGGCGAAGCCAGCATGGAGGAGTCAAGCCTTGGCTGCATCCAAGGATTGAAACCAAACCCCTGGAAGTTAAGAGACTGAAGACCTCTGTCTGTGGTGTCACGAAGCCATAATAGTTGATTACTCAAGTTAAAACTGTCATCCTTCATGCCTGGTAACATTCATTTCAAGTTTCTATTAGATGCATCATTGAAGGGGGCATGAAAATTTAATCAACTTTTAAAGTCGAAAATATAATAGGATGCCAGAAACATCTACAAGATACTAAACATACCCTGGTAAGAAGGTAATCCTGGAGGCCATGGTCGTTTAAGCCTAAGGGGAAACGATGATGGATACATCGGAAATGTTGTTAATGGCTCAATTTCCCATAGGGACACTCTAGGTTGCCTCTCTCCTGCTGTAGATTCGTCCCAGCCAACCTGCAATGCAATTCAAGGACATGATTTTAAGATCTTTCATATGAAGACACTGTTTATTTGGCAACATAATGAGTGTAGCTTAAGGGTAAGTAAGAGTAGCATGATGTTCGAGTATTGGGAGTGGAAATGAATGGGAAGAATTTAAGGGAACAAGAAAGAGTTCAAAGGGAAGAAAGGGAGGCTTAAATTGCTACTTTCAGATATGGACATAAAAGTTAATAAATGAATTAACTACAAAACATTTTTACAAATTTATCCTTCATTAAGAAGATGTGATATTGAAATTATAGAAACAACGAAAATAACAATAATTAGTTAGTGCTTCAAAATACTTAAACTGGGGAAACTTGGAAACTGAAACAGGGAGGATTAGAGAGTTGAAAATCTTTCATTCTACAGTCCTACTAATGAAGATACTTTCAAATAAGAGGGAGGTTTCAATAAAAACCTGTCGTTCCCCTCCCTTATTCATTAGCCAATATCCAAACATAGCCTAAGATTGTGACTGTTCCGTAGCATACCTTGACTGAGCGCCAATGTGAATTTGGCCATCGAACAGGGTCCAGGTCACTAATACCAGTTATGGTGCCCATGTATCTGAACAAAACAAAAAATATTGAGAACATGTATTATAATCCCTCAATAGGCAATTATGATATTCATGTCATATCTAAGTAAATATATCATATTGAAAATCTACCTCCGCACACTTGATTCCTCAGTTTCAAACAGCATCCTGAAGCGCATGCCAACTGAGACTCGAGTGTGATACACAGCTTTAACATACTTGACTAAGGGTATGACAAATTCAGATGGGCTAGCGCTGATATTCAAAAGAGAAAAAAGATTGTCAATTACAGCAAAATTATCAAGCCTTCAATGATCGAAAAAGCATGTAGAAAGGACAAATGGTACCGTGGATTATAGAAAATGGTAAAACGACTGTTTGTTGCAGCTGCATGAGCAGCGGCAGCAAGAAGCCCCAAGTGCATGCTATCACTTGATAACACTGATGAAGGCATCACAGTTTGTGGACGATTTGCACGCCGGATACCCAGAAGCAACTGATTCTTTTCATTCCTGTCGAAGAGAATATACTTATTGCATTATTAATGAGGTATTCCAAATTTATCAATAATACTAACAATGCTTAATACAATATCATAAAACACAGTCAAGCAGCAAGGAAAAAAATCGACTACATTCTTCAAGCCCAAACAATGTGCTCAGGACATTGAACAGGAAGACTATCTTATTAGTAGCGACCACATCTAAGATCTCTTGCATAAAAAATACCATATTGAAAGGATACAGAATATGGTATGGCTGAACAATGGCAACATATATGTCTCCCTCACATAAAGTCACACAGCTCGGTTCAAGAAGACATACCAATCAACCATATAAATATAAAAAATCATAATTCAATTATGACATGCCAAAAATTAGAGGGGAACAACAGACTCAACTGCTGTCCTGACATGTGTAATAGAAACTTTGATTTTTGCAAGGAAGATGACCACAAGATCAGAAAATCACTTACCAGATAAATAGAACTGAATCACCAGCAACAAGCCTCTTAGCACTCACAAACACACTCCATCCTGTTGTAAGCAGATGCCTTTTGGGTTGACCTGCAGAAAAATAAGCCAAATGGAATCAGTTTAGACAAAATGTAAAATATAAATTTAAAATTACATTTACATTTACATTTACATTTACATTTACATTTACATTTACAAGAACAATAAAAACAAATTTGCAATTAAAATGAAAATAAAGAGGAAAGAAGATGAAAATAATCTCATCTATAGAACTCACCACGAAAGATATGTCTGAATTTCCATTCATTACCATGCAAATCCCTAGCAATTAGCTCTTGACAAGGAGGTTGTTGGGAGAAGTCCTGCAGTTCAAACTATGACATTAAAATGTGAAAAAAATGATGAATAAGTTGAAACCTCGTATCATGACTTTTTGGTAAAGTTTTACCAGAGGCGGAAACACTTTCTCAGCTGCTCGGCGTGGAACAGAGAATCCCCCATGTGTGCTTGTGTCACTGGCTGTTAAAGTTTTGCAGAAGTAATTTGTTGGCTGCTTACTAGGAGTGCCCAACTCTGCTGGAAGGTACGCCTCTTTCTGCTCTTGCTGCAAGCAAGGTCAAAGTGAGAAGCAGAAGAATATAGCCATTCAACAAACAAAAAGCCATCAACTGGTTAAGATAGGCATCAGACAGGATTTAGTGCTTGCAAGGTCATCTGCGCATATACTTCATCTGTCTCCACATCCGCCTGAATCCAAAACCAAATACACAGAAATCAGTGATGAAATAAAAAGAGAATTCAGGAATCATCACATCGGAGAATTTGAAACAAAAGAAAACCGATATAAACAAGCCTTACATGCATGGTCACATTATGAAGCTGACAAATAAGCTGCGGAGGCAAGCTAGGGTAATTAGGAATATGGGCATCCACTTCCTTGTTGGTAGACGCAGCAACCTAAGAAGAAAGTACTGAGTTAAAAATATGTAGGTAAGCAGCTCATGGAGGAAAAGAAGAGACATACTTTCAAATAAAAATGTCTATGATCTAGTTTTTGAGAGAGAGGTTCATCACATCTCTCTATATATAAACCCATTAATATGCAGATGTCCCTCAAAAGTGAATTAACAAGTAATGGTTTTCATGCACCATCAGAAAGAAAGAAAAAACAATAACCGAGACAATCACAACTAGAACAGGTAAAGAAACAAAACATGTAAATAGTTGCTTCATGCCCAGGTACTGGTCATCTAACATTATTCTTACCACAGTACCATCTAGTTGAAACATCTTGTCCTCTAGAGCCAAAATATAGCTTTATGTATATTTATTTTTCACTTACCTGTTCACTGTGACCTTGAGGAAAGTAGACGACACGACTTCCAACTGCTGGTAAGGAAACAAGAGGGCCAGCGCATGCATGCCAAAGTTCTGAATCCAGGACTCGCTTTTCTCCTGCAAAATTCATCTCATTTATCATGTTATGCAACAGAAAAATTCATAACTACAGTCAACAGCGTCCAAAAGCAGAAATTGATTCTGGCATATTAACGTCAAAGCCGGGATCTGAAAATAATACAACAAAAAATCTGATCTCTGAGCAACGGCAGCAAGAACATAATCAAAAAGGTTAACTTAAAAACATATATAAACCAATATGTTCATAAAAAATTTTCAGTTCGTACATCTCAGCGATCAAAAAAGTCCAAAAATACATGGACACAAATGGCAAAAGAAGAATCATGAGCGTTGGTAAGTGGTACGAGTGGTCTTCTAGACTTAAAGATTGAGTTCAAATCTGAGTAGAAACCAAAATTATTTTTAACAAATGGCAAAAAAAAAAAATTAAATAGTTGCAAGAAAGTAGAGATAAGAGGAGAGATGAGAACAAGAAAGGACAATTCGCAAATAATAGCCGCCATACCTTCCGGAGGTGGAGGACTAAAACTAGATGAAGATAGTCTCATTTCAGCAAGATTTCAATGATTTCAAAAAAAAAACCTCTAACTCGAACCCACAGTCAAATTATTCAAAATCACTCTTAAGTAGACCAAATTAGCAACAAAATCCTTGCCAAATTACACTCCCGCCACAAAACAATACTTCTTCTCTCTTCCTTAAGACTGCTGAGTATCATTCTTCTGCTTATCTATGTCCTCTTCACCGACCAAACAAACCGTTTGGTAACTTCACACACTCAGATATTGAATTAGCTCGAATACTTATACACCCCCAAGATTTTCCCACTCCTCAATCCTCAACCAAAACCAGTTTCGCTACAAAACAAAATCGGTTTCCGCCTCATTCGCTTCTTTTTCTCATCAACCCCCAAAACCCCATGTCACAATCTTCAAGAAAATGCTTCATAGCACAATTTTTCCAGAACCACTAATTCAATCAGCTGGCTTTTACAACTTAAAGCTACAATCTCGAGAAACCGGACAACTCAAAAAGCTTCAAAAGCCAGTAGATCTCCGCCGAAGAGCAATGATTCCCAGAATAGACCGGATCTCAGAGAATAAACCAACCCAGAAAAAGAGCAAATGATCCAGAACCCAGCTCAAAAACCTCTCAAGCAAAACGTGGAAGCAACGTGACGATGAAAGATAAGTGAAGATGATGATGATGATGATAGTCCAATAATAGTGCAAAGCGAGCGTTCAAGAAGATAGAATCAGAGGTTGGTGTTGGGTTTGGTTCATTTCCAGTAAAGGAAAAAATAGCAGTTGCTAGTGGTCACCGTGTTGGTGGTAGTGGTGGAGGTGGTGATAGTACTACACTACTATTTGCTTTGAGCTGCTTCCCCTCTCTCTCTCATACACACACATATATACATATACATAGATAGAGAGGTTCACAAGCTTTTCTTTCCTTCTCTGCCCCAATCATCAGAGCACAAGCGTCATTATTTTCGCTATCCTTTGAGACGGAGAAAGAGCAAGCGAGAGAGCTCAACACGGGCCGATCCACCGGTTTACCCATTTGGCCGGTTTATTAATATCAGGCCTTAGAGAATCGTATTTTTTTCTTATATATAAAACAAAAGAACTTTTAAACACAATCCTAACAAGGGCATCAAAAACAAAAGGATTTAGACTTAGAGTTGGTCTAACGTCTCATTAGATTTTTTTTAAATTTTAAATTTAAGAATTTCTAAAAAAAATATTTATATTATAAAAAATAATTATATACTCTAAAATTAAATATCTAATAATAAAATTTAATAAATAATATTAAAAAATAAGAATCTAAATTTGAACTAACACATAATCAATAGCAGAACCAGAAATTGAGAACTAGGGGGCAAATTTTTAAAATCTTTTTATCATATAGATAAATAAACTTTTAACAAATATTTTTTAACTTTACATTTTCTTGAAAAAATTTTAAACAAGGACAACTGTAGCTAATTTATTTCGAAAAGTTAAAAAATATTGAAACTTAAGGTTAACTAAAATTAATTTATGATGCCAAAAGACATAAATATCTTACCACTAAAAAAAATAAAAATATTAACAAGATAAATAGAGATTTGAACAAGCACAACATAGGCATTAACAAGATAAAAAGGTATTAACAAGACACATATTTATTTTATTAATACTCTTATTTATTATGTTAATATTATATTTATCTTATTAATTTTTTTATTGATCTTGTTAATGCCTATATTCGTTTTATTATTTTTATTATTGTTCTTGTTAAAGCCTATATTCTTTTTGTTAATAACTTTATTTATCTTGGTAATTTTTTTATTATTCTTATTAATTCTCCTATTTATCTTATTAATTTTCTTATTATTCTTGTTAAAAATTTTATTCTTCTTGTTAATGCCCTTATTTTTTTTATTATTTTTTTATTATTTTTTTAAAAAAATTAATTCTTCTTTTTTTTTTAATGGTGGGATATTTTTATCTTTTGGCATCACAAAATTAATTTTAATTGAGCCTCCGATGTAGTTAGTGGTGCTCACGGGATGGGTCAGGACTGAGATAATCACGTCCCGTGTCCTATCTCGATATAGTACACATGACACAAAATGCGTCCCGTGTCTCGTCCCATTCCGAATTTGTCCCAATCTCGTTGGAATGGGGACGGGTTTGGGACTGGATGATAATTCTCAATCCTATTTTTTTAAAAAAAAATTATGATAAAATTATCTCAGTAAATCATTCTATATAAAATACCACGGCAACTTTCTCTAAATACCAACATTCCTTTATAATATAAAATGATAACTTACCTAGATAAGAGAAAAAAATAACAGTAAAGAAGAATAAAAATATATGTATAAGAATATTTGTAAGTAAAAATATCTGTATGAGATTAGCGACTAGCGAGACCTATGACCGTGAGCAAGTAAAGCGTAAGAGAAGAGAGACAGAGAGTCTGAGACGAGTGGACAGAGTGAGAAAAGTCTCGAGGGTCAAGCCGAGACCCATCCTATCCTGACCCTTCCTTATGTCCCGTCCCTATGGTTTCCCGTCCTAATCCTTCTTGGGATAGGACGAACTCATCCCAAAATTACCGGAATCAGGTCGAGACACCCAAGATAAGACAAAGTTAGACAACCCTATATATATTGAAATTTTAAAGTTTTTTAAATATTTTTAAAAATAAATTAATTACAATAGTTATTATCTGAAATTTTTCGCAAACAGGGAAAGGCGATCGCCCCTTGCTCATAAACCCTTATTCTTTTCAAAGCTTATTGGGCAAAAGATTTCCACTTATCCTGATAATTGCGTTTTTCCAAATTTAAAATTTTATTCTGTCAGATGATTTACTATCTAAACTAAGAATTTGTTGGTTGCGTTTTTGTTATAGAAGTTCTAATTTGCACGTACAATTTTTTTTGTATAAAAAAATTTAAATGAATCTAACATTAATCATCTACTAAGGTCAAAATACAGTCTCAATTTAAAAAATATTTACAGAAGACTTATAAGATTACATGCTAAATAAACTCTTATAATAATAATAAAAATCAAACTCATATTCTTATAGAATATAAATTTATTCTTTATAATCAATACTACCTCTCATTACATTTGTACATATAATTGATTGCATGGTTCTGTGCCGCCTTGTATTTTACTTATATTTTGTAGATAGATTTATATATTTTAAATTTTTGAATTAATATATGTAAATGGTACAATTTGTTAAATATTTATTCTAAAATGATGAAAATGAATTTGACGAGATTGTTGACATAGCACCACCTCATCTAACGCGAGTCAACTTATGAGTTACGAGGATTAAATATATTAACTTTAGACAATGATAAGGACTAAAAATTTGTATTTACATTATTCAATTTAAAATTTAAAATTTAAGGCTTTATTTAGTTTAACTGAGAGGAGGGTATATTAGATTAATTTAAAGGAGGGTAGAGAAAAATATGAAGGGGAGGGGAGGGAAATTAATTAGAAATTGACAAATATACCTTTATCTCTTTATTTAAATTTATTTACTCTTTATTTATAATATTTATATCAAAATTATTATTATTTTAATTTATAAATCTTAATTTTTTTATCCCATTTATATATATAATAAAATTAGAAAAATTAAAAAATATGATAAAATTTTAACATTATTTCTTATTAATTGTATAATTATTATATATTTTAATATAATATATAAATAATTTATTGTGTTTATTAAATTTTAACAATTAAAAAAAATTAGGTGTGAGAAAAATAAAAAAAAGGCTTGAGGGTACAATTGAAATGTTAAATAAATATGAAGGGCAATTTGGTCATAAAAGTGAAAAAATTTCCCTCCTCTCCAAAAAAAACCCCACTTTTGGAGGGGAGGGGAGGGAGGAGAGGAGAGCACTAAATGATAAAAAATCTCCCCTCCCCTCTATTTTTTCTAACTAAACACACTTTCTCCTCCTTTAGAGATTATATATGTGTATCATCATATGAAGAAATTTAAATTAAAGAAATTATGTGAGCAACAAGCTATTTAGTATTTTGATTGACATGCTAAGCGGCTTTATCTTCGTAAAGAGGATAATATAAGCTCAAATCCTATAAGCCACTTGTAGAAAAAGATAACAAAAAAATTATGTCCTAAATCTAGTCCAAAGTCTTTTCTTTTATTAAAAAAATTAGACAAATTTTATATTAATTTCTCACTAAAATTAAAACACAATCTCAAAAATTATAAAATATTTATAGATAACTTACTAAATCATTTATCAAATGAGTTATCATAATAATAATGAAAATTGAATTCACTCTTTTATAAAATATAAATTAATTCTTTATCATTTATACCAACTCTCATTATCATCTAATACAAAATTAAACTTGAGAAAAATGGTAAATTTTGAAATATCCGGATTCATAGGCTTGAGCTTATATGGGTCAGGTTCATAGAAACCGGATCCGTCCGAACAAGGGTCAGATTTTTTTTACTTCTCTTTTTCTTAAATAAAAAAAGAGGATATTGGACAGACTCTTGATCAAAAAAATATATATTTATTCATATTTTTATTTTTATTTGATTATTTGTACATTTATTTTTTTAGAATCATTTTAAAATAAAGAAATAAATTTCGTTTCTTATTTTATTCTACTTTTTTACAGATATGTTTTGCAGCTGAGTGTTTCAATTCAAAGTTATATATATATATATATATATATATTCAATCCCATATAATTTTATTGTATAATTTATTAATTTGTAAAAGAAATAATGTTAGTTGCTAATAACATGGCTCTGACTCACTATACACTCAAATTAATTTTTTTTAAACCAGATTACATGTTAAATATATGGATGCTAGGAAAGAACTTTTTATTTTTACATTAATAATAAATAAATTTTATTCTATGATTTTATTTTAAAAATATCTTTTATTCTATATTCTGTGACAACTTATATATCGTATAATGTATCTAATTAAAAATTAAATGGAACTATAAGAACTAATGAATTACTTTTTTCTATCTATATATATATATATATATATATTAATACTAACTAGTTTTAGAAATCATATTAAGTCATAACTAATTCAAATCAAGAAAAATCAAACCACATAAACGTAAAGCCCTTCCAATATTTTCTCAACATGCAAGACTTTATTTAAAGGGAATAAACATCCAATTACTTGATCATTAATTTTTTTATTTATTTTATAAGAATAAAAAATTATATATAACATAAATTATGTGATATTTTGTATAATGTATAAAGTCTAAAAGTTGAATACTATTATTTTTAATTTATTAATAATCCAAATTATCATAAAATTTATATTTTATATTAATTGAGTATTAATAATTGGTATTTTTAATTCTTTTTCCATATTTAACATTTTAATACTAAATCGGATCATATTATAAAGTATATATAGATGCATCAACCTCAAGGTTGAGTGAGATTACTAAAGTAGCCTTGTAACTACATTTTCATGCAGAAAGGGATTGGAGTGGATGATTAGGTGAAGTATTATTATTTTGGCAATAGCGACTTGTTTTGGTACCACTCATGCAAGCAATCTAACGCTACATTTGGTTCCTTCGCAAAATCCAAAGGTCACTTCCCTTGGGGTAAAACTAATCTTGTAAAGGTTAAGATCTAGGGAGACTATAATAAATGATTTATAATAAATAATTTATTTAGAAAAACTATACAAGTTGTAATTATTTAGAATAACCAAATATTAAAATAAAAATTTAAAATTACTCAATTGCCCCTTACTAAACTCTCTAATTTTTCCTACATTATATTTTTAAAATTAATCTGATTTTTTTATAATTTCAATAACAAAATATTTCTCACTATTTACAACCTACATAGATATCTATTATTGAAAAATAATATACACATTGTTCAATTTGTGTCAAAATTAAAAGTTTATTTTTAAAATCGACACAAACTTTAAGTGAAAATATAAATTATATAATTTAAAGAAAATTTGAGATCTTTTATAATTTATTATATATGTTAATAATTAAAGGATAATTTTTTACAAACAATTAAATGATATATTGAGGATATAATTATGTGGATCTTAGTGGAAAATAAAATATGAAAGAGAATCTTGATGATTTTGGTAGAAAATAAAATTCATATTATCTTTAAAATAGAATGTGGGAGAAATTGAGAGAGAAAATGTAAAAGGTTTAAAAATTCATATTGATATTAAAAATAGAATTTAGGAGAAAATATAGGGTGTGATAAGAGGCAATTTAGTAATTTTAATTTTAATTTTAATTTTTTATATTTAATCATTCTAAATAATTACATATTTTACTGTCATTCGCAATAAATATTATTTACTATAAGTAATTTATTCTAATTTTTTCTAAGATCTATCATACTCTAAAATATTTTCTCAATAATATCCAGTATTCTGAACTAATTTGTGATCCATTCAGTATTCTATTTTTTTTAGCAACAACCAATATTTTAAAATATTTATAGTATAATTTTACTTTTAAAGTAATTTTTTTAACAACAATAAGTACTTTAAACTCAAGATACTCAGTGCTATAAAAAAATATTTAGAGTATTAGATAGACAAAAAAATTATTAAAAAAATATTTTAGAATACTTATTGTTATGAAAATATACTTTAGAGTATTGGATAAACTATAAATTAATTTAAAATATTAAGTACTACTAAAAAATATTTTAAAGTGTTAAACATAGCTTAACCTATCATTTAATTTTTAAGGCTCGGTGATTATCCAACGAGTGATTGACTCAAATGGTAAGGGTATATGTTGAATTTTAATATTTATATATTTTACATTTTGTATACATTGAATTGAATGAAAATAAAAAATATATTAAAATAAAATAATATTAAATTTTAACCATTCAATTTTAATCTAAACAATCCAAATTCATAATGAGCATGAAATCTATTTATGACGTGGGGTGTGATTCAAGGCTTAAATTCTCTATGTAATAAAATAAAGTAATTATCGAATAAGTCAAATTATTAGAATAAACAAAACGTAATTAGAAGTGAAAATGTGCAAAAAAAAGTCTATTAGGATATATGACCTGATATATTCAGCAAAAAGACCGAAACTCAAATTTAATATTAGGTTTGTTTAAGAAAATAAACCATGTTTATATTACTTAAAACCTAGCCTATAAACCTGTTAGGCCTTTTATATATATACATGTATGTCAGTATCTATTTATATGTAAAAAAAATTATATGTACACGCAAACAGATATATACTTATACTTTAATATTTATATATAATACATATAATTTAACTTTTTTAATTTTTTTATGGCTATATGATAAGATTATATTGGAGTATTGTTGGCTCAACATGATAACTTTTTCAAAGGAATTTTTTGCATTTGTGCAAATTCGAATTGAAGATCTAATGTTTAAGTGATTAAAATCCCTTCTACTTAAATCAACGAATGTTGTCACCTTTAATTTTTCATAGCTTATTGAAAAACGTTTTAAATAATTATTTATATTAAATTATTTAAAAAATTACTTACTTAATATTAAATTGTTTAAAAATAATTTTACGTATGGGCTTATATGCCAAACTCAGGTTTTAAGCCTAATGTACGCCTCACTAGGTATGCCCTGATCTAATTTTATGGAAAAATTCCAATTAAATTTAGTACCTATACTTTTAACAAATTTCTAATTCAAAATAAGAAAACAACTTCTTAATTGAGTTAAAATAACTAAATAGATTTTTAAATTTTGTTAAATAACCATATTCCCCCTTACATTTTTTAAAGCAACCTCTTTTTTTTTCAGCATGATGGCGTAACAATTTTATTATAAAAGTTTTGTATAGTTTAGCAATTCACAAGTCTCCATTAATTATTCAAAACAGAACTTTTGCCGTCGATACCGGAGCCAGAGCTCGGTAGTCGTTAGAGCATAGGTCGCTGGCAGGGGTGGCAACCGGTCGCTGATAAAAGTGGCTTTGAGGTATAAAAGAGGTGGCTTTGAAAAAATGCGAGGGGCAATGTGGTCATTTAATAAGATTAAAACATTCCTAATTAATCCTCTTGATTTGATTAAGAAATTATTAAAATTGAAGGCATGAATATAAATTTTGGTATCTTAGTTTGATTTAATTGGAATTTCCCCTAATTTTATACTTAGTGGTTGAAATAATTAAATTAATATAATTTTAGTTCTAAATCACGATATTATTATATAAACATAAAAAAGATTAATATTAAAAAAATTTATAACTTGATATTTTCAATGTAATAACTTAATACATAATTTAATATTTATTGAGATTAATCTATTAAATGTCGGTTCAGCATTCTTTTGATTTAGTCAAGAGTATCTTTACAAGACTTAAAGCATAAATGATTTTTATCTTTTATAAAAAGTATGTTTCTCAAGATTTCAACTTAAATTTTTTAATAGGACAAATTTACTTACTATTTTAACTCATAGTTTATTAGTAATTGGTCAGTATTTATATAAAAAATTATTATCTTCATTAGAATTAACTTTAAGATTAACAAGCAAGTCTATAAATATCTGGTTAGCAAACAAAAAAAGGAAAAAAATCTATGATTGAAAGGTTTGTAATATATGCTTATCGCTTAATTAAATGTATAATAAAATTATCATAATTATTATATAACTTGGGAATATATAAAAACTTTCAACAGTACAGAAGAAAAACAAAAATAGCTTCATTTTATAGTTGATTTAGTTATGCTTTAATAACATTAGGTAGGTGAAGAACCAAGGTAAGTTCATTTGCATGAAAAGTTATCATTTTAATCATTTGCCATAAATATATGATTTAATTAAAAAATTAATTTTATTTATTATAAATATAAAATTTATTTTTTAAATTTATCAATTTTTTAAATTAACTCTATTGATACTCTCAACAATAATTAAGAGAATGAGGGAAGGAGTTAAGAAAAATAATTAAAATATTTTTTTTAAAAAAATATATTATTATAACTAATTTTTTTAATAAAAATAAATTAGTTAAATATGTTATATATTTAGGATAAAAGAAATATATAAATATATGACTTGTAATATATATATATATATATATACACATATATACACACATACATAAACTACATTTAATATTTAATATATGAATTCTTTGAGAGTTAAATTTAATTATAATATAAGATATCAATATATTTTTCTCATATATTTATTATTTTTTAAATTAATTTGTCTAATAATATATTTATAAATTGGTATATAATTTAATGTTATATATAAATATTTTATAATTATATTATATTTATTATAATTAATTGATTAATTATATTTTTTAATATATTAAAATTAATTAAATAACTTTTATATTAAATATATGAGATGGTAAATACATATTAAATAGAACGCAAGAATATATTATATGTAGTGCTAAGCCACGCCAATTTATGAATTATGAATAACTTTAACATATTTTAAAAACTGAAATAGATTTCTAGAATTTGAAGTTACCTTTTAAGTAACTTTCAAGAACAATTATACTTTTTATAGTTCAATAAATAATAAATTCAGGTCCTTTAAACGTGGGTTTTTTCATTTTGCAACCACAGAACGTGGAGAGTGAAAAGGCTACCTATAGGAAAGAAAGCGAACAGTAAAACCTAGAAACCGCTTGCTTCGGCCAAATTAAATTCCAAACCCGTCCTTATTAAAGTCCACAATAAGTCAAACCCTATATTTACGTCAAACGACTTAGTTATGAGTATATATATTATGGTTATTTAGGACCGGAGGGAACATCTAGTTACTCAAAACTGCCCCAGTCATTAAATAAGATAAGATAGATAGTAGTCCAATAGTTAAAAGTTTAATATGAATTGATAATCATTATTAAAATAATATTATTTAATTAAAATATATAAAAATATTTATATATAAATTTAAAAAAAATATTTAAATAGAAAATATTAATACAAATAAATAGAACATTATATTCATACATAAACCCTATATAATTTAACAAAAATAAGCTATTAAAGTATAAATTTGACTAATTGCTATTTTTTTTATTTAAAATGATATTATTTTATAAGGTAAAAGTATAATTAACACTTTGAATACATTTTAAAAGTATAATTAATACTATAAAATAATTTTAAATATATAATTAATATCTTAAAGTATTTAAATTATTACAATTTTATCTCTTCATTAACAAAAATATAAACTTTTGTTTGATATATACCATATAATTTTTTTATTTTGACACGTTATTATTTAAAAGGCTATATGTGTAATATTATTTTAATAAATTGTATTAAATAAACTATAAAAATTCTCAATATTTATATATAAATTTTATACAATATTAATTTTATGACTTATTTAATACTCTTTTTTAAATAATATGACATAAGTAATATTTTAAATAATAATATATAAAAATAAAAAGTTTACATGATTTGTATCGAATAGAAATTTATGTTTCTGTCAATAAAATGATAAAATTATACCAATTTAAATATTTTAAAGTGTTAGTCGTATGTCTAAAATTATTCAAGGGGTTAATTGTACCTTTAAATACTTTATAGTAATAATTGCTTATCTAAAATTAATTTAGGATATTAAATATACTTTTATCCTATTTTATATTCATAACGGATATAAAAAATAAAAAATATAACTGGAATGATTCTTCTAAAACTCCTGAGACTAGTAAAAACTGATTCATCATTTACTGATTGGATTGGTTAATCTGAAGTGAGTTTTAATACGCAAAGATTGGGTTGGGGGATTTGATTTGTAGCTCCCTTGTTTAAAGTAAATTTAGTTAAAAAGGGTATGCCATTTTCATTTTATATCTTGAGGGAGATTAGCCCCCGCTACTAAAAGAACATGCTTGGCAAGGTATTGAATATTATATTGGTCACTGAATCAGTTGAATTAGTAGTTTAAAAGTTAATAGTTTAACTGTAATTAAAATAAGATCAATTAAATTATAATTAAAATATATAAAATATCTATATATAACCTTGAAAAAATTAATATTTAAATATAAAAGATATTACTCCATAAGTAAATATAATATTTATGTAAAACTACACATAGTTCAACAAAAATGAGTTATTAAAGCACAAATTTGATGAAATGCTATTTTTTTAAAATAAAACTTAGATAAAGTTCCTTTTGCATCCGTTATGTCAAGTCCTACAATATCACTTTACCATGTATCCTATATTTTTAATATCTTCATTTAACTTAAA
Source organism: Leucaena leucocephala (assembly GCA_037074615.1). Lineage (NCBI taxonomy): Eukaryota > Viridiplantae > Streptophyta > Magnoliopsida > Fabales > Fabaceae > Leucaena > Leucaena leucocephala. The sequence continues at coordinate 6,252,869 of CM073528.1, forward strand.
CCTATATAAAAATAATAAATATAGCAAAATGTAATTATAAAATTTGATATAAAATATATAAGAAATTTGATGTAAACATTGTCCTTTGTTTTTTCACTCAATATAATATTCTTTTATGCTCAGTAAGGGGTTGAAAAAAATATAAAATTTAAATCAGTTGACTTATCTTAAACTCTTATCAAATATGTAAAAAGATTGGTTAATTGATTTACTGATATAATTGATTAATTTAGATTGAATTTTAATATCATAGTTAATATATCTCATGAGGTGTAAGAGGCGAATATTGGATTGAGGGGTTTTGTTTTTTGATAAATGAGGGCTTTTGATTTCTACCTTCTGTGTTTAGAGTAAATTTAGTTAAAAACAGGGGATGCTATTTTCCTTTTGTATCTTGAGGGATTAGCTATCTCCACATGTTTTTCTCTTAAAAATTAGATTGGTTACAGATCAAAGCAGCAGCTTAAATGTCAATAACCGTAGTTAAAATAAGGCAAATCTAATTATGATTAGAATAATATAATTTAATTAAAAAATATAAAAATATTTTTATATAACCTTAACAAAATTAATATTTAAATAAAAAAGGTATTAACCTACAAATAAATAGAATATTATGCATAAACCACTAATAATCAAATAAAAGGATTACTAAATCACAAATCCAACGAGTTGCTTTTTTTTTTTTTAACTCAAGATGTCGTTTCATGCTCAGCAAAAGAAGAAAAAAAATATAAAATTTAATTCAATAAACCCATACAAAACTCTTAATATAAGATTAATTCACGGTTTACCCGATCTAAACAATTATTGTGCCTGTTTGGGTAATTTTCAAAATTAGATTTTAAAAAGACTTTTAATCTAAATTTTAATTTAGAAAAATTTTAAAATAAATAATCATATTTTTCTAAAAGAACTTATGGATTAAATTATAATTTAAAACTATAGTTTTGAATAAATTCATAGGAATAACTTTTAAAATAATAAAAAAACCTACGGATTACGCAAATACTATTTTATACATATTTTTTCTGACACACTCTTCTCTTTTCTTTTCCCTCTTCTCTTCGTCTTTATAGCCATCCGATGCTAGTCTTTTGCTTGTCTCCGTCTTCATCTTTATCATCGTCCAATACTCGTTTTCGTCTTCATCACTGTCCGATGCTCATTTTCTTCTCGTTTCCATCTTCGTCTTTATCGCTGTCCGATGCTCATCTTCTGCTCGTCTCCGTCTTTATCTTTATCACCATTCGATACTCGCCCTTGTCTTCGTCTTCATCTTCATCTTCGTTAACAGACCTTTTGTTGTTATTATTGGAGTTGACAACCCTTCCATGTCATTGCATCACTGGAGTCACTACAGAAGAGGAGGAAGAAGAGCTTCAGTGGTCTTTAGAATTTTTGAGGAGTAAACATTTTTTTATCTAATACACTTTTTAGTAAATTACTAATCATAAAAATCATTATGATAATAATTATTTAAACACTCATTTATTTAAAATTATTTTTTTTCTATAAACTCTTTTTTAAGAAGTTATTTTTTAAAAATTATCTAAATTTTTTTTATAAACTCTTTTCTACAAATTTATTCAAAAATACCCATTGTGTTGGGGTTTACCATCATGGTTGTTGATCCCACAGAACATGCATCAATAAATAGCTTACCAAAGAAATAAATTCTGTACCTAACGCGTGGAATTCTAAGTTCCCACTGAACCGAAGGACAAGTCAAGTTTGAACAGAACGAAATAATCAAAAGAAGGGAGTGAAACAGTGTCTAAACCTATAAAACTACTTTTTATTCCAATACTAAGAAATCAACAATCACATCAATCTAATTATACGGTTTTGTACATTGCATTTACATAATCAATCAAATTTTAATAAACTTAAAATAATATATTATTATTATTATTTGTAGCAAGATCTCATCATATCTTGGAATAATCAAAATTTAGTTTGGTCGAATTGTCCCAATCTAATACCTAACAAATCTAATTAAACTAACTATCACTTCAATCTTATATAACACTCGTAAGGATTTCTATTTTCAATTATGTACATTGTCCATTCGCGTCGGTAAGCTTTTATTTTACTCCCATTTTTTAAACGTTAAATAATACATAGATATGGTCTTTTATTTTAGTAATTAATTTGGATGAATTAAGTTTCACATGCTCTCTTAGATAAGTCTCACATTAACTTAAAAAATATTTAAAAAGAGACTTACAAATTACTCACTAACCAATTGTGTTACTAATGGATCATAAATATATGTTAATATATAATGAAATGTACATTTGTCTTTTGCTTTTTAGTTAGTTAATTACTAATCGATAATAACATGTTAATGGCAATAAAAGCCTTTATTAACTTTTATTCTTCGTATAGACAACTCTTAAAATTTTAGGTTATATCATAGAAACTTTTGTTTTTTGGGTGAAATCATATAAAGAACTAATTAATGACAAGGAGGATTTTTTAATATATTTTGGTGAAAAAGTTGAAATATTTAAAGGGTTCATCATTAACTTTTAAATATTAATTAAGGAGTTAATAACTATAATTGGCTAAGTCAAGTCATGTGCTAGTTCTTCCCACAATTATGACCCACCCCTACACGTTGATAAAGGGTTTTTGTTTTTAAATTTAATTTTGTAATTGACTTTTTACATCAATTACACATGACAATTAGTGTAGAGGATGAACAAATTAAATATTTTGTTTTTCTGTAACTTTTCTAGACCAATTTCAAGAAAATCGATGTAGAATTTTTTTCTTTTGCAATGTTTCTATAACTGGTGTACAAAAGCCTAGAAATTCTACATCGATTTTGAAATCGATTTTAAAATACTTTTTAAAATCACTGTTAAAAAGTCTTTTTACACTAGTATAATATGTAATATTCATGGAGTACATGTAGTTCATCACAGATAGGGTTTTTCTCATCTAGTATCACCAAATACTTATGTTCGTTTTACAAAAAAAAAAATGATATTAATAATAAAAATATAGCCATCATGCATAAATTACATAAAAGAAATAAAACGAGCAAGAAGTTATAAAACTGAGAAAATAAGCCGATGGGAGTAAGCACGTTGACAGAATGCAAAAAACTTCAAGAAAGGAGTTGCATTGAAAAGTAGTAGGTTCCAATTTGTTCCTTCTAACTAAATAGTCATTACCTTTCCTCCTAATTAAAAAAATTAGTTAATATTTTTAGATAAATTAAAAAATTAAATCTTTTAAATCAGTTAACTATGACTAAATCTAGTTCCTTAAAATAAATTCATATTATATACTCATTAATCTACCTAGTTAAATTAGTCAACTAACTCTTATATTAATTATAATTAATTAATTTATTTAATTTTTTTAATTTATTTATAAGAGTTAACTAACTCTTATAATTATAACTAAAAGTATAATGTTAATATGGAGGTAAATTTTAGGGAACTAAATGAGGTTTCCCAGTAAATTATTGAATTTTCGATAGTACCTCTATGCATGATCATGGTATAAGGGAACATCTCAGACTCAATGAAAATGACATATGAAGTTGACATTGGGAACTTGATATGTCGATCTTTCTGGGTTTAAGCTGTTTACTCGTATATCGTTTGCTAATCATGATCACAAGCTATTCATTTTTCATCAACAACAGTTACATTACCTTCTAAGACCCCTGTTATGCACAATACAAATGGTTTAAAAAGAAACACTTAACAAACTATATTTTACAGTTCTCCGAAGACAACCGTCAATATGTAACCTCTTCCTGGACAGTTAGAAACTGTCAAACATAAGCTCAAAGTAAAAATGACAACTCCATATTTAACAGTTGAAAACCATAATATATATATATAGCTAAAAATAACCGTCAAGTTTAACTTTTTCTGCAGTAGTTTTGACAGCTATTGCATATCTCACGTTAAATTCTATATACTAAAACACCAACTTTATTGGGTAATTTATATTGGTAGATATTTTGGCTTGCTTCGTCTCTTTGATTCGATATAATTCCCAACCAATTAAATTTCAACACTGTACACCAATTCTTGTGTTTGGAAATTTGTCTATTAGACAGTTGATGGATTAGTGTCCACCACATTTTAAGTACAAAACTTAATAAAGCCACGTTTACGTACGTCTCCCACATATATGATTTAATAATATTTGAGAGTAATTTACAAGTATTTCAACATAGTACCCTGATGATTTTAATATATTCTGTCAAACATAAATTTCTTGATTATAATGCAACTAAGTGGCCTTCCATGCATTAAATTATATAGAGTCAATTAATAAATCATACTCCTATGATAATTAATATAAGACATATTAACTAATTTAATTATATTAAAGAAGTTAATTAATTAATTAATATAGTATTTTTTTTCTAAAATATCATCACTATCTTCCTTAATTCTCTCACTCCCTTTCTTATTTGATTATTGTTGAGGTAGTATCTATAGAGGTAATTTATGAATAAATAAATAAATAAGTATAGAAAATAGATATTATATTTAAGATCAAGACTAACTCTTAAATTAGGTCAAATATTAAGGATTAGAGGAATATTATTTATAACTTATAAATAATACTATTGTTTGCTATATTCTTCATATTTTAGATATATAGTTGGGCTTTTATATATACACACACGCGAGGTAAAAAAAATCTGAAATGAGTTATATTATATACTTGAGGGACATATATTTTAAATTTTATTATGCGGGCCTCCTATGTATTATATATAATCCTAAACATGCGAGAAAAAACTTATAAAATCCAATCCAATCAACTCATTTAAAACTCTTGAGTAGATAAAGAACTGATTCACCAGCTATTTAAATACCAGTTATTTAAATGCCCCACTAAATAACACGGTGTGATTAAATAGCTGCACTATTCTTGGGGATACTCTGTCAATTAGTTTGTTAAGTGACTAAATGTCTATTTCATATCTATATATATTACTCGAAATTATAAAATATATGAAAATTGTTTATTATATAAACGAATATTAAATAAATAAATAAATAAGCATTTCATTTTGTTGCGTATAACTAGTAGATAAATCTGGTTTGCCTTAAAATTCGGTGACATACGAATTTATTACCAAATTGAAAGCACAACAAAAGAAATTAAGTATACGATGGATCTTATATATATAGATATCTTTCATACTCATACAGATTCCACTGTCATGAAAGTGATGTGTGTGTTTATACCAATATGCTCCGACTTTTACGACTTGAAAAATCACATCTGAAAGAAGAAAATCATGGAAGAGAAAATATCTGAGAAAATTTTGAACCACTCAAGCAAGCTGACATAAATGGAAACAAACAGGTCCATTGGATTCTTATGTACACAGAAGAGAAACAATAAGTTATTATTTTATTTTTCTTCTTCTCAGCCGAGAAAATGAAAGATGATATGAATGAAAGTTGCAGAAGTAGGGTCCATTATATTTGAGTTCATAAAATTAAATAAACTATTTGATTTGATTTGATTATTAATTATGGGCAAGTTGTGTGTGTGTAGACCTAGAAAATCAAGCATATGGATGTGGCCTTCTTCAAGTGGATTGAAAATCTTCTTCTTTGTGGGGTCATAATATTTAATTTTTGAGAGAGATAATGGAAATGACCGACATAACTATCCATATCTCCTTCTCCTCTATATTTTAGAAAATAATTTTAGTTAAAAAGAATTTACATTTGAATATTCAATATCTAGTAAACTAGTTAGAATTATTTAGAATAATTTTTCACCCTAAGAGGAAAAATAAGTTTGAGTGCTACGTATATAGATGATGGGAGCTTAAGTGCTTGTTTGGATTTATGATTAGGCACCCTAAAAATATTTATTTACACGATTTGAAATAAAATTCTTCTCATATACTTATCTCATATAGTACGCATATACTTAAAATAAGTTAATCCAAACAAATATAAAATTAATTTTCTACTAACTAACCATTTTGTTCTCAACCGAACTTCTCATCGTTTTTTAGAGAGTTACCTTTTTGCAAGTTTCAGATACTAGCTAATGGAAAAAGATATTGTTCTAAAACTTATACTCCTAGGATCCTCAATCTTAAATATATGATTTAATTGAGAAAATAGTTAATAAATTTAAAAAATATGTCTTATATTTATGATCAAGATTAACTCGCTAATTAAGTCATATATCTTATATCGGAGGAGTATCATATTAAGTAAATTAATTAACTTTCTCAATTTTATCAAATTAGTTAAATATATCATATATTAAGGTTCAGAAAAGCATTATATATAGAAATTTTTTTCTATAAATACATGTTTGGAGAATTAATTATTTTATGTTACTTGATATATTTTTATACAGAAAATATCCTTACTCTAAAATATGTTATATATAAAGTATCAGTAATTGAATTCATAAAGTATTGGGTACTTAATTCTCTAAACATATATATTTAGGAAAACTCTAAAAAATATGACTTGAATTTCAAAATTTTAAAGTTAGGAATTCATATAAAAATATATTGTTATTTATTTGATAAATGTAGTTAATAGCTTATAAAGTATAGGAAATAAATTAATTTAGAATTTTAAAATTTAAATGATATTTATTTAAGATGTTTCTCTATATTTATGGAGAATTTTCTCGTATATGATATAATCGTGCTCTAATTGTTGCAATCGACAAGCTAGCTTCATTATTAGATGCATTAAATGTCACCCTCTTAGGTGATGACTAGCCCTTTTAAGAATGTGAACATGATAGAAAAAATTCTACAAAATGGTAAATATTAAAATAAGAGTATGTATTATTAGTACTATATTTATTGTTGTTAATACTATATATATTATTGTTAACATATCTAATTTAGAATTTACCATTTTTTAGAGTTTTTTATTATTATTTTCCCTTTAAGAATTTATTTGGTTTCGATCTCATTACCTAATAGATTTTTCTGATGCTCACCAATATAACAAGTTCTTTCTAGCTTACTTGGCTTCAAACCATATATAGGATTTCACAAGCTCAACTTATTAGGTGTTCACAAGCTCACATAGAACTTTAAGTTTATCTCAGTATTTAAGAAGCTCTAACTAGCTTAATGACGTTTTACACATACAAAAAGGGTTTTGTTGAGTTGAATTTAAAAAAAAAAAAATTGAAGAAGTGTGGCTGTAAAATTTTAATAAAGATATCGAAGATATAAGATAAAATGGTAAGAAAAATTAATTAAAAATTCTTAACTCCACTTCTTTAATTTTTCAAAATTCAACTCATACAAATTCTCCTTGATATCCCTTTCTCTCTAATTCCCTCGTACCAATGGAGATTTTTAGACTTTTTGGGATAAGTTTCTTATACAATTATATGGCTATATTATATTCAAGCATTGTTGGGTCTAATTGAGGATAACTTTTCTAAAGATATTTTTTATATTTACACAAATTTAAATTCAAGTAATTATGTTTAAGTAGCTAGATTTCCTTCCACCAAAATCAACATCTATTAGTTTGGGGATGATTTTTTATGGCAGTCAAAAGTCAACTTTGTTTTTATATAATAGTAATAACACTATGATAATATTTACTTAGTGATTTGTTCTTCCTGAGACATTAATTTAAACTCACCTCTGCTTTTTCTCTTCTTTTTTTATTAATAAATGTGACTTATCAATAATGCTCTCATAGAATGAGTCAAATTCTTATTAAGCAGATTAACACATTAATGGATAAATACTTGTACAAGAAAAAAACCAACATTAATGGGCAAATAGTAATACAACGCAGGTTTTCTTTGAGAGAACTAATGAATCAAATTCAATTGGCATTTATAAGCTCTTAGAACTTATTAGATCGATGCGTAGGAATTATAAAGCTTCGCCAATCAATTAATCTAAGAAACCAGTCAAATGGTTGGAACATGAACATCATCAGATAACTTGTTGTTTTAGATAGATTTGGTACTGGTATATGTTTGAGTTGAGTAGTTTTGGAGTTTCATTTAACTATAATAAGTTGTTGATGTTATGATTATAGTGGAAAGGGGGGAAACTTCTGAAAAGACAATTAAAATCTCATTTTCAATTTAAAAAAGAAAAAATGCATCATCCTTAATTGTCTAAATTTTTATGGAATGATACTTAATTAAATTATTCAAGAGGTTAAATGTAATGATTACTTTTATTTAATTTTAATTTTCATTATGTCAATATTGTGTGTGTAACAAGTTGCAGTAATTACAACTTGGAAATAATACAGCTCATTTCTTTCATACTCTCTCTATATATATAATATATACATGAAAATATATGTGTAGTTTAATCAACAATATCAACAATATAAATTCATAAGAAATTGCCTTGTGATCACAATCCGTACAACATGTAATTTTTTAATTAAATTTCATCCAGTTAATACATGAGAGTGTATCTAGTTTGATTTTATTATATATAAAAGTTTAGGTAAGTTGAATACAGAGAGTTCACCAAGTTATTGTATATTTCTAGGTTCAAAATATGTTTAAAAAATTCTAATTTAATTATAAATACTTACTTTTTTATAGTCAATTAAAAATTTTAAATTTAGATCATTGAAATTATACTTACATGTGCAGATTTCACCATAACTTACAACAGTGCTCATTATTGCCATGAGCACCGAAACTCGAAAGCAATTTGCCTATATACCCATTCACCCTCACTTAATTCTTATTAAGTTAGTTAACTTTTTTTAATAGATTTAAAAAATAAAATAAATTAGTTAATTATTATTAATATAAGAGTTAATTGATTAATTTAGGTAGATAGAAGAGTATATAATATTAATTTATTTTGAAGGATTGTATTTGTTTATAATTAACTAATTTATTTAACTTCATAAATTTATCTAAAAAAATTAACTGTCTCTTATAATTAGAATCGGAGTAAGCATTATTTACATGTGAAAAATGTTTAATTTTTATAAGAGAATGAAAAATAAGAAAAGTGGGACTATGTAAACTTAATCTGAAGGATCTATACAAGATATATTCCTTCCGCACTTTTGAAAATATTGTATGAAATGAAATGACAAGGCTATATACATACATATATACTTGTTGGCCAAGAATGAAAATATGAAGAAAATCAATTAATATAAAGGTATTTGGGAAAACTCAATTAATTGTGAAACTACACTCAGAATGACGAATAATTGAGAATTTAATTTAAGATATGTAATTAGGAAAAAATTGAAATAATAATATAAAAAGAATTATGTAAAGAAGTGAAAAAGAAGGTGAGTGGAGGGATAGGATAAGATTATATTGCTTGTCCACATGGATCGATTCACTTTTTTGAATGAATGGTTTTTCTTTTCCTGAATTATGAATTCTCCAACACTTTGAATTTGATTTACACACACACACACACCCACATATATATATGTATATGTATATGTATATGTATATGAATGCTCTCTTCTTTTGAAAAAAAAATTGAATTAAATGTAAAACATAAATAATAGGAATGGTATACTATTATTTTGTTTAATTTTTTAAAAATAAAAATCATACATATATATATATATATAAACTTTAATATAATTAAGAAATTCAACATATATCTAAATGTAATTAACATGCACAGTTGGTAGGTACATTAATTGGTGTGAGGGAGGTTGGTCACTTTCTGCCATTTTCTCTCTCACTTTCTGGGTAGGAATCAAATAAAGGAACAGAGAAAAAAAAAAGAAAAAAGGAAGGGAACAGCTCATCTCTTGGATTTGTGGGACCCACCAAATTCTTTTTTTCAAGATTTCCTCGTTACGCTTTTTGACGCCTTCCCTTCCTCCTTTGACGTCGACGTCGTCCTTACCCTTTTGCACCCTCCCTGTCTCCATCCTCTTAGCTTCCTCTTCCATCTCCATCTTCACGATTTTTTCCGAGGGTTTTCCTTTTATTCCTTTTCCTATCATTAATTGAAGAGTTAATTAATTAATTAATTAATTAATTTATATATATTAAATAAATTACCAAGAGGTAGGGTCTAAATGAAAAGTAGTAGGGGTAAATTAATATTTAAATTTTAATTAAAAATAATATTAATATTTAGTATCTAATAGTATTTTGAATATGATTGTTTCCAATAAAATTATAGAAAGGTACATTTACTTAAAAAAAATTATATAAATTATTTAATTATAATAAATATGATCCTATGATATTATTAAAATACTCATATATAATGTTATATTATATAATATAATACATGATGAGAATATTATGTTCATGTATAATATTATATTACATATATTAGTTTATAAGTTAGATAAATTAATATAAAAATATAAATATTAGAGATAAAATAGATTGATATTTTATATTTAAAATTAAAATTAATTTTTTAATTAATTCTTATATTTAAGACAGAAGGAGTATTGATATTATTTTTAGGCAAAAATATACATAATTTCTCTAAAAACTTTATGTTATATATCAATAATTTCATTAAATTTTAAAATTTTACGATAAATCCCTTTAAACTCTTATATTCATACAAATAACTCTCCTATTAATAATTTTATTTATTATTTATCTAAACATATCCTAAAATTTAGAAGGTTTATATGTATAACTTTAAGCTTCATGGGGTTATATACAAACAAAAATATAATTTAATAGAGCATATAGTTGATAGTTGCTGTTTATCTATTTTCTTTTGTTACATGTTGTGGTTTATCCATATAAAGTTAAAAGTTTATATGGGTTTGTTATTAAATTTTAAAAAATTAAGGGAGTTATTTATATATAGTTAAAATTCTTGCGAAATTTTGTAGAATTTATCCTTATTTATTATTATTATTATTTAAGTAAAAGGCTATGGCAAGGCCGAATAAGGAGGGAAGGGCCAATGGTACGGGACTTAGATGCTTTATTCGTCTAAAATTGATCAACCTCTAAGAATAAAAAGAAAAAGAGGATCCATCAGTAGAATTACGAAAACGAAGAACAATAATATTCATACCATTATAAGTGCGTGTTTGGATGATTTTTTTTTAAAAAAAATTTATAAAAAAAAGGTTTTTAGGTAGTCTTTAAAAAAATTTTTAGAAAAAAATTTATGAAAAAAAAGTAATTCTAAATAAATAAGTATTTGGATACTTAATACTAAATTGACTTTTATAATTGAAAAATTACTAAAAATAATATAATTTTATTAAAAGTATGAGAGAGGAGAGATAGTGAAAAAGAGAGAGGAGAGAGGGTAGAGAAGATAGAAGATAGATAATAGAAAATATAGAGAGAGGGGAGAAATGAGAGATAATTAAAAAGATAGAAGAAAGATGATATATGAGAGATATTTAAAAAGATAGAAGAAAGATGAGAGATAGGAGAGATGGTAGAGAAGATAGAAGAGAGATAGTAGAAAATATAGAGAGAGGGGATAAATGAGAGATAATTAAAAATATAGAATAAAGATGAGAGATGAGAGATAGTGAAAAATATAGATGAGAGATGGTGTAAAAAAAAGAGAGTAAAATAGTAATTGAGTAGTCTATAAGTTTTTTTACTGTTTCAAAAACTACTCTGACTAGCTTATCTAAAACTATAGTTTTAAATCATAATTTAATCCAAAAGCTATTTTAGACAAATATGACTGTTTGTTTTAAAATTTTCCTAAATGGATATTTGATTTAGAAACCCTTTTAAAACCTAGATTTAGGAATTTTCCAAACATACCCTAAATATAAGAGTTAATTATGAGATTTATATAATTATAGATATAAGAATTTAATACAATTTATTTCTTAAATTTATAATTTTTTAAATTATTTATATTGATTATACATATTAAAAGGATTTTTTATTAAATAATAGCTTAAATATAAATAATTAAAAATAATATTTTAAGAGTTATTTAGTATGAGGGATCTAAACAGGATATTTTTTTTAAAAAAACTGAATTTAAAAAAATTAAAGAAATAGGGTTATAAGTTTTGAATTAATTATTCTTACTATTTTACCATATATCTTTTCTTTATTAAAATTTGCAACTTCATTTCTCTAATTTTTCTAAATATAATTGAGAATTTTTTCTCACTCCTCTCTCTCTCTAAATCTTTCATACCAAACACACGGGAAGTCAATAATTTTTTTATAAATAATTAAAATAACTAATTTTTTAAGATTATTATTTTAAGGCTTAATTATTATATTTTTTAGTTATTTTGAATAATATTTACTCAACTTTGATAGAAATTTTGAATACATTTCCATTCAATTTCCCTATTTTCTTATTTGTTAATTTAATCATATTATATATGCTATACATTGATATAGATAAACTAATAGATGGATAATTAATATATTTATTTGTCTTTTTCTTATTCATAATCTAATCTAATCAATTGACTTGAATATTTTACAGTTAGGAGAGAAAAATCTGATACAGTGGATAACATATATAATCCACTGTATGGGATCAAAAAACCGTTGAATCAAACCAATAAATCAAATTCTGAATAAAATCCAATAGTGAGATTTTTGACAGAAAATGACCTTTCTTTCATAGGAAAACTATAGTGAAGAAACTATGCAATAAAAGATCACAACGAAGACAATAATTTAGTGCCAATAATTTTATGGGGAAATCAGTAATAATAAGGACAAATTATTATAATTGAGGGGGCCTTTCTTTTATGCAATAATTTCGAGGATGTTGGAAATTTTGTGACTCTTAATGTGTCCACTCAGATGGTTTCTTTTCCACTTATAGTTTTCATCTTGTCAAGTAGCAAAACACTATTTGAAGTCAAGATCATCCTCAATTATAAAAGATAAAATTAGCTGTGAACTTTTTTTTTTGGCTATAGAAACTAAAATAAATATAATTTGGTAATTTCCTTGTGATTTAATTTTCTATCACTTAATCATGTAACACTTTTGCCTTAATATTAAGAAACTAATCAAAGGCTAAAAACCAAGTCAAATTGGAATGGAGGCTCAAATTCTACTTCCCGTATTATACTCAAGAAATGCATGGAACACTATTACAATAATGAAAAATTTAAGAAATACTATTAAACTTTTATATGCTACCCTTCACAAACTGTCATGAGAAATACTCCTTGATTGATTTAGAAAGTCTATCTTGTAGTAGTGGAAGTAGGAAGAATACGTGTATCCATATAAAATTGGCCTAAACAAGGCAAATCATCTGATTGTAAGTCTCTACACTCAATTGATGGGGCATTTGGCTAGGGTAGCAACTTCATCATCTAGATGATATCTACGGCGAGCCAGCTAGTGTGCACAACGATTTGCTTTTCCCGAGGCATATGGTCAAAAGTGACAACACAGTCATGCATTAAAAGATTCTGAATCTCTTTTCTAGTTGTTATAATTGAGTGATTCTGGGAGACCCAATGACATTTGATGCTAAGAGAAATGCCAAAGGAACTTATACTCAAATATAAATTCAAATAGCTAGAAAACCAAGTCATAATAGAATGAGAACTCAAGTTCTACTTCCCATGCTCAAGAAATGCATGGAATTTAGGATGTGATAGAATCTGTGTATCCATATAAATTTGGCCTAAAAAGGTTACAAACAAAATTGTGTGGGGGGGAAGCCCAAGGGATTTCATTTATGTTCAGTATTTGAGTCTTTAATTTGAGAATGATGTATATATGGTTTTTTGTTTGCATCAATAAGTTCAATTTCTTCCAAATTTTGATTTTCCACATCCATTTCAAATTGAGCTTTAATACTTGCATTTGGAGTTGTGAACAATGACACTGAGCACTTGCATTTGTTTGATCACTAGTCAGGTTGTTCATGAATTTGACGTTTAGACCTTTGGAATGCCTGTTACACATGACTAATTAAGACTATTATAACCGTATTTGTATTTGAACATGATAATGTTATATTGAATATAGAACAACTGAAGAGGCGTGGGAGATAAGGGAGTCTGCAGTGGGAAACAAGGAAGAAAGGTAAGGGGGACATAATAAAACAAGCAGAAATTAATGAAATGAACTAAAGAAAATAAGAAGGTATAATATCAAATTTTTAATTACATACGTATGATTTTCTTTTTATGAAGAAATAATTTGAAATAAAACACATTTAAATTTGAAAATTTTGAATGGGAACATGTGGGATTTGGATTTGATGCTTAGCATCATGTTTAACACCATATACATAGCTCACGTAATTTGTAAAATAAAAGCTACTTTTCATGAGTTTAAGTCGGGTGATTTAATTTGTTATAAATTTTATATTATATTATAATAATTTAAAATTAAATATAAAAATAATTTATGCTTAAAAGGTAAAAGTGTATATTTAGTCATATAACTTTATACAATATTTCAGTTTAATTCTTTAATTTTATAAAGTATATTTTCAATCCTCCAAGCCAAATCATTAGTTTTAGATATAATTATTTTTTTGTGACAATCATTATTAATTTTAAAAATTAAACTTAATATATTAGTATTTAAAAAGTTCTTTATTAATATTTAAAATTTTAATGTCGGCATTTTTTGTTAATGAAAAAAATATAAATTTAAATTTTAGAAAGTGCATTTATTGAGAGGTAAAATTTTTTTATATTCTATACCTTAAAAAGGTAGAATACTATTGACTAAATAAAAAAAAAAGATGACTAAAAAAATACTTTATAAAATTAAGGAACTGAAATAAAATATTTAAATTAGAGATCTACTTTGTTCCTCGTACGAAATATCCAAATTGATAATGTGAAATGTAACTCAATAATTTTGATAGATGATCATGATGATGATACAAATCACCAATTAATATAATGAATAGTCATGATAATTTGTCTAATGAATTCATGCGTATGTTTAGAAAACATATAAACTATAGTTTTAAAAGTTATTTTGGATAAAATTTTAGTTTGGAAAAATTTTAAAACAAACAATCATATTTATCCAAAATGGCTTTTAGATTAAATTATGGTTTAAAATCAAAATTTTAAATAAGCTACTGAGACTAATTTATAGAATAATAAAATATGTTATAGACTACTCAATTACTATTTTATCTTTACTTTTTTTATACTCTCTCATTTCTTTCCCCCACCCTCTCTCTTCTCTTATCTCTTTTATCTACTTTCTCTCCTATCTCCTCTCCTCTCCCATCTATTCTATATTTAATAAAATCATACAATTTCTAGTAATTTAATTACAAAAGTCCTTCTAATAATAATTATCCAAATACTTATTTATTCAAAACTACTTTATTTTTCCATAAACTATTTTTCAAAAGCCATATTCTAAAATTGCCTAAAAATCTTTTTTTTTTCATAAACCATTTTTTAAACTCTTATCTAAACATACCCTATATTCAAAGAATCTGTACTATCTTTCTATTATAAGTCAAACTTATGCTTCTCATCAACTACCTCTCAAAGTAAAAATTATTTAGTTAATTAAGCATCTATTTGACTCAAAATTATATAAAGCATTCTATTGGGCAAAGACAAAACCTCCATAATATGTAACATATTAATCCATTTCTAGTAATAAGCTCATAATTTTGGTCACCGATTAAGTGGAAAATCGTTACCAAATGGATAAAGTTTCTTTCTCATCTAAATAATTAAATGCTCTAATTAATCTTTCTAAATTGTCAAAGAAAAATGAAACAAATTAAATTTTTTGCTGAACTAGGATTGACTATTCAGCCAATAATAATAGAAAAACGGATTTCACTATGCATACTTTTTTGGAACACGTTATACATGCATACATAGATACATAAATATACAGTCGTGTGTTTGTAATTTGTGCTCAATCATCTTTATTATCTTAGACCTGGACTATTTAAATTATATTTGGATAGTTAAAATTTTATTTTATTCAATTTTAAAATGTTAATTCTTTATTTTAATGTATACAAAATTTAGAAAAAATTAATTATTTACTTATAATTTTAATTTAGTTACAACCAAAGTCTCACTTGTCCAATTCAGCATTTGAATTGGTGTCGATTAGATTAGAGGTGTGTGATGAATCTCTATTTTATTATATTATTTTATATCTATTTTAAAAAATTTATCATATTTAATAGATATTATTATAGTAGTTGTGGCTATTTGGGCTTTAATTGATTGTATAAATTAAATAATTAAAATGTTATTTTATTGTGTTTTTATTGATTTTATTATTTTTCTTGATTAAATTGATTTGCATAAATGTATTTTGCTTTTATGTATTTTATAAAATTAGAAAAAATAAATAAATGATGACTGGAACTTACAACAACTACTACATAATTATATTATATAAGAAGATTAATTGAGAAAATGTCAAATTAAAGGAGAAAATTATAATATCTAATTAGAGAAAATTAAAATACCTTCAATAATATTATATTATATTAATAATATATTTTATTATATTAATTTATTCTTTAATATTATATTATTGTTAGTATTATGTTATATTATATTTTATTTGATTTGATTCAAAGACAATTCTTCAATATCTAACATTTAAATTTAATCAAATAATAATGGTAAATATGTTATCTTTTCCTATTTTTGTATTACTTATTTTATCTCTTTTATCCTATTACTTTTTATTTAAATTATTTATAGGATATTTGAGTTAAAAAAATTATCTCTAGAGATATTTGAAAAGACTATAGCTTAGAAGGATATTAAAGATAAACGAAGATTATCATTATCTGTTGAAGAGCTAATCAATGACCCACATCAATAGGATTCACTACCAAAAGTTATATAAAGGACCCCAAGGCTCCTTCATTCAAGACACCAATCACCACATCGCAATCATCTTCTTCATCTCTTCCACAATTCCACCATTTTCCTTCTAAGTTCTTGAGGAGAGATGTAGTGGTTTGAGTTCCTGTACTTTAGAGTTAGGAGTTGAACAATTTTATATTTTGATATTTTCTTTTATGCAAATTTATGATTTTCTAGATTTAGGTTTTGAGATTTGTATATGTTGGACCTAAGGTTTCAATTTAGACACCTTTGTGATCAAACCCTTGTGATTTATTATTTCAATTTATGATTTGATGTTCTTTATTTAATATATTTAATTTTCTCTTATAATTATTCATGTTAGATTCACATATTTAGTTATAGGATTTTCGATTGAATATCCATATTAAGAAAACATATCATTTATTGTTTAATTTATCACATGCTAAGTGGATCTTCATTAATCATTCTTAATATAATTGTATGCTAGATATATGTATAATTGTAAATTTTATGATTATGACTATGATGATTTACTGGAGTTTTGCACGTTAGGGACTTAGTATATATGATTGTTATAACTCTAATATATTATTGAACGATGATAACTACGCATCAATCCTTGTGAGTGCTCTTCTTATTGGTGATATCCTTATATACTATTACTTTTATTTTATTTATTTTTTAAAAGTTATTAATTAATTTCTCTTCTTCCTTATCACACTTAGTGTAATCTAGAGTTAAACCACGTATTGACTCAACATAAATAATACGATTTAAGTTGACATCTATACTATATAGAGATTAATTTAGTAAATAATTTGAGTGCTAACGACAAGCGACATCAGTGTGCATAAAGCCCGCGACCCGGTATGCCCACCCGAACCAGTAATAAAAAAGCTTGCCTAGCCCGATAAATATAGGGCAGGGTTGGGTATCGGGCTATAAAATACATCACATATTTTTTCAGGCTAGGCACTATGCAGGGGCTACCCTGCCCTGCCCATAAGCACCCTTTCTTTTATTTTTTTTACTTTTTTCCTAGATGTTACACTTGAAAGGGAGAATATGATAGCTATTGGTGACTAGATGATCATTTTAGAAATATGAGTAATTAAGTAGAAAAGTTACATATTTTAATATTTATAAAGATATTAATTTTTTTTAACTTTGCTAATCATCATATGATTATATTACAAATTATAATTATTTATTTTATTTTTTCATATGCTTCATCTTTGTCAACATTAGTGAGATTGATGCAAAATTATAATTATAAATTATTTAGACTTTAAGGCTTTTTTTATATGCAATGACTTTCAATACTTTAATTATTATCTTTTTGTTATATTATTCTTAGTGGATTATTGATATTATTTAACTCTTGAAGACATCTGAATATGATATTATTTTAGAAGTTCATAATTATAAATATTTTCACAACATGAGCATGACATTATGACTTTGAGCATGCCCAACCCGCTTATGTCTAATCCTAAATGGTCAAGGTTTTTACTAGGTAGGGTTAGGTATCAAGTTACAAAATACAGCCGATACTTTTTTCAGGTAAGGCATTATATAGGGGTTGCCCTGCCCTACCTTACCTTGCCTATCCAACCCCTAGACTGTCGATGACTGGTGAACCCGTTGCTGGTTGGAGGATTTGTTTTGTTTTTTATATAAGAAGTTATTATTCCTAAATCAATAGTTGACAACTCTGTGTTTTAGGCAATACCTAAAGAGTTTTGGCCATTATATTGCATGTTTTATCAAGTGTAAACTCTGAATAAGGAGTTATTATTCCCAAAATAATTGCTATTAATAATACCTTATATTTAGACAGTATCTTAATTTTAAATTTTATCACTTCTATTTTACTCAAGCGTAAACTGGGAGTAACAAGTTGTTATTCACTTCCATATCAAAACGTGACGAAACTTGCAATTTCCGAGATCTTTTTCTGTCTTTTTTTCCTTTTAATTTTCATTATTAAGGTTTGTTGGTAGGAGGGGAATGGAGGGGAGGAAAAATGAGAGAAAATTTTAATGAGTTAAATTTAAAAGAAATAGATAAATAGGGTCATACAATTTTAGTAAAGAATCTATGTCAGATAAGATAGTAAGAAAAATTAATTAAAAGAATTAATTAAAAATTTTAACCCTATTTTTTCAATTTTTTTTAAATTGAACTCATTAAAATTTTTTCTCCCATCTATTTCCCTTATACCAAACAGACCTTAAAATAACATTTGAATTTGGGTCAATTATTATAAGAAAATGTTTATTTTCTAGAAATTAGAGATAAAAAATTGAATCTAGACCATCTAAATTTTATTTGGACAATCTGAATTTCATTCTTAAGATAGCCACCAAAATCTAATCAAAATTTCATCCTTAATATAACCACTATAGATTCAAATATGTGCACTTTTTCCTCACCTTATTTTTCTCGGCTTTCTTTTCTAATTAATAAGAAAAAGTTTCAAGTTCATGTTATGGATATAGAGTCGTTCAACAAACAAATTGATCATTGCCAAATTAATCTATATATGCTATGGATATAGAGATGAATACAAAGAAAATATAAAATTTCTAATGAACATATATAAAGAAATATTGATGTGATATGTATCGAAAAAATGTGGTAGAAAATTATTTCATGTGGATAAGACATGTAAAAAAAAAGTCACTAGAAGCGTCAGTAAAAAGAATAGATTAAATAATATGGAGCCCTTTAAAAAATAGTAGAATTGAATGAAATATTTTAATCAATAATATGTTTAAAGATTTAGTTATTAATAGAGTATAATAATAATATATAATACTTAGTAGGATAAAGTTTATTTTAATTATTGTTATACTAAGCAACTACCAAAAAGTGTATATAAAAATAATTCATTTTACTCCAAAAAATGTTGACTTAATATTAAGAAGAGGGACTAGTATAACAAAAATTAAGCAGAAATTTCTAGTTACTACGTCGTGCACCTAAAAGAGGTTAACTATAGTGCATGAGCTGAAAAATGACTTGGAGACATTTTTCTTTAGTTTTATAAGCCATTTGTTGTAGAGAATTTGTACTCTGACACCAGATATTCCATGAAGAAAGAAAAATTGTATGGCACCTAAAGGAATCTATGACCTTGTCAAATTTTTTATGGGTTAAAGTCATTGGATTTAAATAGTACCTAATACAACAAAAAGGAACTCATTAGATAATTAACATCGAGTAGTACCAGACAAGATTCATATCACTAAGGAATTCATTTAGATAAAATGAATCTATTAGGCAGAAGATTTTTCTCTTTTATGTAAGAAGGATTCCCTTAGATATATGTGGAAACAATATTCTTAAATGGGAAACTATTTTTTTTTAAAAAGAAAAAAGTATGTAACAATTGAAGGATTCTCCACTACTTAGTGATAATTTACGCTTCATATATATGCTATCTCTCTCATTTGAATTTTTGGAGAATTTGACGGATTAGTGCTTATAGCAAAGGATTAATGGGAAAAGAATTATTTGATTCACTTATGTTGCGTGTAAAAATTATATATATGTTTATTACTTGCAACCAATGATAAAATATTGCTATTTTCATAATATCTTATAAATAACTATCTACACCGGCTATTATTTTAATCTGTGTAGAAAGTATTTTCTACTCCAGTTCTTTTATTTAGAAAGTCAATAATTTTATATTTTATTTATGTAAATGGTACAGGTCACACTTTCATCATCCTCATAGCAACAGAATCCCTGCAGTAAAAATACTTTTTTTTTTTTTTTGCAGTAGTGATTGTTTCTATCAATATATGAGCTGAGTTCTTCTTTCTTATTAGCCTTTAGTTAATTGGTTTTATGAATTCGTTGTAATTGCCCAGCTACGTTTTTTTTTATAGTAAAAGGCAATAAGAGTACAAGCCGAAGTAAGAATATCGAATTAATTAAATTAAAAACGTTTCAAGAAGAACATTATTATTTTTCATCACATCCGAATGTTACGTTGTAACAAAAATAAATCCTTTATACACAATTATTTTCTCTCAATCTTCTGGGCTCTATCTTGATAATGTTGGTAACATATTTTATATAATGGGTGTGTGTTTGGCTATATATATAACTTTTCGCGAACACAAACTAATAGGTGGCTTAACTAATACACAATTAATTAATAATAAATAACCTAATCACCTAAATGTTTTTCAACCTGACTAAGCAAAACAAGCAACATGTCGCTCATAAACTAAATAAAAGTTAATAAGATAGAAGATTCTGGCTTAGAGAAATGATTAGTATGGGTTCGTACTGATTTCATCTCTCTCCCTCTATATATACGAGATAATAATTAATTATTGTACTAATTAATTAGCGTACTTACTTTTAATGAGATCATATATTCTAAATGTTGCATGTCTTGAAGACAAGATTTACAGCAAAAAAGCATAATTAACAGTCGAATATGTTTAATCATTGACTCAAAAATGAGATGGTTACCCAAATCTCAAAAAAGTGAAAGTAATTAGATAAATCTAACAGAATTATTATTAGTGTGGACCCCAACGTTGGATCATGTTGGAGGATTAGTGTATATGAAAAGGAATAATTAATGAAAAAGAAAGGTTTAAGAGGGTCACTAATCATGATTATGTTTAATCAAAAGCGTTTAGCCGCACATATATAACAAGTGTTCCTTTTTAAGACCAAACCTAAAGTGAACAGTATAACGTTGTTAGAGAGAGATGAATACATATAAACATGTCGAACTAAATTTTGTGTTTGTTGGTTTACCGTTTTCAAAGCAAGACAAGTCATAGAAGACCTTCAGTATATTTTTTTTTTTCACTTTCGTGGTCATGTTTTTGGTAACAGATCAAACAATGAGAAAGCCATTAGTTGATAATCAATAGTTTTTACTGTAATAATGAAAGTAATTACACTTATCTTTAGTGAATTACATGGAGATATGTCCTATCAATGAAAATGAATTGTAAACACTTATAATGTTTTAAAAATAAAGAATATATATTACACAAATAGGCCTTGAGTTTGTTGAAATTATATTAAATTTAATATTTTATATTTTTGAGAAAAATGTGTCTATTTTAAAAATAAAGGGGTAAGGACTGTGTTACTTCAATAAAATTAGGAGAGGTGTATGTAATATATTATATTTTATGTCAAGAAGATTTTTGTATGTTTTAAAAATAAAGGGGAGGAATCTATTTTAACAAACTTCCAAAAAAACATATTAATTTTGAAATTAAAAAAATTCTATATAATTTCAACCAATCATTGAAAAACTTTGCGATTTAAACAAATGATGATAACCGTATTTATAAAAATAGTACATGCATGTTTGCTAATAACCAAATCAAACTTTAATGGATTTCTTTAAATATATCGTCGAATATTATATATATATATATATATATATATATATATATATCAAATGTGGTAAACTTGCATCCCTAACTTCAAGATAAATCATCGTAAATCTGATTGCAATACAGATTTCGAGTATCATTTTATTACATCAAGTTAGCTGGAATAATAATTTTAAAAAATAAATAAAGTCAAATCTAACACTCATTAGTGAACCCTTTGTACATAACCAAATGGATTAATTAGTTATCGTATTCGATAAGAGTGCTTTGACAATATAATATAAGTTTTGAGAAAAGAACCCTAAATATTTTAAACTAATGTGGAGGGTTTCTCTTTGAAATAGTAAACATCATTATTCTCAACAAGTTCTATTTTTTTAGGCCCAAGACTCTAGACAAGTCCAAAAAGACAACATTATTTGCTTTTACATTCGTTTAAGTTGTGTTCCTTTTGCCATACAAGGTTACAGGATGTGATGGTTTTTCACCTATTTTCTACCAAGTTAATTGGAGTACTATAGGCACCTCCTTATGCAAATTTGTAAAAATAGCTTTTGAAAGGAAGTCTATTGAGTTTAGTGCAAATCGGACTCTGATTTCACTCATAAAAAAAGGATCATCCTAATATTATTGGGCATTTTAGACCTATAGCTTTATGTACAATTCATTACAAGTGTATTACAAAGATCATTGTTGGCAGACTGAGGAGTGATATGGATGATATTGTCTCACCTTTTCAATCTAGTTTTATAAAGGGCAAAACCCATATAGTATAATATTATAGTTGGCTAGAAAATCATGCATATAATGAGGAAGGCTAGAGGAAGAACTGTATTAATAGCTTTGAAGATTGATCTTGAGAAGGCATATGATTGTATACAATGGGACTCTATTCAATAGGTTCTTTTTGATGTGTGTTTGGATTCTTCTCTTATAAATCTTATTATGAATTATGTTACATTTATATCTTATAATGTGTTATGGAATGGTTCTCAAACTGAATATTTTTCTCCTAAAAGAGGTCTTTGACAAGGAGACCCTATCTTACCTATCTTATTTGTTTTTTGCATAGACATTTATCAATTCTTATTACGGATGCTATGAATTCTGGCCGTTGGAAACCAATTTTGGTCTCTAATGGTGGTCTAGTCATATCTCATCTTATGCTTGTAGATGACTTTCTTCTTTTTGGAGTGGCTAATGAGAGACAGGCTAAATGTATGATGGCCTGTTTAGACAAATTTTGTTTAGCATCAGGGGAGAAAATTAGTAAGAGTAAGTCTTCTATTTTTTTCTCTCCAAAGGTAAAGGGCAATACTAGAAGCATAATTAGTGCAATTACAAGAATGAATGTGTCTACTGATATAGGAAAGTATCTGGGATTTTCGATCATCAGAGGGAGAAAACCCAGGGATACTTTTCAATACATAGTTAAGAGAGTTAAATCTAAACTGGTTGCTTGGAAAGATAATTCACTTTCGCTCTTAGTGGTTGGTAAGATAACCTTGGCCAATTCTATTATGAGTTCGGTGCCTGTATAGCCTATGATGGTATCCAAGATCCCTATTTTAGTATGTTAGGAGGTGGAAAGGATTCAAAGGAATTTTATATAGGGAAACAACCAAGTGTCTAAGTGTTTTTATCCTATTGGATGATATTAGATTATTAGACCTAAACAAAATATGGACTCGGGTTCAAGAGATTATCATCCTTTAATCGTGCTTGTGGATCCAAAATTGCCTAGAAGTTAGTTAATGGAGATAAGGGATTGTGGATAGATGTCCTTCTGTATAAATACATGCTAAGAAATTAAGAAAACTTATTGGATGCAAGGAAAGGGAATTATGTCCTATGTAAGTTCATTTCCCAACAGAAAGATATTGTTGAGTCAGGTACAAGATGGCACATCAAAGATGGACTCTTAGTGAACTTTTTTATTGATAAATGGTTGTTTCCTAATATGATCTTGAAGGAAATATGGATTAGACCACTTATACCAGAAGAAGAAGGGAGTAAAGTGGTAGATTGGAGTGATTCTGGGGCTTGGGACTTTCGAAGATTGGCTAGTATTTTTCCAACTAATGCCATTTGGAGATTGATTAGTACAATTTCGCTAATGACAAAGACGGGTAATGATGTAATGGCATGGAATACTACAAATGTGGGAACTGTCACTATCAAAAGTGCTTATTTTCTAGTGAAGTCTCAAATTAATAGTACTTATAACCCTATTTACAAAGTTATATGGAAGTGAAAATGTGCTGAATGTATTAGTATGTTTATGTGGAATGCATTTAACAATCATTTAGCTATTAATGTCTGGAGAAGTAAGTGGGTTTCAACTACTGCAATGTGTTAATATTGTAATAATGATGTAGAAGATATCCTACATATTCTTCGGGATTGCAGTTATGCTAGACAACTTTGGAGTTGTTTGGTGAATCCTAGGTTTTATTCTTCATTCTTTAGAACTCCCTTATGGGATTAGTTCGTTTTAAATCTGAAGAGGAAGGTGGGAATGGATCGTATTAGTAATTGGGGTGCAATATGGGGGGGTTGCAATTTGGAGAATATGGAAGTGAAGGAATCATCATTCTTTTGATACGAACTTCATGAAACCTTTAGACCCATATTATGTAATTTTGAGAACATGGAAAAGCTATGTGCAACTCCAAGATGATAACTTATTTACACATGTCAGTACTCCAATCCCATCTAATTGGCAAGCTCTACCTGAGGGATGGATGAAAGTGAATGTTGATAGAGCTATTACGCCACGCCATAACAAAGTAGGTTGTGGTGGTATTATTAGAGAAAACTCAAGAAGGTGGATTGCTGGGTTTACAAATAAACTGGGATCTTGTACTGTTATGAAAGTAGAGTAATGTGCAGTATATAAAGGCTAATGCTAGCTTAGGATCTAGGATTTAAGAAGATTATTCTTGAATCAGATTCCAAGAGTGTGGTTGATATTCTATCCAATGAGAATGGTCATATATGTAGTCTATTACATGTACAAACTTGGGATGCTGTTGTTAATTGCGTGAAGAATCAAATTTTGGACTCTATCCAGGTATAGGAACTGATTATTGTATCTTGTATGCAGAGCAATACCAAAAAACATAACTGTTTGTTGATAACTCTACTTTCAATGGCAATTATTGTAGCTCACTTACGATGTTTCCAACTATGAAGTCTTGAAAAGAAGATGTTGTCTTATTGCGCTGAGCGTTGGAGGGTATTCAATACATAACTAGCTCATCAGTATGTGCATGGTTGGGACAAAAATGGTCAGCCTCATCCTTCTCCGTGCAGAAAGTATTAATTCATTGATGAAGCTACTTGGGAAGAATTTGTTAGGGTTCAAACTAAGCCAGCAACTATTGTGACTTGATACAGGTTATAGTGTCCTACGTGTATATATCATGAAAAAGGAATCTTGCATTTTTCATGTTTATTCCTTTTGTATATATTGATTTGAACTACTTCAAGTCTTGTAGGAAAAAAGAGTAAAAGCCATTGAACATGCTCTCAAGAATGATTGCCCACACACAATGTCTCGAGGGGTTCCGCGCAGGCTGGAAGAGACTTGTTGGGGGCCAAGAGGAAGAGGTTGGAAGAAAATACTGAGTCTGATCCTAGTGTTATTCTTGCTCTCCTATCTCTAATACGTCGCAAAGATAAATAGTTGTACGCTCACCAAATAAGGAGCGAATCATTTACAAGCGATCACACTCGCATGATTGCGAAAAAAATTGTAAGTACTACTTCTATTTTTTGTTTTAGTAGACTAATTATATTATTTCTTATGTTTGCTCTTTATATATTATAGGCTGATCTTAAACAACAAGAAGCCCATGGCTTCTTCAAGTCAGATGGTAGGAATGACATCTTGACTATTGCTACAGGCAAAGAAGAGCATGGGGCTGTGTCAGGGGAGTTGGAGGAGGTATTGGTATAAGAGATTACTTTGGATCATCTCCACAATATTCCCCATATCTGTCGAGGGCAGAGCTGGAATCGTTGTTATCCACTGTGAGGGCAGAGGCTAAGACAGAGGTTTGGGCACAGGTAGAAGCTTCAATTAAGGCATGATTACAAGAGGGGTTAGCAAAGATCAAGAAGAAATATTGTCCAGATGACATCAAGGCAACAGGAGCCAAGTGACCCCAAATACTCTCAAATATAGCTCATCCTAACACTAAAGTAAGCTCTTGTATGGCCGAGCCAGTGTCAGAGGATGCTGAACCTTGTGATTTATATGTGGAGGATCCTCTCAAAAGGTTAGTGGCACATGATTCCACATAGGTTAGGGGCAACTACCTACTACATCTAAATTGATGACGATCAGTTAAGGGTGACAGTTGAATATGTGATAATTGAAGATGCTCTTGTCGTAATTTCCACTGATGAGGTGAAGACAGTGAGTCAGTCATCCCTGAGCGAACTTCCCACACCTCCCAATTTGAGTGACATGTAACATCTGATCCTATTGGCATATGACAAAACGTTTCATGTGGATGCGTTGCTTATGGATTCAGTTGTGGGTGATGTGGGGGTACCTGCCTTTGTTGACCATGCGGATGTGAAATTTGTTATCACTCCTAGGGATGAACTTACCTTCCGGTGTATCCAAGTATTTTTGATATAAGTTTAATTTAAATGTAAATATGTGTAATAACAAAATTCATGCAAGCTGAGTGTTTGCATTAACTAACGTCTTGTTTACATTAACTGTAGGTACATGCAAGCTGAGTTAGTTTCCAAGGGTAAACAAGATAAGTTTAGATTCCTATGCCCACTTCAGATTTATAGAAAAGGGACCTCCCAATCTTTGAGACTTTAGTACATTTTACGGAGGTTTGGTGAAACCGATATTGTTTGTTTCTTCGCACCATATATGCAGGAGTAAGAATGATAATATTTCATTTTATTTGATACTAGTTTTATTTTTGCTTAATAACAATAACATTGTTGTTTAATTAATTTCTAGAGCAATCATTGGCAATTGATTATACTATGTAAGCACACTTATAAAGTTTTTTTTCTTATACTCCCTCCATTACTAGCTATCGGTTGATGCCAAGAAGATTAGGAACACGTGAGTTTTCTTCTATATAGAACAATAGTGTTTGTAATAAATATGATCTTTGTAATAAATGGGTTACTAAGTTCATAACTTTGGTCATAGGACTATGAGGACGTTTGCAATTTCAAGGGGTTTTAAGCATGCCAACTCAGTGAGGGACCCTGAAGGGATCACACCAAAGGTAATAAAAGTGTTAAGTCTTATGCTCCACAGTTTTTTGCTAATGAAAAATAATTTTATTTATGTTAATATTACAGAGTCAAAGGCAACCCAAAGAAAGCAGCTTGTGGGGCTTCTACATGGTTAGACACATGATCAATATCATCTTGTCAAATACGACTGACCTAACTGAGGAGGTAAATTGTGTTTTTAATGATTTCATATTTCTTGTCAATTTAATATATATTAGTAATGCCTTAATATCTTTTATTTTAATTTGATGTTTCAGATGTTTGATCAATTTGACCCATTTTTTGAATAAGATATTGAGGACCTACACAATATTTGGACTGAGTTTTTTGTTCAATTCATTCATTCTCAATAGTATTTGTCATTAATTGAATATATTTTTTTCTGTTCAAATTGTTATATTTTTTTTGATTTTTATTAAATAAATAATGTAATGAGCAATTGATAATCTGTCTCTTCTATCTTAAACTCTATCTCTGCTGCTGTCTCTTTGAGTCATATATTTGGGTAGTTTATTCTTGAATCTTCAGGGGATGGGATTAATGAAACATTAAAGGGGTAATTTTTTAAAACTACATTTAAACCGAACAAAGAATATGGGCAGGTGTAGAAACAATATGTAAATATTATAACATATACACTGGTTGTCTTTATGATGAGGCGTAAAAAATGAATTAATTTACACTGGGTGTAAACACAACCGGTATAAAAAATTCATTAATTTACAACTGACATTCACATAACCTGTGTAGATATTAGTAAATTCTACTCCTGTTTTAAAAGGGACCGGTTTAAATTTTACTCATTCTACACCAGTGAATCGCCCGGTTTAAAAAGTGTACACTTTCTACACGGTCTGTTTCTATACAGGATCGTTATCTAATGTAGAATACCATTTTCAACCGATTTAGAAAGCCTTTTTTGCAGTAGTGGGTTAGAAGGATTATAAATCGCTGCTTGTTTCTATTGTGTATTTAGGATTTAGGGTTTATTAGATGATTTGATTTGATAGGATCTTATGAGTGTTTATGTAATGTGATAAATGTGATAATGTAGGAAGATGTGGATTGTAAGTTTGTAAATGATATGGTACTTAATAAAATTCCATTATTCCTCATGTAAAATGTACATTATTAATGTATGCTTTTTTTATATATTCTTTGTCTAGAGTGGTATTAGTTTGTGCACATGAACAAGATAATTTCTGGTAGGGATCAAATGAAGTTTTATTAAAGTATAATATGTGAATAAGTTTGGTAATGTGCTGAAGTGTATATATTTTATTCAATAAGACTAGGACCACCCTAAATAAAAATAAAAGCTACTTTGGATCCCTTAAATGGGGAAGGACCTTTTTGTTTTTTTGCTGAAAAGTAATTAAGTTGTTTCTTTCTCTACTAGAAAAAAGACTTATAATGACGGTTAAAAGTATTATTTCACGATGATTTTGGGAGTACCGTGAATTCTACCGCCATTATAAGGTAACCTTTCACGGCGATTTTCAAAAAATCACCATTAATTATTTCATTTTTTTTTGCTTTCCTCTTCCTACACCTATCATCAATCACCTCGGTCACACTCATCAAAAACACCAGATTAGATCTGGAGAGAAGAAGTTAAAGATATAGTGAAAAAACTAAATATCCATAAGCTTTTTCCATTAAAGCTATTCGAGCTTATTCTAACAAGGTCCATCTGTCTACCCCTACTATTAGCCACCACGGTCAGCCTCACTAAAAAGTTAAAGATTTGGTGAAAAAAATTAAATTTCTAGCAATTCTCCAGAATGGCTAGAAAATATGTTCTAGTATATGAATTTCTAGCACCTAACCGCTAGAAAAGCAATTTCTAGCGGTTAGAACAGTTAAAAACACCATAAAATAACTACTACAAAATAGTATTTTTTGTAGCATTTCTTTTCGTTTAAGTTTTCCTAAAGAACGGATTTCAGAAAAAATATTTATTTTTAAACGGATTTGTCTTAAACAATCTTTTTATGAGATAAGTGGTTTTATTTGTTTAATTATCTATATAACTTTTAGATTTTTTTACAATGTTATAGATGATAAATTGATTTTTGACTGTTGCTTAAGTAGAATTCTCATTGTTCTTGTTATTTTTTTTAATTTATATAACTTTATATTGTGACGTTATTTACTGGTAAATTTTTTATCTTATATAGCACAGTATACCGTGTACCTCTAGCTTTTTGGTGAATAACTGTTGAAGTTTGAACATTCACTTGACAACTCTTGGTGAAATGTAAAATTTTAAACATATAGATACACACACATACATATTTGTGCATCTCGTTTTAGATGCTCTACGTGGACTATAGATATAATCCTTGCCTGATTTGTGACTTTTATATATTTGTTGGCCTAGAGCGGAGTTCCTTTTATCTGAATATTACTGCTATACTATTGTAGGATTTTTTTGGAGGTTCTATATTCATGGGGAGGTTTTGTCAAATTTCTATAAATAGCTTGAAATTTTGGATTATATGAAATGAATTAAATTTTATATTCGGTATTATAAGAAAGTTTATAAATATTTAAAATGAGGAGTTTTATATATCATAGTTGAGTCGGTCACCTTTTTACTTTTTGGGGCATGACACTAAGCATGTAAATGGCCAAAACAAGAACCACACCTTACAAGCAAATATATATGGCTACCACACGAACCGAAGTTAGGATATTACATATTCAAAAAGCCTAATTAGAGCATATATGAAAAATAAACATGCAAGCAACTACACACAAACTATAAAAAAATTAATAAGTTTTGCCTTTTAGTTAGCCTTTAATCTTTATAACTCTAATTTTTGGGTCAATTGTCCTCTTAAAGTTCACTTCTCTTCTGTCTTTATCTTATAAACTTTCTTTATTATTTATTCCTTAATCATACTTTAATTCTTTGAGACACTTGCTTAACATTTAGAAACCTCATCTACCATAGCATGTAATCATTTTATGCTGTTATCGAGCGAGAAAATCAAATAAAATTCCCTGTACAGCAGGCTCCATATCTGAAAATACTGTCTACAAGTTTAAACACACACACAAACCATGGTATATATGTACATACAACACCTCCATATTTCACTTATATACCTTATACACCTTAACATTTAAGTATTTTATACTATCCCCATGAGAGAAGGAAAAAAATGAATAGACTCCTCTGGGACAAGAAACTAGGGATTTGAGCAATCCACATTAAAGCTGTAAAACAAGCATTCCAACCCCATTCCATCATCCTCAAGCCGTGTTCTTTATCCTTTTCCTCTAAAACTAGATTTTTAAATCATCTCTGTGAATAACACGCACCAGATGGAGAAAATGGAGACAGGTTGGTGTTTATGACTCTTACTTTAGTGTCCTAATCGGTTTGCCTGTGGAGGAGACACCCTCAATCTCTTCTTCTCCCACGACTTCTCCTTCTTCTTGACAGCTTCCTCTCCCTTTCTCTCTCTTGTTTCTGATTTACAGAATATAAAGATAAGGAAGGGCGGCGTGTTGGAGTGTTCTAAGGAGAAGAAAGTATTTAATTTTTTTTGTACAAAAATTTTTAGAAAGGGGATGGCTCACCCATGATCCAAAGGTAAGGCGAAGTCTCCATTCCTCCTAGGTGATACTAATGTCGGGCAGGGCAAACACCCTCAGGCATAAACTTAGGTACCCAGGAGTTAAGATGCCTCCCTAAGCGCCGCGATTGGAACCACAACAAAGTGGTACTTCCCAGAGATCTAACACACTCTAAATTATCGTATGTCTCACCCATTTGTCAGTTAAACTTATGGACGATAGCTACCTTAGTCCCACACCTAATAGCTTGTAGGATAAGGCTTCTTGTTATACATCATATTGGGCCAAATTTATATAAAATCTGAAACTTTCTGCTTGACTCACTCCTAGGCTCCATATTTTGGGCTTATCCATGGCCCAAATCTAGTTTTGGGGTTCGGGTAATAAATTTATTATTTTACCCTTCTCAATATATGCTATAATTCTAGAATCAATTCTATAAATTAATCCTTAATGCTTTCTAAGGATTTTCTTTCTTGATTAGCCTCTATACCTTGAAAAATAATTTCTCTAAAATATTTAGGCCAAATGAACGATTCTAACTATTTTTCTTTAAATTTTTAGAAAAAAATAGGAAATTAATTCCCATAAATTAGCTTTAAAATTATTTAGGCCACTTTTAGGGAATTAAACTTCATAATTTTTCTAAATTCTAGAATAATATTTCATAATATTTCCTCAATTTTTCTAGGCCCTTAAATAATTTAAATAATTATTTTCTTTTTTATTTCCTTAAAATTTCACCCAATAATATACTGTTTTTTTGACCAAATAAAATTCTTTATGAGTCATCCACACTTCAATTAATTTTTATAAGACTAAAAAATATTGAAAGAGCCATGTGGTGTGGGCAAATTCAAACAAATAACTAAGTTAGAATGTGATATAAGGCAACTAACCCAAGTGTCAATCTCTTCAAGGACCATATTACACTACTCAATAATCAAGTGCAAATTAACAAGTTAGCCAAGAGTTTAGGGATGTGAATGCATCTATAACTATGAATTAAGCTATGTATTTGTATCTTTTACAAATTATAAGTGCGAATGAGTGAATGGATAAATGCAATGGTAATGAACATCCTTGATGGCCAAATCCACTAGTTGTCCTAGTTCCAATTTTAAATGAGTTTCATTCCTTTATAAAGCTAACAATGTATATAATTAACTAGAATTATCTAGCCATCTAGAATAATTCTAATCAATCAAATTCATCTTTGCCTAACATGAATAATGAATTACAAGAGGTTAGAGCTAGTAAAATGGGGCAGGGGCTGGCTCGGGCAGGGGAAAAATCAGCCCATTTAGGGTGGGTTGCACAGCCCACCACGTATTAGCCTAGTACAAAAAATGGGCTAGCCTATTTCTTTTTTTTATTTATTAAAATTATTATTAATTATTTTATTCACTTTATTTCAGTGTCTTCTCTCTTCTTCACTGTGTCTGGCCGTCTCTCATTTGTGACTCTGCATGTTGTTGCCCTAGCAGAGCCGCATCTCCATAGTCCACACCACTCTTCAGGTTTTCACGTTGTATCTTCTTTTTCTTCTTCTCCTTCTTCTTCTGTTTTTGCTTCTTCAGTTAGTTGAATAAGTGCCTTAGCCTCATCGGAGTCACTCACGATGCAATCGCTCACCGTCCTCAGCGACTTTCCTTCCTTGCTCGACTCTTTGATCAATCTCCCTTTGTCGATCTGCTTGCTACCTCTCTCGACCTTCATTTATCTTACCTCCTCACTCTATCCCTCGTTTTAATTTTTCCCAAATTCTTATGCTTAATTTCTCGACTTTTATGTTAAAAGGTGTAGTTGGATTTGGAAGGTTTTTAGATTTTTTCAAGAGTAATCTCTGGAATTTCATCTTTGGAAGGTAATTTGAGCTTCATGATACTTTTCACTTGCTTTTTATGATGTTACTGCTTCGCTGCTTAGGTTTTCATATATAATTGTCTCTGTTTCGTTATTATAATTGAAAATTCAATTCTGTTTCTTGCTTCTGTTTCGAACACATGCTCGATGTACCCTTGTTGCATTAACATTGGAATTGAGGCAATCCATTTTTAACCCTATTTTCTCTGTGTCTTAGAAACCAGACAAATATTGATAGTGTAAGTTATCAATATTTGTCTAGCTTTCCTTCCTTTTTCTATTTTTAACCCCATTTAATTATGTATTTGATTCTTTTCATGGCAGTACTTGGCACACATATTGTACTTGCCTAACGTAGCAAATTTAGTTACTGGAGAACCATCAACTACAATTTTCTATTTAAATGACATTATTATCTCCACATATAAATTTTGCCATGTTTGTTGTTTAGAGTTGTAAATATGAATTTATGTTAGTGGTGTCATGTTTTTCTCCCTTTTAAAGTGGTAAAATTCATACTTCAACTGCACAAGATTTGATTGTTTTATATGTTCATGAAAGCACAAGCAAATAGTCATGAAAGGCTGGGTGATTCAGTGGCTTGCGTGGCTACACCATAATAAATTTGCTTGGGCAACAATTGCATTTTGAGCTCTTTGACTTCTCATATCAGATCCTCAATAATCAATATTGCAGAAGTAGAGCCTGCATCAGTTGTTCAAACAAATAAGAACCTGCATTTTCTTGTTTAGGTTTACAATGCTAAATTGCTTGAGATTATTATGTTAACTTTTATCTATAAGATTATTGCACTTGTGTTTGTTTCATAGATCAACAAATAAACTCAAGAAAATGGATGGCAGTTTGTTGTTAACAATTCTGGTACCTTGCTTCATAGATTGTCTAGAAATATATTGTGTATGAAGGTCACATATTGTCTAGAAATATGTTGTCTAGAAACACCTGTGGTGATTTCAATGCGTTTTTATGTCTTCATTGTTGATGTTTTGTACTTTTCCCTGTTATATTGCAGAATAGCAAAGTCGGTTATTGTTTTGTTTATGTTGATACTTGAATGATTGTGTGATGCCATAATAGGTTAATATTATGTTGTTAACACTAATTTATATTGTTATGGATTATTGTAATATTTAGTTCTAAATTGTTTTAATAAGAGGTGGCACTAGCCCGCCACCTAAAGGCGGTGAGCTCGGGCTAGTAAACAGCTAGCTAATTTTTAGGCGGGCTCCACTGCCCACCCCACTTTTGGCCTGTGGGCTGGCTCGTATTACTAGTACTACAAGAGGTATTATCCACTCATAATCAACAACATTAGCAATCTAATCATTCAATTAAGAGATTCAAACTCTTGAATTGAGAGAATCAAAATAATAGTAGGTCATATAAACTCAATCAATAAATTATAGTGCAATAAAATGATCCAAATCTTAGTCTCAATACACAACAACTGAAATATATCTCAGTACAATCATAAATCATAATCTTAGAACTTTAGAGATTACAATCTATGAGAATAAAGAGTAAAACTAAGAAGAAGGATGAAGAAACTCTCAAATAAGTACAAAGAACTCAAGCTAGCTTCATCGGACACCAAGGATTAGCGATCTAGCTTCTCATGATAGAGAAATCAACTTTACCAAGCTTCTGGATCTCTACGGTCAATGCAGCAGCTATGAATAGATGAATGGTGGAGGTTGATTGGTAAAATTCATTGAGAATAAAGGGAACTATCAGAATTGGAGGTTTAAATAGAGGGAAAGTAGAGAATTAGAGATGAGAGGGATCGAAGATGGGAGAGAGTGAAGACGAGAAAAAGGGGTGAAAAAGTGAGAGCATCTAATCGAAGACATATTTGAAATTGAAATCCAAATGGTGCATTTTTTCCCTTTAATCCTTAACTGTTATTATTCCATTTCATATCCTCAAGTGACAATGTCCTTGGTCCTTTAGGGACAATAATTCTAGTCCTTTGGTGCCTTTTGCCAATTCCTTTCCAATTAATAAATTGCATCCAGGTTCCCTGTATACATAAATGCAACCAAGAAAATCAACTATGTCAAGAGGGAAAATCATTTAGAAGTCATAATATTAGTAAAATCCACTAATTAGCACATAAAACCCTAAAATGACTTAAATGACTCTTATGCATATATTAATTACTAATCAAGCTATATTAGTCAATATTATGTGTCAAAAACCTAAGATTGGGTATACAAATATATAGAAATTATTAGCTTTATCAAGTTCTCCACACTTAGCTTTTGCATTTCGAGCAAAACCAATTTCAAACAAAATGAAAACATAATGAACAAATATGATCAAACTTCAAGAATCACAACTAGAAAGCAATGAAATATTGACCCACTTAAAATCATTAGCATGCCATATGTAACAAATATTAGCAATGATGAAAAGCATAATCTAAATGATATCAAATATGAAGTCTCACAAGGATAAGTATTTGCACTTAACTCTCAAATGGGGTATTTTTCACTTACATATTCTTGATCACACTCTACCATAAGCTTGTAATGGCTCTACCTCTCCAATCAAATACAAATGCATTGTCTATCAAGAGGACTTTTAGGCTTGTAATGTAATGGGTGAGATAGGAAATGTACAAGAATGCACATGGAAACAAAATGGAATAAAAAATATATGAAATGAATTCAATAGCATTAAAAATGTTTGATTGAAGGATGAATTCCAAATCTTAAACTCTCAAGGTGCAAGGGTACTTTTATTCTTTCTTTCTTTTCTTTTCTTGCTTTCTTCTTTTTTTCTTTTGTTCTTTCCTTTTCTATTTCTTTCTTTTGCTTTTCTTTTTTTTTTCTTCTGTCACATCCCAAATTTTAGGTCTAGAAGTCTAGAAAGTAGCCTAAATTAGATAGGCTACTAAGTTCTTTTTGAACAGAAGTTCCACAGATGCAAGGTGAAAGCTAAATGGTTTTTAGGGACTAAACTTTGAATTAGAAAAGTTTTAGGGCTAAACTGTAGATGAAGTTAGAGACTCTAGTGAAGTCTCAAGCACTAAGAATGAGAAAAGAAGATAGTTAAAAGCCAAAGGTTATGTAGAGGCCTCAACAAGATGATTTATGGGGTTAAGTATGAGCAGGGGTAAAATTATAATTTATATAAAGTTTATGGCTAATAGGGGTAATTATGAAAAAATGCATGAAAATTCTCAAAAAATCCTAAAAAATGGGAATGATATACTAAGGCCCATTTAAGGTAAAAAAATGATGAAAATACCCCTAGAGTATTTTTCAAGGAATTTTTAGATATTTAGCTAATTATGAGCTATTTAGCCATATTTAATTATTTGAGTTATATGGAGGCTTCAAAAAATTGGAGAAAAATAGGGATTAATTATTTGAGTATGAATGTGAATTTATAGAATTAGTTTAATCCTGAAAAGAAGAGAATGTTGGCTTTAACAATATTTAAAGTCAAGTTTTGCCGATTATGGCATTTTACGAGAAATTCAGAAAGAAATACATACATGCAGAGTTTTGGCCTAAGAAAACTTAGAGAATTTCCCTATAATTAATGAAAGGTAATGTTGCAAATAGAAGAATTTTCTAATGAAGATAACCTCAAAAAACATTTATGGAAGAAAAGAATTACCTTGTGGTAAATGAAGCCAATTCCAATTTGACTTCCTTGGTTTTGTTATTAATGGACCATTAATGAGACCATATGAAGGCCATTATGAAGAGAGAGAGAGAAATAGAATAAGATAAATATGATGTTACAAATATTTGAGCATTCTGGGAGACTAAATTGAGAAAAAAGTACCGATGAAGTGCATTTCATATAGGATTGCATTGAAGCTTATTGGAGAAGCTTTTCAATTTTCTTTTTCCTCCAAGATGGCACCAAATGGAGAGATTTTATTAGTTAGAAGTTTCAATAGTGCCTAGTCACATGCTTAGTCATCCAGTTAATTAAGTAATAAACTAATGAAAAACATGTGGACTAATCAAAAGAAGGTACTTGGCAGTAGTAGCCACTTAGCATGGAAAATGATAAGGTAATGATGACAAAATATGTGGACCAATTAGAAGTGGACAAAGAGGCATATGTAGAACGATTAGAAGTGGACTCTTCTTCATCAATCATAGTATTGCTAACTATCAATTCACCAATTGAAAACATAGAAATGCTAATAAATTCCTATAAAAGTGAACAAATGGAATGAACTATGCATTCTTGTAAATAAAGGTTTTCATGATTCTATAGAACAAGAAATGAATGAAAGAATTAAATAGAAAGGCTTAAATGGGTAGCAAAGGGTAAATCATATAAGGGTTAGCCATTTGGCCTAATCAAGCTCATAAAGGTTAAACATACATCACTCTTAATTATCAAACATATGGCAAGTCACTTCATTCAAACAATTTTGAAAGTCAATGATAAACCAAATGCAATTGAGATGTTTAGTCACTATTGAACATCAAAATGTTTTTGAAAATTGCTCAAAATGGACACAAGAAAAGCTAGCATGCAAGTGATATGAAAATGAAGTTCTTCAACACAAATAACACAACAATTCGTCCCTCTCCCATACTTAAACCTAGCATTGTCCTCAATGCAAGCCCAAACTAAGAATAAAATAATGAATTTCAACAATGTAGCAAGGTTTCAAAGTGGAAGACAGTGAATGAACATACAAAACAACTAAAAAAGCAAGACAAAAAAAAAACAAATTAGTTACCTATTCTTACTAGAATACCCTTCCCCATACTTGTTCAACAAAAAATATGAAAATCAATCCAAGAGCATGATAACAAGTTATAAAGGAAGGAAACAACCTATTATGATGGTTTATAGCTAGTGTGGTACAAGCGAAGGTGTTTGAGTCTAGTGTGGAAGTATTTGCCAAATTGTTCTTCAACTTGTACTTCCTATAAGTGAGCTTTTCAATAACTTCTAATTGTAACAACTCACTTTCAAGTTCTTTAGGAGCCATTCGATAGCAATTAGAATCACTTACAAGTCAATTGAAGTTCAATATTAAAATCTAGAATTTCTAAGTTCACGGTTATTGTTCCTTTGGTATTTCCAAATTTGGCGACGAACTTTGAAAAATCATAATTAATTCTAAAAAAATCAAAATGAAGTGGTTCGAAGCTAACATATTGAAGTTTAAGGAAAAATATGTTTCAGACCAATTGACCAATCAACTAAGTCAGTTATGTCATCAAAGTTTACTATTTATTTAGTCAAAAAATCCTGAAAACAGTTTCTATACCTTAACTTTGAAACATTCGTTCTCCTTGCATAGACTTCAAAATAAGGCTTTATTAGTGTCAAAATAAAGCTTGTCATGTTAAATAAATATTGCTAAAATATTGTATATTTATTCATCATTTACTATTTTAAATTACCAACTACAAGTTATTGCTCAAAACTAGATTTTGTTCAAGTACAAAGTTTCATCAAGTAACTTTACATAAATATAGTCCACAACTTGGTCATAACATAACCATACAAACATGGTATAACATCATCCTTTAATCTTCACCTCCCATGCTTGATGGTCATGCTATATGGAATTATAGATTGGGGTAAGATTTATGGGGAAATCTCAGTAGTAAAAGTATTAAACAATGTATGCTTTAAGCTTGGAACTTGTGTTTACTTGTGATTGTGTTAACATAATGCATTGTGCATGCTTCCATATAATATATGAATTACAATTGGCTAAAGTAATAATAGCAAAGAGCTACAACTAATACATTGAACAATATCAATAAACAAAGCCATAACAAAATCATCCATACAATCAACACATACTAGTTTAAGTAAGCTTACTACCTTAATGCTTTACTTTCTTTTTATCCCCTTCTTTGTCACCTTTTCTGGATGTGAGGTTGTCTTCTTGAACACACAAATCAAATCCTAAATATTGCATATTCATATAACCAACTATCCAAACTAGCTTATCTATATGCCTTTTACATAATTATAACTTAATCTTCTTTTTCCTTCTTCATTGTATCATTTCAGGCAACATTGTATATTAGGGTAAAATGAAGTTTCTAACCATTAAAAATCTAAGTTTCATCCTTCCAAAACATATATAAATAAACTATGAAGAATTGCATACCTTAAATCTTAGCTACCTTGGATCAAAGTTCCTTACATCTCCCTTGGTTCAAGCTTGAATAGGTTCAGATTCTAGTTGAAAAGAGTTTCCCCAAGGCTTCCCTAATAAAATGAATTTCTTGCAAAGTCTCATAATTTTTTGAGACTCATAAGTCCTGATAAAAATTATATATGTTTTCTTTAAAGCCTTTATCAGTATGAATTTCACCTTAAATTTCATAATTATTTCTACAGAACTCCTTTTTGAGTTCTGTTAGTTTCATAAATCCTTCTAATAATTATAAGAGTTTATTGTAAAATTTTATTTGATTATAAGGTTTAGAAGATACTGTACTAATTTTTAGACTTCACAAATTAATATCAATTTATCATGATCTTAAATCTAAATTATGAGAGATATGCTTGGCCCAAATTCTATCATTTTTTTATTGTTAAAATTTAGGATTGAAATATTTTTGAGCAATTTTGAGCATTTTTTGTTTTAACTTTCTATAATTACAATTTTGCCCTAAATTTGACAAATTTGCACTTTAGTCCTTGGAATTGCCAAATTTCACTTTAGTTCATTTCTCCCAAATTTGAAATTCCAACTTGGTCCCTAATCTCAACTCTATGTATGTCCTTAAACATTTTACTATTTACAATTTAGTCTCTAGACTTTTACTATTTATAGTTTAGTTCTTGAACTTTATAACTTTATACCCTATCCCTTCTTTGACTTAAACTTATCTAACCATTGTCTTTTCTTCTCATTATCATTCAAATCCCTTCATAACCTCTTTCCTCTATTAATCATATACATATAGAGAAAATTTGAGATGTTACATTTCTACCCCCTTAAAATATATTTTTTTCTCAAATTTAATTCGTACCTTAGTCAAGTAACCTCGGACATGTCTCCTCTATATATCCTTTTCTACTTTATGACTAAGGCACGTGATGTCTATCTTTTATCTTCTATCATGGCATCTGGCAGAGTGCTATACTCATCCATGAAACTTAATATCTTTCTTGTCATCACTCTCCTATTCTGGATCAACTCAATCGGAGTCCAATTCTACTTCTTTCTATTACTTAGCCATCTGTAATCTATCTATCTACTTATGCTTATAGACAATTCACTATACTAGACTAGTGAGTAGTGTCCATTTCTTTCATGCTAAACTGTCTAAACTTTGCTATACTCTAGCATTTCAGTTGGGATACTTTTCTATGTATGTGTGTCTCTCTATCTCTTTCTTTTTCCATAGTTCCCCTTCTTAGAACTGATGTAAGAAAATACTTTTTATCTAACTATCTCTTCCTTTCTACGTAGTTCCTCTATTTGGAACTGATACAAGGGAATACTGGTGTCCCTTATTCTCTCTCTATATTGAGCACTTATGCTAACTAGTACTATGCTCTCCTAGTATACTATAACATCGTTTTAACCTTGTGACCCAATACTGCATTTTCTAGTAGGTCACCCATCTCTATACTTCTCTGGTCTGAGCACCTTTTAGTTAAGTGTGCTGCTAGGTTAGGGCTAAGTTACACTTCATATAGCTCTAGCCCTAATATACTCTTCCCATAGAACTGTGTTCTAACTTTACTTTGCTTTAGACCATCTTTCTCTTTATCTTGTTGGCCTCTTAATGTCTTTATCCTCATCTAGAGGATTTATCTGCTCATGCTTATCTTTTCTTAATACATACGGGGTTCTCTCTTCTGTTCCTTAGTTATACTTCTATAAAATTTTGAATGCCAGTACACATATTTGAACTTGTACTCCATCTTCATTTAAGAGAAACTAAGTTCAGTTTTGTGGCTATTTGGAAAAATATAAATATTTCCTCTGATTGAGTTTATCAACATCTTATGTTTGATGATTATCTTACCAAAAAAATATCAAGTTGTCTTATTGCTCTTTATATGATTCACATTGTGATCAACTGTGATCTCACTCCTTTGTAAATCTTGTTAGGATCATTTGCGATTTCTTTCTAGAAAAATTACCATCAAATAAAGTTAAAGGGTTGATAACTCCCTTTTTGTTCATAATTCACCCAATAAATTCTTTTAAGGAGTATATCCAGTAGCCTATATTATCTATCAAGACTTTACTTATTCCCTCTATTACTCAAGAGTTCCTTCTTATCTTTCTTTCTTTACTATGGCTTACCATGGGTTATCGCCGTGTGCAATCATGCCCTAGCTACCTACAATCATAATCTGCAATTGCCTTTTATAATTATAGCTATATAATAACTTCTTATATGAATCTATGCTCTATCTACGAGTAATTTATGTATGAACTATGCTCTATTTTAGAGCAATTTAGACCAGATCTAACTTTTATATGAAGGATGATCTGAACTCATCTGAATCTAGCTCTATCTGAGAGCTATCTATTTCAAATCCAACTTTTACCTGAAGAGAG
This sequence comes from Leucaena leucocephala, assembly GCA_037074615.1. Classification (NCBI taxonomy): domain Eukaryota; kingdom Viridiplantae; phylum Streptophyta; class Magnoliopsida; order Fabales; family Fabaceae; genus Leucaena; species Leucaena leucocephala. The sequence goes on from CM073528.1 coordinate 6,294,292, forward strand.
ATATGAAAATAATCTCTTTACTGTTGTCTACTATTATTACTATATACCATTTCTTTTGATAGAGTTATAATACTACCACCCTCTCGGTAGTGTAACCTTATCATAAGAAATAACCTAGAGTATTATATTCACAAGCATGTAGAAATATTTGAGTTACCCCAATCACCATGTTGCAACTGACTATCCTACTTGTTAAGACTGTCTGTCCTCCTAGGTATTTACCTATTGCTATCCTATATCAAGTTTCATTCTTAGCTTTCTATCCTAACTTTAATCTTAACATAAACTCTAATACATAAAAGGTTTAACTAAGTCTAGCTACTATATTTATGTTTTCTCTACTTTTTACTTTTTAGACCTATAATCATATTTATTCTATACAAAGGCAACATCTTGGTTTTACAGTAGCTTAACAGTGTGCATATCAGACAATACAATATAATCATATAGCATGTATATATTTATTAGCCAATGGAAACAGAACACAAGTAAACTCGTACCTTGACTTGGTGTAGGTGACTTTCTCATCTTATTGTTAGTCAGGGCATACACTATTTCCTGAGTCTTGTACCTTTTACTTGTTGTGTTATATGGACACTCCCTGGCATAATGTCTAGACTTACCATACCTATAGCATAACCCTTGACCTGTTGGACAAGGCCTTGTACCATGGTCTTGACCATAGTTCCCACATATATTAGCCCTTGATTGCCTATTAACTTCTCTTGGCAAATTACTTGGACTACCTCCATGTCTTTTAATAGTATTTTGCCCATATACATACCAATTTCTTTTTCTTACTATTCCTTTTAAGGATTTTATTGGCACTATTCATAATGGTACTGCTATGAAAGGCTCACTCTTTGTTGGGTATTACACAATCTTCTCTGTGATTCCGCATACCTCTACTACTTAAACCTTCTTATCAGTCTGGGGAAAACTTTCTCCTTCAACATAGAGTTTAATTCATAGGTTAACTTCTTAGTGGTCTGCCTCTCATCATTCTTACAATTTAAATAAGTGGAATATCGCGAAAGATGAATATACTTGGCAATATATTTGTCAAAGGGTTCTTGCTCACCCTGCCTTAACATTAAAAACTATGCTTCACATTCGTCTCTTACTGACTACAAAAAATATTTTGTTTAACTGCTCAAGAAAAATTCCCTATGTGAGCGAAATATTCCTTAATTGTAGAATTACTTCGGTGTTCCTCCACCGCGTGTACGCATCTTTCTCTAACTTGTATACTGTCATCTCGCCTTTCTCTCAGTGGGGTATTCCAGAATCTTAGAGATTTTCTCTAACTGGTTGACCTATTCCTCTGTTGCTTAGGTGTCAAAAGGCCCTTCAAATATAGGCAGATTAAACTTATGGAATCATTCCATCCAGGTTTAAAGACTGTCCTGGTTGTTGTTGTTCACTATAGACTCCTGATGTCTACTCATTCTTGTCTACCTGTAACTTGATTGAGGTTTAAGTTCTACATCATTTTCTGGTATGACCTCCCTCTCATATCGTTGTACAAGTAAAACATAAAGTCAAATTTACGATCAAAAGATAGATTTTCACATCAAACAATCAATGATTGAATAGACAAAAACTAATGAAGAAAAAGAAATATTTTTTTTTTGGCTTAAATGGGCTTACAACAATCTAAATATTATTTTATTCAAAAGGGATCCTTATAAAGTTTGTTCATTTTCTATCATTGTAGAGGTTGATCACATGTTTAAAATGTAAGGTATCAAATGTAGATTCTATCGTATAGCTCAAAGCTTTTAATGCTTCTAACCTTATAAAAAAAATAAAGTTTCTCATATTCTGGATAAAATAACATATTCCCAACATCTTGAACTTTTTCATTTCCCACAAATCTACATAACTCTCAACCAAAACATAAAGTCAAATTTATGATCAATTGAAAGATTTTCACATCAACCAATCATTGATCGAATAGACAACAACTAATGGAGAAAAAATAATGGTTTTTTTTTGCTTGAATGGGGTTACAACATTCTAAATGTTTTATTCAAAAAGGGATCCCTCTAAAGTTTGTTTATTTTATATCATTGTAGAGTTGAGTATGTGTTTAAAGTGTAAGGTATCAACTATAGATTCTATCTTATAACTCAAATATTTTAATGCTTTTAACATTTTAGGAAAATGAAGTTTCTAATATTATGAATAAAAGAATATATTCTTAACCTCATGGCCTTTTGCATTTTCCATAAAACTAAATAATTAACAAGTAAAACAAAAAGTCAAATTTAAGATCAAAAGATAGATTTTCACATCAAACAATCAATGATCGAATAGACAACATCCAATGAAGAAAAAGAAATGAATTTTTTTGACTTAAATGGGCTTACAATAATATAAATGTTGTTTATTCAAAAGGGATCCTTCATTAAGTTGTTTCAATTTCTATCATTGTAGATTGTTGAGTACGTGTTTAAAATATAACGTATCTTATGTAATATAACTTAAATCTTTCAACCCTTTTAACAATATAGGAAAATGAAGTTTCTCATACTCTGAATAAAAGAACGTATTCCCAACATCATGGACTTTTCATTTCCCACAAATCTAAATAATACACAAGTAAAACATAAAGTCAAATTATGATCAATAGAAAGATTTTTACTTCAACCAATCATTGATCGACTAGACAACAAGTAAAGGTTAAAAAGTGATGAAACATTTTGTTGACTTAAATGGGCGTAGAACATCTTAATATTGTTTTATTCAGAAAAATAGATCCTTATTAAGTTTGATTATTTTCTATAATTGTAAAGGTTTAGTTCGTATTTAAAATGTAAGGTAACACATGTATATTCTATTGTATAACTCAAACCTTTTAATGATTTTGAAATTTTAGGAAACGAAGTTTCTAATATTCTGAATAAGAGAAAATATTTCTAAAATCATTGCCCTTTTATTTCCTACAAATCTAAATAATGTGCAAGTATAACATAAACTCAAATTTATGATCAATAGAAAGATTTTCACATCAAACAATCAATGATCGAATAGACATAAACAATGAAAAAAAGCAATGAAATATTTTTGGCTTAAATGGGCTTACAACAATCTAAATATTGTTTTATTCAAAAAGGGATCCTTATAAAGTTTGTTTATTTTCTATCATTATAGAGGTTGAGTACGTGTTTAAAGTGTAAGGTATCAACTATAGATTCTATCTTATAACTCAAATATTTTAATGCTTTTAACATTTTAGGAAAATGAAGTTTCTAATATTATGAATAAAAGAATATATTCTTAACCTCATGGCCTTTTGCATTCCCCAAAAATCTAAACAATGCACAACTAAAACATAAAGTCAAATTTATGATCAATGGAAAGATTTTCACATCAACCAATCGTTGATCAAATAAATAACAACTAAAGGACAAAAAGCAATAAAGCCATTTTTTTGGCATAAATGGGTTTTGAACAATCTAAATATTGTTACATTCAAAAGGAATCCCTTATTAAGTTTGTTTATTTTCTATCATTATAGAGGTTGAGTTAGAGTTTAAAATATAAGGTATCATTATGGATTCTATCGTATAACTAAAATATTTTAATGCTTTTAACATATTAGGAAAATGAAGCTTCTAATATTATTTATGAAAGAACATAATGGGCTTTTTTATTTCCAACAAATCAAAATAATGTACAAGGAAAACATAAAGTCAAATCTACGAGCAATATAAATATTTTCAAATCAACTAATTATTGATCTAATAGACAACTAATGGAGAAAAAGAAATGAAATATTTTTTTGGCTTAAATGGGTTTGCAACAATCTAAATATTATTTTATTCAAAAGGGATCCTTATTAAGTTTGTTCATTTTCTATCATTGTAGAGTATGAGTACGTGTCTAAAATGTAAGTTATCACCTATAGATTCTACAGTATAACACAAATCTTTCAATGCTTTTAACATTTTAAGAAAACAAAATTTTTAATATTCTGAATAAAAGAACATATTCCCAAAATCATGGAATTTTTCATTTCCCACAAATCAAAATAATGCACAACTAAAATATAAAGTCAAATTTACTATCAATAGAAATATTTTCACATTGAACAATCATTGATCGAATAGACAACAACTAAGGAAGAAAACACAATAACATATTTTTGGCTAAAATGGCCTTAGAACAATCTAAATGTTGTTTTATTCAAAATACATTCTTATTAAGTTTGTGCATTTTCTCTCAATTTAAGGGATCACATATAGATTATATAGTATAACTCAAATCTTTCAATACTTTAATATTTTTGGAAAATGAAGTTTCTAATATTCTGAGTAAAAGAAAGTATTCCCAACATCATGGCCATTTTTATTTCCCACAAAGCTAAATAATACCCAAGTAAAACATAAAGTCAAATTCACGATCAACAGAAATATTTTCACACGAACTAATCATTGATCGAATAGACAACAACTATTGAAGGAAAAGCAATGAAACATTTTTGGCTTAAATGGATTTTGACCAATCTAAATGTTGTTTTATTCAAAATAGATCCTTATTAAGTTTGTCTATTTTCTATCATTGTAGAGGATAAGTATGTGTTTAAAATATAAGGTATCATATGTAGATTCTATCATATAACTCAAATCTTTCAATAATTTTAACATCTTAGGAAAATGAAGTTTCTAATATTACAAATAAAATAACATAATCCCAACATCATGAACTTTTTCACTTCCAACAAATCTAAATAATATACAAGGAAAACATAAAGCCAAATTTATGATTAATAGAAAGATTTTCACATCAGCCAATTATTGATCGAATATACAACTAAGGGAGAAAAAGAAATGATTTTTTTTGGCTTAAATGGGCTTACAATAATCTAAATGTTCTTTTATTCAAAAGGGATCTCTTGTTAAGTTTGTTCATTTTATATCATTATAGAGGTTGAGTACATGTTTAAAATATAAGGTATCACAAGTAGATTCTATCGTATAACCCAAATGTTTCAATGAGTTTAACATTTTAGGAAAACTAAGTATCTAATATTTTGAATAAAAGAACATATTCCAAACATCATTGCCTTTTTCTATTCCTACAAATCTAAATAATGCACAAGTAAAACATAAAGTCAAATTTATGATCAAAAGATAAATTTTCACAAAAAACAATCAATGATCGAATAGACAACAACTAATGAAGAAAAATCAATGAAATTTTGTTTGGTTTCAATGGACTTACAACAATCTAAATGTTGTTTTATTCAAAAGAATCCTTTTAAATAAAACAACATTTAGTACATGTTTAGTTTGTTCATTTTCTATCTTTGTAGATTGTTGAGTACGTGTTTCAAATATAACGTGTCTCATGTGAATTTTATCGTATAACTCAAATCTTTTAATACTTTTAACATTATAGGAAAACAAAGTTTCTTATATTCTGAATAAATATTCCCAACATCATGGACTTTTTCATTTCCCATAAATCTAAATAATGTACAGGTAAAATATAAAGAAAAATTAAGATCAATAGAAAGATTTTCATATCAATCAATCATTGATCAAATAGTCAACAAGTAAGGGACATAAAGCGATGAAACATTTTGTTGACTTTATTAGGCTTACACCATCTAAATATTTTTTTATTCAAAAAGGGATCCTTATTAAGTTTGTTCCTTTTTTATTATTGTAGAGTTTGAATATGTGTTTAAAATTTAAGGTATCCCATGTAGATTATATAGTATAACTCAAATCTTTTAATGCTTTTAACATTTTAAGAAAATGAAGTTTTTAATATTCTATATAAAAGAATATATTCCCAACAACATGGACTTTTTCATATTCCACAAATTTAAATAATGCATAAGTGAAACATAAAGTCAAATTGGTGATCTGTAGAAAGATTTTTGCATTAATAAATAATTGATCGAATAGACAACTAATGGATAAAAAGTATTAAAATATTTTTTTGGCTTAAATGTGCTTATAGCAATCTAAAAGTTATTTTATTCAACCAGAATCCTTATTAAGTTTGTTAATCTTCTATTATTGTAGAGGTTGAGTACATGTTTAAAATGTAAGGTATCATATGTAGATTTTATCGTATAACTCAAATCTTTCAATACTTTTAATATATTTATATATCAAAAGTTCCAATATTCTAAATAAAAGAATATATTCTAAATATCATGGTATTTTTTATTTCCTATAAACTTAAATAATGCACAAGAAAAATATAAAATCAAAATTTTTATCAATAAAAAGATTTTTATATCAACCAATTATTCACCGAATAGACATCAACTAATTTACAAAAATAATTAAAACACTTTTAACTTAAATGGGTTTACAGCAATCTAAAAGTTATTTTATTTAAAAGGAATCCTTAATAAGTTTGTTCATCTTCTACCATTGTAGAGGTTCAGTATGTGTTTAAAATGTAAGGTATCATATGTAGATTCTAACATATAACTCAAATCTTTCAATGCTTTTAACATTTTAATAAATTAAATATTTCAATATTCTAAATAAAAGAATATATTCCCAATACCATGGCATTCTTTATTTCCCATAAATTTAAATAATGCACAAGAATAACATAAAATCAAATTTTTTATCAACAAAAAAGATTTTCACATCAACCAATTATTTACTGAATAGACAACAACTATGTACGAAAAGAATTAAAATATTTTTAGCTTAAACGAGCTTACACCAATCTAAAGGTTGATTTATTCAAAAGGAATCCTTATTAAGTTTGTTTATATTCTATCATTATAGAGGTTGAGTATACGTTTAAAATGTAAGGTATCAAAGGTAGATGCTATCCTATAACTCAAATCTTTTAATACTTTTAACATTTTAAGAAATAAAAAATTCTAATATTCTAAATAAAAGAACATATTCCTAACACGATGGCCTTCTTTATTTCCCATAAATTTAAATAATGAACAAGAAAAATATAAAATCAAATTTTTTAACAATAAAAAGATTTTTATATCAACCAATTATTTACTGAATAGACAATAACTAATGTTCAAAAAGAATTCAAACACTTTTGGCTTAAATGGGCCTACAACAATCTAAAAGTTGTTTTATTTAAAAGGAATCCTTATTATGTTTGTTCATCTTCTATCATTATAGATGTTGAGTACATGTTTAAAATATAAGGTATGATATGTAGATTATATTGTATAACTCAAATCTTTCAATGCTTTTAACATCTTAAGAGAACAAAGTTTCTAATATTCTAAATAAAATAACATAGTCCCAGCACCATGGCCTTTGTCATTTTCCATAAATTTAAATAATGTATAAGAAAAACATAAAATCAAAATTTTGATCAATAAAAAAAAATTCACATCAACCAATAATTGACCAAATATGTTACAATTAATGTAGAAAAAGAATTAAAATATTTTTAGCTTAAATGAGCTTACAACAATCTAAAGGTTATTTTATTCAAAAGGAATCTTTATTAAATTTGTTCATATTCTATCATTTAGAGGTTCAGTACGTGTTTAAAATGTAAGGTATCATGTAGATTCTATCATATAACTCAAGTCTTTCAATGCTTTTAACATCTTAAGATAAGAAAGTTTTTTATATTCTAAATAAAATAACATACTCCCAAGAACATGGCCTCTTTATTTCCTACAAATCTAAATAATACATAAGAAAAACATAAAATTAAATTTTTGATGAATAAAAAGATTTTTACATCAGCCAATTATTGACTGAAACAAGTAATGTAGAAAAAGAATTAAAATATTTTTAGCTTAAATGGGTCACAACAGTCTAAAAGTTGTTTTATTTAAAATGAATCTTTATTAAGTTTATTTATCTTCTATCTTTATTAAGTTGTTTTACTCAACCTCTACATTAGTAGAAGATGAACAAACTTAATAAGGATTCCTTTTGAATAAAATAAATTTTAGACTGTTGTGACCCATTCAAGCCAAAAATATTTTAATTCTTTTTCTATATTACTTATTGTTTATTTGGTCAATAATTAGTTGATGTGAACATCTTTTTATTGATAAAAAATTTGATTTTATATTTTTTGCTCATTATTTAGATTTACGGCAAATATAGAAGGCCATCATGCTGGGAATATGTTATTTTATTTAAAATATTAGAAACTTTATTGTCTAAAGATGTTAAAAGCATTGAAAGATTTGAGTTATACGATATAATCTACATATGATACCTTACATTTTAAACACGTACTCAATCTCTACAATGATACAAGATAAACAAACTTAATAAGAATTCCTTTTGAATAAAATAACTTTTAGATTGTTGTAAGCCCATTTAAGCCAAAGATGTTTTAATTCTTTTTCTACATTAGTTGTTGTATCTTCGATCAATTATTGGTTGATGTGGAAATATTTTTATTGATAAAAAATTTGATTTTATATTTTTCTTATGCATTATTTAGATCTGTAGGAAATAAAAAAGGCCAAGACCTTTGGAATATGTTATTTTATTTAGAATGTTAGAACCTTTGATATATAAATATGTTAAAAGCATTGAAAAATTTGAATTATACGATAAAATCTATATATGATACCTTACATTTTAAACACGTACTCAACTGCTATAATGATAGAAGATGAACAAACGTAATAAAGATTCATTTTGAATAAAATAACTTTTAGATTGCTGTAACCCATGTAAGCCAAAAATATTTTAATTCTTTTTTTACATTAGTTGTTGTCTATTCGGTCAATAATTGGTTGATGTGAAAATCTTTTTATTAATAAAAATTTTGATTTTATATTTTTTATGCATTATTTAGATTTATGGTAAATATAGAAGGCCATCATGTTGGGAATATATTATTTTATTTAGAATATTAGAAACTATATTATCTTAAGATGTTAAAAGCATTGAAAGATTTGAGTTATACGATATAATCTACATATGATATCTTATATTTTAAACACATACTCAATCTCTACAATGATACAAGATAAACAAACTTAATAAGGATTCCTTTTGAATAAAATAATTTTTAGATTGTTGTAAGCCCATTTAAGCCAAAGATGTTTTAATTCTTTTTCTACATTAGTTGTTGTCTCTTCGATCAATTATTGGTTGATGTGAAAATATTTTTATTGATGAAAAATTTGATTTTATGATTTTCTTATGCATTATTTAGATCTGTAGGAAATAAAAAAGGCCAAGATCTTTAGAATATGTTCTTTTATTTAGAATATTGGAACCTTTGATATATAAATATGTTAAAAGCATTGAAAGATTTGAGTTATATGATAAAATCTACATATCATACCTTAAGTTTTAAACACGTACTCAACCCCTACAATGATAGAAGATGAACAAATTTAATAAGTATTCCTTTTAAATAAAACAAATTTTAGATTGTTGTAACCCATTTAAGCCAAAAATATTTTAATTCTTTTTGAACATTAGTTGTTGTCTATTCGGTTAATAATTGGTTGATGTGGAAATCTTTTTTTTGATCAAAAATTTGATTTTATGTTTTTCTTGTGCATTATTTAAATTTATGTTAAATAAAGAAGGCCATAGTGTTGAAAATATGTTATTTTATTTAAAATATTAGAAACTTTATTGTCTTAAGACGATAAAAGCATTGGCTTAAATGGGTTTACAATAATCTAAAAGTAGTTTTATTCTAAAGGAATCCTTATTAAGTTTATTTATCTTCTATCATTTAGAGGTTCAGTACGTGTTTAAAATGTAAGGTATAATATGTAGATTATATCGTATAACTCAAATCTTTTAATGCTTTTACCATCTTAAGGTAATAAAGTTTCTAATATTCTAAATAAAATAAGATATTCCCAACACGATAGCGTTCTTTATTTAACATAAATTTAAATAATGCACAAGAAAAATATAAAATTAAATTTTTGATCAATAATTTTTTTTCATATCAACAAATTATTGACCGAATAGACAATAACTAATTTATAAAAAGAATTAAAATATTTTTAGCTTAAATGGGTTATAGCAATCTAAAAGTCGTTTTATAAATTTTTCATCAGTAAAAATATTTTTACATCAACAAATAATTGACCGAATTGACAACAACTAATGTAGAAAAAGAATTAAAACATGTTTGGCTTAAATGGGCTTACAGCAATATAAAAGTTGTTTTATTCAAAAGGAATCTTTATTAAGTTTGTTCAGCTTATATCATTGTAGAGGTTTAGTACAGGTTTGAAATGTAAGGTATCTTATATAGATTCTATCATATAATTCAAATCTTTCAATGCTTTTGACATTTTAAGAAATCAAAGGTTCCAATATTATAAATTGTATTATTATAAATAAAAGAATATATTCCTAAAACCATGGTCTTCTTTATTTCCTATAAATTTAAATAATGCACATGAAAAACATTAAATAAAATTTTTCAGCAATAAAAAGATTTTCATATTAACCAATAATAGACCGAATAGACAACAACAAATATAGAAAAACAATTAAGATATTTTTGGGTTAAATGATCTTACATCATTCTACATGTTATATTCAAAATGAATCCATATTAAGTTTGTTCATCTTCTATCATTTTAGAGGTTGAGTACGTGTTTAAAATCAAATGTATTGTCATATCCCAATTTTTAGGCTTAGAAGTCCAGTGTATAGCCTGAAAAAGGGATGCTACTAGACCCTGTTGAGCAGAGGTCTCAGTAAATAGAGAAAATTATGCTGATCAGTTTGATGCAACATAGAGTTTTGATATGAGGTCCCGAAAGATTTATATTAATTTTCAAAGAGAAGGAAAATTAATATAGTATTCTCTAGACCTCAGAATTAGATGAAATATGGCAGTAAATTTCTATAATTAATATAAGAATTTTTGAAATTGACAGAGCCCAAAAAGGAGTTCTATAGAATTTACTATAGAATTTACAGTGGATTAAAAGACCTGATAAATAGGTTTCGAGGGAATTTCTCGGGAATTGAGCCCATATAGATAGGGGATCATACAGAGGGTCTAGAATGGCACCTTATAAGCCCAATGATATTTTCAGATAAGTATGTGGGTCAGGGCTAATAAAGAGCGAGAAAAATGAAGAATTACGAAAATGCCACTGAATGTTTGCCATTGTGTTGTGTCATTAAGTTAGAGTTAGACGAAGGGCGTTATGATCATTTTACTAAGGTTAGACAATCAAGAAAGGGTATCTGGATAGTTAACCAGGGTCAAGAGGTACTCTGGTAAGGTATGGAAAGATAATAGTGCCCCTAGAAATACTAAAGAGGTATTAAGGGCATTTTAGTAATTTATTAAGGATGTTTCTTGGGAACTGAGCCACCAAAGTATTTGGGCTTGGTTAGAAACCCAAGATGAAAATCTGAGGCCCAAAAAATGTAACCCAAGAGTAATGTGGGCCCAAGAGACATTAAAATATTATTTTAGTACTTTTCAATAAAGTAAAGTGACCCGGTCAAAGATAGAACTGGGAAAGTGATCTAGAATCATGAGATGGCATAAATGGGGCCCACAAGGTGCCACATGGCATGATTACAATAAAAGAAGAAAAGCAAAGGACACATGGCATGATTACAGAAAAAGGAGAAAAAGCAAGAGGACATGTGGCACGATCTCGGCCGTCCATTCAGGGAAAAGACTCTGGAACTCTCTGCAGAGGCTGAGTCAGCTAGTGAGGTGTCCTAAGGGCCCCACCATTGTGCCACATACCCCCTGAGGTTTCCCCTGAGGTGTCCTTGGATGATGTCATTAGTGGTGAGTCATAAAGGAGGGTGATGTCATCGTGATGATGCAAGCAAATCTTCTTGAGGAAGCAAGCAATCTGAGCCATTCATCACGATTCGATATGAGCCATCCATTCCACCTCCCTCCACCTATAAATAGACCCTTCCCCCTCCCATTTCAAGGCACACCACGGCCAAGAGCCAAAGGAAGAAGAGAAAGAAGAGAGAAAGAGAGAAAGAGAAAGAAAGAAAAGAAATCAGTTCTGGTGGAGCCAGGAGCAGTCTAAAGAGCTGAGGGACTGGGCAGAGTTTAGGAATGAGTTAAGTAAGTTATCTAGTCCCTTCTCTAATAAAGTAGAGGATTTCTCTTAGTGGTTAGAATAGAGAAATATCTCTATTAATAAAGTTAGCTATAGATAGAAAGAAAGTTAGAGGAATGTTGGAGTAAGGATATTACCCCTAGTTAAGCATGAGTTAAGTAAAGCTATACTGGATAATAATAATAAAAATATTATTATGCTATGTATAGGCTCTAACATATGAAAAGAAGGGACCTTAGAGGCAAGGCTAAGAGCTGGAAGGAAAGGCTTCACGCCAGGTAGTAGACTCATATACTTGTATGCTTATACTGCTTGGATGTTTTATGTGATATTTTCTTACTTTGATGATGTGAGGCATGTATGATTAAGTAATACTATGTTCCTTTTATACTATGGCCATATGTTATAATTAATTAACATGGAAGCATGTATATTATCATGATGCAAGCATGATCATTAAGTACACACATAGTAACATCAAGCATATAGTTGCATACATTATATGGTTACCATTTCCTACTGAGATTTCCCTAGAAATCTCATCCCCTTCCATGTAATCCCAATCCCACAGGTATGTTTAAAGAGGACCGAAGAATCATAGAGAGGATCTAGGGATTGGATAGTGCAGAGGTTATGCAAAGATGGGACCAAAGTGCTGGAATCAGGGATAGGACGCTAGAGGAACAGTGATTTTGGAACATTGACCAATGTTGACCTGGTCAAGGTGTGGTCAACGAGTCATTTTTCCCTGAAATATCATTATGTTAGCTTCGTGTAGCAATTTGTACCACTTTATTTCGATTTTTCTATAATTAATTATGATTTTTTGAAGTCAGGTCACTCCGCTAGAATTTACACAATGAACAGTGTTCACAAGGAGTAAAATTCTAGATTGTATGATTTAACTTCCATGGCCCTAGAAGTGGTTCCAAATGCTACTGAATGGTCCCTAAGATGTAAGAAAAGGAGGATGTTTCAGGTATCATACGTAGATTATATAGTATAACTCAAATTTTTCAATGGTTTATCATCTTAAGAAAGCAAAGTTTCTAATATTTTAAATAAAAGAACATATTCCTAACAACATGGCCTTCTTTATTTCTCATAAATTTAAATAATGAACATGAAAAATATTAAATCAATTTTTTCATTAATAAAAATATTTTCACATAAACTAATAATTGACCAAATAGATAACAACAAATGTAGAAAAAAAATTAAAACACTTTTGGGTTAAATTAGCTTACAACATTCTAAATGTTGTTTTATTCAAAATGAATCCTTATTAGGTTTGTTCATCTTCTATCATTGTAGAGGTTTAGTACGTGTTTAAAATGTAAGGTATCGTATTTAGATTTTATTGTATGACTCAAATCTTTCAATACTTTTAACATTTTAAGAATTTAAAGGTTCCAATATTATGAAGAAAAGAACATATTCTCAATACCGTGGCCTTCTTTATTTCCCATAAATTTAAATCATGCACATGAAAAATATTGAATCAATTTTTTCATTAATAAAAAGATTTTCACATCAACTAATAATTAATCGAATAGACAATAACAAATGTAGAAAAAGAATTAAAATATTTTTTGCTTAAATAGGCTTACAACATTCTAAATGTTGTTTTATTCAAAAGGAATCATTATTAGGTTTGTCCATCTTCTATCATTGTACAGGTTTAACACGTGTTTAAAATATAAGGTATCATATGTAGATTTTATCTTATAACCCAAATCTTTCAATACTTTTAACATATTTACATATCAAAGGTTCCAAAATTCTAAATAGCAGAACATATTCGAAAGATTATGGCCTTTTTTATTTCCGATAAATCTAAATCATGCACAAGAAAAATATAAAATCAAATTTTTCATCAAAAAAATATTTTTACATCACAAATAATTGACCAAATAGACAACAACTAATACAAAAAAAGAATCAAAATATTTTTAGCTTAAGTGGGCTTACAACAATCTAAAAGTTATTTTATTCAAAAATAATTTTAATTAAGTTTGTTCATCTTCTATCATTTTAGAGGTTGAGTACGTGTTTAAAATGTAAAGTATCATATTTAGATTCCATCGTATAACTCAAATCTTTCAATACTTTTCACATTTTAAGAAATTAAAGGTTCTAATATTCTAAATAAAAGAACATATTCCCAACACCATGGCCTTCTTTATTTCCCATAAATTTAAATAATGCACATGAAAAATATTAAATCAAATTTTTTATCAATAAAAAGATTTTCACATCAACCAATAATTGACCGAATAGACAACAACTAATATAAAAAATGAAATAAAGCATTTTTAGCTTAAATGGGCTTACATCAATCTAAAAGTTATTTTCATCATAAGGAATCCCTATTAAGTTTGTTCACTTTCTATATTTGTAGAGGTTTAGTACGTGTTTAAAATGTAAGGTAACATATGTAGATTATATCGTACGACATAAATCTTTCAATGCTTTTAATATCTTAAGAAAACAAAGTTTCAAATATTCTAAATAAAAGAACATATTCCTAAGAGCATGGCCTTCTTTATTTCTAAACAATTTAAATAATGCACAAGAAAAATATAAAATAAATTTTTTTATCAATAAAAAGTTTTTCACATCAACCAATATTGACCGAATACACAAAACTAATGGAGAAAAAAATTAAAACATTTTTGGCTTCAATGAGCTTAAAGCAATCTAAAAGTTATTTTTTTAAAAGGAATCCTTATTAAGTTTGTTTATCTTCTATCATTATATATATTGAGTACATGTTTAAAATATGATGTATCATATGTAGATTATATCGTATCACTCAAATCTTGCAATACTTTTAATATCTTAAGAAAACAAATTTTATAATATTCTTAATAAAAGAAAATATTCCTAAGAGCATTGCCTTCTTTATTTCCCATAAATTAAAATAATGCACAAGAAAAACATATAATAAATTTTTTGATCAATAAAATATTTTTCATATCAACCAATAATTGACCAAACAGACAATTAATATAGAAAAAGAATTAAAATATTTTTGGCTTAAATGGTCTTAAAGCAATCTCAAAGTTATTTTCTTCAAAAGGAATCCTTATTAAGTTTGTTTATCTTCTATCATTATAGATGTTGAGTACGTGTTTAAAATATGATGCATCATATGTAGATTATATCGTATCGCTCAAATCTTTCAATACTTTTAATATATTAAGAAAACAAAGTTTGAAATATTCTTAATAAAAGAACACATTCCCAAGATCGTGGCCTTCTTTATTACTCATAAATTAAAATAATGCACAAAAAAAGTATAAAATAAATTTTTTTCTCAGTAAAAAGATTTTCACATTAACCAATAATTGATCGAATAGACAACAACTAAAGAATAAAAAGAATTAAAATATTTTTAGCTTAAATAGGCTTACAAAATTCTAAAAGTTGTTTTATTCATAAGGAATTCCTATTAAGTTTGTTAATATTCTATCTTTGTAGAGGTTCAGTACGTGTTCAAAATGTAAGGTATCATATGTAGATTATATCGTATGACTCAAATCTTTCAATTCTTTTAATATCTTAAGAAAACAAAGTTTCAAATATTCTAAATAAAAGAACATATTCCTAAGAGCATGTCCTTCTTTATTTCCCATCAATTTAAATAATACACAAGAAAAACATAAAATAAAATTTTTTATTAATAAAAAGTTTTTCACAATAACCAATAATTGACCGAATAAACAAAACAAATGGAGAAAAAGAAAAAATATTTTTGACTTAATTGGGCTTAAAGTAATCTAAAAGTTATTTTCTTCAAAAGGAATCCATATTAAATCTATTTATCTTTTATGATTGTAGATGTTGAGTACGTGTTTATAATATGATGTATCATATGTAGATTATATCGTATAACTCAAATCTTGCAATACTTTTAATATCTCAAGAAAGCAAATTTTAAAATATTCTTAATGAAAGAACATATTCCTAAGAGCATTGCCTTCTTTATTTCCCATAAATGAAAATAATGCATAAGAAAATTATAAAATAAAATTTTTGCTCAATAAAAAGATTTTAACATGAACAAATAATTGACCGAATAGACAATAACTAATGTAAAAAAAGAACTAAAACATTTTTAGCTCAAATGGGCTAAAAGAATTTTAAAAGTTGTTTTATTCATATGGAATCCTTATTAAGTTTGTTCATTTGTAGAGCTTTAGTACGTGTTCAAAATGTAAGGTATCATATGTAGATTATATCATATGACTCAAATCTTTCAATACTTTTAAGATCTTGAGAAAATAAAGTTTCAAATATTCTAAATAAAAGAACATATTCCTTAGAGTATGGCCTTCTTTATTTCCCATCAATTTAAATAATGCACAAGAAAAATACAAAATAAAATTTTTTATCAATAAAAAGTTTTTCATATCAACCAATAATTGACCGAATAGACAACAACTAATATAGAAAAAGAATTAAAATATTTTTTGCTTCAATGGGCTTACAGCAATCTAAAAGTTATTTTATTCAAAAGGATTCCTTATTAAGTTTGTTCATCTTCTATCTTTGTAGATGTTTAGTACGTGTTCAAAATGTAAGGTATCATATGTAGATTATATCGTATGACTCAAATCTTTCAATACTTTTAAGATCTTAAGAAAATAAAGTTTCAAATATTCTAAATAAAAGAACATATTCCTTAGAGTATGGTCTTCTTTATTTCCCATCAATTTAAATAATGCACAAGAAAAATATAAAATAAAATTTTTCATCAATAAAAAGTTTTTCATATCAACCAATAATTGATCGAATAGACAACAACTAATATAGAAAAAGAATTAAAATATTTTTTGCTTCAATGGGCTTACAACAATCTAAAAGTTATTTTATTAAAAAAGAATCCTTATTAAGTTTGTTTCTCTTCGATCGTTGTAGAGGTTGAGTATGTATTTAAAATATAAGGTATCATATGTAGTTTATAAAGTTTGATTCAAATCTTTCAATGCTTTTAACTTCTTAAGAAAACAAAGTTTCCAATATTCTAAATAAAAGAACATATTCCAAAGAGCATGGCCTGCTTTATTTTCCATAAATTTAAATAATGCACATGAAAAACATAAAATCAAATTTTTGGTAATGAAAAAGATTTTCACATAAACCAATAATTGACAGAAAAGGCAACAACTACTTTAGAAAAAGAATTAAATTATTTTTGTCTTAAATGGGCTTATACCAATCTAAAAGTTGTTATATTCAAAAGGAATCCTTATTAAGTTTGTTAATCTTCTATGCTTGTAGAGGTTGAGCACGTGTTCAAAATGTAAGGTATCATATGTAGATTATATCATATGGCTAAAATCTTTCAATGCTTTTAATATCTTAAGAAAACAAATTTTCAAATATTCTTAATAAAAGAA
The DNA here is from genome assembly GCA_037074615.1 of Leucaena leucocephala. Lineage (NCBI taxonomy): Eukaryota > Viridiplantae > Streptophyta > Magnoliopsida > Fabales > Fabaceae > Leucaena > Leucaena leucocephala. The sequence goes on from CM073528.1 coordinate 6,311,716, forward strand.
TATATTCCCAAGAGCATGGTCTTCTTTATTTCCTATAAATTTAAATAATGCAGAAGAAAAACAGAAAATAAAATTTTTGCTCAATAAAAAGATTTTCACATCAACCAATAAATGACGAAAATGTAACAACTAATGTAGAAAAAGAATGAAAATAGTTTTGGCTTAAATGGGCTTACAGCAACCTACAAGTTGTTTTATTCAAAAGGAATTCTCATTAAGTTTGTTCATTTTCTATCATAATAGAGGATGAGTACATGTTTAGAATATAAGGTATCATATGTAATTTATAGTGTTTGAGTCAAATCTTTCAATTTTTTAACATCATAAGAAAACAATGTTTCTAATATTGTAAATAAAAGAATATATTCCCAAGAGCATGGCCTTCTTTATTTTTCATAAATTTAAATAATCCACAATCAAAATATAAAATAAAATAATTTATCAATAAAAAGATTTTCACATCAACCAATTATTGACCGAATAGACAACAACAAATGTAGGAAAAGATTAAAAATATTTTTGGCTTAAATGGGTTTACAAAAATCTAAAAGTTGTTGTATTAAAAAAGAATCCTTATTAAATTTGTTCATCTTCTATCATAGTAGAAGTTGCGTACGTGTTTAAAATATAAGGTATCATATGTGATTATATCGTAATACTCAAATCTTTCAATGCTTTTAACATCTTAAGAAAATAAAGTTTCTAATATTTTAAACAAAAGAACATATTCCCAACCCTATGGCCTTCTTTATTTCCCATAAATTTAAATAATGTAGAAGAAAAATATAAAATCAATTTTTTATCTATAAAAATATTTTCGCATCAACCAATAATTCATAGAAAAGGCAAAAACTACTGTAGAAAAAGAATTAAAATATTTTTGGCCTAAATGGGCTTAGAGAAATCTAATAGTTATTTTATTCAAAATAAATCCTTATTAAGTTTGTTCATCTTCTATCATTGTATAGGTTAAGTACGTGTTTAAAATGTAAAGTATCATATGTAGATTATAGCGTATGATTCAAATCTTTCAATGCTTTTAACATCTTAAGAAAATAAAGTTTATAATATTGTAAAGAAAAGAACATATTTCCAACCCTATGGCCTTCTTTATTTCCCATAAATTTAATTAATGTACAAGAAAAATATAAAATTAAATTTTTGATGAATAAAAAGATTTTCACATCAACCAATAATTGACAGAAAAAGCAATAACTATTGTAGAAAAAGAATTAAAATATTTTTTTACTTAAATGAGCATACAACAATCTAAAAGTTATTTTATTCAAAATGAATCCTGCTTAAGTTTGTTCATCTTCTATCATTGTAGAGGTTGAATACGTGTTCAAAATGTAAAGTATCATATATAAATTATACCGTCTGACTCAAATCTTTCAAAGTTTTTAATATCTTAAGAAAAAAGTTTCCAATAAGAAAAAATTTCCAATATTCTAAATAAAAGAACATATTCCTAACCCCATGACTTTCTTTATTTCCTATAAATTTAAATAATGTACACAAAAACATAAAATCAAATTGTTGTTTAATAAAAGGATTTTCACATCAACAAGAATTTCCCGAATAGACAACTAATGTAGAAAATAAATTAAAATATTTTTTGGCTTAAATGGTCTTAAAGCAATCTAAAAGTTGTTTTTTTAAAATGAATCCTTATTAAGTTTTTTTATCTTCTATAATTGTAGATGACGAGTACATGTTGAAAATGTGATGTATCATATATAGATTATATCGTATCAATCACATCTTACAATTCTTTTAATATCTTAAGTAAATAAAGTTTCAAATATTGTTAATAAAAGAACATATTCCCAAGAGCATGGACTTCTTTATTTCCCATAAATTTAAATAATGCAGAAGAAAAACAAAATAAAATTTTTGCTCAATAAAAAGATTTTCACATGAACCAATATTTGACCGAATAGACAACAACTAATGTAAAAAAAGAATTAAAATATTTTTAGCTTAAATGAGCTTACACCAATCTAAAAGTTATTTCATTCAAAAGGAATCCTTATTAACTTTGTTTATCTTCTATCATTATAGAGGATGAATATGTGTTTAAAATATAAACTATCAAATGTAGTTTATAGCATTTGAGTCAAATCTTTCAACACTTTTAACATCTTCAGAAAATAATGTTTCTAATACTCTAAATAAAAGAACATATTCCTAAGAGCATGGCCTTCTTTATTCTCCATAAATTTAAATAATGTACACGAAAAAATAAAATAATTTTTTGATCAATAACAAGATTTTTCACATTAACCAATAATTGATCTAATAGACAACAACTAATGTAGAAAAAGAATTAAAATATTTTTCATTTAATTGAGTTTATAGCAATTTAAAAGTTATTTTCTTCAAAAGGAATCCTTATTAACTTTGTTTATCTTCTATAATTATAGAGGATGAGTATGTGTTTAAAATATAAGGTATCAAATGTAGTTTATAGCTTTTGATTCAAATCTTTCAACGCTTTTAACATCTTCAGAAAATAATGTTTCTAATATTCTAAATAAAAGAACATATTCCCAAGAGCATGGCCTTCTTTATTTTCCATAAATTTAAATGATGCACAAGAAAAATATAAAATAATTTTTTTATCAATAAAAAGATTTTCACATCAACCAATAATTGACAGAATAGACAACTAAAGTAGAAAAAGAACTAAAACATTTTTTGTTTAAATGAGCTTACATCAATCTAAAAGTTGTTTTATTCAAAAGGAATCCTTATTAAGTTTGTTTATGTTCTATTGTTATAGAGGTTAAGTACGTGTTTAAAATATAATGTATCAAATGTAATTTATAGCATTTGATTCAAATCTTTCAATGCTTTTGACATCTTCAGAAAATAATATTTCTAATATTCGAAATAAAATAACTTATTCCCAAGAGCATGGCCTTCTTTACTTTCCATAAATTTAAATAATGCACAAGAAAAACATAAAATAAATTTTTTTATGAATAAAAAGATTTTTACATCAACCAATAATTGACAGAATAGACAACTAAAGTAGAAAAAGAAATAAAATCTTTTTTGTTTAAATGAACTTACAGCAATCTAAAAGTTGTTTTATTCAAAATGAATCCTTATTAAGTTTGTTTATGTTCTATCGTTGTAGTGGTTGAGTACGTGTTTAAAGTATAAGGTATCAAATATAGTTTATAGCATTTCATTCAAATCTTTCAATGCTTTTGACATCTTTAGAAAATAATATTTCTAATATTCTAAATAAAATAACTTATTCCGAAGAGCATGGCCTTCTTTACTTTCCATAAATTTATATAATGCACAAGAAAATATAAAATAAATTTTTTTATGAATAAAAAGATTTTTACATCAACCAATAATTGACAGAATAGACAACTAATGTAGAAAAAGAATTAAAATATTTTTGTTTTAAATGAGATTACAGCAATCTAAAACTTGTTTTAGTCAAAAGGAATCGTTATTAAGTTTGTTCATCTTCTATACTTGTAGAGGTTGAGTACGTGTTCAAAATGTAAGGTATCATGGGTAGATTATATCGTATGACTCAAATCTTTCAATGCTTTTAAGGTCTTAAGAAAAGAAAGTTCCAAATATTCTTAATAAAAGAACATATTCCCAAGAGCATGGCCTTCTTTATTTCCCATAAATTTAAATAATGCAGAAGAAAAACATAAAATAAAATTTTTGCTCAATAAAAGATTTTCACATCAACCAAGAAATGACGAAAAGGTAACAACTAATTCAGAAAAAGAATGAAAATATTTTTGGCCTAAATGGGCTTACAGCAACCTAAAAGTTATTTTATTTAAAAGGAATTCTTATTAAGTTTGTTCATTTTCTATCATAATAGAGGATGAGTACGTGTTCAAAATGTAAGGTATCATATGTAGATTATATCGTATGACTAAAACTTTCAATGCTTTTAGTATATTAAGAAAACAAATTTTTTAATATTCTTAATAAAAGAACATTTTCCCAAAAGCATAGCCTTCTTTATTTTCCATAAATTTAAATAATATAGAAGAAAACATAAAATAAAATTTTTGATCAATAAAAAGATTTTCACATGAAGCAATAATTGACATAATAGACAACAACTAATGTAGAAAAAGAATGAAAACATTTTTGGTTTAAATGAGCTTACAACAATCTAAAAGTTATTTTATTCAAAAGGAATCCTTATTAACTTTGTTCATCTTCTATCATTATAGAGGATTAGTACGTGTTTAAAATATAAGGTATCATATGTAGTTTATAGCATTTGATTCAAATCTTTCAATGCTTTTAACATCATAAGAAAACAATGTTTCTAATATCTAAATAAAAGAACATATTTTTAAGTGCATGGCCTTCTTTATTTTCCATAAATTTAAATAATGCACAAGAAAGAGGTTAAAATAAAATTTTTGATCAATAAAAAGATTTTCACATCAACCAATAATTGACCGAATAGACAACAACTAATGTAGAAAAATAATTAAAACATTTTTTTGTTTAAATGAGCTTACAACAATCTAAAAGTTATTTTATTCAAAAGGAATCCTTGTTAAGTTTATTTATCTTCTATTATTGTAGAGGTTGAGTACGTGTTCAAAATGTAAGGTATCATATGTAGATTATATCGTATGACTCAAATCTTTCATTGCTTTTAACATCTTAAAAAATCAAAGGTTCTAATATTCTAAAGAAAAGAACATATTTTTGTCTTCTATCATTGTAGATGTTAAGTTTGTTAAGTTTGTTTGTCTTCTATCATTGTAGATGTTAAGTACATGTTTATAATAATATGATGTATTATATGTAGATTATATCGTATCATTCAAATCTTTTAATACTTTTAATATATTAAGAAAATAGAGTTTCAAATATTCTAAATAAAAATAACACATTCCCAAGAGCATGGCCTTCTTTATTTCCCATAAATTTAAATAAAGCATAGGAAAAACATAAAATAAAATTTTTTATCAATTAAAAGATTTTCACATCAACCAATAATTGACCGAATAGACAATAACTAATGTTGAGATATAATTAAAATATTTTTGGCTTAAATGAGCTTGCATCGATCTAAAAGTTATTTTTATCAAAAGGGATCCTTATTAAATTTGTTCATCTTCTATCATTGTAGAGGTTGAGTACATGTTTAAAATATTATGTATCATATGTAGATTATATCGTATTACTTAAATCTTTCAATGCTTTTAACGTCTTGAGAAATCAAAGGTTCCAATATTCTAAAGAAAAGCACATATTTCTAAGACTATGGCCTAGTTTATTTTTCATAAATTTCAATAATGCACAACAAAAACATAAAATCAAATTTTTGGTCAAGAAAAAGATTTTCACATTAACCAATAATTGATAGAATAGACAACAACTAATGTAGAAAAAGAATTAAAATATTTTTATTTTAAATGAGCTTACAACAATGTAAAAGTTATTTTATTAAAAAAGAATCCTTATTAACTTTGTTCATCTTCTATCATTATAGAGGATTAGTACGTGTTTAAAATATAAGGTATCATATGTAGTTTATAGCATTTGATTCAAATCTTTCAATGCTTTTAACATCATAAGAAAACAATGTTTCTAATATCTAAATAAAAGAACATATTTTTAAGTGCATGGCCTTCTTTATTTTCCATAAATTTAAATAATGCACAAGAAAGAGGTTAAAATAAAATTTTTGATCAATAAAAAGATTTTCACATCAACCAATAATTGACCGAATAGACAACAACTAATGTAGAAAAAGAATTAAAACTTTTTTGTTTAAATGAGGTTATAGCAATCTAAAAGTTATTTTATTCAAAAGGAATATTTGTTAAGTTTGTTCATCTTCTATCATTGTAAAGGTTGAGTATGTATTAAAAATGTAAGGTATCATATGTAGATTATATCGTATCACTCTAATCTTTTAATGCTTTTAATGTCTTAAGAAATCAATGGTTCTAATATTCCCAAGAAAAGAACATATTTCCAAGAACATGAACTTGTTTATTTTTCATAAATTTAAATAATGCAAAAAAACATAAAATCAAATTTTTGATCAATAAAAATATTTTTACATCTACCAATTATTGACCGAATATACAACAACAAATGTAGAAAAAGAATTAAAATATTTTTGCCTTAAACGGGCTTACAGCAAGCTAAAAGTTACTTTTTTCAAAAGAAATCCCTATTAAATTAGTTCATCTTCTATCATTCTATAGGTTAAGTACGTGTTTAAAACGTAAGGTGTCATATGTAGATTATAGCGTATAATTCAAATCTCTTAATTCTTTTAACATCTTAAGAAAATAAACTTTCTAATATTCTAAATAAAAGAACATATTCCCAACCACATGGCCTTATTTATTTCCTATAAATTTAAATAATGCATAAGAAAAACATAAAATAAATTTTTTTATCAATAAAAAGATTTTTATATCAACTAATAATTGACCGAATAGACAACAACTAATGTAGAAAAAAGTTAAAATATTTTTGGTTTAAATGGGCATATAGCAACCTAAAAGTTGTTTATTCAAAAGGAATCCTTATTAAGTTTGTTCATCTTCTATCATTATAGAGGTTGAGTACGCGTTTAAAATATTATGTATCATATGTAGATTATATCGTATCACTTAAATCTTTCAATACTTTTAACGTCTTAAGAAATCAAAGGTTCCAATATTCCAAAGAAAAGAACATATTTCCAAGAACATGAACTTGTTTATTTTTCATAAATTTAAATAATGCACAACAAAAACATAAAATCAAGTCAATAAAAAGATTTTCACATCAACCAATAATTGATAGAAAAGGCAACAAGTAATGTAGAAAAAGAATTAAAATATTTTTGATTTAAATACGCTTAGAGCAATCTAAAAGTTGTTTTATTCAAAAGATGTGTTCAAAATGTAAGGTATCATGAGTAGATTATAGCATATGATTCAAATCTTTCAATACTTTTAACATCATAAGAAAATAAACTTTCTAAGATTCTAAATAAAAGAACATATTCCTAACCACATGACCTTATTTATTTCCTATAAATTTAAATAATGTATAAGAAAAACATAAAATAAAATTTTTTATCAATAAAAAGATTTTCACATCAACCAATAATTGACCGAATAGCCAACAACAAATATAGAAAAAAATTAAAATATTTTTTGGCTTAAATGGGCATACAGCAACCTAAAAGTTGTTTATTCAAAAGGAATCCTTATTAAGTTTGTTCGTCTTATATCATTGTAGAAGTTTAGTACGTGTTTAAAATATTATGTATCATATGTAGATTATATCGTATCACTTAAATATTTCAATGCTTTTAACGTCTTAAGAAATCAAAGGTTCTAATATTCTAAAGAAAAGAACATATTTCCAAGAGCATGGCCCTCTTGATTTCCTATAAATTTAAATAATGCACAAGAAAAACATAAAATAAATTTGTTGATAAATAAAAAGATTTTCACATTAACCAATAATTGACCGAATAGATAATAACTAATGTTGAAAAAGAATTAAAACATTTTTTGCTTAAATGGGCTTACAACAATCTAAAAGTTATTTTATAAAAAAAATTCTTATTAAGTTTGTTCATCTTTGATCATTGTAGAGGTTGAGTACGTGTTTAAAATGTAATGTATCATATGTAGATTATATCATGTAACCCAAATCTTTCAATGTGTTTTAACATCTTAAGAAATTAAAGGTTTCAATATTCCAAAGAAAATAACATATTCCCAAGAGCATAGCATTCTTTATTTCCCATAAATTTAAATAATGCACAAGAAAAACATAAAATAACTCTTTTGATCACTAAAAAGATTTTCACATCAACCAATAGTTGACATAATGGAGAACAACTAATGTAGAAAAAAAATTAAAAAGTTTTTTTGGCTTAAATGGGCATTCAGCAACCTAAAAGTTATTTTATTCAAAAGGAATTCTTATTAAGTTTATTCGTCTTCTACCACTATTGATGATGAGTATATGTTTAAAATATAAGGCATCATATGTAGTTTATAGCGATTGACTCAAATCTTTCAATGCTTTTAACATCTTAAGAAAACAAACTTTCTAATATTATAAATAAAAGAATATATTCCCAAGAGCATAACCTTCTTTATTTCCCACAAATTTAAATTAAGCACAAGAAAAACATAAAAAAAAATTGATCAATAAAAAGATTTTGACATCAACCAATGATTGACTGAAAAGGCAACAACTAATGTAAAAAAAATTAAAAGATTTTTGGCTTAAATGGGCTTACAACAATCTAAAAGTTATTTTATTCAAAAGACGTGCTCAAAATATAAGGTATCATATTTAGATTATAGTATGACTCAATTCTTTCAATGCTTTTAACATCTTAAGAAAATAAAGTTTTTAATATTCTAAATAAAAGAACATATCCCCAACCCCATGGCCTTCTTCATTTCCCATAAATTTAAATAGTACAAGAGAAAAATAAAAATCAAATTTTTTATCAATGAAAGGATTTTTACATCAACCAATTATTCACCGAATAGAAAACAACTAATATAGAAAAAGAATTAAAATATTTTTGGCTTAAAAACGCTTACAGCAATTTAAAAGTTATTTTATTCAAAAGAAATCCTTATTGAGTTTGTTTATCTTCTATCAGTGTAGAGGTTGAGTACGGGTTTAAAATATAAGGTATCATATGTAGATTTTAGCGTATGATGCAAATCTTATAATACTTTTAACATCTTAAGAAAATAAACTTTTTAATATTCTAAATAAAATAACATATTCCTAACACAATGTCCTTCTTCATTTCCCATCAATTTAAATAATGCACAAAAAAATATAAAATTAAATTTTTGATCAATAAAAAGATTTTTAGATCAATCAATAATTGACTAAAAGGCAGCAAGTAATGTAGAAAAAAATTAAAATATTTTTGACTTAAGTTGGCTTATAGCAACTTAAAAGTTATTTTATTCGAAAGGAATCATTATTAAATTTGTTCATCTTCTATCATTGTAGTAGTTAAGTACGTGTTTAAAATGTAATGTATCAGACGTAGATTATAGCGTATGACTCAAATCTTTCAATGCTTTTAACATCTTAAGAAAATAAAGTTTCTAATATTCGAAATAAAAGAATATTCCCAACCCTATGGCCTTCTTTATTTCCTATAAATTTAAATAATGCACAAGAAAAACTTAAAATAAAATTTTTTATCAATAAAAAGATTTTCACATCAACCAATAACTGACCGAATAGACGACAACTAATGTAGAAAAACAAATTAAAATATTTTTGGCTTAAATAGGCGTACAATAATCTAAAAGTTGTTTTAATCAAAAGGAATCCTTATTAAGTTTGTTCATCTTTTATCATTTTAGAGGTTGTTCGTGTTTAAAATGTAATGTATCATATGTAGATTATAACGTATAACTCAAATCTTTCAATACTTTAAACATCTTCAGAAAATAAAGTTTTTAATATTCTTAATAAAAGAACATATTCTCAACCCCACGGCCTTTTTTATTTCCTATAAATTTAAATAATGTACAAGAAAAATATAAAATAAAATTTTTTATCAATAAAAAGATTTTTACATCAAATAATAACTGACTGAATAGACAACAACTAATATAGAAAAAAATAAAAACATTGTTAGCTTAAATGGGCTTACAACAATCTAAAAGTTGTTTTATTCAAAAGGAATCCTTATTAAGTTTGTTCATCTTCTATCAATGTAGAGGTTGAGTTCACGTTTAAAATATAATGCATTGTATGTAGATTATATCATATAACTCAAATCTTTCAATGCTTTTAACATCTTAAGAAATTAAAGGTTCTAATATTGCAAAGAAATGAACATATTTCCAAGAGCATGGCCTTCTTTATTTCCCATAAATTTAAATAATGCATAAGAAAATATAAAATATTTTTTAAAAAAAAATAAAAAGATTTTTACATCAACCAATAATTGACCAAATAGACAATACCAAATGTAGAAAAAGAATTAAAATATTTTTGACTTAAATGGGCTTACAGCAATCTAAAAGTTATTTTTTTCAAAAGGAATGCTTATTAAGTTTATTCATCTTCGATCATTTTTGAGGATGAGTACGTGTTTAAAATATAAGGTATCATATGTAGATTATAGCGTATGATTCAAATCTTTCAATGCTTTTAAAATTTGAAGAAAGCAAAGTTTCTAATATTCTAAATAGAAGAACATATTCCCAAGAGCATGACCTTGTTTATTTTCCATAAATTAAAATAATTCACGAAACAAACATAAAATCAATTTTTCTATCAATAAAAAGATTTTTGCATCCACCAATAATTGACCAAAAAGGTAACAACTAATGTAGAAAAAGAATTAAACTATTTTTGGCTTAAATGGGCTTACAGCAACCTAAAAGTCATGTTACTCAAAAGGAATCATTATTAAGTCTATTCATCTTCTATCATTGTAGTGGTTGAGTACATGTTTCAAATATAAGGTATTATATGTAGATTATAGCGTGCGACTCAAATCTTTCAATACTTTTAACCTCTTAAGAAAACAACGTATCAAATATTCTAAATAAAAGAATATATTCCCAAGAGCATGGCCATATTTATTTTCCATAAATTTAAATAATGCACAAGACAAACATAAAATCAAATTTTTGGTTAATAAAAAGATTTTAACATCAACTAATTATTGACTAAATAGACAACAACTAATGTAGAAAATAATTAAAATATTTTTGGCTTAAATATGCTTACAACAATCTAAAAGTTATTTTATTCGAAAGAAATCATGATTAAGTTTGTTCATCTTCTATCATTATAGAGGATGAGTACGTGTTTAACATATAAGGTATCATATGCTTATTATATCATATGACTCAAATCATTCAATGGTTTTAACATCTTAAGAAAACAAAGTTTGTAATATTCTAAATAAAAGAACATATTCTCAACCCCATGGCCTTCTGTATTTCCCAAAAATTTAAATAATGCACAAGAAGAATATAAAATAAAATTTTTGATCAATAAAAAGATTTTCACATCCACCAATTCTTGACCAAATAAACAACAACTAATGTAGAAAAAGAATTAAAATATTTTTGGCTTAAATGGGCTTACAATAATCTAAAAGTTATTTTATTCAAAAGGTATCCTTATTAAATTTGTTCATCTTCTTTCATTGTAGAGGTTGAGTACGTGTTTAAAATATAATATATCATATGTAGATTATAACATTTGACTCAAATCTTGCAATGTTTTTAACATCTTAAGAAAACAAAGTTTTTGATATTCTAAATAAAAGAACTTATTCCCAACCCCATGGCCTTCTTTAATTTCCATAAATTTAAATAATACACAAGAAAAATATAAAATAAATTTGTTGATCAATAAAAAGATTTTCACATCCACCAATTCTTGACCGAATAAACAACAACTAACGTAGAAAAAGAATTAAAATATTTTTGGCTTAAATGGGCTTACAATAATCTAAAAGTTGTTTTATTCAAGAGGAATCCTTATTAAGTTTGTTCATCTTCATTCATTGTAGAGGTTGAGTACGTGTTTAAAATATAAGGTAACATATGTAGATTATAGCGTAGGACTTAAATCTTTTAATGCTTTTAACATCTTAAGAAAACAAAGTTTCTAATATTCTAAATAGAAGAACATATTCCCATAAATTTAAATAATACACAAGAAAAATATAAAATAAAATTTTTAATAAATAAAAAGATTTTCACATCCACCAATTCTTTACCGAATAAACAACAACTAACGTAGAAAAAGAATTAAAATATTTTTGGCTTAAATGGGCTTACAATAATCTAAAAGTTGTTTTATTCAAGAGGAATCCTTATTAAATTTGTTCATCTTCATTTATTGTAGAGGTTGAGTACGTGTTTAAAATATAAGGTAACATATGTAGATTATAGCGTATGACTCAAATCTTTCATACTTTTAACATCTTAAGAAAACAAAGTTTCTAATATTCTAAATAAAAGAACATATTCCCATAAATTTAAATAATGCACAAGAAAAATATAAAATAAATATTTTTATCAATAAAAAGATTTTTACATCAACAAATTATTGATCAAATAGACAACAACTGATGCAGAAAAATAATTGAAAGATTTTTCGCTCCAATGGGCTTAGAACAATCTAAAAGTTGTATTATTAAAATGGAATGCTTATTAAATTTGTCATCTGCTATAATTGTAGATGTTGTGTACGAGTTTAAAATGTAAGGTATCATTTGTAGATTCTATCATATAACTCAAATCTGTTAAAACTTTAAACATTTTAAGAAATCAATGTTTCCAATATTCTAAACTAAAGAACAAATTCCCTATATCATGGCCTTTTTTATTTCCTACAAATCTAAATAATATAAAAGAAAAATATAAAATTAATTTTTTTATCAATCAAAAGATTTTCACATCAACCAATAATTAACCGAATAACCAATAACTAATGTAGAAAAAGAATTAGAATATATTTCGCTTAAATGGGCTTATAGTAACCCAAAAGTTTTATTTAAAATGAACACTTGTTAAGTTTGTTTATCTCCTATCACTGTAGATGTTGAGTATGTGTTTACAATGTAAGGTATCATATGAAGATTATATCTTATAACTCAAATCTTTCAATGCTTTGAACACCTTAAGAAAACAAAGTTTATAATATTCTAAATAAAAGAACATATTCTCAACCCCATGGCCTTCTGTATTTCCCATAAATTTAAATATTGCACAAAAAGAGCACAAAATAAATTTTTTTAACAATTAAAAGATTTTCACATCAACCAATAATTGACCGAATACACAACTAGTGTAGAAAAAGAATTAAAATATTTTTTCCTTAAATGGGCTTAAATTAATCTAAAAGTTGTTTTAATCAAAAAGAATCCTTATTAAGTTTGTTAATCTTCTATCATTGTAGAGGTAGATTACGTGTTTAAAATATAAGGTATCATATGTAGATTATATCGTATAGCTCAAATCTTTTAATGCTTTGAACATCTTAAGATATTTTAAATAAAAGAAAATTTTCTCAACCCCATTGCCTTCTTTATTTCCCATAAATTTAAATAATGCACAAAAAGAACATAAAATATTTTTTTTTCTCAATTAAAGGATTTTCATATCAACCAATAATTGACCAAATAGACAAAAACTAATGTAGAAAAAGAATTAAAATATTTTTAGCTTAAATGGGTTTACAGCAATCTAAAAGTTGTTTTATTCAAAAGGAATCCTAATTAAGGTTGTTCATCTTCTATCATTGTAGAGGTAAAGTACATATTTAAAATGTGATGTATCATATATAGAATATATCGTATCACTCAAATCGTTCAATCCTTTTAACATCTTAAGAAATCAATGGTTCCAAAATTCCAAAGAAAATAACATATTTCCAAGACCACGGCCTTGTTTGTTAGTCATAAATTTAAATAATGTACAAGAAAAATATATAATCAAATTGTTGGTAAAAAAAAAGATTTTCACATCAACCAATAATTAACGGAATAGGCAATAACAAATTTACCAAAAGAATTAAAATATGTTTGGCTTAAATAGGCTTACAACAATATAAAAGTTGTTTTATTCAAAAGAAATTCTTATTAAGTTTGTTCATCTTCTATCATTGTAGAGGTTGCGTACATGTTTAAAATATAATATATCATATGTAGATTATATCGTATAACTTAAATCTTTCAATCCTTTTAACATCTTAAGAAATCAAAGGTTCCAATACTATAAAGAAAAGAACATATTTTCAAGACCATAGCACTTTTTATTTTCCATAAATTTAAATACTGTACAAGAAGAACATAAAATTAAATTTTTTATTAATAAAAATATTTTCACATCAACCAATAGTTGACTGAATAGCCAACAACTAATGTAGAAAAAGAATTAAAATATTTTTTGCTTAAATGGGCTTACAACAATTTAAAAGTTATTTTATTCAAAAGAAATCCTTATTAAGTTTTTTCATCTTCTATCATTTTAGAGGTTGAGTACGTGTTTAAAATGTAAGGTATCATATGTATATTATATCGTATAACTCAAATATTTCAATGCTTTGAACATCTTAAGAAATCAAAGGTTCAAGTATTCCAAAGAAAAGAGCATATTTCCAAGGCCATAGCCTTGTTTATTTTCCATAAATTTAAATAATGCACAAGAAAAATATAAAATCAAATTTTTTGTCAATAAAAAGATTTTTGCATCAAGTAATTATTGACCAAATAGACAATAACTAATGTAAAAAAAGAATTAAAATATTTTTGGCTTAAATAGGCTTACAACAATCTAAAGGTTATTTTATTCAAAAGGAATCCTTATTAAGTTTGTTCATCTTCTATCATTGCAGAGGTTGAGTACGTGTATAAAATATAAGATATCACATGTAGATTACAGCATATGACTCAAATGTTTCAAAGCTTTTAACATCTTAGGAAAACAATATTTCTAATATTCTAAATAAAAGAACATATTCTCAAGAGCATGTCCTTCTTTATTTCCCATAAATTTAAATAATGCATAAGAAAAGCAAAAAATAAAATTTTTGCTCAATAAAAAGATTTTCACATCAACTAATAATTTACCGAATAGACAACTAATATAGGAAAATAATTAAAATGTCTTTTGCCTAAATAGGATTACAGTAATCTAAAAGTTATTTTATTTAAAAGGAATACTAATTAATTTTGCTCATCTCCTATCACTATATCACTACAGAGGTTGAGTTTGTCTTTAAAATGTAAGGTATCATATGTAGATTATATCATATAACTCAAACCCTTCTTCATTTTCCATAAATTTAAATAATGCACAAGAAAAATATAAAATTAAAATTTTTATCAATAAAAAGATTTTCACATAACAAATAATTGTTCGAAAAGGCAAAAACTAATGTAGAAAAAGAATTAAAATATTTTTTGCTTAAATGAGCTTACAACAATCTAAATGTTGTTTTATTCAAAAGGTAAGTTTGTTCATCTTCTATCTTTCTAGATGTTGAGTACGTATTTAAAATGTAAGGTATCATTTGTAGATTCTATCGTATAGCTTAAATCTTTCAATGCTTTGAACATTTTATGAAATCAATTTTTCCCAATATCATGGCCTTGTTTATTTTCCATAAATTCAAATAATGCACAAGAAGAACATAAAATCATGTTTTTGGTTAATAAAAAGATTTTCACATCATCCAATTATTGATCGAATAGACAATAACTAATGTAGAAAAAGAATTAAAATATTATTCGCTTAAATGGGCTCACAGCAATCTAAAAGTTGTTTTATTTAAAAGGAAGACTTATTAAGTTTGTTCATCTCCTATCAGTGTAGAGGTTGAGTACGTGTTTAAAATATAAGATAACATATGTAGATTATATCGTAATACTCAAATCTTTCAATGCTTTTAACATTTTAAGAAATCAAAGGTTCTAATATTCTAAATAAAAGAACATATTATGAAGATCATGGTATTTTTTATTTCCTACACATCTAAATAATGGACAAGAAAAACATAAAATCAAATTTTTGGTAAATAAAAAGATTTTCACATCAACCAATAATTGGCCGAATAGACAACAACTAATATAGAAAAAGAATTAAAAATTTTAAATGGGCTTACAACATTCTAAATGTTATTTTATTTAAAAGAAATCGTTATTAAGTTTGTTCATCTTATATCATTGTAGATGATGAGTATATTTTTAAAATGTAAGGTATCGTATGTAGAATCTATCGTATAACCCAAATATTTCAACGCTTTTAACATTTTAAGAAATTAAAGGTTTCAATATTGTAAAGAAAAGAATATATTTCTAAGACCATGGCCTTCTTTATTTTCCATAAAATTAAATAATGCACAAGAACATAAAATCATGTTTTTAGTCAATAAAAAGATTTTCACATCATCCAATTATTGACCGAATAGACAATAACTAATGTAGAGAAAGAATTCAAACATATTTGGCTTAAATGTGCATACATTGATCTAAAAGTTATTTTATTCAAAAGGAATCCTTATTAAGTTTGTTCATCTTTTATCATTGTAGAGGTTGAGTACATGTTTAAAATGTAAAGTATCATATGTAGATTATATCGTATAACTCAAATCTTTTAATGCATTTAACATTTTAAGAAATCAAAGCTTTCAATATTCCGAAGAAAAGAATATATTTCTAAGACCATGGCCTTGTTTATTTTCCATAAATTCAAATAATGCACAAGAAGAACATAAAATCATGTTTTTGGTTAATAAAAAGATTTTCACATCATCCAATTATTGATCGAATAGACAATAACTAATGTAGAAAAAAAATTAAAATATTATTCGCTTAAATGGGCTCACAGCAATCTAAAAGTTGTTTTATTTAAAAGGAAGACTTATTAAGTTTGTTCATCTCCTATCAGTGTAGAGGTTGAGTACGTGTTTAAAATATAAGATAACATATGTAGATTATATCGTAATACTCAAATCTTTCAATGCTTTTAACATTTTAAGAAATCAAAGGTTCTAATATTCTAAATAAAAGAACATATTACGAATATCATGGTATTTTTTATTTCCTACACATCTAAATAATGGACAAGAAAAACATAAAATAAAATTTTTGATAAATAAAAAGATTTTCACATCAATCAATAATTGGTTAAATAGACAATAACTAATATAGAAAAATAATTAAATTTTTTTAGCTTAAATGGGCTTACAATGTTCTAATTGTTGTTTTAGCTAAAAGGAATCCTTATTAAGTTTGTTTATCTTCTATCATTGTAGAGGTTGAGTACATGTTTAAAATATAAAGTATCATATGTAGATTATAGCGTATAACTCAAATCTTTTAATGCATTTAACATTTTAAGAAAACAAAGAAAACAAAGGTTCCAATATTGTAAAGAAAAGAACATATTTCGAAGACCATGGCCTTCTTTTTTTTCCATAAATTTAAATAATGCACAAGAAGAACATAAAATGAAGTTTTTGGTCAATAAAAAGATATTCACATCAATCAATAGATAACAATTAATGTAAAAAAAATTAAAATATTTTTCGCTTAAATGTGCATACATTAATCTAAAAGTTATTTTATTCAAAATGAATCCTTATTAAATTTGTTCATCTTCTATCATTGTAGAGGTTGAGTACGTGCTTAAAATGTAATGTATCATATGTAGATTATATCGTATCACTTAAATCTTTCAATGCTTTTAACATCTTAAGAAATCAAAGGTTCCAATATTCGAAAGAAAAGAACATATTTCCAAGACCACGGCCTTGTTTATTTTTCATAAAGTTAAATAATGCACAAGAAGAACATAAAATTAAATTTTTGGTCAATAAAAAGATTTTCACATCAACCAATAATTGACTAAAAAGGCAACAACTAATGTAGAAAAAGAAATAAAACATATTTGGCTTAAATGGGCTTACAACAATCTAAAAGTTGTTTTATTCAAAAGGAATCCTTATGAAGTTTGTTCATCTTCTATCATTGTAGAGGTTGAGTATATTTTTAAAATTTGATGTATCATATGTAGATTATATCATATCACTTAAATCTTTCAATGCTTTTAATGTCTTAAGAAATCAAAGGTTCCAATATTCTAAATAAAAGAACATATTTTTAAGACTATGGCCTTGTTTATTTTTCATAAATTTAAATAATGCATCACAAAAACATAAAATCAAATTTTTAGTCAATAAAAAGATTTTCACATCAACCAATTATTGACCGAATAAACAAAAGTAATGTAAAAAAGGAATTAAAATATTTTTGGCTTAAATGGCTTACAGCAATGTAAAAATTGTTTTATTTAAAATGAATCCTTATTAAGTTTGTTCATCTTCTATTATTATAGAGGATGAGTACGTGTTTAAAATATAAGGTATGATATGTAGTTTATAGTGTTTGACTTAAATATTTCAATACTTTTAACATCTTAAGAAAATAAACTTTCTAATATTCTGAAAAAATGAACATATTCCTAACACCATGGCCTTCTTTATTTCCTAAAAATTTAAATAATACACAAAAAAAATAAAAAATAATTTTTTTATCAATAAAAAGATTTTGACATCAACTAATAATTGACTGAATAGACAACAACTAATGTAGAAAAAGAATTAAAATATTTTTGGCTTAAATGGTCTTACAGCAATGTAAAAGTTGTTTTATTCAAAAGGAATCCTCATTAAGTTTGTTCATGTGCTATCATTATAGAGGATGCGTACATGTTTAAAATATAAGGTATCATATGCAAATTATATCGTAATAACCAAATCTTTCAATGCTTTTAACATCTTAAGAAAATAATGTTTCTAATATTCTAAATAAAAGAACATATTCTCAACCCCATGGCCTTCTTTATTTCCCATAAATTGAAATATTGCACAACAAAAGCATAAAATCAAATTTTTTATCAATAAAAAGATTTTCACATCAACCAATAATTGACCAAAAGGGCAACAACTAATGTAGAAAAATAATTAAAATATTTTTTGCTTAAATGAACTTACAACAATCTAAAAGTTGTTTTCTTCAAAAGGAATTCTTACTAAATTTGTTCATCTTTTATCATTGTAGAGGTTGAGTATGTATTTAAAATATAAGGTATTATATGTAGATTATAGCGTATGACTCAAACATTTAAATGTTTTTAACATCTTAAGAAAACAATTTTTTAAATATTCTAAATAAAATAACATATTCCGAAGAGCATGGCCTTCTTTATTTCTCATAAATTTAAATAATACACAAGAAAAACATAAAATCAAATTTTTGGTCAATAAATGGATTTTTACTTAAACTAATAATTGACTAAAAAGGCAAAAACTAATATAGAAAAAGAATTAAAGTAATTTTGGCTTATATGGGCATACAACAATAAAAAATTAGTTTTATTGAAAAGGAATGCTTATTAAATTTGTCCATCTTCTATCATTGTAGAGGTTGCGTACGTGTTTAAAATGTAAGGTATCATATGTAGATTATATCGTAATACTCAAATCTTTCAATCCTTTTAACATCTTAAGAAATTAAAGGTTCCAATATTTCAAAGAAAAGAACATATTTTCAAGACCATAGCCCTTTTATTTTCCATAAATTTAAATAATGCACAAGAAGAACATAAAATTAAATTTTTGGTCAATAAAAGATTTTCACATCAACCAATAATTGACTAAAAAGGCAACAACTAATGTAGAAAAAGAATTAAAATATATTTGGCTTAAATGGGCTTACAGTAATCTAAAAGTTGTTTTATTCAAAAGGAATCCTTATTAAGTTTGTTCATCTTCTATCATTGTAGAGGCTGAGTACGTGTTTAAAATTTAAAGTATAATATGTAGATTATATCTTATAACTCAAATCTTTCAATGCTTTTAATATCTTAAGAAATCAAAGGTTCTAATATTCTAAAGAAAAGAACATATTTTTAAAACCATGGCCTTGTTTATTTTCCATAAATTTAAATAATGCGCAAGAAGAACATAAAATTAAATTTTTGGTCAATAAAAAGATTTTCACATCAACCAATAGACATCAACTAGTGTAGAGATAAAATTAAAAGACTTTTTTACTTAACAGGGCTTACAGCAATATAAAAATTGTTGTATTCAAAAGAAATCCTTACTAAGCTTGTTCATCTTCTATTATTGTTGAGGTTGAGTACGGGTTTAAAATATAAGGTATCATGTGTAGATTATACCATATAAATCAAATCTTTCAATGGTTTAAGATCTCAAGTAATCAAAGGTTCCAATATTCCAAAATAAAAAACATTTTTCCAAGATCATGGCCTTTTTTATTTCATACAAATACAAATAATGCACAAGAAAAATATAAAATCAAATTTTTAATCAATAAAAAGATTATCACATCAACCAATAATTGACCGAATAGACAACTAATGTAGAAAAAGAATTAAAACATTTTTAGCTTAAATGGGCTTACAACAATCTAAAAGTTATTTTATTTAAAAGGAATCCTTATTAAGTTTGTTCATCTTCTATCATTGTAGATGTTGAGTATGTGTTTAAAATGTAAGGTCTCATACGTAGATTATATCGTATGACTCAAATCTTTCACTGCTTTTAACATCTTAAGAAAATAGAATTTCTAATATTCTAAATAAAATAATATATTTCCAATACCATGGCCTTCTTTATTACCAATAAATTTAAATAATCCACAAGAAAAAAATAAAATTAAATTATTGATCAATAAAAAAAATTTCACATCAACCAATAATTGACTGAATAGACAACAGCTAATGTAGAAAAAGAATTAAAATATATTTGGCTTAAATAGGCTTATATCAATCTAAAAGCCATTTTATTTGAAAGGAATCCTTATTAAGTTTGTTCATCTTCTATCATTGTAGAGCTTGAGTAGGTGTTTAAAATGTAATGTATCATATGCAGATTATATCATATGACTTAAATCTTTCAATGCTTTTAACATCTTAAGAAAACAAAGTTTCTAATATTCTAAATAAAAGAATATATTCCCAACCCCATGGCCTTCTTTATTTCCAATAAATTTAAATAATGCACAAGAAAAACAAAAATCAGATTTTTGATCAATAAATAGATTTTTACATCAACCAATTATCAACTGAATAGACAACAACTAATGTAAAAAAAGAATTAAAATATTTTTCGCTTAAATGGGCTTATAACAATCTAAAAGTCATTTTATTCAAAAGGAATCCTTATTAAGTTTATTCATGTGCTATCATTGTAGATGTTGTGTACATGTTTAAAATGTAAGGTATCATAAGTAGATTCTATCGTATAACTCAAATCTTTCTATAGTTTGAACATTTTGAAGAAATCAAAGGTTACAATATTCCAAATAAAAGAAAATATTCCTAAGATCATGGCCTTTTTTATTTCATACAAATCTAAATAATGTGTCATATCCTTATTTTCAACCTTAGTTATCCTCATTTGAAAGTGATTGGAACCAATTACATAGCCTTTTGCCTTGAAAACATTGATTTTCAAAAGAATTTCTCTCGGGTACTGTTCATGTTACTGTTCATTTGGTAATTTTAGAACATGTACCATACTTTAAAAATTCATAACTAAATTAAAAAAAATTCAAAATAGGATGGTTCCAATTTCTAATCAAATCTATTTCATTGAAATTTGAGGGAAAAATATAAACTGAGGTTCCATTGTCCCAATGAAATCAGTTTATTCGTTGAAAAACACGGTTCATTTGGTAAAATCTGGAAGTTCCAGTTTCTTTGCCTTAACTTCACAAATTCATTTCTCTTTGGCTACCTATCCAAATGAATCGTGTTACCTATGGATTTAAATATCTAGACATTCTCTTCAAGCTCACCAAATTTTATAGAAAAAATCGTTCATTTACTATACATAATTCACATCAAAAAGTTACTACCTCTGGTTGCTTACTTTATCTCTATTTCAGACCTTACTCCAACTTAGAAAAATCATAGTAATTCGAATTCTTAACCAATTGAGGTATTCTTGGTGTTCATTTAAAGCTCGGTATCTTAGATATAATCATACCAAATTTCAAGTTCAAACTCCTTGATTAAGGTATCTTAAATATCGTCACACCATCACAGCCCATAACACAATTATAGAATTATACATCATACATCCATCATGTGCTTCCATAATGCCAAGTAACTCATGTAACTTATTATACAAGTCCATCCAACTATGTGTACCCTATTTTCTTGAGGAATTCTAGTACCTAAAATATGGTTATGCATATGGGAGGAATGAGATTTCATGGAAATCCCAATAGCAAGTTACACAAACCATAATATCATGTATGATTAATTGGATGCTTAACATGTTATCATGAGATGGGAGCTACTTCATAATGGTACATAAGCAAACTCTAACATACATATTGTTATTACATAACTTGCAAGGAGTTGCAATCATTCATACTTCATCATCAACATGATGACACAATCTCATGCTGAACCAAACACCATAATCAACAAGCAAGCAAACAATTAAGAAAACATGAAACTATAGTTAGGTATTTTTGCTACCTCTTAGCTATCCTTGCCAAAGCCTTCTTGAGATGGTTTCCTTCTTTCATAAATGTCAAAACCTAGCCATTACAAAGTAATATCAAGTTACAATTCAACTTGAAAATAAATCTAAGACTAGGTTTCCACTAACTTCCATTCTTTCTCTATTTTAGGTCTCATACTTCCATCTTTCCAAAATAAATTCTCATAGTTCATTTCCACATAATTTTTCATGTAGAATCCAAATATGAAGCTAGAATTTCCAAAATCAAATCATGTCACAAGCTTCTGTACAGAACCGAAACACACCCTTGATTTTCCAAAAATTCACACTTTGATTCCAATGCTTCCAATACTTATTCTCCTACTTTATCCCAACACAATTTTCCATTTTAAACTCATTAGAAGCACCAAAATTATGAAATTCCAACATATGAATAGTGACATGTACAGTAGCAGCCATGAATACAAACTTATAACTTCATGCATACTTGGACTCCCAAGCTTATACCACTTGATTCTAGCTTATTTTAGCTTATCTAAACTATCCATAACATAAAACTCATATTCTAACCATATATGGACAGAACTTCCAGCAGCAACCACAAGGGAAATATGGCATAAAAATCCCTTAAAATTAAGAGCTAGCTTGCTAGAACAAAGCGCAAGAACAAGGGAGATGATTACCTTACTTTGTGCTCCAAGTTGTGTGCTTCTTTCTTGGTTGAATTGAAATTTTGCAAGAGTTTTCCCTAGGGTTCCCAAAGCTGCTGAAACCAATCTGAAATGAGGGGTATTTATAGAGAAATTTGGGTGGAAATGGATGGCCAAGATTGATTTGGTTACTAAATCTAGTGGTCTATATTCATTCTTAAACCAATCTTGCCCTAGAAGCCTTAGTATTTTCATCATGCATGACATCATTAGGGCCATGTTTGGCTGGAAAAAGTAAAATATGCTTATAGGCAAAATTCCAATCCAGTTTAGTACTGATCGGAGCAATTTCACAAAAACCTGACTGTTTTTTGTTCCTAACTTTTATAATATTCCAGGATATGTATTCTATCCTGAAAACCAGTGTCTAGGTTTCTCATACTATTGACATTGTTAGACTGAATATTTATTTGCCATCTATCCCTCAGGAAATGACCAAAATGCCCTTGGTGTCCTTTCTTGCATTATATTAACCCTAAGAGCATAATTGCCATTTCACCCCTCTTTGTACTGCCCCAGGGCCTATACTGGCTCTAACTAATCACATTTATACTATGTCCCACATTTCTAGTCTGTCTAGAATGACCAAAATTTCCTCCATTCATCACTGGTACAATATAGTTATCCAGAGGCATTTTTGTAATTTCGCACTTTTCCTGAACACTGGCCCCTTCTATTGATGAACTGATATCATGGGTTTTGGGCCCTCCTTGGAATTATCATAGGCCTATATATGAGGTCATCTGAGCTCATTCTATCTAGGCTTACCTACTGCTAAATTTCATAATTGGATCACGAGTGTTCTCAAACTCTTGTCAAAATTCACTAATATGAGATAACTTTTCATACAGAGCTCCTTCCAGGGTTCTGTCAGATTCATGACATTTGATGTCATAGGGCACACCTTCTTGTAACTTTTCTACTTATACCTGAGGTCTATGAGATCTGATAAAATTTTAGATAACTTTTAGATTATCAGATAAATATCCACTATCTGGAACCCTAATAAAATTTCGGTATTATGCTATATTAACTAGCATAACTTTTCTATTTATTGATGAAATGTGGGACTAGAATACTTCCAGGCAATTCTAAGCCTTTTCTGGCTGAACTTTTCTATAATTATATTTAGGTCCCTGACTTTTTGCTTATTTATATTTAGGTCCCTAAACTTTTAGAAATTACCACTTTTGGCCCAACTTTTGTTTTTACTTTAACTTTTGGCCTATAACTTTTTCTAATTTTTGTTTAGGTCCCTTTCTTTCTTCAAAACTCATTTAACCTTTGTTATTTCTTTTGATAATTGTCATAATCCTTTCCAACCTTCTTTCCACTATCAGTATTACATAGATAAGAAAAAAATTAGGATATGACATTTCTACCCCCTTAAAATAAATTTCGTCCTCGAAATTTACTTGGTACCTTAGTCAACAACCTTAAATAGATCTCTTTTTCTTCTTTATGACTAAGGGTTGGGGTATCTATCTCTTATCTTCTATCTTACATCTTAGCGAAGTACCTTTCATGTCTTCCAATCTTCATATCTTTACTGTCATTTCTTTCCTTTTATTCCGAATCAACTCAATTAGAGTTAAACGCTAACTCATTCTGTTACTTGCTTTATTACTTTGCGTCTATTTGCATATGGACTTCTTACCACATTGGACTTGTGAGTAGTGTCCATTTCTTTCATATAAAACTCTCTATACTACTATATTCTGGAGTTTCTGTCAACTACTTATCATACCTTTAGCATATATCTCTTAATATTTCTCTGAACATTTAGCAGAATTCTCTGAACATCTGTAAACATCACTCTTACTTTCTTATCATCGTACTTCTTTTCATCTTCAATAACTTGTCATAATACAGAGAGAGGATTTATATCATTATAATTTCTTTACTTTACTGCTAGATAGGAGCACATACTCTAACATGCATAATGCCTGGCCAATATATTGCAGGACTATATACCTGCCCACGAATGCAAAGCTCTAACATCAGATATTAAGTATTCCTTTTCTTACTATGCACAGCTCTAACACTCGAAGCTTACACAACTCTAACATTTGGAGCTTTAGCATATTTTACAAACATAACATAATGCTTGGCATTTCATGCAAGGAGTAAAAGCTCTAATTTGCACTTCATCTGTAACATAGTACTTACTATCTTATCCCTTTCAAAAAGGGAGCCTCTCTATCTATTTACAAAGCTAGCTATAAAGCCACTTCTCAATACATACTTCTCATCATGTATCATGTCACATATTTCTTATACTGTACCTTATTACGTACTTTCATAACCTATCTCATTACATATCTTTCATGTCGTATCATGGCATATCTGGCTAATTCTGGCTATATAATGGTCCATCTTGCCTTGTCATAACGCATTCTCAAATACCATAAAGCTAACATTCTCTTTAACTTAGGACTTCACTAGCTTTTAAGAAAATTCTTCTAAACATTTCCTTTCAAATTCATTTCAATTGGATTTGAAATAAGGGTTCTAGCTTCTTACTATTCATGACCCTTTTCTAACTTTTCATAGCTCTTTCTATCATCTTACATAACTTTGTGCATATATGCCAAACATCTGTGGCATTTACATCTTTTCATCATTTCCTAGGGGATCACCCATGATTAGGCTACTCTTGCCTGAGCACGCTTAACTGAAAAGTGCAGATATAAATCTAAAGCATTGATGCTAACAGGCTCCAATCCTGGTACTTTACTATCTTAGACTCTTCCTATACTATCTCTCTTGGGTCTATCTAGCATACTAATCTCTCTATCCTCATCTGGAGGATCTATTGGTCTCTTATTCTTATTTTCTATAATCTTATCATAGGGATCTCTTTATTCTTATTTGACCCCTTCTCATATCTTATGAGATATTCTCATAAATCTTTGGTACTTAGAGTTAATTACCTTAACTTTGATCACTTAGTTCCTGTTACGTGTAAGATTCTAAGTTTAGTCTCTAATAGTAATAAGGCTGTATGAAATTAACATCATGGGTACTCTCTCTGTTATGAGTTAACCAACTTATGAAGCTTCTATACCTTAATCTTTTCTTAGTATTCGTCCTTCTAAAGAAATATTGTACTTATAGCTCATTACTTTCTTTCTCTAGGCTTGGTCTACTGTGACCCTCGGGATCTATTGCAATCAACCGTAAGCCTTTTCATGATCTAACTGTGACCCTGTGAGCCATACTAGGATCTACTGTAATCCTCCAGAACCTACTGCGATTCTGTTGTACTGTATTCTTATATCTAGAAGACCTAAACCAACGGACAAAGTTACAAGGTTAGTCACTTCCACATAGTTGTTAACTCTACACATAATTCCCCAAAAATGATCACAGAAGCCAATATTACCTATTAGGACTTTACTTATTTCCTTTATCACTCAGGAACTTCATATATCATTCCCTTCTTTCATAACTTGACTATGTCTATTATTGCAGAGAGCTACATAGGCTTTTCCATGCACACATCTATCATAATCTGTTCATTCTTTGGGCTTTATCTCAAGAGCAATATGACTTTATTGCAAGAGCAATCTAGCTTTATTGCAAAAATACTGCCCCCTCTCAGAGCTACATCATCTTTCATAAATGCTTCTCATCTCATTTCATATATCTTATCCCTACAAAAAGCGTATATATTGAGTACTGTAACCATTTCACTATTAGTCCACATTTGTAATCTCATTCTCTACCCAATTGATTATCATTGTATGATCATACATTCTCATTCTACTCTTTTGAAATTAACTGGCTAACTATCTTGTTTATTACTTTGCTATTGCATTTCTATTGCTTTATCATTAACAAGTTGAATTATTTAATTGTATATCGTGTGGCATGGGAGCAACATAACTTTGTTATCGTCATAATCCTT
Organism: Leucaena leucocephala; assembly: GCA_037074615.1. Classification (NCBI taxonomy): domain Eukaryota; kingdom Viridiplantae; phylum Streptophyta; class Magnoliopsida; order Fabales; family Fabaceae; genus Leucaena; species Leucaena leucocephala. The sequence continues at coordinate 6,338,392 of CM073528.1, forward strand.
TCCAACCCTCTTTCCACTATCAGTATTACATAGCTAGGAAAAGGTGATCTCAGGCGTTCATTTCCAAGAAAAGACTCTGGAATTCTCTGGAAATGCTGAGTCAGCTGGTGAGGTGTCCCAAGGGCCCCACCTTTGTGCCACCTAGCATGTGAGGTGTCCCATAGATGATGTCATTTTGATGAGTCATCTAGGATGATGATGTCAACATGATGATACAGGCAAGGCTTCTTGAGAAAGCTAAGCGATCTGTGCCATTCATCGCGATTTGATCTTGACCGTCCATTCCACCTCTACTTAACTATAAATAGACACACCCCTCCTTCCATTCCATTCACGGCCAAGCATAGAGAAACAAGAGAAAGAAGAGAGAAAAAGAGAAAGAGATAAAGAAAGAAAGGAAGAGAAAGAAAGAAAGGACAAGGCTACACACCAGGTTGTAAACTTACACCTACTTGTATGCTTATGTTGCTTGGATGTTTTATGTGATGTTTACTTACTTTAATAATGTGAAGCATGTATGATTAAGTAATACTCTGTTTCTTTTTATGCTATGGCCATATGTTATAATTAAGGGGCATGGAAGCATGTAAGTTATCATTATGCAAGCATGATCATTAAGTGCACACATAGTAACATCAAGCATATAGTTGCATATATTGTATGGTTTCCGTATGCTACTGAGATTTCCCTAGAAATCTCACCCCTTTTATATCAATCCAATTATAGTAGGTCTTCTCAAGATGGAGGAGATAAAGATGCATGAAGAGAAGGTAATAATTATTTAGCATGATTGATATGTGATTGATGTATGTATAATTAGTTCCTAGAAATTGTCACTTTGAACAGTAACTCGTAGTGAGGCAGTGACATTTGAACTGTAATTAGAAATAGTAAATGATTTAATAAATATATGATATTTTACCAGTAAATAGTAAACATGCCAAGCTTCGATTTGATATATAGAACGTCTCATTTGGATGTCTACACACAAAGATATGTTTTTTCAAAGTTGGGACCAAAAATGCTGGAATCAGGGAAAGATGCTGGATGAATTGTAAAGTTTGAGTATTGACCGATATTGACTTGGTCAAGGAGTGGTCAATAACTTATTTGTCCCTGAAATATCATTAAGTTAGCTTTGTGTAGCAATTTAAACCACTTTATTTCAATTTTTTAGAATTAGTTATGATTTTTTGAAGTTAGGTTATGTCATATCCTAATTTTTCCCTGTCTGTATAGTACTGATAGTGGAAAGAGGTTTGAACATGATCATGACGAACATTAGAAGAAATAATAAATGTTAGATGATTCTTTAAGGAAGAGAAGGATTAAAATGAAAAATAGAAAAGGTTAAAGACAAAAAGTGAAAGTAGAAACAAGATTTGGGCCAAAAATGGCAATTTTCAAAAGTTAAGGGACTTAAATGTAATTAAGTAAAAAGTTCAAGGGCAAAATTGTAATTATAGAAAGATCAGCCCGGAAAGGGTTATAACTACCTGGAAGTTTTTCAGTCCCATATTCCATCAGTAAATAGAGGAAGTAGCGATGGTTAATCTGGCATGATACAGAAATTTTATTAGGACTTCAGACAACAGAAAATTATTTGATAGTCTAAAAGTTATTTGAAATTTTATCAGATTTCATGGACTTCAGATATAAGTGGGTAAATTACAGGAAAATGTGCCCTACAGTGTCAGATATCCTGGATCTGATAGAACTCCAGAAGAAGTTCTGTATAAAAAGTTATTCACATATTAATGAATTTTGACGGGAGTTTGATAACACCTATGATCCGATAATAGAATTTATCGGTAAATAAGCCTAAATAGAATGAGATCATATGACCTCATATATAGGCCCATGATTACGCCAAGAAGGGCCCAGAACCCAGGGTACCAGTCCATCAGTAGAAGGGGCTAGTGTCCTGAAAAAGTGCAAAATTACGAAAATGTCCCTAGATACCCAGATTGTACTAGAGATGGATGAAGGGCATTTTGATCACCTGGGATAGGCTAAAAACATGGAACATAATATAAATATGATTAGTTGAGCCCAGATACACCCTGAGGCATATAAAGAGGGGTAAAATGACGATTATGCCCTTAGGGTCAATATAGTGTAAGAAAGGACACCAAGGGTATTTTGGTCATTTTCCAAAGAATGGATGGCAAATAAATACTCAGTATAACCATATCAAGGGTATGAGAAGCCAGACATTGATTTTCAGGTTAAAATACATATCCTGGTATATTATAGAAAAGTTCAGAACAGAAAACAGTCCGGTTGTTGTGAAACTGTTCCGATCAGTACCGGATTAGACTAAAATTTTTTCAGAAGCTTCCTTACAATATGAGCACTCCAAGTAGCCCTCTTAGGTGTCCCATGAGCTATCCCACATGATGTCATAATTATTCTTTTATGAAAAAGTTAAATCCATGATTAAATATGGGCCTTTAGATCAAATAGTAACCAAATCAATATTGGCCATTCATTTTTCTTGGATTTTGGCTATAAATGCCCCCTCATTCTGCCCAAAACCGTGGCCTTGTGATACCTTGGGGAAACTCTTGCAAAATGAAAACTCAAGCCAAGACAAAGAAGATTCAAGGTTCCAAAGTTCAAGCAAGCTAGAGATTAAAGGTAAGCAATCTATCCTAGCTTATTTTCCTTTGATTTGGGAGCTTGAACTTAGGGTTTTCATGGGACAAAAGTTGATTTTTCTCTAAGGGGTTGTCTGCCCAATAACCTTATATGAAAGGGGAAAGAAGAAATTAAAGTTAGAAACATATGATTGAAGCTTAAACAAGCTAATTAAGAGATTGGTTGTTGAATCAAGTTGATATTCTTGACTTTGCCTTAATGGAACCTGTTTGGTATTCACTGTTCATGAGGGAAGGAAATTGAATTTCAATGATTTAATACTTCCATTGAATTTAGATGATGATTTTGTGTAGGATTGGAAAGGTTTTGAACCTTGAAATTGAAATTCCAAGATTGTAGTTTTTGAAATCCTTCTCTATACTATTCACTCACATGAACAGTGATTGAAATTTCATGATTTTGATTCGTCCAATGGTTTTAAAATGAAAAGTTGTGTGGGATAAAGTAGAGAAACAAGTATGGGAAGCATTGGAATCAAAATGAGAATTTTTAAAAGAATTAAGTGCAGTTTCAGTTCTGTACAGCATGTGATGAAGGAGCTGGAATTTCATGATTCTAAGCTCATAAATGGATTCAAAAGATGAAATTGTGAAGGTAAAGTCAAGGCATCAATTGATTCAAAGACCAAGTCCATTGGTTAAGATTAAGGAAAGTTAATGAGATTAATGTTCAAGAAGAAGTTATGTTAGTTAAAGTAAGTTTAATGCTCAAGGAAGTTAGATTGTAATTGATGAATGATTATGTGATGTTAGGAATTGATTGGTATGCTCCAATAGAGGCAGTCATATATTCAAGAAAAGTGAGAAGAAGGAAGCAAGTTAAGGTGAAAGAAAGTCAAGTGTTCAAGGTAGTAAACTAATCCTAAACTTGTATGCATTGAATGTTATGCTTGATTGTGTTATGGCTTGATTGAATTGTATTGCCTATGTGATTATGTATGAAGCTTTGTTTATATATTTACTTTGGCCAATTGTATTTCATATGTAACATGGAAGCATGCCCATGACACAATAGTAACACTTTCACAAGCAAGCACAAGTATTTACATTAATGCATGCATTGTTTAGTACTGTTTGCTACGGAGATTTCCCCTAAAATATCATCCCTTTCCATGTAATCCCAATCCCACAGGTTTATGAATGATGAAAGAGCATGATGAAGCATGAAGAAAAGCTAGGGATTAGATAGTATATATGCTATGTGAATGTGTAATGTTGTTGTATGACTAATGTAAGCAGTGATGGTCATGATGTAATGAAAAATAGTAAATGATGGAATAAATGTATGAAATTTTACAGAAATTTATATGACATGCCAAGCTTCTTTTTGACACCAAGAATGCTTTATTTGGATGTCTGTACAAAGAGAACTGATTTTCCAAAGTAAGGGACCAGAATCTGTTTCTAGAATATTTGACCAAATGAACAATAAACTTTGGCGAATAAACTATATTAATTGGCTAATCATTTGGTCTAGAAATTATTTTTCCCTTAAATTTCAAGATGTTATCTTCACGTATCTATTTGAACCACTTCATTTTGAGTTTTCTAGAATTAGTTATGATTTTTTGAAGTTCATTACATAATCTGGAATACCATATGAACAGTAACCCGAGAAAGAGTAAAATTCCAGATTTAGCTAATGAACTTCCAAGGTCTTGTAAGTGGTTGTAAATGCTACTGATTGGTCCCTAATATGTATGAAAGTAAGGATGTTATAGGTTACTCCTTTGGAATTTGCATAGTGAACATTACTCGGTAGAGTAAAATTCTAAATTGTGTAATTTGACTTCAATAACCTTAAAAGTAGTTCTAGATACTACTGTTTGATCCCTAAGATATAAGAAAATAAGGATATTTTATTTTGGTATTAGAGCAAAGGGTTCTAACTCAGAGCATGTCATATCCTAATTTTCCCTATCCGTATAGTACTGATAGTGGAAAGAGGTTTGAAAAGGATTATGATGAATATCAGAAGAAATAATAAAGGTTAGATGATTCTTTAAGGAAGAGAATGACTAAAATGAAAAGTAGAAAAGGTTAAAGGCAAAAAGTGAAAGTAGAAACAAGATTTGGGCCAAAAGTGGTAATTTTCAAAAGTTAAAGGACTTAAATATAATTAAGTAAAAAGTTCAAGGGCAAAATTATAATTATAGAAAGATCAGCCCGAAAAGGGTTATAACTGCCCAGAAGTTTTTTACTCCCACATTCAATCAGTAAATAGAGGAAGTTGCGCTGGTTAATCTGGCATGATACAGAAATTTTATTAGGACTCCAGATAACAGAAAATTATCTGATAGTCTAAAAGTTATCTGAAATTTTATTAGATTTCATGGACTTCAGATGTAAGTGGGAAAATTATAGGAAAATGTTCCCTACAATGTCAGATATACTGGATCTAACAGAACTCTGGAAGAAGTTCTGTATAAAAAGTTATTCGCGTATTAATGAATTTTGACGGGAGTTTGATAACACCCGTGATCCGATAGTGGAATTTATCGATATGTAAGCCTGGATAGAATGAGATCATATGACCTCATATATAGGCCCATGATGAAGCCAAGAAAGGCCCAGAACCCAGGGTACCAGTCCATCAGTATAAGGGGCCAGTGTCCAGAAAAAGTGTGAAATTATGAAAATACCCATGGATGCCCAGATTATACCAGAGATGGATGAAGGGCATTTTGGTCACTTGGGATAGGCTAAAAACGTGGCACATGTTATAAATATGATTAGTTGAGCCCATATACACCCTAAGACAGTATAAAGAGGGGTAAAATGACGATTATGCCCTTAGGGTCAATATAGTATAAGAAAGGACACCAAGGCTATTTTGGTCATTTTCCAAGGAATGGATGACAGATAAATACTCAGTATAACCATGTCAAGGGTATGAGAAGCCTATACATTGATTTTCGGGACATAATACATATCCTGGTATATTATAGAAAAATTCGGAACAAAAAACAGTCCAGTTATTGTGAAACTGCTCCGATCGGTACCATATTGGACTGGAATTTTTCTAGAAGCTTCCTTAAACTATGAGCATGCCACCTATCCCTCTTAGGTGTCCCATGAGCTGTCCCACATGATGTCATAATTATTCTTTTATGAAAAAGTAAAATCTAAGATTAAATGTGAGCCTTTAGATCAAATAGTAACCAAATCAATCTTGGCCATTGATTTTTCATGGATTTTAGCTATAAATACCCCCTCATTCTGCCCAAAACCGTGGCCTTGTGATACCTTGGGTAAACTCTTGCAAAATGAAAACTCAAGCCAAGATAAAGAAGATTCAAGATTCCAAAGTTCAAGCAAGCTAGAGATTAAAGGAATTAATTGGTATGCTCCAAGAGAGGCAGCCACATGTTCAAGGAAAGTGAGAAGAAAGAAGCAGTTTAAGGTGAAAGAAAGTCAAGTGTTCAAGGTTTATGAATGATGAAAGATGATGATGAATCATGAAGAAAAGCTAAGGATTGGATATTATATATGTTATGTGAATGTGTAAGGTTGCTGTATGACCAATGTAAGCAGTGATGGTCATGATATAATGAAAAATAGTAAATGATGGAATAAATGTATGAAATTTTAAAGACATTTAGATGACATGCCAAGCTTCATTTTGACACAAAGAATGCTTTATTTGGATGTCTGTACAAAGAAAAATGAATTTCCAAAGTAAGGGACCAGAATCTATTTCCAGAGTTTTTGACCAAATGAACAGTAAACTTTAACGAATAAATTGTATCAATTGGCTAATCATTTGGTCTGAAAATTATTTTTTCCTTAAATTTCAAGATATTATCTTCACGTATCTTTTTGAACCACTTCATTTTGAGTTTTCTAGAATTAATTATGATTTTTGAAGTTCGTTGCATAATCTATAATACCATAAGAACAATAACCTGAGAAAGAGTAAAATTCCATATTTGGCTAATGGACTTCCAAGGTCTTATAAGTGGTTCTAAATGCTACTGATTGGTCCCTAAAACGTATAAAAGTAAGGATGTTACATTTTAGTATCAGAGCAAGTTATGAGATGGCTAAGATTCTTCACCATGATCAGGGGTTCTCACTGCGTGAGAGTGGGACAAAACGTTAGCTCTTACCCCGACATGGCAAACCGGCTTCGCCACCAGGAGGTTATATTGCAATCGAGAGGCTGGTGCGTAAAACTTGCGTCTGATGTACCTTATGTAGTCCCAAGAAAGACTCTGTATTTTGGTATCAGAGTAGAAGTTTCTGGTATGATATAAGATATTTCCTATACCCTAATCTTAAAAAGTAAGTATTTTGTTAAGTTAGGGTGTTTATTGGGATAATTAGCATTGCTTAATTAAGCAAATAGTGCAAGAATAAATATGTTATTTTATAAAGTTAAGTCAGAGGCTTCAGTCAATAAGGGAGACCCCAGGCCAGTAGTGATGTATGGACATGGTGTACATCCAAACTCTGATCATCCCTTACACAATGAAGAGAGTTTAGAGGAAAGTTTAGGGGATCAGTCACGAAAGTCTACAGTGGAATGTCCCATAGATATTTCTGTGGACTCAAACCTACAGTTTGGAGGTCATGTAGAGATACAGCCTAAAGCCCAGTATACCCCAGATAATGCTGAGTCTAGTGACTCTACACAGTATGAGTTTGTTAGAGTGCCATCTAACCCTGATGTACATTTTGTTCCTCCAATAAGAGGACAGATTACAGTCGAGGAAGCTGAGTACTAGTACTAGATTATGGGTAGACTATATATTATTCCTCTTCCACCAGAGTTTGAGGACAGAGTTACTATGAGTAATATACCATAATCCCCTAATTCAGATATCCAGTCAGAGTTTATGACAGAACTTGTTCATTCCCAAAGTCCAGGAATATGTGGCTTTATAGAGAAGGAGCAGTGTGATGTTCTTGGCCCTAGTCAACCCCATCTTTCTTTGTTAAAGACAGATAATGCTGACTATATCAGTCTCAAGAAAGCTGTGAAGAGTGAACTACTCAGTTTAGTTCAAGGAATGGACAGAAGTAGAGATCAAGAGCAGTCAGTTTACTTATATTTCCTCAATGTCGTATCAGGGATGATAAATAGATATGCAGTAGAGGGCATTAACCTAAATCAAGTTTATATTCTAGAAGACTGGCATGAGATGATAGTAAGCCAAGTACTTTCATATACCCCTACATGGCATATAGAGCTAAGTGAGTATATGGCAAATAATCTGCCAGCTGATATTCAGGGGTGGTATATCCGTGTACAGAAGTATGTGCAGTCTATAATCCCTTAGAAAGAAATATAGAAGTATATGAGGGGTAATGTAAATAGGTAAAGTGTAAAGAAAAGTAATTACTCATGTGTATGGTAGTTATGATGTACCCTAAATATGTAATTGATATGTATGTAATGTGTGTACAAATGTTATGGTAATATGGAATATGGATGTTGGTTGAACATGTATGTGAATATGTTCCCTATTTAAGTGTGACTATGATGTATGTATATGAATGCACTTTAATTAATTTAGAGTCATCCAAAGACAAGAGTTTTTATGAGCTACTAGGCCGCGACAAAAGATGACCTATAGTCGCGATGGAAGAATGCATAGCTGTTAAGCTGTGACAAGTAACTCGAGATGGTCACAACTAAAAGTTACAAAGAATATGAGATGGCTAGCAAGTACAGGTGGTGACTAAAATGCACATAGTGCGGGCAAGTTAGATAGTACGATACACTGAGATACAAAAGATCAGTTAAAGAAGAGGCTCAAAAGTAGATCCTCCGTATGATCATCAAGAGTTAATCTATGTTATGAAAGACTTGCCTAGAAAGAAGCCTAACGTATGACTTAAGGATAAAGATGTGATGGCTAATAGATAGAAAGTTAATGTTCTCAACGTAGAGGGATTCCATCACGAAGAGATAGTAACCTAACGCTCTACCCTAGAGAGCAGAAATAGTAATGTTAAGTGATAAATGAGATCCAAATGACCTGAATTGGTCAGGAGCTAGAGGAAGATCAGAAAAGAATCACAGTCTATTCTAGAGTAGACTAAGACTGATGGACATAAAGAGTTAAAAGAATTAAGAGATACGGAAGTTACTCCATACGAGATGGAGAGTGATCCGCTCACTTGAGAAGTTTTTCTCAAAGAAGTTTAAAGGAAGCATTCCTCTCAATTAGAGAGAGAGGTGAACGTGAGGCTAAGGGTTAGAGCTGAGGAAAAAGAACTTTTTTGATGGATACTAAATCGAGTTCATTTATATGAACCTTGAGGTTTAGTAAGAGTTACTTTCTCTCGCCTGTTAGTAATCCAGGAGGATAGGGGAAAACTTAAAGGTTTAAATGGCATAAAGATATGAGCCAGACCTTTCCTCAGTTAGCTGATAGGAAATAGATGACTTAGTTATGGATTACTGCTAGATTGTGATGAGGCCAAGGACACATAAATCCTTCAGCTTAGAGACACAAAAGTCTTACAAGTGATAAGAGATGATATGATAGAATGAATATGACCTAGTAAGGTAGCCACATATTCAAAGATAAAGTGACTCCCCATTTCTTATATAAGAAAGAGTAAAGAAGGGTTGAGTCTATACCCTAGTAAGAGGGTAAAGTGGCAACCTAAATGAAATAAGTAAATGATTCAGGTTCCTGAATAAATGATTAGGACCTAGTGATTAAGGTAATGAAGGAACATAATACTTTAAAGTCTACTTGGTTAATTATTTAATTGCAATGTGAGTATAAGGGATGGTTGAGCAGATGTATGTGATAGTGGTATGGCTTATGTTACCATAAGATATGATGAGAAGTTGCATCTCCTTGCAGTTGTCATATGATGACACGCATGTTAGAGACTGCTTAAATGATTATATCTCCTTGCATATTATGCATGTTGAGTATGTTATGATGGATAAATACTCCCCTTTACACTACATGCAGGGTACAATAGATATGATGAGAAAGTTATGTTGCTACCATGCCCTATGACATGCAATTAAATAATTCAACTTGGTAAGGATGAAGCAACAGCAAAGGGCTAAACGAGATAGTTAGCTAGTTAAGTCCCAAAGAGTAAAAAGAGAAATTATGATCAAACAGTGATAGTCAATGAGATAGAGAATGAGATTAAAGATGAGAATTAATGGTGAATCTGCAGATAAATGATTATGATACTCAGGATATATCCTTTCAGTAGAGGTAAGATGTATGAATAGATGATGATGGACATGTGCATGATAGAGCCTGTGTAGCTCTCTACAGTAATGGATAAAGTAAAGTTATAAATATGAGAATGGTATATGAAGTTTCTGAGTGATAGAGGGAATGAGTCAAGTCCTAATAGATAATATTGGTTTCTGTGATCATTTTTGGGGAATTATCTATGGAGTTAACAATGATGTGGAAGTTACTAACCTCATAACTTTTGTCCGTTGGTTTAGGTTTTCCAGAGATGAGAATATAGTACAATGGAATCACAGTAGATTCTAGAGGATTACAGTTAGATCCTAGTATGGTTCCCAGAGAATAGAATTCCAAGGTCACAGTTAGATCCTGAAGAGGCTTACGGTTGATCGCAGTAGATCCCGAGGGTCACAGTAGACCTAGCCTAGAGCAAGAAAGTAATGAGCCATCAGTACAGTATTTCTTTGGAAGGACGAATACCAAGGAAAAGTTAAGGTATAGAAGCTTCACAAGTTGATTAACTCATAATAAAGAGAGTACCCATGATGTTAGTTTCAGATAGCCTTATTACTATTAGGAACTGAACTCAGAATCTTCTTACACGTAACAGGAACTCAGTGATCAAAGTTAAAGTTGTTAATCCTGAGTTCCAAGGATTTATGAGAATGTTTCATAAGATATGAGAAAGGGTCAAATGAGAATAAAGAGATCCTTACGATGAGATTACAAAGACTAAAAATAAAGGTAAATAGATCTTCCAGATGAGGACAAAGAGATTATAAGGCCAGATAGACCCAAGAGAGATAGTACAAGGTGGGTCTAAGATGGTAAAGTACCAGGGTTGGAGCCAATGAGCACCAGTGCTTTAGATTTTTATCTGCACATTTCAGTTAAGCGTGCTCATGCAAGAGTAGCCCAATGATGGGTGACCTCCTGGGAAGTGATAAAAAAGGTGTGAATGCCATAGAAATTTGGCATATGTGCGCAGAACTATGTAAAATGATAGAAAGAGCTATGAAAAGCTAGAAAGGGTTATGAATAGTAAGAGACTATAACCCTTATGTCAAGTCCAAATGAAATGGATTTGAAAGATGAACTGTGATGTAGACAGATGTGGCCAGATATGTCATATTATGATATGAAAAGATACAAAATGAGAAATGCTATGAATAGTACGTAATGAAATATGTTATGAGAAGTATGTAATGAGAAGTACAATATGAGGTGGCTTTATAGTTAGCCCTATGAACGGATTGAGAGGCTCCCTTTTTAAAAGGGATAAGATGTTTGAAAGTTAAACTACATGTGAAAGAGCAAATGAGAACTTCCACTCCTTGCATAGAATGCCAGGCCTTATGTTACGTTATATTACGTGATGTTTACAGAATATACTAAAGCTCTGAATGTTAGAGCAGTGCAAGCTCTGAGTGTTAGAGCTGTGCATATTAAGAGAAGGAATGCTTTAGCTCCAATGTTAGAGCTTCGCATTCATGGGCAGGTATACAGTCCTGCAATATGTTGGCCAGGCATTATGCATGTTAAAGTATGTGCTCCTATGTGCTCATGTTTAGCAGTAGAGCAATGAAAGAAAGAATAATGATATAAGTCCTCTCTTTGTATTATGATGAGTTATTAAAGATGATAAGAATGTATGATGATATGAGAATGAGAGTTAAAGTGTGCGGATATTCAGAGAATTTCGCTAGATACTCAGGTAAGAAAGAAGTGATTGCACTAAAAAGTATGATGAGTTGTTAATAGAAACTCTAGAATATAGTAGTATTCGAAGGAGTTTGATATGAAAGAAATGGACACTATTCACAAGTCTAGTATGGTGAGAAGTCCATATGCAGATAGATGTATAGCGAGTAAGTAATAGAATGAATTGGAGTTCAACTCTGATTGAGTTGATTCAGAATAGAAGAATCACCATAGTAAAGATATGAAGAATTACGGATATGAAAAGCACTCCGCCAAGATATTTATTTTAAGAGATAGATACCCTAATTCTTAGTTATAAAGAGGACAAGGATACCTATCCAAGATTGTTGACTAAGGTGCTAAATAAATTTCGAGGACAAAATTTATTTTAAGGGGGTAGAAATGTCATATCCTAATTTTTCCCTATCCTTTTAGTACTGATAGTGAAAAGAGGTTTGGAAAGGATTATGATGAACATCAGAAGAAATAATAAAGGTTAGATAATTCTTTAAGGAAGAGAAGGACTAAAATGAAAAGTAAAAAAGGTTAAAGGCAAAAAGTGAAAGTAGAAACAAGATTTGGGCCAAAAGTGGTAATTTTCAAAAGTTAATGGACTTAAATGTAATTAAGTAAAAAGTTCAAGGGTAAAATTGTAATTATAGAAAGATCAGCCCGAAAAGGGTTATAACTGCCTGGAAGTTTTTTAGTTCCACATTCCATCAGTAAATAGAGGAAGTTACGCTGGTTAATCTGGCATGATACATAAATTTTATTAGGACTCCAGATAACAGAAAATTATCTGATAGTCTAAAAGTTATCTGAAATTTTATCAAATTTCATGGACTTTAGATGTAAGTGGGAAAATTATAGGAAAATGTGCCCTACAGTGTCAGATGTCCTGGATCTGACAGAACTCTGAAAGAAGTTCTGTATAAAAAGTTATTCACATATTAATGAATTTTGACAGGAGTTTGATAACACCTGTGATCCGATAATAGAATTTATCAGTATGTAAGCCTGGATAGAATGAGATCATATGACCTCATATATAGGCCCATGATGACACCAAGAAGGGCCCAGAACCCAGGGTACTAGTCCATCAGTAGAAGGTGCTAGTGTCCAGAAAAAGTGTGAAATTACGAAAATGCCCATAGATGCCTAGATTGTACTAGAGATAGATGAAGGGAATTTTGGTCACCTGGGATAGGCTAAAAACATGGCACATGTTATAAATATGATTAGTTGAGCACAGATACACCCTGAGGTAGTATAAAGAGGGGTAAAATGACGATTATGCCCTTAGAGTCAATATAGTGTAAGAAAGGACACCAAGGGTATTTTGGTCATTTCCCAAGGAATAGATGGCAGATAAATACTTAGTATAACCATGTCAAAGGTATGAGAAGCCTAAACATTGATTTCCAGGACATAATATATATCCTGGTATATTATAGAAAAATTCAGAACAGAAAACAGTCCGGTTGTTGTGAAACTTCATAGGTAGAACGTGTCATTTGGATGTGTATAACAAGAGAAATGAATTTCCAAAGTAAGGGACCAGAATCTATTTCTAGAGTTTTTGACCAAATGAATAGTAAACTTTAACGAATAAATTGTATCAATTGGCTAATCATTTGGTCTAAAAATTATTTTTCCCTTAAATTTTAAGATGTTATATTCACGTAGCTTTTTGAACCACTTCATTTTGAGTTTTCTAGAATTAATTATGATTTTTGAAGTTCGTTGCTTAATCTGGAATACCATATGAACAGTAAACCGAGAAAGAATAAAATTCCAGATTTGGCTAATGGACTTCCAAGGTCTTGTATGTGGTTCTAAATGCTACTGATTGATCCCTAAGATGTATAAAAGTAAGGATGTTACAGAGCATAAGATTCTGGCACAGAACAGAAGGTTCTGGCTTATTGATGCTCTGGTTTAGTTAGACTAACCCCTCTAAACAAGTTAGAGATTTAAACTAAAAATGTTTCCTCCCTAATATGAGATATGGGGATAGTGTTCACTGCTTAGAGAATGATTCGGACAAGAGACAGTGACACTCAGATAAATAGAACAATACCCCATACCTTACAGCTTTACGAGGTAATCTTCAAGGAAATGACTATGATAGACTAGTCTTAGTCAGCTATTACCACTAATGTCTCATGTTTCTTAGCACGATATGGCTAGACTAAGTAGGATAATATCTGGGGAGCTTTTTCCTCTATTGATAGAGACAGAAGCTAACCAGTCTAACGTCAAAGGAAGCTGAAATAATAGCTCGAGGTATCATTATGTGGCTAGACGTTACAGTGACGATAATAATGAATATACCAACCTCGTTGAAATTCATCAACTAGAGGATTGGTATAAAGTGTGCTCAAGCAAATAGTATAAAGTATTGAGATATAAAAGATTAGTTTAATACAATGTTCAAAAGTAGATCCTCCATATGAGTAGATCTATATTATGAAAGAATTTGTTCAGCTAGTGTTTTCTGAACAAAAGAATCAAAAGTTAAAATGAGACTTTCCTAGGAATGATCCTAGCACATGGCCTAAAGTTAGATATAAGATGGTTAATAGATAGAGAGCTGATGTTTCCAAGACAGAGGGACTACATCACAAAGAGACAGTAACCAAGCGCTCTATTATAGAGAACAAAAGTAATAGTACTAGACGATGAATGAGATACAAGTGACTTAAGTTAGTCAGGATCCAAAGATAGACTAAAAGGAACCATAGTTTAGTCCAGAGTAGACTAGGACTAATAGAGAAAAAGAGTTAAGAGATAATTGAGAGATACAAAAGTTACTCCATAAAGATGGAGATTGATCCACTCACCTGAGAAGTTTTTGTCAAATAGTTTACCAAAAGCATTCCTCTCAGTTAGAAGAGATGAGCGTGAGGCTAAGAGTTAAAGCAAGGAAAGAGAAACCCTTTGATGAATACTTAGCCGAGTTCATTGAGAGTTGAATGACTAAAAAGTTAGCTTACGGATTGAATTCCATGTTATAAAGAAAGGATTTTCTCGGGTAGTTGCAAAAGTTCAAGAGAGCAGTATATGTAAGATAAGTAAAAAGAAGTTTATGATGTCTAGAGAGAGAAAGGTAGCCATAGTTTCAAAGATAAAGAGACTCCTCAATTTAAGAAAGAGTAATGAGCAAGAGTCAAATAAAGTAATGAAGGGTTGAGTCTATACCTTAGTAAGAGGGTAATGTGGCAGCCTAAGTTAAATGAGTAGTTATTTCAGGTTTCTCAATGAATGTTTGGGATCTGGTAGATAATGTGATAGAAGAAAGAATGCTTTAAAGGATTACTTAGTTAAATGTTTAATTGCAGTGTACGTATGACAGATGGTTGAGCAAATTTATGTGATGATATGGCATATGTTGTCATAAGTTATGATAAATAGTTATATCTCCTTATAGTTGTCATATGATGACATGCATGTTAGAGTATGTTATGATAAATAAATACTCCCCTCATGAGTACATGCATGGTAGAGTTTATGATGAGAAAGTTATGTTGTTCCCATGCCATACGACATGTAATAAGAATGTTCTCAGGATGATAGACAGTCTCAATAAGTGGGATAGTTGTTACAGTATGATTGGGGTTACTCAAATATTTCTATAGACTTATGAATATAATACTCAGGGCTATTTCTTATGTTAGGGTTATAACAAGTACCAAGTAGGTGGTAGTGTTATAACTCTATAAAAATAAATGGTATACAAAAAGAGCAAAAGATAACAGTAAAGAGATTGTTTTTAGATTACTCTTCAGATAAGAGTTAGGTCTAAAACATATGGCTCGTAGATAAAGCTAGATTCAGATGAGTTCAGATCACTCTTCAGATAAGAGTTAGATCTGATATAAATTACTCACAGTTAGAGCATAGTTCAAATGGCACGCAGTTAGAGCACATATTTAAATGAGAAGTTATAATGAGGCCAAAGCAACTGAATGCAATGGCAGGTGGTTAGACCATAATTAGTAAGCCATAACAGAGTAAGAAAGATAAGAAGGAACTCCTGAGTAAGAGAGAAAATAAGTAAAGTCTTGGTAAATAATATGGGCCATTGAATGTATTTCTTAAAATTTATTGATTAAGTTATCAACAAGTGGAAGCAGTTAACCTTATAACTTAGTTTGTTGGTTTGAGATCTTTTAGAGATGATAATACAGTACAACAGAATAACAAAGGATTCTGGAGGGTCACAGTTAGATCCTAGCATGGCTCAAGGGTCATAGTTAGATCCTAACAGCTTCAGAGTCATAGTTAGATTCTGAAGAGGCTTACGGTTGATCGTAGTTAGATCCCGAGGTCGCAGTTAGACCTAGCCTAAGGAAAGTAATGAGCCATGAAGAAATGAGAATAGTACAATATCTCTCTGGAAAGATTATTGCCAAAGACGAAGTTAAGATAAGGAAGCTTCACTAGTTGATTAACTCATCTAGAAAACTTATTTATAATGATTTTCCTCAAATAGCTTATATTATATACATACTAAACTTAGTTTTCTCTTAAACTAAGATGGAGTTCAAGTTCAAGTCTGGGTGCTGATATTCAAAAGTTTTATAGAAGTATGCCTGAGGAATAGAGAAGAGAACCCTATTTGTTTTGAGAATAGAAAAGTATGAGTAGACAGATTCTTCAAATAAGGATAAAGAAAGGCTAGAAAGACCCAGAGAAGAGGGTATAAGATAGAGTAAAGATAAAACAGTTATATAAGAAAGATTATGCTAGGGCATAAAGCTATAAGAAAAGTAACCTAGCCTTAACCAAGTAGAATGGTTAGCTAAAAGTTGACTAGGCAAGAGTAGCCTAATGATGGGTAAACTGTGAAATTAATGAGAAAGTGTGTAAATACCACAAAAGTTTGGCATAAATGCACAAAGTTATGTAAGATAATAAGAAAGGTTAAGAAGAGCTAAGAAAGTGAAGAAAATATTATGAAATGAAAGGGACATTCTCCTCAGAGAAACTCTTCATCAAAGTATGAATAGAGATTTAACCCTAAAATTTTGAGGACGAAATTTATTTTAAGGGGAGGAGAAATGTCATATCCTGATTTTTAGGCTTAGAAGCCCAGTATCCAGCCTAAAAAAGGTATATTACCAGGCCCTGTTGAGCGAAAGTCCCAGAAATATACATATGATGGTCAGGGACTAAACTGTAAGAAAGTGAAAGATCAATGACTAAATTGTAACTAGTGAAAGTCCCTGGGGGCATAATGGTCATTTTAAAGAAAAAGGGGAACTAAGGGTGTTTTGGTAATTTGCTAAGGGATGTTTCTTAGGAACCAAGCCACTAGAGTGCTTGGGCTTGATTAGAGACCCAAGATGACATTCCCAGATGTCCAAAAACGTGGCCCAAGAGTGATGTAGGCCTAAGTATCATTAAAATATTAGTTTAGTACTTTTTCAATAAAATAATGTTACCTGGTCAAAGATAGAACTGAGGAAAGTGATCAGATAAAGATTTAGACTCATCTAGAACCATGAGGTGGCATAACAGGTGTCCTCATGGGACCCACAAGGCGCCACATGGCATGAATTTAGGGAAAGAAGAAAAAGCTAAGGACACGTGCCACGATCTCAACCGTTCATTCTAGGAAAAGACTATGGAATTCTCTAGAAATACTGAGTCAGCTGGTGAGGTATCCCAAGGGCCCCACCTTTGTGCCACCTAGCATGTGAGGTATCCCATGGATAATGTCATTTTGATGAGTCATCTAGGATGATGATGTCATTGTGATGATGCAGGCAAGGCTTCTTGAGGAAACTAAGCGATTTGAGCCATTTATCACGATTTGATCTTGACCGTCTATTCCACCTCTACTCAACTATAAATAGACACACCCCTCCCTCTATTCCATTCACGGCCAAGCATGGAGAAACAAGAGAAAGAAGAGAGAAAAAGTGAAAGAGATAAAGAAAGAGAGGAAGAGAAAGAAAGAAAGGAAAAGGTTACACGCTAGGTAGTAAACTTACACCTACTTGTATGCTTATGTTGCTTGGATGTTTTATGTGATGTTTACTTACTTTGATAATGTGAAGCATGTATGATTAAGTAATGTTCTGTTTCTTTTTATGCTATGGCCATATGTTATAATTAAGGGACATGAAAGCATGTAAGTTATCATTATGCAAGCATGATCATTAAGTGCACACATAGTAACATCAAGCATATAGTTGCATACATTCTATGATTTCTGTTTGCTACTGAGATTTCTACAGAAATCTCACCCCTTCCATATCAATCCAATTACATTAGGTCTTCTCAAGATGGAGGAGATAAAGATGCATGAAGATAAGTTAATAATTATTTAGCATGATTGATATGTGATTGATGTATGTATAATTAGTTGCTGGAAATTGTCACTTTGGACAGTAACTTGTAGGGAGGTAGTGATATTTGACCTGTAATTAGAAATAGTAAATGATTGAATAAATGTATGATATTTTACCAATAAATAGTAGACATGCCAAACTTCAATTTGATATATAGAAAATCTCATTTGGACGTCTACACACAAAGATATGTTTTTTCAAAGTTGGGACCAAAAATGCTGGAATTAGGGGAAGACGCTGGATGAACAGTAAACTTTGAGCATTGACCGATGTTGACTTGGTCAAGGCATGGTCAATGACTTGTTTTTCCCTGAAAGAGAATTAAGTTAGCTTTGTGCAACAATTTGAACCACTTCATTTATATTTTTGTAGAATTAGTTATGATTTTTTGAAGTCAGGTCACTCCTCTAGAATTTGCACAATGAACAGTACTCGGTAGAGTAAAATTCCAGATTATGTAATTTTACTTCAATAACCTTAGAAGCAGTTCCAGATGCTATCGTTTGGTTCTTAAGGAGTAAGAAAATAAGGATGTTACATAATACGTGTTTAAAATGTAAGATATCATATGTAGATTATATCGTAAGACTCAAATCTTTCAATGCTATTAACATCTTAAGAAAATAAAGTTTCTAATATTTTAAATAGAAGGACATATTCCCAACACTATGGCCTTCTTTATTTCCCATAAATTTAAATAATGAACAAGAAAAACATAAATTGAAATTTTTGATCAATAAAAATATTTTCACATCAACCAATTGTCGACCGAATAGACAACAAGTAATGTAGAAAAAGAATTAAAATATTTTTGGGTTAAATGGACTTACAATAATCTAAAAGTGGTTTTATTCAAAATGAATCCTTATTAAGTTTATTCATCTTCTTTCATTATAGAGCTTGGATGCGTGTTTAAAATGTAAGCTATTATATGAAGATTACATCATATGACTCAAATCTTTCAATATTTTTAACGTCTTAAGAAAATAAAGTTTCTAATATTCTAAATAAAAAGAACATATTCCAAATCCCATGGCCTTTTTTATTTCCCATAAATTTAAATAATTCACAAGAAAAATATAAAATCAAATTTTTTATCAATAAAAAGTTTTTCACATCAACCAATAATTGACCGAATAGGCAACAACTAATATAGAAAAAGAGTTAAAATATTTTTGCCTTAAATGGGCTTATAGCAATCTAAAAGTCATTTTGTTCGAAAGGAATCCTTATTAAGTTTGTTCATCTTCTATCATTATAGAGCTTGAGTACATGTTTAAACTGTAAGGTATCATATGTAGATTCTATTGTCTAACTTAAATCTTTCAATGCTTTTAACATTTTACGAAATCAAAGGTTCTAATATTTTAAATAAAAGAACATATTCCCAAGATCTTGAGGATTTTTTGTTTCCTACAAATCTAAATAATGCACAAGAAACACATACATTAAATTTTTGATCAAGAAAATGATTTTCACTTCAATAAACTATTCACCAAATGATTTTTTTGGCTTAAATGGCCTTACATAATGTAAAAGCCGTTTTATTTAAAAGGAATCCTTATTAAATTTGTTTATCTTCTATCATTGTAGAGCTTTAGTATGTGTTTAAACTGTAAGGTATCATATGTATATTCATTCTTATAACTTAAATCTTTCAATGCTTTTTAACATTTAATGAAATCAAAGGTTCCAATATTCTAAATAAAAGAATATATTCCCAAGATTTTGGGGGTTTTTTTTTGTTTCCTACAAATCTAAATAATGCACAAGAAAAACATAAAATTAAATTTTTGATCAAGAAAATGATTTTCACATCAACCAATTATTCACTTAATAGATAACAAGTAATGTAGAAAAAGAATTAAAATATTTTTGGGTTAAATGGGCTTACAACAATCTCAATGTTATTTTATTAAAAAGGAATCCTTATTAATTTTGTTCATCTTCTATTATTGTAGAGGTTGCGTACGTATTTAAAATGTAAGGTATCATATGCAAATTATATCAGATGTCTCAAATCTATCAATGCTATTAACATTTTGAGAAAACAAAGTTTCTAAGATTCTAAATAAAAGAACATATTCCCAACACCATGGCTTTCTTTATTTCCCATAAATTTAAATAATGAACAAGAAAAACATAAAATCAATTTTTTTATCAAGAAAATAATTTTCACATAAATCAATTATTCACTGAATAGACAACAAGTAATGCAGAAAAAGAATTAAAATATTTTTGGTTTAAATGGGCTTACAGCAATCTAAATGTTGTTTTATTCAAAAGGAATCCTTATTAAGTTTGTTCATCTTCTATCATTGTAAAGGTTGAATACGTGTTTAAAATGTAACATATCATATGTAGATTATATCGTATAACTCAAATCTTTAAATGCGTTTGATGTTTTAAGAAATCAAAGGTTCCAATATTCTAAGTAAAAGAACATATTCCCAAGATCTTGCAGTTTTTTATTTCCTACAAATCTAAATAATGCTCAAGAAAAACATGAAATCAAATTTTTGATCAACAAAAAGATTTTTACGTCAACCAATAATTCACCCAATAGGCAACCAACTAATGTAAAAAAAGAATTAAAACATTTTTGGCTTAAATGGGCTTCAATGATCTAAAAGTTATTTTATTCAAAAGGAATTCTTATTAAGTTTGTTCAACTTAGATCATTGTAGAGGTTTAGTATCTTTGTAAAATGTAAGGTATCAAATCTTAATTATATCGCGTGACTCAAATCTTTCAATACGTTTGATATTTTAAGAATTCAAATGTTCCAATATTCTAAATAAAAGAACATATTCTAACGATTTCTAGGTTTTTTATTTTAAAAAAATCTAAATAATGCACAAGAAAAATATAAAATCAAATTTTTTATCAACAAAAAGATTTTCACATCAACCAATAATTGATCGAATAGACAACCTCTAATGTAGAGAAAGAATTAAAATATTTTTAGATTAGATGGGCTTACAATGATCTAAAAGTTATTTTATTCAAAAGGTATCCTTATTAAGTTTGTTCATCTTCTATCATTGTATATGTTAAGTATGTTTTTAAAATAAATGGTATCATATCTTGATTATATCGTATGACTCAAATCTTTCAATTTGTTTGATATTTTAACAATTCAAAGGTTCTAATATTCTAAATAAAAGAACATATTCCAAAGTTATTGGGGTTTTTTATTTCCTATAAATCTAAATAATGCACAAGAAAACATGAAATCAAATTTTTTATCAACAAAAAGATTTTCATAGCAATCAATAATTGACTGAATAGATAACCACTAATGTAGAGGAAGAATTAAAATATTTATGGAATAAATGGCCTTACAGTGATCTAAAAGTTATTTTATTCCAAGGGAATCCTTATTAAGTTTGTTCATCTTCTATTGTTGTAGAGTTTGAGTATGTTTTTAAAATATAAGGTATCATATCTTGATTATATCGTATGGCTCAAATCTTTCAATCCGTTTGATATTTTAGGAATTCAAAGGATCCAATTTTCTAAACAAAAGAACATATTCCAAAGATCTTTGGGTTTTTTATTTCCTACAAATCTAAATAATGCACAAGAAAAACATGAAATCAAATTTTTGTTCAACAAAAAGAATTTCACATCAACCAAGAATTGACTGAATATATAACCACTAATGTAGAGGAAGAATTAAAATATTTTTAGAATAAATGGGCTTATAGTGATCTAAAAGTTATTTTATTCTAAGGGAATCCTTATTAAGTTTGTTCATCTTCTATTGTTGTAGAGTTTGAGTATGTTTTTTAAAATATAAGGTATCATATGTTGATTATATCGTATGACTCAAATCTTTCAATCTGTTTGATATTTTAGGAATTCAAAGGATCCAATTTTCTAAACAAAAGAACATATTCCAAAGATCCTTGGGTTTTTTATTTCCTACAAATCTCAATAATGCACAAGAAAAACATTAAATCAAATTTTTGTTCAACAAAAAGAATTTCACATTAACCAAGAATTGACCGAATAGATAACCACTAATGTAGAGCAAGAATTAAAATATTTTTAGAATAAATGGGCTTACAGTGATCTAAAAGTTATTTTATTCTAAGGGAATCCTTATTAAATTTGTTCATCTTCTATTATTGTAGAGTTTGAGTATATTTTTAAAATATAAGGTATCATATCTTGATTATATCATATGACTCAAATCTTTCAATCAGTTTGATATTTTAGGAATTCAAAGGATCCAATTTTCTAAACAAAAGAACATATTCTAAAGATCTTTGGGTTTTTTAATTCCTACAAATCTCAATAATGCACAAGAAAAAACATGAAATCAATTTTTTGTTCAACAAAAAGATTTTCACATCAACAAAAAATTTACCGAATAGATAACCACTAATGTCGAGGAAGAATTAAAATATTGTTGGAATAAATGGGCTTACAGTGATCCAAAAGTTATTTTATTCCAAGGGAATCCTTATTAAGTTTGTTCATCTTCTATTGTTGTAGAGTTTGAGTATGTTTTCAAAATATAAGGTATCATATCTTGATTATATTGTATGACTCAAATCTTTCAATCCATTTGATATTTTAGGAATTCAAAGGATCCAATTTTCTAAACAAAAGAACATATTCCAAAGTTCTTTGGGTTTTTTATTTCCTATAAATCTAAATAATGCACAAGAAAAATATCAAATCAAATTTTTGTTCAACAAAAAGATTTTCACATCACCCAACAACTGACCCAATAGACAACAACTAATGTAGAGAAAGAATTAAAATATTTTTAGTTTAAATGGGCTTACAGCGAGCTAAAAGTTATTTTATTCCAAAGCAATCCTAAGCAAGTTTGTTCATCTTCTAACATTGTAGAGGTTGAGTATGTTTTTAAAATATAAGGTATCATATATTGATTATACCGTATTACTCAAATCTTTCAAAGAGTTTGACATTTTAAGAATTCAACAATTCCAATATTCTAAATAAAAGAACATATTCCCATGATCTTGGGGTTTTTGATTTCCTAAAAATTTAAATAATGCACATGAAAAACATCAAATTAAATTTTTGTTCAACAAAAAGATTTTCACATCGACCAATAATTGGCCGAATAGACAACCACTAATCTAGAGAAAGAATTAAATTAATTTTGGCTTAAATAGGCTTACAGCGATCTAAAAGTTATTTTATTCTAAGGGAATCCTTATTAAGTTTGTTCATCTTCTATTGTTGTAGAGTTTGAATATGTTTTTAAAATATAAGGTATCATATCTTGATTATATCGTATGACTCAAATCTTTCAATCCGTTTGATATTTTAGGAATTCAAAGGATCCAATTTTCTAAACAGAAGAACATATTCTAAAGATATTTGGGTTTTTTATTTCCTATAAATATAAATAATGCACAAGAAAAATATCAAATCCAATTTTTGTTCAACAAAAAGATTTTCACATCACCCAACAATTGAACCAATAGACAACAACTAATGTAGAGAAAGAATTAAAATATTTTTGTGTTAAATGGGCGTTCAACGATCAAAAAGTTATTTTATTCCAAAAGAATCCTTAGAAAGTTTGTTCATCTTCTATCATTGTAGAGGTTGAGTCTGTTTTTAAAATATAAGGTATCATATATTGATTATATCGTATTACTCAAATCTTTCAAAGCGTTTGACATTTTAAGAATTCAAACGGTCAAATATTCTTAATAAAAGATCATATTCCCAAGATCTTGAGGTTTTTTATTTCATACAAATCTAAATAATGCACATGAAACATATAAAATAAAATTTTTGTTCAACAAAAAGATTTTCACATCAACCAATAATTGACCGAATAAAGAACCACTAATGTGAAGAAAGAATTAAGAAAATTTTGGCATAAAAGGGCTTACAGCGATCTAAAAGTAGTTTTAGTCAAAGGAATCCTTATTATGTTTGTTCATCTTCTACCATTATTGAGGTTAAGTATGTTTTAAAATAAAAGGTATCATGTCTTGATTATATTGTATGACTCAAATCTTTGAATGCGTTTGATATTTTAAGAATTCAAATGATCCAATCTTCTAAATAAAAGAACATATCCCAAAGATCTTATGGTTTTTTACTTCCTACAAATATAAATAATTCACAAGAAAAATATGAAATCAAATTTTTGTTCAACAAAAAGATTTTCACATCAACCAATAATTGACCGAATAGACAACCACTAATATAGAGGAAGAATTAAAATATTTTTGTCTTAAATGGGTTTATAGTGATCTAAAAGTTATTTTATTCAAAAGGAATCCTTATTAAGTTTGTTCATCTTCTATCATTGTAGATGTTGAGTATGTTTTTCAAATATAAGGTTTAATATCTTGATTATATCGTATGACTCAAATCATTGCATGCGTTTCATTTGTTAACAATTTAAAGGTTAAAATTTTTTAAATAAAAGAATATGTTCCCTAGATGTTGGGGTTTTTTTATTTCCTACAAATCTAAATAATGCACAAGAAAATATGAAATCAAATTTTTGTTCAATAAAAAGATTTTCACATTAACCAATAATTGACCGAATAGACAATGACTAATGTAGAGGAAGAATTCAAATATTTTTGGCTTAAATAGGCTTACAGCGATCTTAAAGTTCTTTTATTCAAAAGGAATCCTTAGCAAGTTTGTTCATCTTCTATCATTGTAGAAGTTGAGTATATTTTTAATATATAAGGTATCATATCTTGGTTATATTTTTTGACTCAAGTCTTTCAACGCGTTCGATATTTTAAGAATTCAAAGGATCCAATTTTCTACATAAAAGAATGTATTCCCAATATTTTAGGGTTTTTTATTTCCTACAAATCTAAATAATGCACATGAAAAACATGAAATCAAATTTGTGTTCAACAAAAATATTTTCACATCAACCAATAATTGACCGAATAAACAATAGCTAATGTAGGGAAAGAATTAAAATATTTTTAGCTTAAATGGGCTTATAGCGATCTAAAAGTTATTTTATTCAAAAGGAATCCTTATTAAGTTTGTTCATCTTCTATCATTGTATAGGTTGAGTATATTTTTAAATTATAAGGTATCATATATTGATTATATCGTATTAATCAAATCGTTCAAAGCATTTGAAATTTTAAGAATTCAACGGTTCCAATATTCTAAATAAATGAAAAAATTCCCAAGATCTTGGAGTTTCTTATTTCCTACAAATCTAAATAATGCCCAAGAAAAACATGAAATCAATTTTTTTATCAACAAAAAAATTTGCACATCAACAAATAGTTGACCGAATAGACAACCACAAATGTAAAGGAAGAATTAAAACATTTTTGGCTTAAATGGGCTTACAATGATCTAAAAGTTATTTTATTCAAAAGGAATCATTAGCAAGTTTGTTCATCTTCTATCATTGTGGAGGTTGAGTATCTTTTTAAAATATAAGGTAGCATATCTTGATTATATGGTATGACTCAAATCTTTCAATGCGTTTGATATTTTAAGAATTCAAAGGATCCAATTTTCTAAATAAAAGAACATATTCCAATGATCTTGGGGTTCTTTATTTCCTACAAATCTAAATAATGCACATGAAAAACATGAAATCAAATTTTTGTTCAACAAAAAGATTTTCACATTAACCAATAATTGACCGAATAGACAACGATTAATATAGAGAAAGAATTAAAATATTTTTGTCTTAAATGGGTTTATAGCGATCTAAAAGTTATTTTATTCAAAATGAATCCTTATTAAGTTTGTTCATCTTCTATCATTGTAGATGTTGAGTATGTTTTTCAAATATAAGGTATAATATCTTGATTATATCGTATGACTCAAATCATTGCATGCGTTTCATTTGTTAACAATTTAAAGGTTAAAATTTTTTAAATAAAAGAATATGTTCCCTAGATGTTGGGGTTTTTTTATTTCCTACAAATCTAAATAATGCACAAGAAAATATGAAATCAAATTTTTGTTCAATAAAAAGATTTTCACATTAACCAATAATTGACCGAATAGACAATGACTAATGTAGAGGAAGAATTCAAATATTTTTGGCTTAAATAGGCTTACAGCGATCTTAAAGTTCTTTTATTCAAAAGGAATCCTTAGCAAGTTTGTTCATCTTCTATCATTGTAGAAGTTGAGTATGTTTTTAAAATATAAGGTATCATATCTTGGTTATATTTTTTGACTCAAGTCTTTCAACGCGTTCGATATTTTAAGAATTCAAAGGATCCAATTTTCTACATAAAAGAATGTATTCCCAATATTTTAGGGTTTTTTATTTCCTATAAATCTAAATAATGCACATGAAAAACATGAAATCAAATTTGTGTTCAACAAAAATATTTTCACATCAACCAATAATTGACCGAATAAACAATGGCTAATGTAGGGAAAGAATTAAAATATTTTTAGCTTAAATGGGCTTATAGCGATCTAAATGTTATTTTATTCAAAAGGAATCCTTATTAAGTTTGTTCATCTTCTATCGCTGTAGAGGATGGGTATGCTTTTGAAATATAAGGTATCATATTTTGATTATATCGTATGACTCAAATCTTTTATTGCGTTTCATTTTTTAAGAATTTAAAGGTTCCAATTTTCTAAATAAAAGAACATATTCCAAAGATCTTGTTTGGGTTTTTTATTTCCTACAAATCTAAATAATGAAGATGAAAAATATAAAATAAAATTTTTGTTCAACAAAAAGATTTTCACATCAATCACAAACTGACCGATAGACAACCTCTAACGTAGACAAAGAATTAAAACATTTTGGGCTTAAATGGGCTTACAACGATCTAAAAGTTATTTTATTCAAAAGCAATCCTTCTTAAATTTGTTCATCTTCTTTCGTTGTTGAGGTTGATTATCTTTTTAAAATATAAGATATCATATCTTGATTATATCATATGACTCAAATCTTTCAATGGGTTTGATATTTTAAGAATTCAAAGGATCCAATTTTCTAAATAAAAGAGCATATTCCAAAGATCTTGGGGTTTTTTATTTCCTACAAATCTAAATAATGCACAAGAAAAACATGAAATCAAACTTTTGTCTAACAAAAAGATTTTCACATCAACCATTAACTGAATGAATAGACAACCTCAACGTAGAGTAAGAATTAAAACATTTTCGGCTTAAATAGGCTTACAGCGATCTAAAAGTTATTTTATTCCAAAGGAATCCTTATTAAGTTTGTTCATCTTTTATCATTGTAGAGGATGGGTATATTTTTAAAATATAAGGTATCATATCTTGATTATATCGTATGACTCAAATCTTTCAATGTGTTTCATATGTTAAGAATTTAAATGTTCCAATTTTCTAAATAAAAGAACATATTCCAAAAATCTTGGGGTTTTTTATTTCGTACAAATCTAAATAATGCACAAGAAAAACATGAAATCAAATTTTTGTCCAACAAAAAGATTTTCACATCAACCACTAACTGACCGAATATACAACCACTAATGTAGAGAAAGAATTAAAATATTTTTGGCTTAAATGCGCTTACAGCGATCTAAAAGTTATTTTATTCCAAAGGAATCCTTATTAAGTTTGTCCATCTTTTATCGTTGTAGACGATGTGTATGTTTTTAAAATATAATGTATCATATCTTGATTATATCGTATGACTCAAATCTTTCAATGTGTTTCATTTTTTAAGAATTTAAAGATTCCAATTTTCTAAATTAAAGAACATATTCCAAAGATCTTGTTGGGTTTTTTTATTTCCTACAATTTAAATAATGCACATGAAAAACACCAAATCAAATTTTTGTTAACCAACAAGATTTTCACATCAACCAATAATTGACCGAATAGACAACTACTAATATAGATGAAGAATTAAAATATTTTTAGCTTAAATGGGCTTACAGCGAGCTAAAAGTTATTTTATTCCAAAGCAATCCTAAGCAAGTTTGTTCATCTTCTATCCTTGTAGAGGTTGAGTATGTTTTTAAAATATAAGGTATCATATCTTGATTATATCGTATTACTCAAATCTTTCAAAGTTTTTGATAAATCTAAATTCAAAAGTTCCAATATTCTAAATAAAAGAACATATACCCAAGATCTTGGTATTTTTTATTTCCTACAAATCTAAATAATGCAAAAGAAAAACATAAAATCAAATTTTTTTTCAACAAAAAGATTTTCACGTCAACCACTAATTGATCGAATAGACAACCTCTAACATAAAGGGAGAATTAAAATATTTTTGGCTTAAATGGGCTTACAGCGATCTAAAAGTTATTTTATTCTAAAGGAATCCTTATTAAGTTTGTTCATCTTCTATCATTATAGAGGTTGAGTATATTTTTAAAATATAAGGTATCATATCTGGATTATATCATTTGACTCAAATCTTTCAGTGCGTTTGATATCTTGAGAAATCAAAGGTTCCAATATTCTAAATAAAAGAACATAGGCTGAAGAGCTTTGGGTTATGTATTTTCTACAAATCTAAATAATGCAAAAGAAAAAGATTAAATCAAATTTTTTATCAACCAAAAGATTTTCACATCAACCAATAATTGGCCGAATAGACATCCACTAATGTAGTGAAAGAATTAAAATATTTTTGGCTTAAATGGGCTTACAACTATCTAAAAGTTATTTTATTCAAAAGGATTCCTTATTATGTTTGTTCATCTTCTATCATTGTAGAGGTTGAGAATCATTTTAAAATATGAGGCATCATATCTTGATTATATCATTTGACTTAAATCTTTCAGTGTGTTTGATATCTTGAGAAATCAAAGGTTCCAATATTCTAAACAAAAGAATTAAAACATTTTTAGCTTAAATGGGCTTATCGAGATATAAAAGTTATTTTATTCAAAAGGAATCCTTATTAAGTTTGTTCATCTTCTATCATTATAGAGGTTGAGTATATTTTTAAAATATAAGGTATCATATTTGGATTATATCGTATGTGTAACATCCTTATTTTCTTACTTCTTAGGGACCAAATGGTAGCATCTGGAACTACTTCTAACGCTGTTGAAGTCAAATTATTCAATCTAGAATTTACTCTTAGCGAGTACTATTCACTGTGCAAATTCTAGAGGATTTACCTGACTTCATAAAATCATAACTAATTCTATAAAAATTGAAACAAAGTGGTTCAAATTTCTACACAAAGCTAACATAATGTTTTTTCAGGGAAAAATGACTCGTTGACCACGCCTTGACCAGGTCAACATCAGTCAATGTCTGAAGTTTGCTGTTCCTCTAGCGTCCTATCCCTGATTCTAGCATCTCTGGTCCCAACTTTGATAAATTATATCTTTATGTGTAGACATCCAAATGAGACGTTCTATATATCAAATCAAAGCTTGGCATGTTTACTATTTACTAGAAAAATATCATACATTTATTCAATCATTTACTAGTTATAATTATATCTCAAATGTCATTGCCTCCATCACAAGTTACTGTTCACAGTGACAATTTCCAGCAATTATACATACATGAATCACATATCAATCATGATAAGTAATTGACATCTCTTCATGCATCTTTATCTCCTCCATCTTGAGAAGACCTACTGTAATTGGATTGATATGGAAGGGGTGAGATTTTTGGGAAAATCTCAGTAGCAAATGATACTAAACAATGCATGTATTAATGTGAATACTTGTGCTTGCTTGTGAAAGTGTTAACATTGTCCAATATGCATGCTTTCATATTACATATGAAATACAATTGGCCAAAGTAATCATAGGAACAGAGCTTCATACATAAGCACAGATTCAACACAATTCAACAAAGCCCTAGCACATCAAGTATAACGTTCAATGCATACAAGTTTAGGATTAGTTTACTACCTGACATATAGCCTTCCTCTAGATCTTAGCCTTTGATCTAAGATTCCATATTTCCATAGGCTAGAGCCTATACATAGCATAATAATATTTTCATTATCATTCTATCAGCATAGCTATTAATATAGCTAGGGGTAATATTCTTACTCTGACATTCCCCTGGCTTTCTTTCTGTCTATACCTAACTTTATTAATAGAGATATTTCTCTATTCTAACCACTAAGAGCAATCCTCTACTTTATTAGAGCAAGGACTATATAACTTATTTACCTCATTTCTAAGCTTTGCCCAATCCCTTGGCTCCTTAGACTGCTCCTGGCTCCACCAGAACTCCTTCCTTCCTTTCTTTCCTTCTCTCTTTCTCTCTTCTTTCTCTTGCCAAATCCATGGTGTGCCTTGAAATGGGAGGGGATTGGCCTATTTATAGGTGAGAGGAGGTGGAATGAATGGTCCAGATTGATTCGGGATGAATGGCTCAGATTGCTTGCTTCCTCTGCATCATCACGATGACATCACCCTCCTTGATGATTCACCACTCATTACATCATCTAGGACACCTCAAGGGACACCTCACAGGTATATGTGGTGCAATGGTGGGGCCCTTGGGACATCTCACCAGCTGACTCAACCTTTCTAGAGAGTTCTACAGTCTTTTCCCTGAATGGACGGCTGAGATCGTGCCACATGTCCTCTTGCTTTTTCTCCTTTTTCTGTAATCATGCCATGTGTCCTTTGCTTTTATTCTTTTATTGTAATCATGCCATATGGTGTATTGTGGGCTCCATTTATGTCCCCTCATGATTCCAGATCACTTTACCCAGTTCTATCCTGGACTGGGTCACTTTACTTTGTTGAAAAAGCACTAAAATAATATTTTAATGCCTCTTGGGCCCACATTACTCTTGGCTATGTTTTTGGGACTTGGATTGTCATCTTGGGTTTCTAACCTAACCCAAGTACTCTAGTGGCTCGATTCCCAAGAAACATCCTTAGTAAATTACCATAATGCCCTTACTACCTCTTTAGTACTTCTAGGGGCACTATTATCTTTTCATACCTTACTAGAGTATCTCT
Source organism: Leucaena leucocephala (assembly GCA_037074615.1). Lineage (NCBI taxonomy): Eukaryota > Viridiplantae > Streptophyta > Magnoliopsida > Fabales > Fabaceae > Leucaena > Leucaena leucocephala. Next base: position 6,369,201 of record CM073528.1, read on the forward strand.
TGACCTTGGTCAACTATCCATATACCCTTTCTTGATTGCCTAACCTTAGTTAAATGATCATAACGCCCTTTGTCTGTCTCTGACGTAATGACACAACACAGTGGCATACCTTCAGTGGTATTTTCATAATTATTCATTTTCCTCGGTCTTTATTAGCCCTAGCCCACATGCTTATCTAAAAATATCATTGGGCCTATAAGGTGCCATTATGGACCCTCTGTATGATCCCTTATCTTTATAGGCTCAATTCCCGAGAAATTCCCCTGAAACCTATTTATCGAGTCTTTTAATCCACTGTAAATTCTATAGTAAATTCTACAAAACTCCTTTTTGAACTCTAACAGTTTCAAAAATTATTATATTAATTATAGAAATTTACTGCTATATTTCATCTGATTCTGAGGCTTAGAGAATACTGCATTAATTTTCTTTCTCTACAGAAATTAATATAAATCTTTCAGGACCTCATATCAAAACTCTGTGTTGCATTAATATTAATGTAGAGGAAGAATTAAAATATTTTTGGCTTAAATAGGCATACAGTAATCTAAAAGTTGTTTTAGTCAAAGGAATCCTTATTATGTTTGTTCATCTTCTACCATTGTAGAGGTTGAGTATGTTTTTAAAATATAAGGTATCATATCCCGATTATATTGTATGACTCAAATCTTTAAATGTATTTGATATTTTGAGAAATGAAAGGTTCTATTATTCTAAATAAAAGAACATATTCCTAGGATACTGGGGTTTTTTATTTCCTACAAATTTAAATAATGCACAAGAAAAACATGAAATCAAATTCTTGTTCAACAAAAAGATTTTCACATCAACCAATAATTGACCGAATAGACAACCACTAATGTAGAGAAATAATTAAAACATTTTGGGATTAAATAGGCTTAGAGCGATCTAAAAGTTGTTTTATTCAAAAGGAATCCTTAGTATATTTTTTCATTTTCTATCATTGTAGAGGTTGAGTATGTTTTTAAAATATAAGGTATCATATTTTGATTATATTGTATGACCCAAATCTTTCAGTACATTTGATATTTTAAGAATTCAAGAGTTCCAATATTATAAATAAAAGAACATAATCGCAAGATATCGGTGTTGTTTATTTCCTACAAACCTATATAATGCAAAAGAAAAAGATCAAATCAAATTTTTAATCAACAAAAAGATTTTCACATCAACCAATAATTGACCGAATAGACAACCACTAATGTAGAGAAAGCGTTAAAATATTTTTGGCTTAAATGGGCTTACAGCGATCCAAAAGTTATTTTATTCAAAAGAAATCATTATTAAGTTTGTTCATCTTCTATCATTATAGAGGTTGAGTATGTTTTTAATATATAAGGTATCGTATCTTGATTATATTGTATGACTTAAATCTTTCAATGCCTATGATATTTTAAGAATTTAAAGGTTCCAATTTTCTAAATAAAAGAACATATCCGACAGATATTGGGATTTTTTATCTCGTACAAATCTAAATAATGCACAAGAAAAACATGGAATCAAATTCTTGTTGAACAAAAAGATTTTCACATCAACCAATAATTGACCGAATAGACAATCATTAATGTAGAGAAAGAATTAAAACATTTTTGGCCTCAATGTGCTTTCAACGATCTAAAAGTTATTTTTTTCACAATGAATCCTTATTAAGTTTGTTCATCTTTTATCATTGTGGAGATTGAGTATGTTTCTAAAATATGAGGTATCATATCTTAATTATATCATATTACTCAAATATTTTAATACGTTTGATCTTTTGAGAAATCAAAGGTTTCAATATTCTAAATAAAATAACATATTCTAAAGATTTTGGGATTTTTTATTTCCTATAAATCTAAATAATGCACAAGAATAACATGAAATGAAATTTTTGATCAGCTAAAAGATTTTAACATCAACCAATATTGACCGAATAGACAATCATTAATGTAGAGAAAGAATTAAAACATTTTTGGCTTCAATGTGCTTTCAACGATCTAAAAGTTATTTTTTTCACAAGGAATCCTTATTAAGTTTGTTCATCTTTTATCATTGTGGAGATTGAGTATGTTTTTAAAATATGAGGTATCATATCTTGGTTATATTGTATTACTCAAATCCTTCAATGCGTTTGATATTTTAAGAATTCATAGGATCGAATTTTCTAAATAAAAGAACATATTCTAAAGATCTTGGGATTTTTCATTTACTACAATTCTAAATAATGTACATGAATAACATGAAATGAAATTTTTGATCAACTAAAAGATTTTAACATTAACCAATAATTGACCGAATAGACAAGTACTATTGTAGACAAAGAATTAAAATATTTTTGGCTTGAATGTGCTTTCAACGATCTAAAAGTTATTTTTTCAAAAGGAATCCTTATTAAGTTTGTTCATCTTTTATCATGGTAGAGGTTGAGTATGTTTTTAAAATATAAGGTATCATATCTTGGTTATATTGTATTACTCAAATCCTTCAATGCGTTTGATATTTTAAGAATTCATAGGATCGAATTTTCTAAATAAAAGAACATATTCTAAAGATCTTGGGATTTTTCATTTCCTACAATTCTAAATAATGTACATGAATAACATGAAATGAAATTTTTGATCAACTAAAAGATTTTAACACCAACCAATAGTTGACCGAATAGACAATCATTAATGTAGAGAAAGAATTAAAACATTTTTGGCTTCAATGTGCTTTCAACGATCTAAAAGTTATTTTTTTCACAAGGAATCCTTATTAAGTTTGTTCATCTTTTATCATTGTGGAGATTGAGTATGTTTTTAAAATATGAGGTATCATATCTTAATTATATCATCTTACTCAAATATTTTAATAAGTTTGATCTTTTGAGAAATCAAAGGTTTCAATATTCGAAATAAAATAACATATTCTAAAGATTTTGGGATTTTTTATTTCCTATAAATCTAAATAATGCACAAGAAAAACATGAAATGAAATTTTTGATCAACTAAAAGATTTTAACATTAACCAATAATTGACTGAATAGACAAGTACTATTGTAGACAAAGAATTAAAATATTTTTGGCTTCAATGTGCTTTCAACGATCTAGAAGTTATTTTTTCAAAAGGAATCCTTATTAAGTTTGTTCATCTTTTATCATGGTAGAGGTTGAGTATGTTTTTAAAATATAAGGTATCATATCTTGGTTATATTGTATTACTCAAATCCTTCAATGCGTTTGATATTTTAAGAATTCATAGGATCGAATTTTCTAAATAAAAGAACATATTCTAAAGATCTTGGGATTTTTCATTTACTACAATTCTAAATAATGTACATGAATAACATGAAATAAAATTTTTGATCACCTAAAAGATTTTAACATCAACCAATATTGACCGAATAGACAATCATTAATGTAGAGAAAGAATTAAAACATTTTTGGCTTCAATGTGCTTTCAACGATCTAAAAGTTATTTTTTTCACAAGGAATCCTTATTAAGTTTGTTCATCTTTTATCATGGTAGAGGTTGAGTATGTTTCTAAAATATAAGGTATCATATCTTGGTTATATTGTATTACTCAAATCCTTCAATGCGTTTGATATTTTAAGAATTCATAGGATCGAATTTTCTAAATAAAAGAACATATTCTAAAGATCTTGGGATTTTTCATTTACTACAATTCTAAATAATGTACATGAATAACATGAAATAAAATTTTTGATCACCTAAAAGATTTTTACATCAACCAATATTGACCGAATAGACAATCATTAATGTAGAGAAAGAATTAAAACATTTTTGGCTTCAATGTGCTTTCAACGATCTAAAAGTTATTTTTTTCACAAGGAATCCTTATTAAGTTTGTTCATCTTTTATCATGGTAGAGGTTGAGTATGTTTCTAAAATATAAGGTATCATATCTTGGTTATATTGTATTACTCAAATCCTTCAATGCGTTTGATATTTTAAGAATTCATAGGATCGAATTTTCTAAATAAAAGAACATATTCTAAAGATCTTGGGATTTTTCATTTCCTACAATTCTAAATAATGTACATGAATAACATGAAATGAAATTTTTGATCAACTAAAAGATTTTAACATTAACCAATAATTGACCGAATAGACAAGTACTATTGTAGACAAAGAATTAAAATATTTTTGGCTTGAATGTGCTTTCAACGATCTAAAAGTTATTTTTTCAAAAGGAATCCTTATTAAGTTTTTTCATCTTTTATCATGGTAGAGGTTGAGTATGTTTTTAAAATATAAGGTATCATATCTTGGTTATATTGTATTACTCAAATCCTTCAATGCGTTTGATATTTTAAGAATTCATAGGATCGAATTTTCTAAATAAAAGAACATATTCTAAAGATTTTGGGATTTTTTATTTCCTATAAATCTAAATAATGGACATGAATAACATAAAATGAAATTTTTGATCAACTAAAAGATTTTAACATCAACCAATATTGACCGAATAGACAATCAATATTGTAGACAAAGAATTAAAATATTTTTGGCTTCAATGTGCTTTCAACGATCTAAAAGTTATTTTTTCAAAAGGAATCCTTATTAAGTTTGTTCATCTTTTATCATGGTAGAGGTTGAGTATGTTTTTAAAATATAAGGTATCATATCTTGGTTATATTGTATTACTCAAATCCTTCAATGCGTTTGATATTTTAAGAATTCATAGGATCGAATTTTCTAAATAAAAGAACATATTCTAAAGATCTCGGGATTTTTCATTTACTACAATTCTAAATAATGCACATGAATAACATGAAATGAAATTTTTGATCAGCTAAAAGATTTTAACATCAACCAATATTGACCGAATAGACAATCATTAATGTAGAGAAAGAATTAAAACATTTTTGGCCTCAATGTGCTTTCAACGATCTAAAAGTTATGTTTTTCACAATGAATCCTTATTAAGTTTGTTCATCTTTTATCATTGTGGAGATTGAGTATGTTTTTAAAATATGAGGTATCATATCTTAATTACATCATCTGACTCAAATATTTTAATAAGTTTGATCTTTTGAGAAATCAAAGGTTTCAATATTCTAAATAAAATAACATATTCTAAAGATTTTGGGATTTTTTATTTCCTATAAATCTAAATAATGTACATGAATAACATGAAATGAAATTTTTGATCAACTAAAAGATTTTAACACCAACCAATAGTTGACCGAATAGACAATCATTAATGTAGAGAAAGAATTAAAACATTTTTGGCTTCAATGTGCTTTCAACGATCTAAAAGTTATTTTTTTCACAAGGAATCCTTATTAAGTTTGTTCATCTTTTATCATTGTGGAGATTGAGTATGTTTTTAAAATATGAGGTATCATATCTTAATTATATCATCTTACTCAAATATTTTAATAAGTTTGATCTTTTGAGAAATCAAAGGTTTCAATATTCGAAATAAAATAACATATTCTAAAGATTTTGGGATTTTTTATTTCCTATAAATCTAAATAATGCACAAGAAAAACATGAAATGAAATTTTTGATCAACTAAAAGATTTTAACATTAACCAATAATTGACTGAATAGACAAGTACTATTGTAGACAAAGAATTAAAATATTTTTGGCTTGAATGTGCTTTCAACGATCTAAAAGTTATTTTTTCAAAAGGAATCCTTATTAAGTTTGTTCATCTTTTATCAAGGTAGAGGTTGAGTATGTTTTTAAAATATAAGGTATCATATCTTGGTTATATTGTATTACTCAAATCCTTCAATGCGTTTGATATTTTAAGAATTCATAGGATCGAATTTTCTAAATAAAAGAACATATTCTAAAGATCTTGGGATTTTTCATTTACTACAATTCTAAATAATGTACATGAATAACATGAAATGAAATTTTTGATCAACTAAAAGATTTTAACATCAACCAATATTGACCGAATAGACAATCATTAATGTAGAGAAAGAATTAAAACATTTTTGGCTTCAATGTTCTTTCAACGATCTAAAAGTTATTTTTTTCACAAGAAATCCTTATTAAGTTTGTTCATCTTTTATCATTGTGGAGATTGAGTATGTTTCTAAAATATGAGGTATCATATCTTAATTATATCATCTTACTCAAATATTTTAATAAGTTTGATCTTTTGAGAAATCAAAGGTTTCAATATTCGAAATAAAATAACATATTCTAAAGATTTTGGGATTTTTTATTTCCTATAAATCTAAATAATGCACAAGAAAAACATGAAATGAAATTTTTGATCAACTAAAAGATTTTAACATTAACCAATAATTGACTGAATAGACAAGTACTATTGTAGACAAAGAATTAAAATATTTTTGGCTTCAATGTGCTTTCAACGATCTAGAAGTTATTTTTTCAAAAGGAATCCTTATTAAGTTTGTTCATCTTTTATCATGGTAGAGGTTGAGTATGTTTTTAAAATATAAGGTATCATATCTTGGTTATATTGTATTACTCAAATCCTTCAATGCGTTTGATATTTTAAGAATTCATAGGATCGAATTTTCTAAATAAAAGAACATATTCTAAAGATCTTGGGATTTTTCATTTACTACAATTCTAAATAATGGACATGAATAACATGAAATAAAATTTTTGATCACCTAAAAGATTTTAACATCAACCAATATTGACCGAATAGACAATCATTAATGTAGAGAAAGAATTAAAACATTTTTGGCTTCAATGTGCTTTCAACGATCTAAAAGTTATTTTTTTCAAAAAGAATCCTTATTAAGTTTGTTCATCTTTTATCATGGTAGAGGTTGAGTATGTTTTTAAAATATAAGGTATCATATCTTCGTTATATTGTATTACTCAGATCCTTCAATGCGTTTGATATTTTAAGAATTCATAGGATCGAATTTTCTAAATAAAAGAACATATTCTAAAGATCTTGGGATTTTTCATTTCCTACAATTCTAAATAATGTACATGAATAACATGAAAAGAAATTTTTGATCAGCTAAAAGATTTTAACATCAACCAATATTGACCGAATAGACAATCATTAATGTAGAGAAAGAATTAAAACATTTTTGGCTTCAATGTGCTTTCAACGATCTAAAAGTTATTTTTTTCAAAAAGAATCCTTATTAAGTTTGTTCATCTTTTATCATGGTAGAGGATGAGTATGTTTTTAAAATATAAGGTATCATATCTTGGTTATATTGTATTACTCAGATCCTTCAATGCGTTTGATATTTTAAGAATTCATAGGATCGAATTTTCTAAATAAAAGAACATATTCTAAAGATCTTGGGATTTTTCATTTCCTACAATTCTAAATAATGTACATGAATAACATGAAATGAAATTTTTGATCACCTAAAAGATTTTAACACCAACCAATAGTTGACCGAATAGACAATCATTAATGTAGAGAAAGAATTAAAACATTTTTTGCCTCAATGTGCTTTCAACAATCTAAAAGTTATGTTTTTCACAATGAATCCTTATTAAGTTTGTTCATCTTTTATCATTGTGGAGATTGAGTATGTTTTTAAAATATGAGGTATCATATCTTAATTATATCATCTTACTAAAATATTTTAATAAGTTTGATCTTTTGAGAAATCAAATGTTTCAATATTCTAAATAAAATAACATATTCTAACGATTTTGGGATTTTTTATTTCCTATAAATCTAAATAATGCACAAGAAAAACATGAAATGAAATTTTTGATCAACTAAAAGATTTTAACATTAACCAATAATTGACTGAATAGACAAGTACTATTGTAGACAAAAAATTAAAATATTTTGGCTTCAATGTGCTTTCAACGATCTAAAAGTTATTTTTTCAAAAGGAATCCTTATTAAGTTTGTTCATCTTTTATCATGGTAGAGGTTGAGTATGTTTTTAAAATATAAGGTATCATATCTTTATTATATTGTATTACTCAAATCCTTCAATGCGTTTGATATTTTAAGAATTCATAGGATCGAATTTTCTAAATAAAAGAACATATTCTAAAGATCTTGGGATTTTTCATTTCCTACAATTCTAAATAATGTACATGAATAACATGAAATGAAATTTTTGATCAACTAAAAGATTTTAACACCAACCAATAGTTGACCGAATAGACAATCATTAATGTAGAGAAAGAATTAAAACATTTTTGGCTTCAATGTGCTTTCAACGATCTAAAAGTTATTTTTTTCACAAGGAATCCTTATTAAGTTTGTTCATCTTTTATCATTGTGGAGATTGAGTATGTTTTTAAAATATGAGGTATCATATCTTAATTATATCATCTTACTCAAATATTTTAATAAGTTTGATCTTTTGAGAAATCAAAGGTTTCAATATTCGAAATAAAATAACATATTCTAAAGATTTTGGGATTTTTTATTTCCTATAAATCTAAATAATGCACAAGAAAAACATTAAATGAAATTTTTGATCAACTAAAAGATTTTAACATTAACCAATAATTGACTGAATAGACAAGTACTATTGTAGACAAAGAATTAAAATATTTTTGGCTTCAATGTGCTTTCAACGATCTAGAAGTTATTTTTTCAAAAGGAATCCTTATTAAGTTTGTTCATCTTTTATCATGGTAGAGGTTGAGTATGTTTTTAAAATATAAGGTATCATATCTTGGTTATATTGTATTACTCAAATCCTTCAATGCGTTTGATATTTTAAGAATTCATAGGATCGAATTTTCTAAATAAAAGAACATATTCTAAAGATCTTGGGATTTTTCATTTACTACAATTCTAAATAATGGACATGAATAACATGAAATAAAATTTTTGATCACCTAAAAGATTTTTACATCAACCAATATTGACCGAATAGACAATCATTAATGTAGAGAAAGAATTAAAACATTTTTGGCTTCAATGTGCTTTCAACGATCTAAAAGTTATTTTTTTCACAAGGAATCCTTATTAAGTTTGTTCATCTTTTATCATGGTAGAGGTTGAGTATGTTTCTAAAATATAAGGTATCATATCTTGGTTATATTGTATTACTCAAATCCTTCAATGCGTTTGATATTTTAAGAATTCATAGGATCGAATTTTCTAAATAAAAGAACATATTCTAAAGATCTTGGGATTTTTCATTTCCTACAATTCTAAATAATGTACATGAATAACATGAAATGAAATTTTTGATCAACTAAAAGATTTTAACACCAACCAATAGTTGACCGAATAGACAATCATTAATGTAGAGAAAGAATTAAAACATTTTTTGCTTCAATGTGCTTTCAACGATCTAAAAGTTATTTTTTTCACAAGGAATCCTTATTAAATTTGTTCATCTATTATCATTGTGGAGATTGAGTATGTTTTTAAAATATGAGGTATCATATCTTAATTATATCATCTTACTCAAATATTTTAATAAGTTTGATCTTTTGAGAAATCAAAGGTTTCAATATTCTAAATAAAATAACATATTCTAAAGATTTTGGGATTTTTTATTTCCTATAAATCTAAATAATGCACAAGAAAAACATGAAATGAAATTTTTGATCAACTAAAAGATTTTAACATTAACCAATAATTGACTGAATAGACAAGTACTATTGTAGACAAAGAATTAAAATATTTTTGGCTTCAATGTGCTTTCAACGATCTAAAAGTTATTTTTTCAAAAGGAATCCTTATTAAGTTTGTTCATCTTTTATCATGGTAGAGGTTGAGTATGTTTTTAAAATATAAGGTATCATATCTTGGTTATATTGTATTACTCAAATCCTTCAATGCGTTTGATATTTTAAGAATTCATAGGATCGAATTTTCTAAATAAAAGAACATATTCTAAAGATCTTGGGATTTTTCATTTCCTACAATTCTAAATAATGTACATGAATAATATGAAATGAAATTTTTGATCAGCTAAAAGATTTTAACATCAACCAATATTGACCGAATAGACAATCATTAATGTAGAGAAAGAATTAAAACATTTTTGGCTTCAATGTGCTTTCAACGATCTAAGAGTTATTTTTTTCACAAGGAATCCTTATTAAGTTTGTTCATCTTTTATCATTGTGGAGATTGAGTATGTTTTTAAAATATGAGGTATCATATCTTAATTATATCATCTGACTCAAATATTTTAATAAGTTTGATCTTTTGAGAAATCAAAGGTTTCAATATTCTAAACAAAATAACATATTCTAAAGATTTTGGGATTTTTTATTTCCTATAAATCTAAATAATGCACAAGAAAAACATGAAATGAAATTTTTGATCAACTAAAAGATTTTAACATTAACCAATAATCGACTGAATAGACAAGTACTATTGTAGACAAAGAATTAAAATATTTTTGGCTTCAATGTGCTTTCAACGATCTAAAAGTTATTTTTTCAAAAGGAATCCTTATTAAGTTTGTTCATCTTTTATCATGGTAGAGGTTGAGTATGTTTTTAAAATATAAGGTATCATATCTTGGTTATATTGTATTACTCAAATCCTTCAATGCGTTTGATATTTTAAGAATTCATAGGATCGAATTTTCTAAATAAAAGAACATATTCTAAAGATCTTGGGATTTTTCATTTCCTACAATTCTAAATAATGTACATGAATAAAATGAAATGAAATTTTTGATCAGCTAAAAGATTTTAACATCAACCAATATTGACCGAATAGACAATCATTAATGTAGAGAAAGAATTAAAACATTTTTGGCTTCAATGTGCTTTCAACGATCTAAAAGTTATTTTTTTCAAAAAGAATCCTTATTAAGTTTGTTCATCTTTTATCATGGTAGAGGTTGAGTATGTTTTTAAAATATAAGGTATCATATCTTCGTTATATTGTATTACTCAGATCCTTCAATGCGTTTGATATTTTAAGAATTCATAGGATCGAATTTTCTAAATAAAAGAACATATTCTAAAGATCTTGGGATTTTTCATTTCCTACAATTCTAAATAATGTACATGAATAACATGAAAAGAAATTTTTGATCAGCTAAAAGATTTTAACATCAACCAATATTGACCGAATAGACAATCATTAATGTAGAGAAAGAATTAAAACATTTTTGGCTTCAATGTGCTTTCAACGATCTAAAAGTTATTTTTTTCAAAAAGAATCCTTATTAAGTTTGTTCATCTTTTATCATGGTAGAGGATGAGTATGTTTTTAAAATATAAGGTATCATATCTTGGTTATATTGTATTACTCAGATCCTTCAATGCGTTTGATATTTTAAGAATTCATAGGATCGAATTTTCTAAATAAAAGAACATATTCTAAAGATCTTGGGATTTTTCATTTCCTACAATTCTAAATAATGTACATGAATAACATGAAATGAAATTTTTGATCACCTAAAAGATTTTAACACCAACCAATAGTTGACCGAATAGACAATCATTAATGTAGAGAAAGAATTAAAACATTTTTTGCCTCAATGTGCTTTCAACAATCTAAAAGTTATGTTTTTCACAATGAATCCTTATTAAGTTTGTTCATCTTTTATCATTGTGGAGATTGAGTATGTTTTTAAAATATGAGGTATCATATCTTAATTATATCACCTTACTAAAATATTTTAATAAGTTTGATCTTTTGAGAAATCAAATGTTTCAATATTCTAAATAAAATAACATATTCTAACGATTTTGGGATTTTTTATTTCCTATAAATCTAAATAATGCACAAGAAAAACATGAAATGAAATTTTTGATCAACTAAAAGATTTTAACATTAACCAATAATTGACTGAATAGACAAGTACTATTGTAGACAAAGAATTAAAATATTTTTGGCTTCAATGTGCTTTCAACGATCTAAAAGTTATTTTTTCAAAAGGAATCCTTATTAAGTTTGTTCATCTTTTATCATGGTAGAGGTTGAGTATGTTTTTAAAATATAAGGTATCATATCTTGGTTATATTGTATTACTCAAATCCTTCAATGCGTTTGATATTTTAAGAATTCATAGGATCGAATTTTCTAAATAAAAGAACATATTCTAAAGATCTTGGGATTTTTGAATTCCTACAATTCTAAATAATGTACATGAATAACATCAAATGAAATTTTTGATCAACTAAAAGATTTTAACACCAACCAATAGTTGACCGAATAGACAATCATTAATGTAGAGAAAGAATTAAAACATTTTTGGCTTCAATGTGCTTTCAACGATCTAAAAGTTATTTTTTTCACAAGGAATCCTTGTTAAGTTTGTTCATCTTTTATCATTGTGGAGATTGAGTATGTTTTTAAAATATGAGGTATCATATCTTAATTATATCACCTTACTAAAATATTTTAATAAGTTTGATCTTTTGAGAAATCAAAGGTTTAAATATTCTAAATAAAATACCATATTCTAAAGATTTTGGGATTTTTTATTTCCTATAAATCTAAATAATGCACAAGAAAAACATGAAATGAAATTTTTGATCAACTAAAAGATTTTAACATTAACCAATAATTGACTGAATAGACAAGTACTATTGTAGACAAAGAATTAAAATATTTTTGGCTTCAATGTGCTTTCAACGATCTAAAAGTTATTTTTTCAAAAGGAATCCTTATTAAGTTTGTTCATCTTTTATCATGGTAGAGGTTGAGTATGTTTTTAAAATATAAGGTATCATATCTTGGTTATATTGTATTACTCAAATCCTTCAATGCGTTTGATATTTTAAGAATTCATAGGATCGAATTTTCTAAATAAAAGAACATATTCTAAAGATCTTGGGATTTTTCATTTCCTACAATTCTAAATAATGTACATGAATAATATGAAATGAAATTTTTGATCAGCTAAAAGATTTTAACATCAACCAATATTGACCGAATAGACAATCATTAATGTAGAGAAAGAATTAAAACATTTTTGGCTTCAATGTGCTTTCAACGATCTAAGAGTTATTTTTTTCACAAGGAATCCTTATTAAGTTTGTTCATCTTTTATCATTGTGGAGATTGAGTATGTTTTTAAAATATGAGGTATCATATCTTAATTATATCATCTGACTCAAATATTTTAATAAGTTTGATCTTTTGAGAAATCAAAGGTTTCAATATTCTAAACAAAATAACATATTCTAAAGATTTTGGGATTTTTTATTTCCTATAAATCTAAATAATGCACAAGAAAAACATGAAATGAAATTTTTGATCAACTAAAAGATTTTAACATTAACCAATAATCGACTGAATAGACAAGTACTATTGTAGACAAAGAATTAAAATATTTTTGGCTTCAATGTGCTTTCAACGATCTAAAAGTTATTTTTTCAAAAGGAATCCTTATTAAGTTTGTTCATCTTTTATCATGGTAGAGGTTGAGTATGTTTTTAAAATATAAGGTATCATATCTTGGTTATATTGTATTACTCAAATCCTTCAATGCGTTTGATATTTTAAGAATTCATAGGATCGAATTTTCTAAATAAAAGAACATATTCTAAAGATCTTGGGATTTTTCATTTCCTACAATTCTAAATAATGTACATGAATAAAATGAAATGAAATTTTTGATCAGCTAAAAGATTTTAACATCAACCAATATTGACCGAATAGACAATCATTAATGTAGAGAAAGAATTAAAACATTTTTGGCTTCAATGTGCTTTCAACGATCTAAAAGTTATTTTTTTCAAAAAGAATCCTTATTAAGTTTGTTCATCTTTTATCATGGTAGAGGTTGAGTATGTTTTTAAAATATAAGGTATCATATCTTCGTTATATTGTATTACTCAGATCCTTCAATGCGTTTGATATTTTAAGAATTCATAGGATCGAATTTTCTAAATAAAAGAACATATTCTAAAGATCTTGGGATTTTTCATTTCCTACAATTCTAAATAATGTACATGAATAACATGAAAAGAAATTTTTGATCAGCTAAAAGATTTTAACATCAACCAATATTGACCGAATAGACAATCATTAATGTAGAGAAAGAATTAAAACATTTTTGGCTTCAATGTGCTTTCAACGATCTAAAAGTTATTTTTTTCAAAAAGAATCCTTATTAAGTTTGTTCATCTTTTATCATGGTAGAGGATGAGTATGTTTTTAAAATATAAGGTATCATATCTTGGTTATATTGTATTACTCAGATCCTTCAATGCGTTTGATATTTTAAGAATTCATAGGATCGAATTTTCTAAATAAAAGAACATATTCTAAAGATCTTGGGATTTTTCATTTCCTACAATTCTAAATAATGTACATGAATAACATGAAATGAAATTTTTGATCACCTAAAAGATTTTAACACCAACCAATAGTTGACCGAATAGACAATCATTAATGTAGAGAAAGAATTAAAACATTTTTTGCCTCAATGTGCTTTCAACAATCTAAAAGTTATGTTTTTCACAATGAATCCTTATTAAGTTTGTTCATCTTTTATCATTGTGGAGATTGAGTATGTTTTTAAAATATGAGGTATCATATCTTAATTATATCATCTTACTAAAATATTTTAATAAGTTTGATCTTTTGAGAAATCAAATGTTTCAATATTCTAAATAAAATAACATATTCTAACGATTTTGGGATTTTTTATTTCCTATAAATCTAAATAATGCACAAGAAAAACATGAAATGAAATTTTTGATCAACTAAAAGATTTTAACATTAACCAATAATTGACTGAATAGACAAGTACTATTGTAGACAAATAATTAAAATATTTTGGCTTCAATGTGCTTTCAACGATCTAAAAGTTATTTTTTCAAAAGGAATCCTTATTAAGTTTGTTCATCTTTTATCATGGTAGAGGTTGAGTATGTTTTTAAAATATAAGGTATCATATCTTTATTATATTGTATTACTCAAATCCTTCAATGCGTTTGATATTTTAAGAATTCATAGGATCGAATTTTCTAAATAAAAGAACATATTCTAAAGATCTTGGGATTTTTCATTTCCTACAATTCTAAATAATGTACATGAATAACATGAAATGAAATTTTTGATCAACTAAAAGATTTTAACACCAACCAATAGTTGACCGAATAGACAATCATTAATGTAGAGAAAGAATTAAAACAT
Source organism: Leucaena leucocephala (assembly GCA_037074615.1). Taxonomy (NCBI): domain Eukaryota; kingdom Viridiplantae; phylum Streptophyta; class Magnoliopsida; order Fabales; family Fabaceae; genus Leucaena; species Leucaena leucocephala. The sequence continues at coordinate 6,384,209 of CM073528.1, forward strand.
TTTTGGCTTCAATGTGCTTTCAACGATCTAAAAGTTATTTTTTTCACAAGGAATCCTTATTAAGTTTGTTCATCTTTTATCATTGTGGAGATTGAGTATGTTTTTAAAATATGAGGTATCATATCTTAATTATATCATCTTACTCAAATATTTTAATAAGTTTGATCTTTTGAGAAATCAAAGGTTTCAATATTCGAAATAAAATAACATATTCTAAAGATTTTGGGATTTTTTATTTCCTATAAATCTAAATAATGCACAAGAAAAACATGAAATGAAATTTTTGATCAACTAAAAGATTTTAACATTAACCAATAATTGACTGAATAGACAAGTACTATTGTAGACAAAGAATTAAAATATTTTTGGCTTCAATGTGCTTTCAACGATCTAGAAGTTATTTTTTCAAAAGGAATCCTTATTAAGTTTGTTCATCTTTTATCATGGTAGAGGTTGAGTATGTTTTTAAAATATAAGGTATCATATCTTGGTTATATTGTATTACTCAAATCCTTCAATGCGTTTGATATTTTAAGAATTCATAGGATCGAATTTTCTAAATAAAAGAACATATTCTAAAGATCTTGGGATTTTTCATTTACTACAATTCTAAATAATGGACATGAATAACATGAAATAAAATTTTTGATCACCTAAAAGATTTTAACATCAACCAATATTGACCGAATAGACAATCTTTAATGTAGAAAAAGAATTAAAACATTTTTGGCTTCAATGTGCTTTCAACGATCTAAAAGTTATTTTTTTCACAAGGAATCCTTATTAAGTTTGTTCATCTTTTATCATGGTAGAGGTTGAGTATGTTTCTAAAATATAAGGTATCATATCTTGGTTATATTGTATTACTCAAATCCTTCAATGCGTTTGATATTTTAAGAATTCATAGGATCGAATTTTCTAAATAAAAGAACATATTCTAAAGATCTTGGGATTTTTCATTTCCTACAATTCTAAATAATGTACATGAATAACATGAAATGAAATTTTTGATCAACTAAAAGATTTTAACACCAACCAATAGTTGACCGAATAGACAATCATTAATGTAGAGAAAGAATTAAAACATTTTTGGCTTCAATGTGCTTTCAACGATCTAAAAGTTATTTTTTTCACAAGGAATCCTTATTAAGTTTGTTCATCTTTTATCATTGTGGAGATTGAGTATGTTTTTAAAATATGAGGTATCATATCTTAATTATATCATCTTACTCAAATATTTTAATAAGTTTGATCTTTTGAGAAATCAAAGGTTTCAATATTCTAAATAAAATAACATATTCTAAAGATTTTGGGATTTTTTATTTCCTATAAATCTAAATAATGCACAAGAAAAACATGAAATGAAATTTTTGATCAACTAAAAGATTTTAACATTAACCAATAATTGACTGAATAGACAAGTACTATTGTAGACAAAGAATTAAAATATTTTTGGCTTCAATGTGCTTTCAACGATCTAAAAGTTATTTTTTCAAAAGGAATCCTTATTAAGTTTGTTCATCTTTTATCATGGTAGAGGTTGAGTATGTTTTTAAAATATAAGGTATCATATCTTGGTTATATTGTATTACTCAAATCCTTCAATGCGTTTGATATTTTAAGAATTCATAGGATCGAATTTTCTAAATAAAAGAACATATTCTAAAGATCTTGGGATTTTTCATTTCCTACAATTCTAAATAATGTACATGAATAATATGAAATGAAATTTTTGATCAGCTAAAAGATTTTAACATCAACCAATATTGACCGAATAGACAATCATTAATGTAAAGAAAGAATTAAAACATTTTTGGCTTCAATGTGCTTTCAACGATCTAAGAGTTATTTTTTTCACAAGGAATCCTTATTAAGTTTGTTCATCTTTTATCATTGTGGAGATTGAGTATGTTTTTAAAACATGAGGTATCATATCTTAATTATATCATCTGACTCAAATATTTTAATAAGTTTGATCTTTTGAGAAATCAAAGGTTTCAATATTCTAAACAAAATAACATATTCTAAAGATTTTGGGATTTTTTATTTCCTATAAATCTAAATAATGCACAAGAAAAACATGAAATGAAATTTTTGATCAACTAAAAGATTTTAACATTAACCAATAATTGACTGAATAGACAAGTACTATTGTAGACAAAGAATTAAAATATTTTTGGCTTCAATGTGCTTTCAACGATCTAAAAGTTATTTTTTCAAAAGGAATCCTTATTAAGTTTGTTCATCTTTTATCATGGTAGAGGTTGAGTATGTTTTTAAAATATAAGGTATCATATCTTGGTTATATTGTATTACTCAAATCCTTCAATGCGTTTGATATTTTAAGAATTCATAGGATCGAATTTTCTAAATAAAAGAACATATTCTAAAGATCTTGGGATTTTTCATTTCCTACAATTCTAAATAATGTACATGAATAAAATGAAATGAAATTTTTGATCAGCTAAAAGATTTTAACATCAACCAATATTGACCGAATAGACAATCATTAATGTAGAGAAAGAATTAAAACATTTTTGGCTTCAATGTGCTTTCAACGATCTAAAAGTTATTTTTTTCAAAAAGAATCCTTATTAAGTTTGTTCATCTTTTATCATGGTAGAGGTTGAGTATGTTTTTAAAATATAAGGTATCATATCTTCGTTATATTGTATTACTCAGATCCTTCAATGCGTTTGATATTTTAAGAATTCATAGGATCGAATTTTCTAAATAAAAGAACATATTCTAAAGATCTTGGGATTTTTCATTTCCTACAATTCTAAATAATGTACATGAATAACATGAAAAGAAATTTTTGATCAGCTAAAAGATTTTAACATCAACCAATATTGACCGAATAGACAATCATTAATGTAGAGAAAGAATTAAAACATTTTTGGCTTCAATGTGCTTTCAACGATCTAAAAGTTATTTTTTTCAAAAAGAATCCTTATTAAGTTTGTTCATCTTTTATCATGGTAGAGGATGAGTATGTTTTTAAAATATAAGGTATCATATCTTGGTTATATTGTATTACTCAGATCCTTCAATGCGTTTGATATTTTAAGAATTCATAGGATCGAATTTTCTAAATAAAAGAACATATTCTAAAGATCTTGGGATTTTTCATTTCCTACAATTCTAAATAATGTACATGAATAACATGAAATGAAATTTTTGATCACCTAAAAGATTTTAACACCAACCAATAGTTGACCGAATAGACAATCATTAATGTAGAGAAAGAATTAAAACATTTTTGGCCTCAATGTGCTTTCAACAATCTAAAAGTTATGTTTTTCACAATGAATCCTTATTAAGTTTGTTCATCTTTTATCATTGTGGAGATTGAGTATGTTTTTAAAATATGAGGTATCATATCTTAATTATATCACCTTACTAAAATATTTTAATAAGTTTGATCTTTTGAGAAATCAAATGTTTCAATATTCTAAATAAAATAACATATTCTAACGATTTTGGGATTTTTTATTTCCTATAAATCTAAATAATGCACAAGAAAAACATGAAATGAAATTTTTGATCAACTAAAAGATTTTAACATTAACCAATAATTGACTGAATAGACAAGTACTATTGTAGACAAAGAATTAAAATATTTTTGGCTTCAATGTGCTTTCAACGATCTAAAAGTTATTTTTTCAAAAGGAATCCTTATTAAGTTTGTTCATCTTTTATCATGGTAGAGGTTGAGTATGTTTTTAAAATATAAGGTATCATATCTTGGTTATATTGTATTACTCAAATCCTTCAATGCGTTTGATATTTTAAGAATTCATAGGATCGAATTTTCTAAATAAAAGAACATATTCTAAAGATCTTGGGATTTTTGAATTCCTACAATTCTAAATAATGTACATGAATAACATCAAATGAAATTTTTGATCAACTAAAAGATTTTAACACCAACCAATAGTTGACCGAATAGACAATCATTAATGTAGAGAAAGAATTAAAACATTTTTGGCTTCAATGTGCTTTCAACGATCTAAAAGTTATTTTTTTCACAAGGAATCCTTGTTAAGTTTGTTCATCTTTTATCATTGTGGAGATTGAGTATGTTTTTAAAATATGAGGTATCATATCTTAATTATATCACCTTACTAAAATATTTTAATAAGTTTGATCTTTTGAGAAATCAAAGGTTTAAATATTCTAAATAAAATACCATATTCTAAAGATTTTGGGATTTTTTATTTCCTATAAATCTAAATAATGCACAAGAAAAACATGAAATGAAATTTTTGATCAACTAAAAGATTTTAACATTAACCAATAATTGACTGAATAGACAAGTACTATTGTAGACAAAGAATTAAAATATTTTTGGCTTCAATGTGCTTTCAACGATCTAAAAGTTATTTTTTCAAAAGGAATCCTTATTAAGTTTGTTCATCTTTTATCATGGTAGAGGTTGAGTATGTTTTTAAAATATAAGGTATCATATCTTGGTTATATTGTATTACTCAAATCCTTCAATGCGTTTGATATTTTAAGAATTCATAGGATCGAATTTTCTAAATAAAAGAACATATTCTAAAGATCTTGGGATTTTTCATTTCCTACAATTCTAAATAATGTACATGAATAATATGAAATGAAATTTTTGATCAGCTAAAAGATTTTAACATCAACCAATATTGACCGAATAGACAATCATTAATGTAGAGAAAGAATTAAAACATTTTTGGCTTCAATGTGCTTTCAACGATCTAAGAGTTATTTTTTTCACAAGGAATCCTTATTAAGTTTGTTCATCTTTTATCATTGTGGAGATTGAGTATGTTTTTAAAATATGAGGTATCATATCTTAATTATATCATCTGACTCAAATATTTTAATAAGTTTGATCTTTTGAGAAATCAAAGGTTTCAATATTCTAAACAAAATAACATATTCTAAAGATTTTGGGATTTTTTATTTCCTATAAATCTAAATAATGCACAAGAAAAACATGAAATGAAATTTTTGATCAACTAAAAGATTTTAACATTAACCAATAATCGACTGAATAGACAAGTACTATTGTAGACAAAGAATTAAAATATTTTTGGCTTCAATGTGCTTTCAACGATCTAAAAGTTATTTTTTCAAAAGGAATCCTTATTAAGTTTGTTCATCTTTTATCATGGTAGAGGTTGAGTATGTTTTTAAAATATAAGGTATCATATCTTGGTTATATTGTATTACTCAAATCCTTCAATGCGTTTGATATTTTAAGAATTCATAGGATCGAATTTTCTAAATAAAAGAACATATTCTAAAGATCTTGGGATTTTTCATTTCCTACAATTCTAAATAATGTACATGAATAAAATGAAATGAAATTTTTGATCAGCTAAAAGATTTTAACATCAACCAATATTGACCGAATAGACAATCATTAATGTAGAGAAAGAATTAAAACATTTTTGGCTTCAATGTGCTTTCAACGATCTAAAAGTTATTTTTTTCAAAAAGAATCCTTATTAAGTTTGTTCATCTTTTATCATGGTAGAGGTTGAGTATGTTTTTAAAATATAAGGTATCATATCTTCGTTATATTGTATTACTCAGATCCTTCAATGCGTTTGATATTTTAAGAATTCATAGGATCGAATTTTCTAAATAAAAGAACATATTCTAAAGATCTTGGGATTTTTCATTTCCTACAATTCTAAATAATGTACATGAATAACATGAAAAGAAATTTTTGATCAGCTAAAAGATTTTAACATCAACCAATATTGACCGAATAGACAATCATTAATGTAGAGAAAGAATTAAAACATTTTTGGCTTCAATGTGCTTTCAACGATCTAAAAGTTATTTTTTTCAAAAAGAATCCTTATTAAGTTTGTTCATCTTTTATCATGGTAGAGGATGAGTATGTTTTTAAAATATAAGGTATCATATCTTGGTTATATTGTATTACTCAGATCCTTCAATGCGTTTGATATTTTAAGAATTCATAGGATCGAATTTTCTAAATAAAAGAACATATTCTAAAGATCTTGGGATTTTTCATTTCCTACAATTCTAAATAATGTACATGAATAACATGAAATGAAATTTTTGATCACCTAAAAGATTTTAACACCAACCAATAGTTGACCGAATAGACAATCATTAATGTAGAGAAAGAATTAAAACATTTTTTGCCTCAATGTGCTTTCAACAATCTAAAAGTTATGTTTTTCACAATGAATCCTTATTAAGTTTGTTCATCTTTTATCATTGTGGAGATTGAGTATGTTTTTAAAATATGAGGTATCATATCTTAATTATATCATCTTACTAAAATATTTTAATAAGTTTGATCTTTTGAGAAATCAAATGTTTCAATATTCTAAATAAAATAACATATTCTAACGATTTTGGGATTTTTTATTTCCTATAAATCTAAATAATGCACAAGAAAAACATGAAATGAAATTTTTGATCAACTAAAAGATTTTAACATTAACCAATAATTGACTGAATAGACAAGTACTATTGTAGACAAAAAATTAAAATATTTTGGCTTCAATGTGCTTTCAACGATCTAAAAGTTATTTTTTCAAAAGGAATCCTTATTAAGTTTGTTCATCTTTTATCATGGTAGAGGTTGAGTATGTTTTTAAAATATAAGGTATCATATCTTTATTATATTGTATTACTCAAATCCTTCAATGCGTTTGATATTTTAAGAATTCATAGGATCGAATTTTCTAAATAAAAGAACATATTCTAAAGATCTTGGGATTTTTCATTTCCTACAATTCTAAATAATGTACATGAATAACATGAAATGAAATTTTTGATCAACTAAAAGATTTTAACACCAACCAATAGTTGACCGAATAGACAATCATTAATGTAGAGAAAGAATTAAAACATTTTTGGCTTCAATGTGCTTTCAACGATCTAAAAGTTATTTTTTTCACAAGGAATCCTTATTAAGTTTGTTCATCTTTTATCATTGTGGAGATTGAGTATGTTTTTAAAATATGAGGTATCATATCTTAATTATATCATCTTACTCAAATATTTTAATAAGTTTGATCTTTTGAGAAATCAAAGGTTTCAATATTCGAAATAAAATAACATATTCTAAAGATTTTGGGATTTTTTATTTCCTATAAATCTAAATAATGCACAAGAAAAACATGAAATGAAATTTTTGATCAACTAAAAGATTTTAACATTAACCAATAATTGACTGAATAGACAAGTACTATTGTAGACAAAGAATTAAAATATTTTTGGCTTCAATGTGCTTTCAACGATCTAGAAGTTATTTTTTCAAAAGGAATCCTTATTAAGTTTGTTCATCTTTTATCATGGTAGAGGTTGAGTATGTTTTTAAAATATAAGGTATCATATCTTGGTTATATTGTATTACTCAAATCCTTCAATGCGTTTGATATTTTAAGAATTCATAGGATCGAATTTTCTAAATAAAAGAACATATTCTAAAGATCTTGGGATTTTTCATTTACTACAATTCTAAATAATGGACATGAATAACATGAAATAAAATTTTTGATCACCTAAAAGATTTTAACATCAACCAATATTGACCGAATAGACAATCTTTAATGTAGAAAAAGAATTAAAACATTTTTGGCTTCAATGTGCTTTCAACGATCTAAAAGTTATTTTTTTCACAAGGAATCCTTATTAAGTTTGTTCATCTTTTATCATGGTAGAGGTTGAGTATGTTTCTAAAATATAAGGTATCATATCTTGGTTATATTGTATTACTCAAATCCTTCAATGCGTTTGATATTTTAAGAATTCATAGGATCGAATTTTCTAAATAAAAGAACATATTCTAAAGATCTTGGGATTTTTCATTTCCTACAATTCTAAATAATGTACATGAATAACATGAAATGAAATTTTTGATCAACTAAAAGATTTTAACACCAACCAATAGTTGACCGAATAGACAATCATTAATGTAGAGAAAGAATTAAAACATTTTTTGCTTCAATGTGCTTTCAACGATCTAAAAGTTATTTTTTTCACAAGGAATCCTTATTAAATTTGTTCATCTATTATCATTGTGGAGATTGAGTATGTTTTTAAAATATGAGGTATCATATCTTAATTATATCATCTTACTCAAATATTTTAATAAGTTTGATCTTTTGAGAAATCAAAGGTTTCAATATTCTAAATAAAATAACATATTCTAAAGATTTTGGGATTTTTTATTTCCTATAAATCTAAATAATGCACAAGAAAAACATGAAATGAAATTTTTGATCAACTAAAAGATTTTAACATTAACCAATAATTGACTGAATAGACAAGTACTATTGTAGACAAAGAATTAAAATATTTTTGGCTTCAATGTGCTTTCAACGATCTAAAAGTTATTTTTTCAAAAGGAATCCTTATTAAGTTTGTTCATCTTTTATCATGGTAGAGGTTGAGTATGTTTTTAAAATATAAGGTATCATATCTTGGTTATATTGTATTACTCAAATCCTTCAATGCGTTTGATATTTTAAGAATTCATAGGATCGAATTTTCTAAATAAAAGAACATATTCTAAAGATCTTGGGATTTTTCATTTCCTACAATTCTAAATAATGTACATGAATAATATGAAATGAAATTTTTGATCAGCTAAAAGATTTTAACATCAACCAATATTGACCGAATAGACAATCATTAATGTAGAGAAAGAATTAAAACATTTTTGGCTTCAATGTGCTTTCAACGATCTAAGAGTTATTTTTTTCACAAGGAATCCTTATTAAGTTTGTTCATCTTTTATCATTGTGGAGATTGAGTATGTTTTTAAAATATGAGGTATCATATCTTAATTATATCATCTGACTCAAATATTTTAATAAGTTTGATCTTTTGAGAAATCAAAGGTTTCAATATTCTAAATAAAATAACATATTCTAAAGATTTTGGGATTTTTTATTTCCTATAAATCTAAATAATGCACAAGAAAAACATGAAATGAAATTTTTGATCAACTAAAAGATTTTAACATTAACCAATAATTGACTGAATAGACAAGTACTATTGTAGACAAAGAATTAAAATATTTTTGGCTTCAATGTGCTTTCAACGATCTAAAAGTTATTTTTTCAAAAGGAATCCTTATTAAGTTTGTTCATCTTTTATCATGGTAGAGGTTGAGTATGTTTTTAAAATATAAGGTATCATATCTTTATTATATTGTATTACTCAAATCCTTCAATGCGTTTGATATTTTAAGAATTCATAGGATCGAATTTTCTAAATAAAAGAACATATTCTAAAGATCTTGGGATTTTTCATTTCCTACAATTCTAAATAATGTACATGAATAACATGAAATGAAATTTTTGATCAACTAAAAGATTTTAACACCAACCAATAGTTGACCGAATAGACAATCATTAATGTAGAGAAAGAATTAAAACATTTTTGGCTTCAATGTGCTTTCAACGATCTAAAAGTTATTTTTTTCACAAGGAATCCTTATTAAGTTTGTTCATCTTTTATCATTGTGGAGATTGAGTATGTTTTTAAAATATGAGGTATCATATCTTAATTATATCATCTGACTCAAATATTTTAATAAGTTTGATCTTTTGAGAAATCAAAGGTTTCAATATTCTAAACAAAATAACATATTCTAAAGATTTTGGAATTTTTTATTTCCTATAAATCTAAATAATGCACAAGAAAAACATGAAATGAAATTTTTGATCAACTAAAAGATTTTAACATTAACCAATAATTGACTGAATAGACAAGTACTATTGTAGACAAAGAATTAAAATATTTTTGGCTTCAATGTGCTTTCAACGATCTAGAAGTTATTTTTTCAAAAGGAATCCTTATTAAGTTTGTTCATCTTTTATCATGGTAGAGGTTGAGTATGTTTTTAAAATATAAGGTATCATATCTTGGTTATATTGTATTACTCAAATCCTTCAATGCGTTTGATATTTTAAGAATTCATAGGATCGAATTTTCTAAATAAAAGAACATATTCTAAAGATCTTGGGATTTTTCATTTACTACAATTCTAAATAATGTACATGAATAACATGAAATAAAATTTTTGATCACCTAAAAGATTTTAACATCAACCAATATTGACCGAATAGACAATCATTAATGTAGAGAAAGAATTAAAACATTTTTGGCTTCAATGTGCTTTCAACGATCTAAAAGTTATTTTTTTCACAAGGAATCCTTATTAAGTTTGTTCATCTTTTATCATGGTAGAGGTTGAGTATGTTTCTAAAATATAAGGTATCATATCTTGGTTATATTGTATTACTCAAATCCTTCAATGCGTTTGATATTTTAAGAATTCATAGGATCGAATTTTCTAAATAAAAGAACATATTCTAAAGATCTTGGGATTTTTCATTTACTACAATTCTAAATAATGTACATGAATAACATGAAATAAAATTTTTGATCACCTAAAAGATTTTTACATCAACCAATATTGACCGAATAGACAATCATTAATGTAGAGAAAGAATTAAAACATTTTTGGCTTCAATGTGCTTTCAACGATCTAAAAGTTATTTTTTTCACAAGGAATCCTTATTAAGTTTGTTCATCTTTTATCATGGTAGAGGTTGAGTATGTTTCTAAAATATAAGGTATCATATCTTGGTTATATTGTATTACTCAAATCCTTCAATGCGTTTGATATTTTAAGAATTCATAGGATCGAATTTTCTAAATAAAAGAACATATTCTAAAGATCTTGGGATTTTTCATTTCCTACAATTCTAAATAATGTACATGAATAACATGAAATGAAATTTTTGATCAACTAAAAGATTTTAACACCAACCAATAGTTGACCGAATAGACAATCATTAATGTAGAGAAAGAATTAAAACATTTTTTGCTTCAATGTGCTTTCAACGATCTAAAAGTTATTTTTTTCACAAGGAATCCTTATTAAATTTGTTCATCTATTATCATTGTGGAGATTGAGTATGTTTTTAAAATATGAGGTATCATATCTTAATTATATCATCTTACTCAAATATTTTAATAAGTTTGATCTTTTGAGAAATCAAAGGTTTCAATATTCTAAATAAAATAACATATTCTAAAGATTTTGGGATTTTTTATTTCCTATAAATCTAAATAATGCACAAGAAAAACATGAAATGAAATTTTTGATCAACTAAAAGATTTTAACATTAACCAATAATTGACTGAATAGACAAGTACTATTGTAGACAAAGAATTAAAATATTTTTGGCTTCAATGTGCTTTCAACGATCTAAAAGTTATTTTTTCAAAAGGAATCCTTATTAAGTTTGTTCATCTTTTATCATGGTAGAGGTTGAGTATGTTTTTAAAATATAAGGTATCATATCTTGGTTATATTGTATTACTCAAATCCTTCAATGCGTTTGATATTTTAAGAATTCATAGGATCGAATTTTCTAAATAAAAGAACATATTCTAAAGATCTTGGGATTTTTCATTTCCTACAATTCTAAATAATGTACATGAATAATATGAAATGAAATTTTTGATCAGCTAAAAGATTTTAACATCAACCAATATTGACCGAATAGACAATCATTAATGTAAAGAAAGAATTAAAACATTTTTGGCTTCAATGTGCTTTCAACGATCTAAGAGTTATTTTTTTCACAAGGAATCCTTATTAAGTTTGTTCATCTTTTATCATTGTGGAGATTGAGTATGTTTTTAAAACATGAGGTATCATATCTTAATTATATCATCTGACTCAAATATTTTAATAAGTTTGATCTTTTGAGAAATCAAAGGTTTCAATATTCTAAACAAAATAACATATTCTAAAGATTTTGGGATTTTTTATTTCCTATAAATCTAAATAATGCACAAGAAAAACATGAAATGAAATTTTTGATCAACTAAAAGATTTTAACATTAACCAATAATTGACTGAATAGACAAGTACTATTGTAGACAAAGAATTAAAATATTTTTGGCTTCAATGTGCTTTCAACGATCTAAAAGTTATTTTTTCAAAAGGAATCCTTATTAAGTTTGTTCATCTTTTATCATGGTAGAGGTTGAGTATGTTTTTAAAATATAAGGTATCATATCTTGGTTATATTGTATTACTCAAATCCTTCAATGCGTTTGATATTTTAAGAATTCATAGGATCGAATTTTCTAAATAAAAGAACATATTCTAAAGATCTTGGGATTTTTCATTTCCTACAATTCTAAATAATGTACATGAATAAAATGAAATGAAATTTTTGATCAGCTAAAAGATTTTAACATCAACCAATATTGACCGAATAGACAATCATTAATGTAGAGAAAGAATTAAAACATTTTTGGCTTCAATGTGCTTTCAACGATCTAAAAGTTATTTTTTTCAAAAAGAATCCTTATTAAGTTTGTTCATCTTTTATCATGGTAGAGGTTGAGTATGTTTTTAAAATATAAGGTATCATATCTTCGTTATATTGTATTACTCAGATCCTTCAATGCGTTTGATATTTTAAGAATTCATAGGATCGAATTTTCTAAATAAAAGAACATATTCTAAAGATCTTGGGATTTTTCATTTCCTACAATTCTAAATAATGTACATGAATAACATGAAAAGAAATTTTTGATCAGCTAAAAGATTTTAACATCAACCAATATTGACCGAATAGACAATCATTAATGTAGAGAAAGAATTAAAACATTTTTGGCTTCAATGTGCTTTCAACGATCTAAAAGTTATTTTTTTCAAAAAGAATCCTTATTAAGTTTGTTCATCTTTTATCATGGTAGAGGATGAGTATGTTTTTAAAATATAAGGTATCATATCTTGGTTATATTGTATTACTCAGATCCTTCAATGCGTTTGATATTTTAAGAATTCATAGGATCGAATTTTCTAAATAAAAGAACATATTCTAAAGATCTTGGGATTTTTCATTTCCTACAATTCTAAATAATGTACATGAATAACATGAAATGAAATTTTTGATCACCTAAAAGATTTTAACACCAACCAATAGTTGACCGAATAGACAATCATTAATGTAGAGAAAGAATTAAAACATTTTTGGCCTCAATGTGCTTTCAACAATCTAAAAGTTATGTTTTTCACAATGAATCCTTATTAAGTTTGTTCATCTTTTATCATTGTGGAGATTGAGTATGTTTTTAAAATATGAGGTATCATATCTTAATTATATCACCTTACTAAAATATTTTAATAAGTTTGATCTTTTGAGAAATCAAATGTTTCAATATTCTAAATAAAATAACATATTCTAACGATTTTGGGATTTTTTATTTCCTATAAATCTAAATAATGCACAAGAAAAACATGAAATGAAATTTTTTATCAACTAAAAGATTTTAACATTAACCAATAATTGACTGAATAGACAAGTACTATTGTAGACAAAGAATTAAAATATTTTTGGCTTCAATGTGCTTTCAACGATCTAAAAGTTATTTTTTTAAAAGGAATCCTTATTAAGTTTGTTCATCTTTTATCATGGTAGAGGTTGAGTATGTTTTTAAAATATAAGGTATCATATCTTGGTTATATTGTATTACTCAAATCCTCCAATGCGTTTGATATTTTAAGAATTTATAGGATCGAATTTTCTAAATAAAAGAACATATTCTAAAGATCTTGGGATTTTTCATTTCCTACAATTCTAAATAATGTACATGAATAACATGAAATGAAATTTTTGATCAACTAAAAGATTTTAACACCAACCAATAGTTGACCGAATAGACAATCATTAATGTAGAGAAAGAATTAAAACATTTTTGGATTCAATGTGCTTTCAACGATCAAATAGTTATTTTTTTCACAATGAATCCTTATTAAGTTTGTTCATCTTTTATCATTGTGGAGATTGAGTATGTTTTTAAAATATGAGGTATCATATCTTAATTATATCATCTTACTGAAATATTTTAATAAGTTTGATCTTTTGAGAAATCAAAGGTTTCAATATTCTAAATAAAATAACATATTCTAACGATTTTGGGATTTTTTATTTCCTATAAATCTAAATAATGCACAAGAAAAACATGAAATGAAATTTTTGATCAACTAAAAGATTTTAACATTAACCAATAATTGACTGAATAGACAAGTACTATTGTAGACAAAGAATTAAAATATTTTTGGCTTCAATGTGCTTTCAACGATCTAAAAGTTATTTTTTCAAAAGGAATCCTTATTAAGTTTGTTCATCTTTTATCATGGTAGAGGTTGAGTATGTTTTTAAAATATAAGGTATCATATCTTGGTTATATTGTATTACTCAAATCCTTCAATGCGTTTGATATTTTAAGAATTCATAGGATCGAATTTTCTAAATAAAAGAACATATTCTAAAGATCTTGGGATTTTTCATTTCCTACAATTCTAAATAATGTACATGAATAACATGAAATGAAATTTTTGATCAACTAAAAGATTTTAACACCAACCAATAGTTGACCGAATAGACAATCATTAATGTAGAGAAAGAATTAAAACATTTTTGGCCTCAATGTGCTTTCAACGATCTAAAAGTTATTTTTTTCACAATGAATCCTTATTAAGTTTGTTCATCTTTTATCATTGTGGAGATTGAGTATGTTTTTAAAATATGAGGTATCATATCTTAATTATATCATCTTACTGAAATATTTTAATAAGTTTGATCTTTTGAGAAATCAAAGGTTTCAATATTCGAAATAAAATAACATATTCTAACGATTTTGTGATTTTTTATTTCCTATAAATCTAAATAATGCACAAGAAAAACATGAAATGAAATTTTTGATCAACTAAAAGATTTTAACATTAACCAATAATTGACTGAATAGACAAGTACTATTGTAGACAAAGAATTAAAATATTTTTGGCTTCAATGTGCTTTCAACGATCTAAAAGTTATTTTTTCAAAAGCAATCCTTATTAAGTTTGTTCATCTTTTATCATGGTAGAGGTTGAGTATATTTTTAATATATAAGGTATCATATCTTGGTTATATTGTATTACTCAAATCCTTCAATGCATTTGATATTTTAAGAATTCATAGGATCGAATTTTCTAAATAAAAGAACATATTCTAAAGATCTTGGGATTTTTGAATTCCTACAATTCTAAATAATGTACATGAATAACATGAAATGAAATTTTTGATCACCTAAAAGATTTTAACACCAACCAATAGTTGACCGAATAGACAATCATTAATGTAGAGAAAGAATTAAAACATTTTTGGCTTCAATGTGCTTTCAACGATCTAAAAGTTATTTTTTTCACAAGGAATCCTTATTAAGTTTGTTCAGCTTTTATCATTGTGGAGATTGAGTATGTTTTTAAAATATGAGGTATCATATCTTAATTATATCATCTTACTCAAATATTTTAATAAGTTTGATCTTTTGAGAAATCAAAGGTTTCAATATTCTAAATAAAATAACATATTCTAAAGATTTTGGGATTTTTTATTTCCTATAAATCTAAATAATGCACAAGAAAAACATGAAATGAAATTTTTGATCAACTAAAAGATTTTAACATTAACCAATAATTGACTGAATAGACAAGTACTATTGTAGACAAAGAATTAAAATATTTTTGGCTTGAATGTGCTTTCAACGATCTAAAAGTTATTTTTTCAAAAGGAATCCTTATTAAGTTTGTTCATCTTTTATCATGGTAGAGGTTGAGTATATTTTTAAAATATAAGGTATCATATCTTGGTTATATTGTATTACTCAAATCCTTCAATGCGTTTGATATTTTAAGTATTCATAGGATCGAATTTTCTAAATAAAAGAACATATTCTAAAGATCTTGGGATTTTTCATTTCCTACAATTCTAAATAATGTACATGAATAACATGAAATGAAATTTTTGATCAACTAAAAGATTTTAACACCAACCAATAGTTGACCGAATAGACAATCATTAATGTAGAGAAAGAATTAAAACATTTTTGGCCTCAATGTGCTTTCAACGATCTAAAAGTTATTTTTTTCACAAGGAATCCTTATTAAGTTTGTTCATCTTTTATCATTGTGGAGATTGAGTATGTTTTTAAAATATGAGGTATCATATCTTAATTATATCATCTTACTGAAATATTTTAATAAGTTTGATCTTTTGAGAAATCAAAGGTTTCAATATTCTAAATAAAATAACATATTCTAACGATTTTGGGATTTTTTATTTCCTATAAATCTAAATAATGCACAAGAAAAACATGAAATGAAATTTTTGATCAACTAAAAGATTTTAACATTAACCAATAATTGACTGAATAGACAAGTACTATTGTAGACAAAGAATTAAAATATTTTTGGCTTCAACGTGCTTTCAACGATCTACAAGTTATTTTTTCAAAAGCAATCCTTATTAAGTTTGTTCATCTTTTATCATGGTAGAGGTTGAGTATGTTTTTAAAATATAAGATATCATATCTTGGTTATATTGTATTACTCAAATCCTTCAATGCGTTTGATATTTTAAGTATTCATAGGATCGAATTTTCTAAATAAAAGAACATATTCTAAAGATCTTGGGATTTTTCATTGCCTACAATTCTAAATAATGTACATGAATAACATGAAATGAAATTTTTGATCAACTAAAAGATTTTAACACCAACCAATAGTTGACCGAATAGACAATCATTAATGTAGAGAAAGAATTAAAACATTTTTGGCCTCAATGTGCTTTCAACGATCTAAAAGTTATTTTTTTCACAAGGAATCCTTATTAAGTTTGTTCATCTTTTATCATTGTGGAGATTGAGTATGTTTTTAAAATATGAGGTATCATATCTTAATTATATCATCTTACTGAAATATTTTAATAAGTTTGATCTTTTGAGAAATCAAAGGTTTCAATATTCTAAATAAAATAACATATTCTAACGATTTTGTGATTTTTTATTTCCTATAAATCTTAATAATGCACAAGAAAAACATGAAATGAAATTTTTGATCAACTAAAAGATTTTAACATTAACCAATAATTGACTGAATAGACAAGTACTATTGTAGACAAAGAATTAAAATATTTTTGGCTTCAATGTGCTTTCAACGATCTAAAAGTTATTTTTTCAAAAGGAATCCTTATTAAGTTTGTTCATCTTTTATAATGGTAGAGGTTGAGTATATTTTTAAAATATAAGGTATCATATCTTGGTTATATTGTATTACTCAAATCCTTCAATGCGTTTGATATTTTAAGAATTCATAGGATCGAATTTTCTAAATAAAAGAACATATTCTAAAGATCTTGGGATTTTTCATTTCCTACAATTCTAAATAATGTACATGAATAACATGAAATGAAATTTTTGATCAACTAAAAGATTTTAACACCAACCAATAGTTGACCGAATAGACAATCATTAATGTAGAGAAAGAATTAAAACATTTTTGGCCTCAATGTGCTTTCAACGATCTAATAGTTATTTTTTTCACAAGGAATCCTTATTAAGTTTGTTCATCTTTTATCATTGTGGAGATTGAGTATATTTTTAAAATATGAGGTATCATATCTTAATTATATCATCTTACTCAAATATTTTAATAAGTTTGATCTTTTGAGAAATCAAAGGTTTCAATATTCTAAATAAAAGAACATATTCTAAAGATTTTGGGATTTTTTATTTCCTATAAATCTAAATAATGCACAAGAAAAATATGAAATGAAATTTTTGATCAACTAAAAGATTTTAACATTAACCAATAATTGACTGAATAGACAAGTACTATTGTAGACAAAGAATTAAAATATTTTTGGCTTCAATGTGCTTTCAACGATCTAAAAGTTATTTTTTCAAAAGGAATCCTTATTAAGTTTGTTCATCTTTTATAATGGTAGAGGTTGAGTATATTTTTAAAATATAAGGTATCATATCTTGGTTATATTGTATTACTCAAATCCTTCAATGCGTTTGATATTTTAAGAATTCATAGGATCGAATTTTCTAAATAAAAGAACATATTCTAAAGATCTTGGGATTTTTCATTTCCTACAATTCTAAATAATGTACATGAATAACATGAAATGAAATTTTTGATCAACTAAAAGATTTTAACACCAACCAATAGTTGACCGAATAGACAATCATTAATGTAGAGAAAGAATTAAAACATTTTTGGCTTCAATGTGCTTTCAAAGATCTACAAGTTATTTTTTTCACAAGGAATCCTTATTAAGTTTGTTCATCTTTTATCATTGTGGAGATTGAGTATGTTTTTAAAATATGAGGTATCATATCTTAATTATATCATCTTACTCAAATATTTTAATAAGTTTGATCTTTTGAGAAATCAAAGGTTTCAATATTCTAAATAAAATAACATATTCTAAAGATTTTGGGATTTTTTATTTCCTATAAATCTAAATAATGCACAAGAAAAACATGAAATGAAATTTTTGATCAACTAAAAGATTTTAACATTAACCAATAATTGACCGAATAGACAAGTACTATTGTAGACAAAAAATTAAAATATTTTTGGCTTCAATGTGCTTTCAACGATCTAAAAGTTATTTTTTCAAAAGGAATCCTTATTAAGTTTGTTTATCTTTTGTCATGGTAGAGGTTGAGTATGTTTTTAAAATATAAGGTATCATATCTTGGTTATATTGTATTACTCAAATCCTTCAATGCGTTTGATATTTTAAGAATTCATAGGATCGAATTTTCTAAATAAAAGAACATATTCTAAAGATCTTGGGATTTTTCATTTCCTACAATTCTAAATAATGTACATGAATAACATGAAATGAAATTTTTGATCAGCTAAAAGATTTTAACATCAACCAATATTGACCGAATAGACAATCATTAATGTAGAGAAAGAATTAAAACATTTTTGGCTTCAATGTGCTTTCAAAGATCTACAAGTTATTTTTTTCACAAGGAATCCTTATTAAGTTTGTTCATCTTTTATCATTGTGGAGATTGAGTATGTTTTTAAAATATGAGGTATCATATCTTAATTATATCATCTTACTCAAATATTTTAATAAGTTTGATCTTTTGAGAAATCAAAGGTTTCAATATTCTAAATAAAATAACATATTCTAAAGATTTTGGGATTTTTTATTTCCTATAAATCTAAATAATGCACAAGAAAAACATGAAATGAAATTTTTGATCAACTAAAAGATTTTAACATTAACCAATAATTGACCGAATAGACAAGTACTATTGTAGACAAAAAATTAAAATATTTTTGGCTTCAATGTGCTTTCAACGATCTAAAAGTTATTTTTTCAAAAGGAATCCTTATTAAGTTTGTTTATCTTTTGTCATGGTAGAGGTTGAGTATGTTTTTAAAATATAAGGTATCATATCTTGGTTATATTGTATTACTCAAATCCTTCAATGCGTTTGATATTTTAAGAATTCATAGGATCGAATTTTCTAAATAAAAGAACATATTCTAAAGATCTTGGGATTTTTCATTTCCTACAATTCTAAATAATGTACATGAATAACATGAAATGAAATTTTTGATCAGCTAAAAGATTTTAACATCAACCAATATTGACCGAATAGACAATCATTAATGTAGAGAAAGAATTAAAACATTTTTGGCTTCAATGTGCTTTCAAAGATCTACAAGTTATTTTTTTCACAAGGAATCCTTATTAAGTTTGTTCATCTTTTATCATGGTGGAGATTGAGTATGTTTTTAAAATATGAGGTATCATATCTTAATTATATCATCTTACTCAAATATTTTAATAAGTTTGATCTTTTGAGAAATCAAAGGTTTCAATATTCTAAATAAAATAACATATTCTAAAGATTTTGGGATTTTTTATTTCCTATAAATCTAAATAATGCACAAGAAAAACATGAAATGAAATTTTTGATCAACTAAAAGATTTTAACATTAACCAATAATTGACCGAATAGACAAGTACTATTGTAGACAAAAAATTAAAATATTTTTGGCTTCAATGTGCTTTCAACGATCTAAAAGTTATTTTTTCAAAAGGAATCCTTATTAAGTTTGTTTATCTTTTGTCATGGTAGAGGTTGAGTATGTTTTTAAAATATAAGGTATCATATCTTGGTTATATTGTATTACTCAAATCCTTCAATGCGTTTGATATTTTAAGAATTCATAGGATCGAATTTTCTAAATAAAAGAACATATTCTAAAGATCTTGGGATTTTTCATTTCCTACAATTCTAAATAATGTACATGAATAACATGAAATGAAATTTTTGATCAGCTAAAAGATTTTAACATCAACCAATATTGACCGAATAGACAATCATTAATGTAGAGCAAGAATTAAAACATTTTTGGCTTCAATGTGCTTTCAACGATCTAAAAGTTATTTTTTTCAAAAAGAATCCTTATTAAGTTTGTTCATCTTTTATCATGGTAGAGGTTGAGTATGTTTCTAAAATATAAGGTATCATATCTTGGTTATATTGTATTACTCAAATCCTTCAATGCGTTTGATATTTTAAGAATTCATAGGATCGAATTTTCTAAATAAAAGAACATATTCTAATGATCTTGGGATTTTTCATTTCCTACAATTCTAAATAATGTACATGAATAACATGAAATGAAATTTTTGATCAACTAAAAGATTTTAACATCAACCAATAATTGACCGAATAGACAATCATTAATGTAGAGAAAGAATTAAAACATTTTTGGCTTCAATGTGCTTGCAACGATCTAAAAGTTATTTTTTCACAAGGAATCCTTATTAAATTTGTTCATCTTTTATCATTGTGGAGATTGAGTATGTTTTTAAAATATGAGGTATCATATCTTGGTTATATTGTATTACTCAAATCCTTCAATGCGTTTGATATTTTAAGAATTCATAGGATCGAATTTTCTAAATAAAAGAACATATTCTAATGATCTTGGGATTTTTCATTTCCTACAATTCTAAATAATGTACATGAATAACATGAAATGAAATTTTTGATCAACTAAAAGATTTTAACATCAACCAATACTTGACCGAATAGACAATCATTAATGTAGAGAAAGAATTAAAACATTTTTGGCTTCAATGTGCTTGCAACGATCTAAAAGTTATTTTTTTTACAAGGAATCCTTATTAAATCTGTTCATCTTTTATCATTGTGGAGATTGAGTATGTTTTTAAAATATGAGGTATCATATCTTAATTATATCATCTTACTGAAATATTTTAATAAGTTTGATCTTTTGAGAAATCAAAGGTTTCAATATTCGAAATAAAATAACATATTCTAACGATTTTGTGATTTTTTATTTCCTATAAATCTAAATAATGCACAAGAAAAACATGAAATGAAATTTTTGATCAACTAAAAGATTTTAACATTAACCAATAATTGACTGAATAGACAAGTACTATTGTAGACAAAGAATTAAAATATTTTTGGCTTCAATGTGCTTTCAACGATCTAAAAGTTATTTTTTCAAAAGCAATCCTTATTAAGTTTGTTCATCTTTTATCATGGTAGAGGTTGAGTATATTTTTAATATATAAGGTATCATATCTTGGTTATATTGTATTACTCAAATCCTTCAATGCATTTGATATTTTAAGAATTCATAGGATCGAATTTTCTAAATAAAAGAACATATTCTAAAGATCTTGGGATTTTTGAATTCCTACAATTCTAAATAATGTACATGAATAACATGAAATGAAATTTTTGATCAACTAAAAGATTTTAACACCAACCAATAGTTGACCGAATAGACAATCATTAATGTAGAGAAAGAATTAAAACATTTTTGGCTTCAATGTGCTTTCAACGATCTAAAAGTTATTTTTTTCACAAGGAATCCTTATTAAGTTTGTTCAGCTTTTATCATTGTGGAGATTGAGTATGTTTTTAAAATATGAGGTATCATATCTTAATTATATCATCTTACTCAAATATTTTAATAAGTTTGATCTTTTGAGAAATCAAAGGTTTCAATATTCTAAATAAAATAACATATTCTAAAGATTTTGGGATTTTTTATTTCCTATAAATCTAAATAATGCACAAGAAAAACATGAAATGAAATTTTTGATCAACTAAAAGATTTTAACATTAACCAATAATTGACTGAATAGACAAGTACTATTGTAGACAAAGAATTAAAATATTTTTGGCTTGAATGTGCTTTCAACGATCTAAAAGTTATTTTTTCAAAAGGAATCCTTATTAAGTTTGTTCATCTTTTATCATGGTAGAGGTTGAGTATATTTTTAAAATATAAGGTATCATATCTTGGTTATATTGTATTACTCAAATCCTTCAATGCGTTTGATATTTTAAGTATTCATAGGATCGAATTTTCTAAATAAAAGAACATATTCTAAAGATCTTGGGATTTTTCATTTCCTACAATTCTAAATAATGTACATGAATAACATGAAATGAAATTTTTGATCAACTAAAAGATTTTAACACCAACCAATAGTTGACCGAATAGACAATCATTAATGTAGAGAAAGAATTAAAACATTTTTGGCCTCAATGTGCTTTCAACGATCTAAAAGTTATTTTTTTCACAAGGAATCCTTATTAAGTTTGTTCATCTTTTATCATTGTGGAGATTGAGTATGTTTTTAAAATATGAGGTATCATATCTTAATTATATCATCTTACTGAAATATTTTAATAAGTTTGATCTTTTGAGAAATCAAAGGTTTCAATATTCTAAATAAAATAACATATTCTAACGATTTTGGGATTTTTTATTTCCTATAAATCTAAATAATGCACAAGAAAAACATGAAATGAAATTTTTAATCAACTAAAAGATTTTAACATTAACCAATAATTGACTGAATAGACAAGTACTATTGTAGACAAAGAATTAAAATATTTTTGGCTTCAACGTGCTTTCAACGATCTAAAAGTTATTTTTTCAAAAGCAATCCTTATTAAGTTTGTTCATCTTTTATCATGGTAGAGGTTGAGTATGTTTTTAAAATATAAGGTATCATATCTTGGTTATATTGTATTACTCAAATCCTTCAATGCATTTGATATTTTAAGAATTCATAGGATCGAATTTTCTAAATAAAAGAACATATTCTAAAGATCTTGGGATTTTTGAATTCCTACAATTCTAAATAATGTACATGAATAACATGAAATGAAATTTTTGATCAACTAAAAGATTTTAACACCAACCAATAGTTGACCGAATAGACAATCATTAATGTAGAGAAAGAATTAAAACATTTTTGGCTTCAATGTGCTTTCAACGATCTAAAAGTTATTTTTTTCACAAGGAATCCTTATTAAGTTTGTTCAGCTTTTATCATTGTGGAGATTGAGTATGTTTTTAAAATATGAGGTATCATATCTTAATTATATCATCTTACTCAAATATTTTAATAAGTTTGATCTTTTGAGAAATCAAAGGTTTCAATATTCTAAATAAAATAACATATTCTAAAGATTTTGGGATTTTTTATTTCCTATAAATCTAAATAATGCACAAGAAAAACATGAAATGAAATTTTTGATCAACTAAAAGATTTTAACATTAACCAATAATTGACTGAATAGACAAGTACTATTGTAGACAAAGAATTAAAATATTTTTGGCTTGAATGTGCTTTCAACGATCTAAAAGTTATTTTTTCAAAAGGAATCCTTATTAAGTTTGTTCATCTTTTATCATGGTAGAGGTTGAGTATATTTTTAAAATATAAGGTATCATATCTTGGTTATATTGTATTACTCAAATCCTTCAATGCGTTTGATATTTTAAGTATTCATAGGATCGAATTTTCTAAATAAAAGAACATATTCTAAAGATCTTGGGATTTTTCATTTCCTACAATTCTAAATAATGTACATGAATAACATGAAATGAAATTTTTGATCAACTAAAAGATTTTAACACCAACCAATAGTTGACCGAATAGACAATCATTAATGTAGAGAAAGAATTAAAACATTTTTGGCCTCAATGTGCTTTCAACGATCTAAAAGTTATTTTTTTCACAAGGAATCCTTATTAAGTTTGTTCATCTTTTATCATTGTGGAGATTGAGTATGTTTTTAAAATATGAGGTATCATATCTTAATTATATCATCTTACTGAAATATTTTAATAAGTTTGATCTTTTGAGAAATCAAAGGTTTCAATATTCTAAATAAAATAACATATTCTAACGATTTTGGGATTTTTTATTTCCTATAAATCTAAATAATGCACAAGAAAAACATGAAATGAAATTTTTGATCAACTAAAAGATTTTAACATTAACCAATAATTGACTGAATAGACAAGTACTATTGTAGACAAAGAATTAAAATATTTTTGGCTTCAACGTGCTTTCAACGATCTAAAAGTTATTTTTTCAAAAGCAATCCTTATTAAGTTTGTTCATCTTTTATCATGGTAGAGGTTGAGTATGTTTTTAAAATATAAGATATCATATCTTGGTTATATTGTATTACTCAAATCCTTCAATGCGTTTGATATTTTAAGTATTCATAGGATCGAATTTTCTAAATAAAAGAACATATTCTAAAGATCTTGGGATTTTTCATTGCCTACAATTCTAAATAATGTACATGAATAACATGAAATGAAATTTTTGATCAACTAAAAGATTTTAACACCAACCAATAGTTGACCGAATAGACAATCATTAATGTAGAGAAAGAATTAAAACATTTTTGGCCTCAATGTGCTTTCAACGATCTAAAAGTTATTTTTTTCACAAGGAATCCTTATTAAGTTTGTTCATCTTTTATCATTGTGGAGATTGAGTATGTTTTTAAAATATGAGGTATCATATCTTAATTATATCATCTTACTCAAATATTTTAATAAGTTTGACCTTTTGAGAAATCAAAGGTTTCAATATTCTAAACAAAATAACATATTCTAAAGATCTTGGGATTTTTCATTTCCTACAATTCTAAATAATGTACATGAATAACATGAAATGAAATTTTTGATCAACTAAAAGATTTTAACATCAACCAATAATTGACCGAATAGACAATCATTAATGTAGAGAAAGAATTAAAACATTTTTGGCTTCAATGTGCTTTCAACGATCTAAAAGTTATTTTTTTCACAAGGAATCCTTATTAAGTTTGTTCATCTTTTATCATGGTAGAGGTTGAGTATGTTTCTAAAATATAAGGTATCATATCTTGGTTATATTGTATTACTCAAATCCTTCAATGCGTTTGATATTTTAAGAATTCATAGGATCGAATTTTCTAAATAAAAGAACATATTCTAAAGATCTTGGGATTTTTCATTTCCTACAATTCTAAATAATGTACATGAATAACATGAAATGAAATTTTTGATCAACTAAAAGATTTTAACATCAACCAATAATTGACCGAATAGACAATCATTAATGTAGAGAAAGAATTAAAACATTTTTGGCTTCAATGTGCTTTCAACGATCTAATAGTTATTTTTTTCACAAGGAATCCTTATTAAGTTTGTTCATCTTTTATCATTGTGGAGATTGAGTATGTTTTTAAAATATGAGGTATCATATCTTAATTATATCATCTTACTCAAATATTTTAATAAGTTTGATCTTTTGAGAAATCAAAGGTTTCAATATTCGAAATAAAAGAACATATTCTAAAGATTTTGGGATTTTTTATTTCCTATAAATCTAAATAATGCAAGAGAAAAACATGAAATGAAATTTTTGATCAACTAAAAGATTTTAGCATTAACCAATAATTGACTGAATAGACAAGTACTATTGTAGACAAAGAATTAAAATATTTTTGGCTTCAATGTGCTTTCAACGATCTAAAAGTTATTTTTTCAAAAGGAATCCTTATTAAGTTTGTTCATCTTTTATCATGGTAGAGGTTGAGTATGTTTTTAAAATATAAGGTATCATATCTTGGTTATATTGTATTACTCAAATCCTTCAATGCGTTTGATATTTTAAGAATTCATAGGATCGAATTTTCTAAATAAAAGAACATATTCTAAAGATGTTGGGATTTTTCATTTACTACAATTCTAAATAATGTACATGAATAACATGAAATGAAATTTTTTATCAACTAAAAGATTTTAACACCAACCAATAGTTGACCGAATAGACAATCATTAATGTAGAGAAAGAATTAAAACATTTTTGGCCTCAATGTTCTTTCAACGATCTAATAGTTATTTTTTTCACAAGGAATCCTTATTAAGTTTGTTCATCTTTTATCATTGTGGAGATTGAGTATGTTTTTAAAATATGAGGTATCATATCTTAATTATATCATCTTACTCAAATATTTTAATAAGTTTGATCTTTTGAGAAATCAAAGGTTTCAATATTCGAAATAAAAGAACATATTCTAAAGATTTTGGGATTTTTTATTTCCTATAAATCTAAATAATGCACAAGAAAAACATGAAATGAAATTTTTGATCAACTAAAAGATTTTAACATTAACCAATAATTGACTGAATAGACAAGTACTATTGTAGACAAAGAATTAAAATATTTTTGGCTTCAATGTGCTTTCAACGATCTAAAAGTTATTTTTTCAAAAGGAATCCTTATTAAGTTTGTTCATCTTTTATCATGGTAGAGGTTGAGTATGTTTTTAAAATATAAGGTATCATATCTTGGTTATATTGTATTACTCAAATCCTTCAATGCGTTTGATATTTTAAGAATTCATAGGATCGAATTTTCTAAATAAAAGAACATATTCTAAAGATCTTGGGATTTTTCATTTCCTACAATTCTAAATAATGTACATGAATAACATGAAATGAAATTTTTGATCAACTAAAAGATTTTAACACCAACCAATAGTTGACCGAATAGACAATCATTAATGTAGAGAAAGAATTAAAACATTTTTGGCTTCAATGTGCTTTCAAAGATCTACAAGTTATTTTTTTCACAAGGAATCCTTATTAAATTTGTTCATCTTTTATCATTGTGGAGATTGAGTATGTTTTTAAAATATGAGGTATCATATCTTAATTATATCATCTTACTCAAATATTTTAATAAGTTTGATCTTTTGAGAAATCAAAGGTTTCAATATTCTAAATAAAATAACATATTCTAACGATTTTGGGATTTTTTATTTCCTATAAATCTAAATAATGCACAAGAAAAACATGAAATGAAATTTTTGATCAACTAAAAGATTTTAACATTAACCAATAATTGACTGAATAGACAAGTACTATTGTAGACAAAGAATTAAAATATTTTTGGCTTCAAGGTGCTTTCAACGATCTAAAAGTTATTTTTTCAAAAGGAATCCTTATTAAGTTTGTTCATCTTTTATCATGGTAGAGGTTGAGTATGTTTTTAAAATATAAGGTATCATATCTTGGTTATATTGTATTACTCAAATCCTTCAATGCGTTTGATATTTTAAGAATTCATAGGATCGAATTTTCTAAATAAAAGAACATATTCTAAAGATCTTGGGATTTTTCATTTCCTACAATTCTAAATAATGTACATGAATAACATGAAATGAAATTTTTGATCAACTAAAAGATTTTAACACCAACCAATAGTTGACCGAATAGACAATCATTAATGTAGAGAAAGAATTAAAACATTTTTGGCTTCAATGTGCTTTCAAAGATCTACAAGTTATTTTTTTCACAAGGAATCCTTATTAAATTTGTTCATCTTTTATCATTGTGGAGATTGAGTATGTTTTTAAAATATGAGGTATCATATCTTAATTATATCATCTTACTCAAATATTTTAATAAGTTTGATCTTTTGAGAAATCAAAGGTTTCAATATTCTAAATAAAATAACATATTCTAAAGATTTTGGGATTTTTTATTTCCTATAAATCTAAATAATGCACAAGAAAAACATGAAATGAAATTTTTGATCAACTAAAAGATTTTAACATTAACCAATAATTGACCGAATAGACAAGTACTATTGTAGACAAAAAATTAAAATATTTTTGGCTTCAATGTGCTTTCAACGATCTAAAAGTTATTTTTTCAATAGGAATCCTTATTAAGTTTGTTTATCTTTTATCATGGTAGAGGTTGAGTATGTTTTTAAAATATAAGGTATCATATCTTGGTTATATTGTATTACTCAAATCCTTCAATGCGTTTGATATTTTAAGAATTCATAGGATCGAATTTTCTAAATAAAAGAACATATTCTAAAGATCTTGGGATTTTTCATTTCCTACAATTCTAAATAATGTACATGAATAACATGAAATGAAATTTTTGATCAGCTAAAAGATTTTAACATCAACCAATATTGACCGAATAGACAATCATTAATGTAGAGAAAGAATTAAAACATTTTTGGCTTCAATGTGCTTTCAACGATCTAAAAGTTATTTTTTTCAAAAAGAATCCTTATTAAGTTTGTTCATCTTTTATCATGGTAGAGGTTGAGTATGTTTCTAAAATATAAGGTATCATATCTTGGTTATATTGTATTACTCAAATCCTTCAATGCGTTTGATATTTTAAGAATTCATAGGATCGAATTTTCTAAATAAAAGAACATATTCTAAAGATCTTGGGATTTTTCATTTCCTACAATTCTAAATAATGTACATGAATAACATGAAATGAAATTTTTGATCAACTAAAAGATTTTAACATCAACCAATAATTGACCGAATAGACAATCATTAATGTAGAGAAAGAATTAAAACATTTTTGGCTTCAATGTGCTTTCAACGATCTAAAAGTTATTTTTTTCACAAGGAATCCTTATTAAGTTTGTTCATCTTTTATCATGGTAGAGGTTGAGTATGTTTCTAAAATATAAGGTATCATATCTTGGTTATATTGTATTACTCAAATCCTTCAATGCGTTTGATATTTTAAGAATTCATAGGATCGAATTTTCTAAATAAAAGAACATATTCTAAAGATCTTGGGATTTTTCATTTCCTACAATTCTAAATAATGTACATGAATAACATGAAATGAAATTTTTGATCAACTAAAAGATTTTAACATCAACCAATAATTGACCGAATAGACAATCATTAATGTAGAGAAAGAATTAAAACATTTTTGGCTTCAATGTGCTTGCAACGATCTAAAAGTTATTTTTTTCACAAGGAATCCTTATTAAATTTGTTCATCTTTTATCATTGTGGAGATTGAGTATGTTTTTAAAATATGAGGTATCATATCTTAATTATATCATCTTACTCAAATATTTTAATAAGTTTGATCTTTTGAGAAATCAAAGGTTTCAATATTCTAAATAAAATAACATATTCTAAAGATTTTGGGATTTTTTATTTCCTACAAATCTAAATAATGCACAAGAAAAACATGAAATGAAATTTTTGATCAGCTAAAAGATTTTAACATCAACCAATATTGACCGAATAGACAGTCATTAATGTAGAGAAAGAATTAAAACATTTTTGGCTTCAATGTGCTTTCAACGATCTAAAAGTTATTTTTTCAAAAGGAATCCTTATTAAGTTTGTTCATCTTTTATCATGGTAGAGGTTGAGTATGTTTTTAAAATATAAGGTATCATATCTTGGTTATATTGTATTACTCAAATCCTTCAATGCGTTTGATATTTTAAGAATTCATAGGATCGAATTTTCTAAATAAAAGAACATATTCTAAAGATCTTGGGATTTTTCATTTCCTACAATTCTAAATAATGTACATGAATAACATGAAATGAAATTTTTGATCAACTAAAAGATTTTAACATCAACCAATAATTGACCGAATAGACAATCATTAATGTAGAGAAAGAATTAAAACATTTTTGGCTTCAATGTGCTTTCAACGATCTAAAAGTTATTTTTTTCACAAGGAATCCTTATTAAGTTTGTTCATCTTTTATCATGGTAGAGGTTGAGTATGTTTCTAAAATATAAGGTATCATATCTTGGTTATATTGTATTACTCAAATCCTTCAATGCGTTTGATATTTTAAGAATTCATAGGATCGAATTTTCTAAATAAAAGAACATATTCTAAAGATCTTGGGATTTTTCATTTCCTACAATTCTAAATAATGTACATGAATAACATGAAATGAAATTTTTGATCAACTAAAAGATTTTAACATCAACCAATAATTGACCGAATAGACAATCATTAATGTAGAGAAAGAATTAAAACATTTTTGGCTTCAATGTGCTTGCAACGATCTAAAAGTTATTTTTTTCACAAGGAATCCTTATTAAATTTGTTCATCTTTTATCATTGTGGAGATTGAGTATGTTTTTAAAATATGAGGTATCATATCTTAATTATATCATCTTACTCAAATATTTTAATAAGTTTGATCTTTTGAGAAATCAAAGGTTTCAATATTCTAAATAAAATAACATATTCTAAAGATTTTGGGATTTTTTATTTCCTATAAATCTAAATAATGCACAAGAAAAACATGAAATGAAATTTTTGATCAGCTAAAAGATTTTAACATCAACCAATATTGACCGAATAGACAATCATTAATGTAGAGAAAGAATTAAAACATTTTTGGCTTCAATGTGCTTTCAACGATCTAAAAGTTATTTTTTCAAAAGGAATCCTTATTAAGTTTGTTCATCTTTTGTCATGGTAGAGGTTGAGTATGTTTCTAAAATATAAGGTATCATATCTTGGTTATATTGTATTACTCAAATCCTTCAATGCGTTTGATATTTTAAGAATTCATAGGATCGAATTTTCTAAATAAAAGAACATATTCTAAAGATCTTGGGATTTTTCATTTCCTACAATTCTAAATAATGTACATGAATAACATGAAATGAAATTTTTGATCAACTAAAAGATTTTAACATCAACCAATAATTGACCGAATAGACAAGCATTAATGTAGAGAAAGAATTAAAACATTTTTGGCTTCAATGTGCTTTCAACGATCTAAAAGTTATTTTTTTCACAAGGAATCCTTATTAAGTTTGTTCATCTTTTATCATGGTAGAGGTTGAGTATGTTTCTAAAATATAAGGTATCATATCTTGGTTATATTGTATTACTCAAATCCTTCAATGCGTTTGATATTTTAAGAATTCATAGGATCGAATTTTCTAAATAAAAGAACATATTCTAAAGATCTTGGGATTTTTCATTTCCTACAATTCTAAATAATGTACATGAATAACATGAAATGAAATTTTTGATCAACTAAAAGATTTTAACATCAACCAATAATTGACCGAATAGACAATCATTAATGTAGAGAAAGAATTAAAACATTTTTGGCTTCAATGTGCTTGCAACGATCTAAAAGTTATTTTTTTCACAAGGAATCCTTATTAAATTTGTTCATCTTTTATCATTGTGGAGATTGAGTATGTTTTTAAAATATGAGGTATCATATCTTAATTATATCATCTTACTCAAATATTTTAATAAGTTTGATCTTTTGAGAAATCAAAGGTTTCAATATTCTAAATAAAATAACATATTCTAAAGATTTTGGGATTTTTTATTTCCTATAAATCTAAATAATGCACAAGAAAAACATGAAATGAAATTTTTGATGAACTAAAAGATTTTAACATTAACCAATAATTGACTGAATAGACAAGTACTATTGTAGACAAAGAATTA
Organism: Leucaena leucocephala; assembly: GCA_037074615.1. Taxonomy (NCBI): domain Eukaryota; kingdom Viridiplantae; phylum Streptophyta; class Magnoliopsida; order Fabales; family Fabaceae; genus Leucaena; species Leucaena leucocephala. The sequence continues at coordinate 6,415,728 of CM073528.1, forward strand.
AAATATTTTTGGCTTCAATGTGCTTTCAACGATCTAAAAGTTATTTTTTCAAAAGGAATCCTTATTAAGTTTGTTCATCTTTTGTCATGGTAGAGGTTGAGTATGTTTTTAAAATATAAGGTATCATATCTTGGTTATATTGTATTACTCAAATCCTTCAATGTGTTTGATATTTTAAGAATTCATAGGATCGAATTTTCTAAATAAAAGAACATTTTCTAAAGATCTTGGGATTTTTCATTTCCTACAATTCTAAATAATGTACATGAATAACATGAAATGAAATTTTTGATCAACTAAAAGATTTTAACATCAACCAATAATGGACCGAATAGACAAGCATTAATGTAGAGAAAGAATTAAAACATTTTTGGCTTCAATGTGCTTTCAACGATCTAAAAGTTATTTTTTTCACATGGAATCCTTATTAAGTTTGTTCATCTTTTATCATGGTAGAGGTTGAGTATGTTTCTAAAATATAAGGTATCATATCTTGGTTATATTGTATTACTCAAATCCTTCAATGCGTTTGATATTTTAAGAATTTATAGGATCGAATTTTCTAAATAAAAGAACATATTCTAAAGATCTTGGGATTTTTCATTTCCTACAATTCTAAATAATGTACATGAATAACATGAAATGAAATTTTTGATCAACTAAAAGATTTTAACATCAACCAATAATTGACCGAATAGACAATCATTAATGTAGAGAAAGAATTAAAACATTTTTGGCTTCAATATGCTTTCAACGATCTAAAAGTTATTTTTTCAAAAGGAATCCTTATTAAGTTTGTTCATCTTTTATCATGGTAGAGGTTGAGTATGTTTTTAAAATATAAGGTATCATATCTTGGTTATATTGTATTACTCAAATCCTTCAATGCGTTTGATATTTTAAGAATTCATAGGATCGAATTTTCTAAATAAAAGAACATATTCTAAAGATCTTGGGATTTTTCATTTCCTACAATTCTAAATAATGTACATGAATAACATGAAATGAAATTTTTGATCAACTAAAAGATTTTAACATCAACCAATAATTGATCGAATAGACAATCATTAATGTAGAGAAAGAATTAAAACATTTTTGGCTTCAATGTGCTTTCAACGATCTAAAAGTTATTTTTTTCACAAGGAATCCTTATTAAGTTTTTTTCATCTTTTAATGTAGACAACCATTAATGTAGAGAAAGAATTAAAACATTTTTGGCTTCAATGTGCTTTCAACGATCTAAAAGTTATTTTTTTCACAAGGAATCCTTATTAAGTTTGTTCATCTTTTATCATTGTAGAGTTGAGTATGTTTTTAAAATATAAGGTATCATATCTTGATTATATTGTATGACTCAAATCTTTCAATGCGTGTGATATTTTGAGATTCAAAGGTTCCAATATTCTACATAATGCACAAGAAAAACAAGAAATCAAATTTTTGATCCACAAAAAGATTTTCACATCAACCAGTAATTATCGAATAGATAACCCCTAATGTAGAGAAACAATTATAACATTTTTAGCTTAAATGGGCTTACAGCGATCTAAAAGTTATTTTATTCAAAAGAATTCATTATTATGTTTATTCATCTTCTATCATTATATAGGTTGAGTATGTTTTAAAATATAAGGTATCATATCTTGTTTATGTTGTCATATCCTAATTCTTCCCTATCCGTATAGTACTAATAGTGGAAAGAGGCTTGGAAAGGATTATGACGAACATCAGAAGAAATAATAAAGGTTAGATGATTCTTTAAGGAAGTGAAGGAGTAAAATGAAAAGTAGGAAAGGTTAAAGGTAAAAAGTGAATGTAGAAACAAGATTTGGGCCAAAAGTGGTAATTTTCAAAAGTTAAGGGACTTAAATGTAATTAAGTAAAAGTTCAAGGGCATAATTGTAATTATAGAAAGATCAGCCCGGAAAGGGTTATAACTGCCCGAAAGTTTTTCAGTCCCACATTCCATTAGTAAATAGAGGAAGTTGCGCTGGTTAATCTGGCATGATACAGAAATTTTATTAGGACTCCAGACAACAGAAAATTATCTGATAGTCTAATAGTTATGTGAAATTTTATCAGATTTTATGGACTTCAGATGTAAGTGGGTATTACAAGAAAATGTGCCCTATAATGTCAGACGTCTTGGATCTGATAGAACTCTGAAAGAAGTTCTGTATAAAAAGTTATTCACATATTAATGAATTTTGACGGGAGTTTGATAACACCCGTGATCCGATAATGGAATTTATCGGTATGTAAGCCTGGATAGAATGAGATAATATTACCTCATATATAGGCCCATGATGACACCAAAGAAGGGCCCAAAACCCAAGGTACTAGTTCATCAATAGAAAGGGCCAGTGTCTAGAAAAGGTGTGAAATTACGAAAATACCCCTGGATGCCCAAATTTGACCAGAGATGGATGAAGGGCATTTTGGTCACCTAGGATAGGCTAAAAATGTGGCACATGGTATAAATATGATTAGTTGAGCCCAGATACACCCTGAGGCAGTATAAAGAGGGGTAAAATGATGATTATGCCCTTAGGGTCAATATATTGTAAGAAAGGATACCAAGGGTATTTTGGTCATTTTCTAAGGAATTGATGGCAGATAAATATTTAGTATATCAATGTCAATGATATGAGAAGCCTGGACATTGATTTCCAGGACATAATACATATCTGGGTATATTATAAAAAATTCAGAACAGAAAGCAGTTCGGTTGTTGTGAAACTGCTCCGATCGGTACCAGATTGGACTGAAGTTTTTCCAAAAACTTTCTTACATGGGAAGCACGTCACCTAGCCCTATTAGGTGTCCCATGAGCTATCCCACATGATGTCATAATTATTCTTTTATGAAAAAATAAAATCCAAGATTAAATATGAGCCTTTAGAGCAAATAGTAACCAAATCAATCTTGGCCATTGATTTTTCTTGGATTTTGGCTATAAATACCCCCTCATTCTGCCCAAAACCGTGGCCTTGTGATACCTTCAGGAAACTCTTGCAAAATGAAAACTCAAGCCAAGACAAAGAAGATTCAAGGTTCCAAAGTTCAAGCAAGCTAGAGATTAAAGGTAAGCAATCTATCCTAACTTGTTTTCCTTTGATTTGGGAGCTTGAACTTAGGGTTTTCATGGGAGAAAAGTTGAGTTTTCTCTAAGGGGTTGTGCTTCCCAATAACCTTAGATGAAAGGGGAAAGAAGAAATTAAAGTTAGAAACATATGATTGAAGCTTAAACAAGCTAATTAAGAGATTGGTTGTTGAATCAAGTTGATATTCTTGACTTTGCCTTAATGGAACCTGTTCAGTATGCACTGTTCATGAGAGAAGAAAATTGAATTTCAATGATTTAATGCTTCCATTGAATTTAGATGATGATTTTGTGTAGGATTGGAAAGGTTTTAAACCTTGAAAGCATTGAAATTCCAAGGTTGTAGTTTTTGAAACCCTCCTCTGTCACTGTTCACACGCATGAACAGTGATTGGAATTTCATGATTTTGATGCTTCCAATGGTTTTAAAATGAAAAGTTGTGTGGGATAAAGTAGAGAAACAAGTATGGGAAGCATTGGAATCAAAATGAGAATTTTTGAAAGAATTAAGTGCAATTTCGGTTCTGTACAGCATATGATGAAGGAGTTAGAATTTCATGATTCTAAGCTCATAAATGGATTTAAAAGATGAAATTGTGTAGGGTAAAGTCAAGCCATCAATTGATTCAAAGACCAAGTCCATTGGTTAAGATTAAGGAAAGTTAATGAGATTAATGTTCAAGAAGAAGTTATGTTAGTTAAAGTAAGTTTAATACTCAAGATTAATTAGATTGTAATTGATGAATGATTATGTGATGTTAGTAATTGATTGGTATGCTCCAAGAGAGGCAGCCACATGTTCAAGGAAAGTGAGAAGAAAGAAGCAAGTTAAGGTGAAAGAAAGTCACCTAAGAGGGCTAGGCTATGGCTTGATTGAATTGTGTTGCCTATGTGCTTATGTATGAAGCTCTATTTATATATTTACTTTGGCCAATTGTATTTCATATGTAATATGGAAGCATGCACATGACACAATAGTAACACTTTCACAAGTAAGTACAAGTATTTACATTAATACATGCATTGTTTAGTACCATTTGCTACTAAGATTTCCCCTGAAATCTCATCCCTTTCAATATAATCCCAATCCCACAGGTTTATGAATGATGAAAAAGGATGATGAAGCATGAAGAAAAGCTAGGGATTGGATAGTATATATGTTATGTGAATGTGTAATGTAATGAAAAATAGTAAATGATGGAATAAATATATAAAATTTTACAGACATTTAGATGACATGCCAAGCTTCATTTTGATAATAAGAATGCTTTATTTGGATGTCTGTACAAAGAGAACTGATTTTCCAAAGTAAGGGACCAGAATCTGTTTCCAGGATTTTTGACCAAATGAACAGTAAACTTTGGTGAATAAACTGTATTAATTGGCTAATCATTTGGTCTGAAAATCATTTTTTCCTTAAATTTCAAGATATTATCTTCACGTAGCTTTTTGAATCACTTCATTTTGAATTTTCTAGAATTAGTTATGATTTTTTGAAATTCGTTGCATAATCTAGAATACCATATGAACAGTAACACGAGAAGGAGTAAAATTCCAGATTTAGCTAATGAACTTCCATGGTCTTGTAAGTGGTTCTAACTGCTACTGTATGGTCCCTAATACGTATAAAAGTAAGGATGTTATATATTTCGTGTGACTCAAATCTTTCAATGTGTTTGAAATTTTAAGAATTCAAAGGTTCCAATATTCTAAGTAAACGAACATATTTCCAAGATCTTCGGATTTTTTATTTCCTACAAATCTAAATAAAGCGCAAGAAAAACACAAAATCATATTTTTGATCAACAAAAAGATTTTTACATCAACCAATAATTGACTGAATAGATAACCACTAAAGTAGAGAAAGAATTAAAACATTTGTGGCTTAATTGGGCTTACAGCGTTCTAAAAGTTGTTTTATTCAAAAGGAATCCTTATTATGTTTGTTCATCATCTATCATTGCAGAGGTTGAGTATGTTTTTTAAATATAAGGTATCATATCTTAATTATATCGAATGACTCAAATCATTCAATGCCTTTGATATTTTATGAATTCAAAGGTTTCAATATTCAAAATAAAAGATCATATTCCCAAGATCTTGTTGTTTTTTATTTTTGACATATCAAAATAATGCACAAGAAAAAGATGAAATCAAATTTTTTATCAACAAAAAGATTTTCACATCAACCAATAATTGACCAAATAGACATCGCCTAATGTAGAGAAAAAATTAAAATATTTTTGGCTTAAATGGGGTTACAACGATCTAAAAGTTATTTTATTGAAAATAAATCCTTGTAAAGTTTGTTCTTCTTCTATCATTGTGAAAGTTGAGTATATTTTTAAAATATAAGGTATTATATATTGATTATATCGTATTACTCAAATCATTCAAAGCGTTTGATATTTTAAAAATTCCAAGGTTCAAATATTCTAAATAAAAGAACACATTCCCAAGATCTTAGAGTTTTCTATTTCCTACAAATCTAAACAATGCACAAGAAAAACATGAAATCAAATTTTTGATGAATAAAAAGATTTTTACATCAACAAATAATTGCCTGAATAAACAACCACTAATGTAGAGAAAGAATTAAAACATTTTTAGCTTAAATTGGCTTATACCGATCTAAAAGTTATTTTATCCATAAGGAATCCTTGCTAAGTTTGTTCATCTTCTAACATTGTAGAGGTTGAGTATGTTTTTAAAATATAACGTATCGTATCTTGATTATATCCTATGACTCAAATCTTTAAGTGTGTTTGATATTTTGAGAAATCAATATTTTTGGCTTAAATGGGCTTACACCGATCTAAAAGTTATTTTATTCAAAAGGAATCCTTGTTAAGTTTGTTCATCTTCAATCATTGTAGAGGTTGAGTATGTTTTTAAAATATAAGGTATCATATATTGATTATATCATATTACTCAAATCATTCAAAGCGTTTGGTATTTTAAAAATTCCAAGGTTCAAATATTCTAAATAAAAGAACATATTCCCAAGATCTTAGAGTTTTCTATTTCCTACAAATCTAAATAATGCACAAGAAAAACATGAAATCATATTTTTTATCAACAAAAAGATTTTCACATCAACCAATAATTGATTGAATAGACAACCACTAATGTAGAGAAAGAATTAAAATATTTTTGGATTAAATGGGCTTACAATGATCTATAAGTTATTTTATTCAAAAGGAATCCTTGTTAAGTTTGTTCATCTTCTATCATTGTGGAAGTTTAGTATGTTTTTAAAATATAAGGTATCATATCTTGATTATATCGTATTACTCAAATCATTCAAAGCGCTTGATATTTTAACAATTCCAAGGTTCCAATATTCTAAATAAAAGAGCATATACTCCCCAGATCTTAGAGTTTAGTATTTACTACAATTCTAAATAATGCTCAAGAGAAACATGAAATCAAATTTTTGTGAACAAAAAGAATTTCATATCAACGAATAATTGACCGAATAGACAAGCACTAATATAGAGAAACAATAAAAATATTCTTGGCTTAAATGGGCTTACACCGATCTAAAAGTTATTTTATTCAAAAGAAATCCTTGTTAAGTTTGTTCATCTTCTAATATTGTAGAGGTTGAGTATGTTTTTAAAATATAAGGTATCATATCTTGATTATATCGTATGACTCAAATCTTTCAGTGCGTTTGATATTTTGAGAAATCAAAGGTTCCAATATTCTAAATAAAAAGCATATTGTGAAGAACTTTTGATTTTTTATTTCCTACAAATCTAAATAATGCACAAGAAAAATATGAAATCAAATTTTTTATCAACAAAAAGATTTTCACATCAACCAATAATTGACCGAGTGGACAACCACTAATATAGAGAAAGAATTAAAACATTTTTGTCTTAAATGGGCTTACACCGATCTAAAAGTTATTTTATTCAAAAGAAATCCTTGTTAAGTTTGTTCATCTTCTATTAATGTAGAGGTTGAATATGTTTTTAAAATATAAGGTATCATATCTTGATTATATCGTATTCCTCAAATCATTCGAAGCGCTTTATATTTTAACAATTCAAAGGTTCTAATAATCTAAATAGAAGAGCATATTTCAAAGATATTCGAATCTTTTATTTCCTACAAATCTAAATAAAGTACAAGAAAAACATGAAATCATATTTTATATCAATAAAAAGATTTTCACATCAACCAATAATTGTACGAATAGACAACTACTAATGTAGAGAAAGAATTAAAACATTTTTGTCTTAAATTGGCTTACACCGATCTAAATGTTATTTTATTCAAAAGGAATCTTTGTTAAGTTTGTTCATTCTCTATCATTGTGGAAGTTGAGTAGGTTTTTAAAATATAAGGTATCATATATTGATTATATTGTATTACTCAAATCATTCAAAGCGTTTGATATTTTAACAATTCCAAGGTTCAAATATTCTAAATAAAATAGATATATTCCCCATATCTTAGAGTTTTGTATTTACTACAATTCGAAATAATGCTCAAGAAAAACATGAAATCAAATTTTTGTGAACAACACGAATTTCATATCAACGAATAATTGACCGAATAGACAAGAACTAATGTAGAGAAAGAATTAAAATATTTTTGGCTTAAATGGGCTTCCAGCGATCGAAAAGTTGTTTTATTCAAAAGAATTCCTTATTATGTTTGTTCATCTTCTGTCATTGTAGAGGTTGAGTATATTTTTAAAATATGAGGTATCATATCTTGATTATATCGTATGACTCAAATCTTTCAGTGCGTTTGATATTTTGAGAAATTAAAGGTTCTACTATTCTAAATAAAATAACATATTCCGAAGATCTTGGTCTTTTTTATCTCCCATAGATCTAAATAATGCACAAGAAAAACATTAAATCAAATTTTTTTATCAAAAAAAAGATTTTAACATCAACCAATAATTGACCGAATAGACAACCACTAATATAGAGAAAGAATTAAAACATTTTTAGCTTAAATGGGCTTACAGCGATCTAAAAGTTGTTTTATTCAAAAGGATTCCGTATTATGTTTGTTCATCTTCTATCATTGTAAGGCTTGAGTATCTTTTGAAAATATGAGGTATCACATCTTGATTATATCATTTGACTCAAATCTTTCAGTGCGTTTGATATTTTGAGAAATCAAAGGTTCCAATATTCTAAATAAAACAACATATTTCGAAGATGTTGGGGTTTTTTATCTCCCATAGATCTAAATAATGCACAAGAAAAACATGAAATCAAATTTTTTTATCAACAAAAAGATTTTCACATCAACCAATCATTGACCGAATAGACAACCACTAATGTAGAGAAAGAATTAAAATATTTTTGGCTTAAATGGGCTTACAGCGATCTAAAAGTTGTTTGATTCAAAAGGATTCCTTATTATGTTTGTTCATCTTCTATCATTGTAGAGGTTGAGTATCTTTTTAAACTATGAGGTATCATATCTTGATTACATCATTTGCCTCAAATCTTTCAGTGTGTTTGATATTTTGAGAAATCAAAGGTTCTAATATTCTAAATAAAACAACATATTCCGAAAATCTTGGGATTTTTTATCTCCCACAGATCTAAATAATGCACAAGAAAAACATGAAATCAAATTTTTTTATCAAAAAAAAGATTTTAACATCAACCAATAATTGACCGAATAGACAACCACTAATATAGAGAAAGAATTAAAACATTTCTGGCTTAAATGGGCTTACAGCGATCTAAAAGTTGTTTTATTCAAAAGGATTCCGTATTATGTTTGTTCATCTTCTATCATTGTAAGGCTTGAGTATCTTTTGAAAATATGAGGTATCACATCTTGATTATATCATTTGACTCAAATCTTTCAGTGCGTTTGATATTTTGAGAAATCAAAGGTTCCAATATTCTAAATAAAACAACATATTTCGAAGATGTTGGGGTTTTTTATCTCCCATAGATCTAAATAATGCACAAGAAAAACATGAAATCAAATTTTTTTATCAACAAAAAGATTTTCACATCAACCAATCATTGACCGAATAGACAACCACTAATGTAGAGAAAGAATTAAAATATTTTTGGCTTAAATGGGCTTACAGCGATCTAAAAGTTGTTTGATTCAAAAGGATTCCTTATTATGTTTGTTCATCTTCTATCATTGTAGAGGTTGAGTATCTTTTTAAACTATGAGGTATCATATCTTGATTACATCATTTGCCTCAAATCTTTCAGTGTGTTTGATATTTTGAGAAATCAAAGGTTCTAATATTCTAAATAAAACAACATATTCCGAAAATCTTGGGATTTTTTATCTCCCACAGATCTAAATAATGCACAAGAAAAACATGAAATCAAATTTTTTTATCAAAAAAAAGATTTTAACATCAACCAATAATTGACCGAATAGACAACCACTAATATAGAGAAAGAATTAAAACATTTCTGGCTTAAATGGGCTTACAGCGATCTAAAAGTTGTTTTATTCAAAAGGATTCCGTATTATGTTTGTTCATCTTCTATCATTGTAAGGCTTGAGTATCTTTTGAAAATATGAGGTATCACATCTTGATTATATCATTTGACTCAAATCTTTCAGTGCGTTTGATATTTTGAGAAATCAAAGGTTCCAATATTCTAAATAAAACAACATATTTCGAAGATGTTGGGGTTTTTTATCTCCCATAGATCTAAATAATGCACAAGAAAAACATGAAATCAAATTTTTTTATCATCAAAAAGATTTTCACATCAACCAATCATTGACCGAATAGACAACCACTAATGTAGAGAAAGAATTAAAATATTTTTGGCTTAAATGGGCTTACAGCGATCTAAAAGTTGTTTGATTCAAAAGGATTCCTTATTATGTTTGTTCATCTTCTATCATTGTAGAGGTTGAGTATCTTTTTAAACTATGAGGTATCATATCTTGATTACATCATTTGCCTCAAATCTTTCAGTGTGTTTGATATTTTGAGAAATCAAAGGTTCTAATATTCTAAATAAAACAACATATTCCGAAAATCTTGGGATTTTTTATCTCCCACAGATCTAAATAATGCACAAGAAAAACATGAAATCAAATTTTTTTATCAAAAAAAAGATTTTAACATCAACCAATAATTGACCGAATAGACAACCACTAATATAGAGAAAGAATTAAAACATTTCTGGCTTAAATGGGCTTACAGCGATCTAAAAGTTGTTTTATTCAAAAGGATTCCGTATTATGTTTGTTCATCTTCTATCATTGTAAGGCTTGAGTATCTTTTGAAAATATGAGGTATCACATCTTGATTATATCATTTGACTCAAATCTTTCAGTGCGTTTGATATTTTGAGAAATCAAAGGTTCCAATATTCTAAATAAAACAACATATTTCGAAGATGTTGGGGTTTTTTATCTCCCATAGATCTAAATAATGCACAAGAAAAACATGAAATCAAATTTTTTTATCAACAAAAAGATTTTCACATCAACCAATCATTGACCGAATAGACAACCACTAATGTAGAGAAAGAATTAAAATATTTTTGGCTTAAATGGGCTTACAACGATCTAAAAGTTGTTTGATTCAAAAGGATTCCTTATTATGTTTGTTCATCTTCTATCATTGTAGAGGTTGAGTATCTTTTTAAACTATGAGGTATCATATCTTGATTACATCATTTGCCTCAAATCTTTCAGTGTGTTTGATATTTTGAGAAATCAAAGGTTCTAATATTCTAAATAAAACAACATATTCCGAAAATCTTGGGATTTTTTATCTCCCACAGATCTAAATAATGCACAAGAAAAACATGAAATCAAATTTTTTTATCAAAAAAAAGATTTTAACATCAACCAATAATTGACCGAATAGACAACCACTAATATAGAGAAAGAATTAAAACATTTCTGGCTTAAATGGGCTTACAGCGATCTAAAAGTTGTTTTATTCAAAAGGATTCCGTATTATGTTTGTTCATCTTCTATCATTGTAAGGCTTGAGTATCTTTTTAAAATATGAGGTATCATATCTTGATTATATCGTTTGACTCAAATCTTTTAGTGCGTTCGATATTTTGAGAAATCAAAGGTTCTAATATTCTAAATAAAACAACATATTCCGAAGATCTTGGGGTTTTTTATCTCCCACAAATCTAAATAATGCACAAGAAAAACATGAAATCAAATTTTTTTTTCAACAAAAAGATTTTCACATCAACCAATAATTGACCGAACAGATAACCACTAATGTAGAGAAAGAATTCAAATATTTTTTGCTTGAATGGGCTTACAGCGATGTAAAAGTTATTTTATTCAAAAGGATTCCTTATTATGTTTGTTTATCTTTTGTCATTGTAGAGGTTGAGTATATTTTTTAAATATGAGGTATCATATCTTGATTCTATCGTATGACTCAAATCTTTTAGAGCGTTTGATATTTTGAGAAATCAAAGGTTCTAATATTCTAAATAAAACAACATATTCTGAAGATCTTGGGGTTTTTTATCTCCCACAAATCTAAATAATGCACAAGAAAAACATGAAATCAAATTTTTTTATCAACAAAAATATTTTCACACCACCCAATAATTGACCGAACAGACAACCACTAACATAGAGAAAGAATTAAAATATTTTTGCCTTAAATAGGCTTAGAGCGATCTAAAAGTTGTTTTATTCAAAAGGATTCCTTATTATGTTTGTTCGTCTTCTATCATTGTAGAGATTGAGTATCTTTTTTAAATATGAGGTATCATATCTTGATTCTATCGTATGACTCAAATCTTTTAGTGCGTTTGATATTTTGAGAAATCAAAGGTTCTAATATTCTAAATAAAACAATATATTCTGAAGATCTTGGGGTTTTTTATCTCCCACAGATTTAAATAATGCACAAGAAAAACATGAAATCAAATTTTTTTATCAACAAAAAGATTTTCACACCACCCAATAATTGACCGAACAGACAACCACTAATGTAGAGAAAGAATTAAAATAATTTTAGCTTAAATGGGCTTACAAAGATCTAAAAGTTGTTTTATTCAAAAGGATTCCTTATTATGTTTGTTCATCTTCTATCATTGTAGAGGTTGAGTATCTTTTTAAAATATGAAGTATCATATCTTGTTTATATCGTTTGACTCAAATCTTTCAGTGCGTTTGATATTTTGAGAAATCAAAGGTTCCAATATTCTAAATAAAATAACATATTCCAAATATCTTGGGGTTTGATATTTTGTACAAATCTATATAATGCCCATGAAAAACATGAAATCAATTTTTTTAACAACAAAAAGATTTATACATCAACCAATAATTGATCGAATAGACAACCACTATTGTAGAGAAAGAATTAAAACATTTTTGTCGTAAATGGGCTTACAACGATCTAAAAGTTGTTTTATTCAAAAGGATTCCTTATTATGTTTGTTCATCTTCTGTCATTGTAGAGGTTGAGTATATTTTTAAAATATGAGGTATCATATCTTGATTATATCGTATGACTCAAATCTTTCAGTGCGTTTGATATTTTTAGAAATTAAAGGTTCTAATATTCTAAATAAAATAACATATTCCGAAGATCTTGGTCTTTTTTATCTCCCATAGATCTAAATAATGCACAAGAAAAACATTAAATCAAATTTTTTTATCAAAAAAAAGATTTTAACATCAACCAATAATTGACCGAATAGACAACCACTAATATAGAGAAAGAATTAAAACATTTTTAGTTTAAATGGGCTTACAGTGATCTAAAAGTTGTTTTATTCAAAATGAATCCTTGTTAAGTTTGTTCATCTTCTATTATTGTAGAGGTTGAGTATATTTTTAAAATATAAGGTATCATATCTTGATTATATCGTATGAGTCAAATCTTTCAATGCGTTTGATAGTGAGAAATCAAAGGTTCCAATATTCTAAATAAAAGATCATATTCCCAAGGTCTTGTGGTTTTTTATTTTTGACAAATCAAAATAATCCACAAGAAAAACATCAAATAAAATTTTTTTATCAAAAAAAAGATTTTCACATCAACCAATCATTGACCGAATAGACAACCCCTAATGTAGAGAAATAATTAAAACATTTTTGGCTTAAATGGGCTTACAACGTTCTAAAAGTTGTTTTATTGAAAATGATTCCTTATTATGTTTGTTCATCTTTTATCATTGTAGAGGTTGGGTATGTTTTTAAAATATAAGGTATGACATCTTGATTATATCGTATGACTCAAATCTTTCAATGCCTTTGATATTTTATGAATTGAAAGGTTGCAATATTCTAAATAAAAGATCATATTCCTAAGATCTTGTGGTTTTTTATTTCTGACAAATCAAAATAATCCATAAGAAAAACATGAAATAAATTTTTTTATCAATAAAAAGATTTTCACATCAACCAATCATTTGCCGAATAGACAAACCTTAATGTAGAGAAATAATTAAAACATTTTTGGCTTAAATAGCCTTACAACGTTGTAAAAGTTGTTTTATTGAAAATGATTTCTTATTATGTTTGTTAATCTTTTATCATTGTAGAGGTTGAGTATGTTTTTAAAATATAATGTATGACATCTTGATTATATCGTATGACTCAAATCTTTCAATGCCTTTGATATTTTATGAATTGAAATGTTGCAATATTCTAAATAAAAGATCATATTCCCAAGATCTTGTGGTTTTTTATTTCTGACAAATCAAAATAATCCATAAGAAAAACATGAAATAAATTTTTTTATCAATAAAAAGATTTTCACATCAACCAATCATTACCGAATAGACAACCCTTAATGTAGAGAAATAATTAAAACATTTTTGGCTTAAATGGGCTTAAAGTGTTCTAAAAGTTGTTTTATTGCAAATGAATCCTTGTTATGTTTGTTCATCTTCTATCATTGTAGAGGTTGAGTACATTTTTAAAATATAAGATATCATAACTTGATTATATCGTATGACTCAAATCTTTCAATGTGTTAGATATTTTGAGAAATCAAAGGATCCAATATTCTAAATAAAAGAACATATTCCCAAGATGTTGTGGTTTTTTATTCTTACAAATCTGAATAATGCACAAGAAAAACATGAAATCAAAATTTTGATCAGCAAAAAGATTTTCACATCAACCAATAGTTGACCAAATAGATAACCCCTAATATAGAGAAATAATTAAAATATTTTTGGCTGAAATGGGCTTACACTGATCTAAAAGTTGTTTTATTTAAAAGGAATCCTTATTATGTTTGTTCATCTTCTATCATTGTAGAGGTTGAGTATGTTTTTAAAATATAAGGTATCAAATCTTGATTATATCGTATGACTCAAATCTTTCAATGGGTTTGATATTTTATGAATTCAAAGGTTTCAATATTCTAAATAAAAGATCATATTCCCAAGATCTTGTTCTTTATTTCCAAGAAATCTAAAGAATGCACAAGAAAAACATGAAATTATTTTTTTTTCAACAAAAAAATTTTCACATAAAACAATAATTGACCGAATAGATAACCATTAATGTAGAGAAATAATTAAAAAAAATTGGCTTAAATGGGCTTACGTCGATCTAAAAGTTATTTTATTCAAAAGGAATCCTTGTCAAGTTTATTCATCTTTTATCATTGTAGAGGTTGAGTATGTTTTTAAAATATAAGGTATCATATCTTCATTATATCGAATGACTCAAATCTTTCGACGCGTTTGATATTTTATGGATTCAAAGGTTTCAATATTCTAAATAAAAGATCATATTCCCAAGATCTTGTGATTTTTTGTTTCCGACAAATCTAAATAATACAAAAGAAAAACATGAAATCATATTTTTTATCAACAAAAAGATTTTGACATCAACCAATAATTGACCGAATAGATAGCCCCTAATGTAGAGAAGTAAGTAAAATATTTTTGGTTTAAATGGACTTACACTGATCTAAAAGTTATTTTATTCAAAAGGAATCCTTGTTAACTTTGTTCATCTTCTATCGCTGTAGAGATTGAGTATGTTTTTAAAATATAAGGTATCATGTCTTGATTGTATCGAATGATTCAAATCTTTCGATGCGTTTGATATTTTATGGATTCAAAGGTTTCAATATTCTAAATAAAAGATCATATTCCCAAGATCTTGTGATTTTTTGTTTCCGACAAATCTAAATAATACAAAAAAAAACTTGAAATCATATTTTTTATCAACAAAAAGATTTTCACATCAACTAATAATTGACCGAATAGATAGCCCCGAATGTAGAGAAGTAAGTAAAATATTTTTGGTTTAAATGAGCTTACAACGTTCTAAAAGTTGTTTTTGTCAAAAGGAAACCTTATTATGTTTGTTCATCTTCTATCATTATAGGGTTGAGTATGTTTGAAAAATATAAGGTCTCATATGTTGATTATATCGTATGACTCAAACCTTTCAATGCATTTTATATTTTTAGAAATCAAAGGTTCTAATAGTAAAAATAAAAGATCTTATTCCCAAGATCTTGTGATTTTTTATTTCTAAGAAATCTAAATAATGCACAAGAAAAATATGAAATCAAATTTTTTATCTATAAAACGATTTTCACACCAACCAATAATTGACCGAATAGACAACCACTAATGTAGAGAAAGAATTAAAACATTTTTGGCTTAAATGGGCTTACACCGAGCTAACGGAATCCTTGTTAAGTTTGTTCATCTTCTATCATTGAAGAGGTTGAGTATGTTTTTAAAAATATAAGGTATCATATCTTGATTATATCGTCTGACTCAAATCTTTCAAAGCGTTTGATATTTTATGAATTCAAAGGTTTCAATATTCTAAATAAAAGATCATATTCGCAAGATCTTGTGGTTTTATATTTTTGACAAATCTAAATAATGCACAAGAAAAACATGAAATCATATTTTTTTATCAACAAAAAGATTTTCACATCAACCAATAGTTGACCGAATAGATAACCCCTAATATAGATAAGTAAGTAAAATATTTTTGGCTTAAATGGACTTACACCGATCTAAAAGTTATTTTATTCAAAAGGAATCCTTGTTAAGTTTGTTCATCTTCTACTACTGTAGAGGTTGAGTATATTTTTAAAATATAAGGTATCATATATTGATTATATCGTATGACTCAAATCTTTCAATGCGTTTGATATTTTAAGAATGCAAAGGTTCCAATATTCTAAATAATAGAACATATTCCCAAGATCTTGGAGTTTTTTATTTGCTACAAATCTAAATAATACACGAGAAAAACATGAAATCATATTTTATATCAACAAAAACATTTTCACATTAACCAATATTTGACTGAATAGACAACCCTTAATGTAGAGAAGTAAAACATTTTTGGCTTATATGAGCTTACAATGTTCTAAAAGTTGTTTTAGTCAATAGGAATCCTTATTATGTTTGTTCTTCTTCTATCATTGTAGGGGTTGAGTATGTTTTAAAAATATAAGGTCTCATATATTTATTATATCATATGACTCAAACTTTTCAATGCATTTTATATTTTTAGAAATCAAAGGTTCCAATATTAAAAATAAAGGATCTTATTCCCAAGATCTTGTGATTTTTTATTTTTGAGAAATCTAAATAATACACAAGAAAAACATGACGTCAAATTTTCTATCAACAAAAAGATTTTCACATCAACCAATAATTCTCTGAATAGACAACCACTAATGTAGAGAAAGAATTATAACATTTCTGGCTTTAATGGGCTTACATCGATCTAAAAGTTATTTTATTCAAAAGGAATCCTTGTTAAGTTTGTTCGTGTTCTATCATTGGAGAGGCTGAGTATGTTTTTAAAATATAAGGTATCATATATTGATTATATCGTCTGACTCAAATCTTTCAATGCGTTTTATATTTTATGAATTCAAAGGTTTCAATATTCTAAATAAAAGATCATATTCGCAAGATCTTGTGGTTTTATATTTTCGACAAATCTAAATAATGCACAACAAAAACATAAGATCATATTTTTTATCAACAAAAAGATTTTCACATCAACCAATAGTTGACCGAATAGATAACCCCTAATGTAGAGAAGTAAGTAAAATATTTTTTGCTTAAATGGGTTTACACTGATCTAAAAGTTATTTTATTCAAAAGGAATCTTTGTTAAGTTTGTTCATCTTCTATCACTGTAGAGGTTAGGTATGTTTTTAAAATATAAGGTATCATATCTTGATTATATCATATGACTCAAATCTTTCAATGCGTTTGATATTTTAAGAATGCAAAGGTTCCAATATTCTAAATAATAGAAGATATTCCCAAGATCTTGGAGTTTTTTCTTTGCTACAAATCTAAATAATGCACAAGAAAAACATGAAATCATATTTTTTATCAACAAAAAGATTTTCACATCAATCAATAATTAACTGAATAGACAACCCCTAATGTAGAGAAGTAAGTAAAACATTTCTGGCTTAAATGAGCTTACAACGTTCTAAAAGTTGTTTTAGTCAAAAGGAATCCTTATTATGTTTGTTCATCTTCTATCATTGTAGGGGTTGAGTATGTTTTAAAAATATAAGGTCTCATATATTGATTATATCGTATGACTCAAATCTTTCAATGCATTTGATATTTTTAGAAATCAAAGGTTCCAATATTAAAAATAAGAGATCTTATTCACAAGATCTTGTGATTTTTTATTTCTGAGAAATCTAAATAATGCACAAGAAAAACATGAAATCAAATTTTTTATCTATAAAAGGATTTTCACACCAACCAATAATTGATCGAATAGACAACCACTAATGTAGAGAAAGAATTAAAACATTTATGGCTTAAATGGGCTTACACTGATCTAAAAGGAATCCTTGTTAAGTTTGTTCATCTTCTATCATTGTAGAGGTTGAGTATATTTTTAAAATATAAGGTATCATATCTTTATTATATCGTCTGACTCAAATCTTTCAATGCCTTTGATATTTTAAGAATTCAAAGGTTCCAATATTCTAAATAAAAGAACAAATTCCAAAGATCTTGGGGTTTGTTATTTCCTACAAATCTAAATAACGGGCAAGAAAAACATGAAGTCATTTTTTATCAACAAAAAGATTTTCACATCAACCAAGAATTAACCGAACAGATTTTATATCGCGATATAAAAGTTTTTTATTCAAAAGGAATCCTTGTTAAGTTTGTCCGTGTTCTATCATTGTAGAGGATGAGTATGTTTTTAAAATATAAGGGATCACATCTTGATTAGTTTGTATGACTCAAATCTTTCAATGCCTTTGATATTTTAAGAATTTCGAGGTTCCAATATTCTAAATAAAAGATTATATTCCAAAGATCCTAGGGTTTGTTATTTCCTACAAATCTAAATAACGTGCAAGAAAAACATGACGTCAAATTTTCTATCAACAAAAAGATTTTCACATCAACCAATAATTCTCTGAATAGACAACCACTAATGTAGAGAAAGAATTATAACATTTCTGGCTTTAATGGGCTTACATCGATCTAAAAGTTATTTTATTCAAAAGGAATCCTTGTTAAGTTTGTTCGTGTTCTATCATTGGAGAGGCTGAGTATGTTTTTAAAATATAAGGTATCATATATTGATTATATCGTCTGACTCAAATCTTTCAATGCGTTTTATATTTTATGAATTCAAAGGTTTCAATATTCTAAATAAAAGATCATATTCGCAAGATCTTGTGGTTTTATATTTTCGACAAATCTAAATAATGCACAACAAAAACATAAGATCATATTTTTTATCAACAAAAAGATTTTCACATCAACCAATAGTTGACCGAATAGATAACCCCTAATGTAGAGAAGTAAGTAAAATATTTTTTGCTTAAATGGGTTTACACTGATCTAAAAGTTATTTTATTCAAAAGGAATCTTTGTTAAGTTTGTTCATCTTCTATCACTGTAGAGGTTAGGTATGTTTTTAAAATATAAGGTATCATATCTTGATTATATCATATGACTCAAATCTTTCAATGCGTTTGATATTTTAAGAATGCAAAGGTTCCAATATTCTAAATAATAGAAGATATTCCCAAGATCTTGGAGTTTTTTCTTTGCTACAAATCTAAATAATGCACAAGAAAAACATGAAATCATATTTTTTATCAACAAAAAGATTTTCACATCAATCAATAATTAACTGAATAGACAACCCCTAATGTAGAGAAGTAAGTAAAACATTTCTGGCTTAAATGAGCTTACAACGTTCTAAAAGTTGTTTTAGTCAAAAGGAATCCTTATTATGTTTGTTCATCTTCTATCATTGTAGGGGTTGAGTATGTTTTAAAAATATAAGGTCTCATATATTGATTATATCGTATGACTCAAATCTTTCAATGCATTTGATATTTTTAGAAATCAAAGGTTCCAATATTAAAAATAAGAGATCTTATTCACAAGATCTTGTGATTTTTTATTTCTGAGAAATCTAAATAATGCACAAGAAAAACATGAAATCAAATTTTTTATCTATAAAAGGATTTTCACACCAACCAATAATTGATCGAATAGACAACCACTAATGTAGAGAAAGAATTAAAACATTTATGGCTTAAATGGGCTTACACTGATCTAAAAGGAATCCTTGTTAAGTTTGTTCATCTTCTATCATTGTAGAGGTTGAGTATATTTTTAAAATATAAGGTATCATATCTTTATTATATCGTCTGACTCAAATCTTTCAATGCCTTTGATATTTTAAGAATTCAAAGGTTCCAATATTCTAAATAAAAGAACAAATTCCAAAGATCTTGGGGTTTGTTATTTCCTACAAATCTAAATAACGGGCAAGAAAAACATGAAGTCATTTTTTATCAACAAAAAGATTTTCACATCAACCAAGAATTAACCGAACAGATTTTATATCGCGATATAAAAGTTTTTTATTCAAAAGGAATCCTTGTTAAGTTTGTCCGTGTTCTATCATTGTAGAGGATGAGTATGTTTTTAAAATATAAGGGATCACATCTTGATTAGTTTGTATGACTCAAATCTTTCAATGCCTTTGATATTTTAAGAATTTCGAGGTTCCAATATTCTAAATAAAAGATTATATTCCAAAGATCCTAGGGTTTGTTATTTCCTACAAATCTAAATAACGTGCAAGAAAAACATGACGTCAAATTTTCTATCAACAAAAAGATTTTCACATCAACCAATAATTCTCTGAATAGACAACCACTAATGTAGAGAAAGAATTATAACATTTCTGGCTTTAATGGGCTTACATCGATCTAAAAGTTATTTTATTCAAAAGGAATCCTTGTTAAGTTTGTTCGTGTTCTATCATTGGAGAGGCTGAGTATGTTTTTAAAATATAAGGTATCATATATTGATTATATCGTCTGACTCAAATCTTTCAATGCGTTTTATATTTTATGAATTCAAAGGTTTCAATATTCTAAATAAAAGATCATATTCGCAAGATCTTGTGGTTTTATATTTTCGACAAATCTAAATAATGCACAACAAAAACATAAGATCATATTTTTTATCAACAAAAAGATTTTCACATCAACCAATAGTTGACCGAATAGATAACCCCTAATGTAGAGAAGTAAGTAAAATATTTTTTGCTTAAATGGGTTTACACTGATCTAAAAGTTATTTTATTCAAAAGGAATCTTTGTTAAGTTTGTTCATCTTCTATCACTGTAGAGGTTAGGTATGTTTTTAAAATATAAGGTATCATATCTTGATTATATCATATGACTCAAATCTTTCAATGCGTTTGATATTTTAAGAATGCAAAGGTTCCAATATTCTAAATAATAGAAGATATTCCCAAGATCTTGGAGTTTTTTCTTTGCTACAAATCTAAATAATGCACAAGAAAAACATGAAATCATATTTTTTATCAACAAAAAGATTTTCACATCAATCAATAATTAACTGAATAGACAACCCCTAATGTAGAGAAGTAAGTAAAACATTTCTGGCTTAAATGAGCTTACAACGTTCTAAAAGTTGTTTTAGTCAAAAGGAATCCTTATTATGTTTGTTCATCTTCTATCATTGTAGGGGTTGAGTATGTTTTAAAAATATAAGGTCTCATATATTGATTATATCGTATGACTCAAATCTTTCAATGCATTTGATATTTTTAGAAATCAAAGGTTCCAATATTAAAAATAAGAGATCTTATTCACAAGATCTTGTGATTTTTTATTTCTGAGAAATCTAAATAATGCACAAGAAAAACATGAAATCAAATTTTTTATCTATAAAAGGATTTTCACACCAACCAATAATTGATCGAATAGACAACCACTAATGTAGAGAAAGAATTAAAACATTTATGGCTTAAATGGGCTTACACTGATCTAAAAGGAATCCTTGTTAAGTTTGTTCATCTTCTATCATTGTAGAGGTTGAGTATATTTTTAAAATATAAGGTATCATATCTTTATTATATCGTCTGACTCAAATCTTTCAATGCCTTTGATATTTTAAGAATTCAAAGGTTCCAATATTCTAAATAAAAGAACAAATTCCAAAGATCTTGGGGTTTGTTATTTCCTACAAATCTAAATAACGGGCAAGAAAAACATGAAGTCATTTTTTATCAACAAAAAGATTTTCACATCAACCAAGAATTAACCGAACAGATTTTATATCGCGATATAAAAGTTTTTTATTCAAAAGGAATCCTTGTTAAGTTTGTCCGTGTTCTATCATTGTAGAGGATGAGTATGTTTTTAAAATATAAGGGATCACATCTTGATTAGTTTGTATGACTCAAATCTTTCAATGCCTTTGATATTTTAAGAATTTCGAGGTTCCAATATTCTAAATAAAAGATTATATTCCAAAGATCCTAGGGTTTGTTATTTCCTACAAATCTAAATAACGTGCAAGAAAAACATGACGTCAAATTTTCTATCAACAAAAAGATTTTCACATCAACCAATAATTCTCTGAATAGACAACCACTAATGTAGAGAAAGAATTATAACATTTCTGGCTTTAATGGGCTTACATCGATCTAAAAGTTATTTTATTCAAAAGGAATCCTTGTTAAGTTTGTTCGTGTTCTATCATTGGAGAGGCTGAGTATGTTTTTAAAATATAAGGTATCATATATTGATTATATCGTCTGACTCAAATCTTTCAATGCGTTTTATATTTTATGAATTCAAAGGTTTCAATATTCTAAATAAAAGATCATATTCGCAAGATCTTGTGGTTTTATATTTTCGACAAATCTAAATAATGCACAACAAAAACATAAGATCATATTTTTTATCAACAAAAAGATTTTCACATCAACCAATAGTTGACCGAATAGATAACCCCTAATGTAGAGAAGTAAGTAAAATATTTTTTGCTTAAATGGGTTTACACTGATCTAAAAGTTATTTTATTCAAAAGGAATCTTTGTTAAGTTTGTTCATCTTCTATCACTGTAGAGGTTAGGTATGTTTTTAAAATATAAGGTATCATATCTTGATTATATCATATGACTCAAATCTTTCAATGCGTTTGATATTTTAAGAATGCAAAGGTTCCAATATTCTAAATAATAGAAGATATTCCCAAGATCTTGGAGTTTTTTCTTTGCTACAAATCTAAATAATGCACAAGAAAAACATGAAATCATATTTTTTATCAACAAAAAGATTTTCACATCAATCAATAATTAACTGAATAGACAACCCCTAATGTAGAGAAGTAAGTAAAACATTTCTGGCTTAAATGAGCTTACAACGTTCTAAAAGTTGTTTTAGTCAAAAGGAATCCTTATTATGTTTGTTCATCTTCTATCATTGTAGGGGTTGAGTATGTTTTAAAAATATAAGGTCTCATATATTGATTATATCGTATGACTCAAATCTTTCAATGCATTTGATATTTTTAGAAATCAAAGGTTCCAATATTAAAAATAAGAGATCTTATTCACAAGATCTTGTGATTTTTTATTTCTGAGAAATCTAAATAATGCACAAGAAAAACATGAAATCAAATTTTTTATCTATAAAAGGATTTTCACACCAACCAATAATTGATCGAATAGACAACCACTAATGTAGAGAAAGAATTAAAACATTTATGGCTTAAATGGGCTTACACTGATCTAAAAGGAATCCTTGTTAAGTTTGTTCATCTTCTATCATTGTAGAGGTTGAGTATATTTTTAAAATATAAGGTATCATATCTTTATTATATCGTCTGACTCAAATCTTTCAATGCCTTTGATATTTTAAGAATTCAAAGGTTCCAATATTCTAAATAAAAGAACAAATTCCAAAGATCTTGGGGTTTGTTATTTCCTACAAATCTAAATAACGGGCAAGAAAAACATGAAGTCATTTTTTATCAACAAAAAGATTTTCACATCAACCAAGAATTAACCGAACAGATTTTATATCGCGATATAAAAGTTTTTTATTCAAAAGGAATCCTTGTTAAGTTTGTCCGTGTTCTATCATTGTAGAGGATGAGTATGTTTTTAAAATATAAGGGATCACATCTTGATTAGTTTGTATGACTCAAATCTTTCAATGCCTTTGATATTTTAAGAATTTCGAGGTTCCAATATTCTAAATAAAAGATTATATTCCAAAGATCCTAGGGTTTGTTATTTCCTACAAATCTAAATAACGTGCAAGAAAAACATGACGTCAAATTTTCTATCAACAAAAAGATTTTCACATCAACCAATAATTCTCTGAATAGACAACCACTAATGTAGAGAAAGAATTATAACATTTCTGGCTTTAATGGGCTTACATCGATCTAAAAGTTATTTTATTCAAAAGGAATCCTTGTTAAGTTTGTTCGTGTTCTATCATTGGAGAGGCTGAGTATGTTTTTAAAATATAAGGTATCATATATTGATTATATCGTCTGACTCAAATCTTTCAATGCGTTTTATATTTTATGAATTCAAAGGTTTCAATATTCTAAATAAAAGATCATATTCGCAAGATCTTGTGGTTTTATATTTTCGACAAATCTAAATAATGCACAACAAAAACATAAGATCATATTTTTTATCAACAAAAAGATTTTCACATCAACCAATAGTTGACCGAATAGATAACCCCTAATGTAGAGAAGTAAGTAAAATATTTTTTGCTTAAATGGGTTTACACTGATCTAAAAGTTATTTTATTCAAAAGGAATCTTTGTTAAGTTTGTTCATCTTCTATCACTGTAGAGGTTAGGTATGTTTTTAAAATATAAGGTATCATATCTTGATTATATCATATGACTCAAATCTTTCAATGCGTTTGATATTTTAAGAATGCAAAGGTTCCAATATTCTAAATAATAGAAGATATTCCCAAGATCTTGGAGTTTTTTCTTTGCTACAAATCTAAATAATGCACAAGAAAAACATGAAATCATATTTTTTATCAACAAAAAGATTTTCACATCAATCAATAATTAACTGAATAGACAACCCCTAATGTAGAGAAGTAAGTAAAACATTTCTGGCTTAAATGAGCTTACAACGTTCTAAAAGTTGTTTTAGTCAAAAGGAATCCTTATTATGTTTGTTCATCTTCTATCATTGTAGGGGTTGAGTATGTTTTAAAAATATAAGGTCTCATATATTGATTATATCGTATGACTCAAATCTTTCAATGCATTTGATATTTTTAGAAATCAAAGGTTCCAATATTAAAAATAAGAGATCTTATTCACAAGATCTTGTGATTTTTTATTTCTGAGAAATCTAAATAATGCACAAGAAAAACATGAAATCAAATTTTTTATCTATAAAAGGATTTTCACACCAACCAATAATTGATCGAATAGACAACCACTAATGTAGAGAAAGAATTAAAACATTTATGGCTTAAATGGGCTTACACTGATCTAAAAGGAATCCTTGTTAAGTTTGTTCATCTTCTATCATTGTAGAGGTTGAGTATATTTTTAAAATATAAGGTATCATATCTTTATTATATCGTCTGACTCAAATCTTTCAATGCCTTTGATATTTTAAGAATTCAAAGGTTCCAATATTCTAAATAAAAGAACAAATTCCAAAGATCTTGGGGTTTGTTATTTCCTACAAATCTAAATAACGGGCAAGAAAAACATGAAGTCATTTTTTATCAACAAAAAGATTTTCACATCAACCAAGAATTAACCGAACAGATTTTATATCGCGATATAAAAGTTTTTTATTCAAAAGGAATCCTTGTTAAGTTTGTCCGTGTTCTATCATTGTAGAGGATGAGTATGTTTTTAAAATATAAGGGATCACATCTTGATTAGTTTGTATGACTCAAATCTTTCAATGCCTTTGATATTTTAAGAATTTCGAGGTTCCAATATTCTAAATAAAAGATTATATTCCAAAGATCCTAGGGTTTGTTATTTCCTACAAATCTAAATAACGTGCAAGAAAAACATGACGTCAAATTTTCTATCAACAAAAAGATTTTCACATCAACCAATAATTCTCTGAATAGACAACCACTAATGTAGAGAAAGAATTATAACATTTCTGGCTTTAATGGGCTTACATCGATCTAAAAGTTATTTTATTCAAAAGGAATCCTTGTTAAGTTTGTTCGTGTTCTATCATTGGAGAGGCTGAGTATGTTTTTAAAATATAAGGTATCATATATTGATTATATCGTCTGACTCAAATCTTTCAATGCGTTTTATATTTTATGAATTCAAAGGTTTCAATATTCTAAATAAAAGATCATATTCGCAAGATCTTGTGGTTTTATATTTTCGACAAATCTAAATAATGCACAACAAAAACATAAGATCATATTTTTTATCAACAAAAAGATTTTCACATCAACCAATAGTTGACCGAATAGATAACCCCTAATGTAGAGAAGTAAGTAAAATATTTTTTGCTTAAATGGGTTTACACTGATCTAAAAGTTATTTTATTCAAAAGGAATCTTTGTTAAGTTTGTTCATCTTCTATCACTGTAGAGGTTAGGTATGTTTTTAAAATATAAGGTATCATATCTTGATTATATCATATGACTCAAATCTTTCAATGCGTTTGATATTTTAAGAATGCAAAGGTTCCAATATTCTAAATAATAGAAGATATTCCCAAGATCTTGGAGTTTTTTCTTTGCTACAAATCTAAATAATGCACAAGAAAAACATGAAATCATATTTTTTATCAACAAAAAGATTTTCACATCAATCAATAATTAACTGAATAGACAACCCCTAATGTAGAGAAGTAAGTAAAACATTTCTGGCTTAAATGAGCTTACAACGTTCTAAAAGTTGTTTTAGTCAAAAGGAATCCTTATTATGTTTGTTCATCTTCTATCATTGTAGGGGTTGAGTATGTTTTAAAAATATAAGGTCTCATATATTGATTATATCGTATGACTCAAATCTTTCAATGCATTTGATATTTTTAGAAATCAAAGGTTCCAATATTAAAAATAAGAGATCTTATTCACAAGATCTTGTGATTTTTTATTTCTGAGAAATCTAAATAATGCACAAGAAAAACATGAAATCAAATTTTTTATCTATAAAAGGATTTTCACACCAACCAATAATTGATCGAATAGACAACCACTAATGTAGAGAAAGAATTAAAACATTTATGGCTTAAATGGGCTTACACTGATCTAAAAGGAATCCTTGTTAAGTTTGTTCATCTTCTATCATTGTAGAGGTTGAGTATATTTTTAAAATATAAGGTATCATATCTTTATTATATCGTCTGACTCAAATCTTTCAATGCCTTTGATATTTTAAGAATTCAAAGGTTCCAATATTCTAAATAAAAGAACAAATTCCAAAGATCTTGGGGTTTGTTATTTCCTACAAATCTAAATAACGGGCAAGAAAAACATGAAGTCATTTTTTATCAACAAAAAGATTTTCACATCAACCAAGAATTAACCGAACAGATTTTATATCGCGATATAAAAGTTTTTTATTCAAAAGGAATCCTTGTTAAGTTTGTCCGTGTTCTATCATTGTAGAGGATGAGTATGTTTTTAAAATATAAGGGATCACATCTTGATTAGTTTGTATGACTCAAATCTTTCAATGCCTTTGATATTTTAAGAATTTCGAGGTTCCAATATTCTAAATAAAAGATTATATTCCAAAGATCCTAGGGTTTGTTATTTCCTACAAATCTAAATAACGTGCAAGAAAAACATGACGTCAAATTTTCTATCAACAAAAAGATTTTCACATCAACCAATAATTCTCTGAATAGACAACCACTAATGTAGAGAAAGAATTATAACATTTCTGGCTTTAATGGGCTTACATCGATCTAAAAGTTATTTTATTCAAAAGGAATCCTTGTTAAGTTTGTTCGTGTTCTATCATTGGAGAGGCTGAGTATGTTTTTAAAATATAAGGTATCATATCTTACTTATATCGTCTGACTCAAATCTTTCAATGCGTTTGATATTTTATGAATTCAAAGGTTTCAATATTCTAAATAAAAGATCATATTCGCAAGATCTTGTGGTTTTATATTTTCGACAAATCTAAATAATGCACAAGAAAAACATAAGATCATATTTTTTATCAACAAAAAGATTTTCACATCAACCAATAGTTGACCGAATAGATAACTCCTAATGTAGAGAAGTAAGTAAAATATTTTTTGCTTAAATGGGTTTACACTGATCTAAAAGTTATTTTATTCAAAAGGAATCTTTGTTAAGTTTGTTCACCTTCTATCACTGTAGAGGTTAGGTATGTTTTTAAAATATAAGGTATCATATCTTGATTATATCGTATGACTCAAATCTTTCAATGCCTTTGATATTTTAAGAATTCAAAGGTTCCAATATTCTAAATAAAAGAACATATTCCAAAGATCTTGGGGTTTGTTATTTCATACAAATCTAAATAACGGGTAAGAAAAACATGAAGTCAAACTTTTTATCAACAAAAAGATTTTCACATCAACCAATAATTGACCGAATAGACAACCCCTAATGTAGAGAAAGAATTAAAACATTTCTGGCTTAAATGAGCTTACAACGTTCTAAAAGTTGTTTTAGTCAAAAGGAATCCTTATTATGTTTGTTCATCTTCTATCATTGTAGGGGTTGAGTATGTTTTAAAAATATAAGGTCTCATATATTGATTATATCGTATGACTCAAATCTTTCAATGCATTTGATATTTTTAGAAATCAAAGGTTCCAATATTAAAAATAAGAGATCTTATTCACAAGATCTTGTGATTTTTTATTTCTGAGAAATCTAAATAATGCACAAGAAAAACATGAAATCAAATTTTTTATCTATAAAAGGATTTTCACACCAACCAATAATTGATCGAATAGACAACCACTAATGTAGAGAAAGAATTAAAACATTTATGGCTTAAATGGGCTTACACTGATCTAAAAGGAATCCTTGTTAAGTTTGTTCATCTTCTATCATTGTAGAGGTTGAGTATATTTTTAAAATATAAGGTATCATATCTTTATTATATCGTCTGACTCAAATCTTTCAATGCCTTTGATATTTTAAGAATTCAAAGGTTCCAATATTCTAAATAAAAGAACAAATTCCAAAGATCTTGGGGTTTGTTATTTCCTACAAATCTAAATAACGGGCAAGAAAAACATGAAGTCATTTTTTATCAACAAAAAGATTTTCACATCAACCAAGAATTAACCGAACAGATTTTGTATCGCGATATAAAAGTTTTTTATTCAAAAGGAATCCTTGTTAAGTTTGTCCGTGTTCTATCATTGTAGAGGATGAGTATGTTTTTAAAATATAAGGGATCACATCTTGATTAGTTTGTATGACTCAAATCTTTCAATGCCTTTGATATTTTAAGAATTTCGAGGTTCCAATATTCTAAATAAAAGATTATATTCCAAAGATCCTAGGGTTTGTTATTTCCTACAAATCTAAATAACGTGCAAGAAAAACATGACGTCAAATTTTCTATCAACAAAAAGATTTTCACATCAACCAATAATTCTCTGAATAGACAACCACTAATGTAGAGAAAGAATTATAACATTTCTGGCTTTAATGGGCTTACATCGATCTAAAAGTTATTTTATTCAAAAGGAATCCTTGTTAAGTTTTGTTCGTGTTCTATCATTGGAGAGGCTGAGTATGTTTTTAAAATATAAGGGATCATATCTTACTTTTATCGTCTGACTCAAATCTTTCAATGCGTTTGATATTTTATGAATTCAAAGGTTTCAATATTCTAAATAAAAGATCATATTCGCAAGATCTTGTGGTTTTATATTTTCGACAAATCTAAATAATGCACAAGAAAAACATAAAATCATATTTTTTATCAACAAAAAGATTTTCACATCAACCAATAGTTCACCGAATAGATAACTCCTAATGTAGAGAAGTAAGTAAAATATTTTTTGCTTAAATGGGTTTACACTGATCTAAAAGTTATTTTATTCAAAAGGAATCTTTGTTAAGTTTGTTCACCTTCTATCACTGTAGAGGTTAGGTATGTTTTTAAAATATAAGGTATCATATCTTGATTATATCGTATGACTCAAATCTTTCAATGCCTTTGATATTTTAAGAATTCAAAGGTTCCAATATTCTAAATAAAAGAACATATTCCAAAGATCTTGGGGTTTGTTATTTCATACAAATCTAAATAACGGGTAAGAAAAACATGAAGTCAAACTTTTTATCAACAAAAAGATTTTCACATCAACCAATAATTGACCGAATAGACAATCACTAATGTAGAGAAAGAATTAAAATATTTCTGGCTTAAATGAGCTTACAACGTTCTAAAAGTTGTTTTAGTCAAAAGGAATCCTTATTATGTTTGTTCATCTTCTATCATTGTAGGGGTTGAGTATGTTTTAAAAATATAAGGTCTCATATATTGATTATATCGTATGACTCAAATCTTTCAATGCATTTGATATTTTTAGAAATCAAAGGTTCCAATATTAAAAATAAGAGATCTTATTCACAAGATCTTGTGATTTTTTATTTCTGAGAAATCTAAATAATGCACAAGAAAAACATGAAATCAAATTTTTTATCTATAAAAGGATTTTCACACCAACCAATAATTGATCGAATAGACAACCACTAATGTAGAGAAAGAATTAAAACATTTATGGCTTAAATGGGCTTACACTGATCTAAAAGGAATCCTTGTTAAGTTTGTTCATCTTCTATCATTGTAGAGGTTGAGTATATTTTTAAAATATAAGGTATCATATCTTTATTATATCGTCTGACTCAAATCTTTCAATGCCTTTGATATTTTAAGAATTCAAAGGTTCCAATATTCTAAATAAAAGAACAAATTCCAAAGATCTTGGGGTTTGTTATTTCCTACAAATCTAAATAACGGGCAAGAAAAACATGAAGTCATTTTTTATCAACAAAAAGATTTTCACATCAACCAAGAATTAACCGAACAGATTTTGTATCGCGATATAAAAGTTTTTTATTCAAAAGGAATCCTTGTTAAGTTTGTCCGTGTTCTATCATTGTAGAGGATGAGTATGTTTTTAAAATATAAGGGATCACATCTTGATTAGTTTGTATGACTCAAATCTTTCAATGCCTTTGATATTTTAAGAATTTCGAGGTTCCAATATTCTAAATAAAAGATTATATTCCAAAGATCCTAGGGTTTGTTATTTCCTACAAATCTAAATAACGTGCAAGAAAAACATGACGTCAAATTTTCTATCAACAAAAAGATTTTCACATCAACCAATAATTCTCTGAATAGACAACCACTAATGTAGAGAAAGAATTATAACATTTCTGGCTTTAATGGGCTTACATCGATCTAAAAGTTATTTTATTCAAAAGGAATCCTTGTTAAGTTTGTTCGTGTTCTATCATTGGAGAGGCTGAGTATGTTTTTAAAATATAAGGTATCATATCTTACTTATATCGTCTGACTCAAATCTTTCAATGCGTTTGATATTTTATGAATTCAAAGGTTTCAATATTCTAAATAAAAGATCATATTCGCAAGATCTTGTGGTTTTATATTTTCGACAAATCTAAATAATGCACAAGAAAAACATAAGATCATATTTTTTATCAACAAAAAGATTTTCACATCAACCAATAGTTGACCGAATAGATAACTCCTAATGTAGAGAAGTAAGTAAAATATTTTTTGCTTAAATGGGTTTACACTGATCTAAAAGTTATTTTATTCAAAAGGAATCTTTGTTAAGTTTGTTCACCTTCTATCACTGTAGAGGTTAGGTATGTTTTTAAAATATAAGGTATCATATCTTGATTATATCGTATGACTCAAATCTTTCAATGCCTTTGATATTTTAAGAATTCAAAGGTTCCAATATTCTAAATAAAAGAACATATTCCAAAGATCTTGGGGTTTGTTATTTCATACAAATCTAAATAACGGGTAAGAAAAACATGAAGTCAAACTTTTTATCAACAAAAAGATTTTCACATCAACCAATAATTGACCGAATAGACAACCCCTAATGTAGAGAAAGAATTAAAACATTTCTGGCTTAAATGAGCTTACAACGTTCTAAAAGTTGTTTTAGTCAAAAGGAATCCTTATTATGTTTGTTCATCTTCTATCATTGTAGGGGTTGAGTATGTTTTAAAAATATAAGGTCTCATATATTGATTATATCGTATGACTCAAATCTTTCAATGCATTTGATATTTTTAGAAATCAAAGGTTCCAATATTAAAAATAAGAGATCTTATTCACAAGATCTTGTGATTTTTTATTTCTGAGAAATCTAAATAATGCACAAGAAAAACATGAAATCAAATTTTTTATCTATAAAAGGATTTTCACACCAACCAATAATTGATCGAATAGACAACCACTAATGTAGAGAAAGAAT
Source organism: Leucaena leucocephala (assembly GCA_037074615.1). Lineage (NCBI taxonomy): Eukaryota > Viridiplantae > Streptophyta > Magnoliopsida > Fabales > Fabaceae > Leucaena > Leucaena leucocephala. Next base: position 6,447,583 of record CM073528.1, read on the forward strand.
TAAAACATTTATGGCTTAAATGGGCTTACACTGATCTAAAAGGAATCCTTGTTAAGTTTGTTCATCTTCTATCATTGTAGAGGTTGAGTATATTTTTAAAATATAAGGTATCATATCTTTATTATATCGTCTGACTCAAATCTTTCAATGCCTTTGATATTTTAAGAATTCAAAGGTTCCAATATTCTAAATAAAAGAACAAATTCCAAAGATCTTGGGGTTTGTTATTTCCTACAAATCTAAATAACGGGCAAGAAAAACATGAAGTCATTTTTTATCAACAAAAAGATTTTCACATCAACCAAGAATTAACCGAACAGATTTTGTATCGCGATATAAAAGTTTTTTATTCAAAAGGAATCCTTGTTAAGTTTGTCCGTGTTCTATCATTGTAGAGGATGAGTATGTTTTTAAAATATAAGGGATCACATCTTGATTAGTTTGTATGACTCAAATCTTTCAATGCCTTTGATATTTTAAGAATTTCGAGGTTCCAATATTCTAAATAAAAGATTATATTCCAAAGATCCTAGGGTTTGTTATTTCCTACAAATCTAAATAACGTGCAAGAAAAACATGACGTCAAATTTTCTATCAACAAAAAGATTTTCACATCAACCAATAATTCTCTGAATAGACAACCACTAATGTAGAGAAAGAATTATAACATTTCTGGCTTTAATGGGCTTACATCGATCTAAAAGTTATTTTATTCAAAAGGAATCCTTGTTAAGTTTTGTTCGTGTTCTATCATTGGAGAGGCTGAGTATGTTTTTAAAATATAAGGGATCATATCTTACTTTTATCGTCTGACTCAAATCTTTCAATGCGTTTGATATTTTATGAATTCAAAGGTTTCAATATTCTAAATAAAAGATCATATTCGCAAGATCTTGTGGTTTTATATTTTCGACAAATCTAAATAATGCACAAGAAAAACATAAAATCATATTTTTTATCAACAAAAAGATTTTCACATCAACCAATAGTTCACCGAATAGATAACTCCTAATGTAGAGAAGTAAGTAAAATATTTTTTGCTTAAATGGGTTTACACTGATCTAAAAGTTATTTTATTCAAAAGGAATCTTTGTTAAGTTTGTTCACCTTCTATCACTGTAGAGGTTAGGTATGTTTTTAAAATATAAGGTATCATATCTTGATTATATCGTATGACTCAAATCTTTCAATGCCTTTGATATTTTAAGAATTCAAAGGTTCCAATATTCTAAATAAAAGAACATATTCCAAAGATCTTGGGGTTTGTTATTTCATACAAATCTAAATAACGGGTAAGAAAAACATGAAGTCAAACTTTTTATCAACAAAAAGATTTTCACATCAACCAATAATTGACCGAATAGACAATCACTAATGTAGAGAAAGAATTAAAATATTTCTGGCTTAAATGAGCTTACAACGTTCTAAAAGTTGTTTTAGTCAAAAGGAATCCTTATTATGTTTGTTCATCTTCTATCATTGTAGGGGTTGAGTATGTTTTAAAAATATAAGGTCTCATATATTGATTATATCGTATGACTCAAATCTTTCAATGCATTTGATATTTTTAGAAATCAAAGGTTCCAATATTAAAAATAAGAGATCTTATTCACAAGATCTTGTGATTTTTTATTTCTGAGAAATCTAAATAATGCACAAGAAAAACATGAAATCAAATTTTTTATCTATAAAAAGATTTTCACACCAACCAATAATTGATCGAATAGACAACCACTAATGTAGAGAAAGAATTAAAACATTTATGGCTTAAATGGGCTTACACTGATCTAAAAGGAATCCTTGTTAAGTTTGTTCATCTTCTATCATTGTAGAGGTTGAGTATATTTTTAAAATATAAGGTATCATATCTTTATTATATCGTCTGACTCAAATCTTTCAATGCCTTTGATATTTTAAGAATTCAAAGGTTCCAATATTCTAAATAAAAGAACAAATTCCAAAGATCTTGGGGTTTGTTATTTCCTACAAATCTAAATAACGGGCAAGAAAAACATGAAGTCATTTTTTATCAACAAAAAGATTTTCACATCAACCAAGAATTAACCGAACAGATTTTGTATCGCGATATAAAAGTTTTTTATTCAAAAGGAATCCTTGTTAAGTTTGTCCGTGTTCTATCATTGTAGAGGATGAGTATGTTTTTAAAATATAAGGGATCACATCTTGATTAGTTTGTATGACTCAAATCTTTCAATGCCTTTGATATTTTAAGAATTTCGAGGTTCCAATATTCTAAATAAAAGATTATATTCCAAAGATCCTAGGGTTTGTTATTTCCTACAAATCTAAATAACGTGCAAGAAAAACATGACGTCAAATTTTCTATCAACAAAAAGATTTTCACATCAACCAATAATTCTCTGAATAGACAACCACTAATGTAGAGAAAGAATTATAACATTTCTGGCTTTAATGGGCTTACATCGATCTAAAAGTTATTTTATTCAAAAGGAATCCTTGTTAAGTTTGTTCGTGTTCTATCATTGGAGAGGCTGAGTATGTTTTTAAAATATAAGGGATCATATCTTACTTTTATCGTTTGACTCAAATCTTTCAATGCGTTTGATATTTTATGAATTCAAAGGTTTCAATATTCTAAATAAAAGATCATATTCGCAAGATCTTGTGGTTTTATACTTTGGACAAATCTAAATAATGCACAAGAAAAACATAAAATCATATTTTTTATCAACAAAAAGATTTTCACATCAACCAATAGTTCACCGAATAGATAACTCCTAATGTAGAGAAGTAAGTAAAATATTTTTTGCTTAAATGGGTTTACACTGATCTAAAAGTTATTTTATTCAAAAGGAATCTTTGTTAAGTTTGTTCACCTTCTATCACTGTAGAGGTTAGGTATGTTTTTAAAATATAAGGTATCATATCTTGATTATATCGTATGACTCAAATCTTTCAATGCCTTTGATATTTTAAGAATTCAAAGGTTCCAATATTCTAAATAAAAGAACATATTCCAAAGATCTTGGGGTTTGTTATTTGCTACAAATCTAAATAACGGGTAAGAAAAACATGAAGTCAAACTTTTTATCAACAAAAAGATTTTCACATCAACCAATAATTGACCGAATAGACAATCACTAATGTAGAGAAAGAATTAAAATATTTCTGGCTTAAATGAGCTTACAACGTTCTAAAAGTTGTTTTAGTCAAAAGGAATCCTTATTATGTTTGTTCATCTTCTATCATTGTAGGGGTTGAGTATGTTTTAAAAATATAAGGTCTCATATATTGATTATATCGTATGACTCAAATCTTTCAATGCATTTGATATTTTTAGAAATCAAAGGTTCCAATATTAAAAATAAGAGATCTTATTCACAAGATCTTGTGATTTTTTATTTCTGAGAAATCTAAATAATGCACAAGAAAAACATGAAATCAAATTTTTTATCTATAAAAAGATTTTCACACCAACCAATAATTGATCGAATAGACAACCACTAATGTAGAGAAAGAATTAAAACATTTATGGCTTAAATGGGCTTACACTGATCTAAAAGGAATCCTTGTTAAGTTTGTTCATCTTCTATCATTGTAGAGGTTGAGTATATTTTTAAAATATAAGGTATCATATCTTTATTATATCGTCTGACTCAAATCTTTCAATGCCTTTGATATTTTAAGAATTCAAAGGTTCCAATATTCTAAATAAAAGAACAAATTCCAAAGATCTTGGGGTTTGTTATTTCCTACAAATCTAAATAACGGGCAAGAAAAACATGAAGTCATTTTTTATCAACAAAAAGATTTTCACATCAACCAAGAATTAACCGAACAGATTTTGTATCGCGATATAAAAGTTTTTTATTCAAAAGGAATCCTTGTTAAGTTTGTCCGTGTTCTATCATTGTAGAGGATGAGTATGTTTTTAAAATATAAGGGATCACATCTTGATTAGTTTGTATGACTCAAATCTTTCAATGCCTTTGATATTTTAAGAATTTCGAGGTTCCAATATTCTAAATAAAAGATTATATTCCAAAGATCCTAGGGTTTGTTATTTCCTACAAATCTAAATAACGTGCAAGAAAAACATGACGTCAAATTTTCTATCAACAAAAAGATTTTCACATCAACCAATAATTCTCTGAATAGACAACCACTAATGTAGAGAAAGAATTATAACATTTCTGGCTTTAATGGGCTTACATCGATCTAAAAGTTATTTTATTCAAAAGGAATCCTTGTTAAGTTTGTTCGTGTTCTATCATTGGAGAGGCTGAGTATGTTTTTAAAATATAAGGGATCATATCTTACTTTTATCGTTTGACTCAAATCTTTCAATGCGTTTGATATTTTATGAATTCAAAGGTTTCAATATTCTAAATAAAAGATCATATTCGCAAGATCTTGTGGTTTTATATTTTTGACAAATCTAAATAATGCACAAGAAAAACATAAAATCATATTTTTTATCAACAAAAAGATTTTCACATCAACCAATAGTTCACCGAATAGATAACTCCTAATGTAGAGAAGTAAGTAAAATATTTTTTGCTTAAATGGGTTTACACTGATCTAAAAGTTATTTTATTCAAAAGGAATCTTTGTTAAGTTTGTTCACCTTCTATCACTGTAGAGGTTAGGTATGTTTTTAAAATATAAGGTATCATATCTTGATTATATCGTATGACTCAAATCTTTCAATGCCTTTGATATTTTAAGAATTCAAAGGTTCCAATATTCTAAATAAAAGAACATATTCCAAAGATCTTGGGGTTTGTTATTTCATACAAATCTAAATAACGGGTAAGAAAAACATGAAGTCAAACTTTTTATCAACAAAAAGATTTTCACATCAACCAATAATTGACCGAATAGACAATCACTAATGTAGAGAAAGAATTAAAATATTTCTGGCTTAAATGAGCTTACAACGTTCTAAAAGTTGTTTTAGTCAAAAGGAATCCTTATTATGTTTGTTCATCTTCTATCATTGTAGGGGTTGAGTATGTTTTAAAAATATAAGGTCTCATATATTGATTATATCGTATGACTCAAATCTTTCAATGCATTTGATATTTTTAGAAATCAAAGGTTCCAATATTAAAAATAAGAGATCTTATTCACAAGATCTTGTGATTTTTTATTTCTGAGAAATCTAAATAATGCACAAGAAAAACATGAAATCAAATTTTTTATCTATAAAAAGATTTTCACACCAACCAATAATTGATCGAATAGACAACCACTAATGTAGAGAAAGAATTAAAACATTTATGGCTTAAATGGGCTTACACTGATCTAAAAGGAATCCTTGTTAAGTTTGTTCATCTTCTATCATTGTAGAGGTTGAGTATATTTTTAAAATATAAGGTATCATATCTTTATTATATCGTCTGACTCAAATCTTTCAATGCCTTTGATATTTTAAGAATTCAAAGGTTCCAATATTCTAAATAAAAGAACAAATTCCAAAGATCTTGGGGTTTGTTATTTCCTACAAATCTAAATAACGGGCAAGAAAAACATGAAGTCATTTTTTATCAACAAAAAGATTTTCACATCAACCAAGAATTAACCGAACAGATTTTGTATCGCGATATAAAAGTTTTTTATTCAAAAGGAATCCTTGTTAAGTTTGTCCGTGTTCTATCATTGTAGAGGATGAGTATGTTTTTAAAATATAAGGGATCACATCTTGATTAGTTTGTATGACTCAAATCTTTCAATGCCTTTGATATTTTAAGAATTTCGAGGTTCCAATATTCTAAATAAAAGATTATATTCCAAAGATCCTAGGGTTTGTTATTTCCTACAAATCTAAATAACGTGCAAGAAAAACATGACGTCAAATTTTCTATCAACAAAAAGATTTTCACATCAACCAATAATTCTCTGAATAGACAACCACTAATGTAGAGAAAGAATTATAACATTTCTGGCTTTAATGGGCTTACATCGATCTAAAAGTTATTTTATTCAAAAGGAATCCTTGTTAAGTTTGTTCGTGTTCTATCATTGGAGAGGCTGAGTATGTTTTTAAAATATAAGGGATCATATCTTACTTTTATCGTTTGACTCAAATCTTTCAATGCGTTTGATATTTTATGAATTCAAAGGTTTCAATATTCTAAATAAAAGATCATATTCGCAAGATCTTGTGGTTTTATATTTTTGACAAATCTAAATAATGCACAAGAAAAACATAAAATCATATTTTTTATCAACAAAAAGATTTTCACATCAACCAATAGTTCACCGAATAGATAACTCCTAATGTAGAGAAGTAAGTAAAATATTTTTTGCTTAAATGGGTTTACACTGATCTAAAAGTTATTTTATTCAAAAGGAATCTTTGTTAAGTTTGTTCACCTTCTATCACTGTAGAGGTTAGGTATGTTTTTAAAATATAAGGTATCATATCTTGATTATATCGTATGACTCAAATCTTTCAATGCCTTTGATATTTTAAGAATTCAAAGGTTCCAATATTCTAAATAAAAGAACATATTCCAAAGATCTTGGGGTTTGTTATTTCATACAAATCTAAATAACGGGTAAGAAAAACATGAAGTCAAACTTTTTATCAACAAAAAGATTTTCACATCAACCAATAATTGACCGAATAGACAATCACTAATGTAGAGAAAGAATTAAAATATTTCTGGCTTAAATGAGCTTACAACGTTCTAAAAGTTGTTTTAGTCAAAAGGAATCCTTATTATGTTTGTTCATCTTCTATCATTGTAGGGGTTGAGTATGTTTTAAAAATATAAGGTCTCATATATTGATTATATCGTATGACTCAAATCTTTCAATGCATTTGATATTTTTAGAAATCAAAGGTTCCAATATTAAAAATAAGAGATCTTATTCACAAGATCTTGTGATTTTTTATTTCTGAGAAATCTAAATAATGCACAAGAAAAACATGAAATCAAATTTTTTATCTATAAAAAGATTTTCACACCAACCAATAATTGATCGAATAGACAACCACTAATGTAGAGAAAGAATTAAAACATTTATGGCTTAAATGGGCTTACACTGATCTAAAAGGAATCCTTGTTAAGTTTGTTCATCTTCTATCATTGTAGAGGTTGAGTATATTTTTAAAATATAAGGTATCATATCTTTATTATATCGTCTGACTCAAATCTTTCAATGCCTTTGATATTTTAAGAATTCAAAGGTTCCAATATTCTAAATAAAAGAACAAATTCCAAAGATCTTGGGGTTTGTTATTTCCTACAAATCTAAATAACGGGCAAGAAAAACATGAAGTCATTTTTTATCAACAAAAAGATTTTCACATCAACCAAGAATTAACCGAACAGATTTTGTATCGCGATATAAAAGTTTTTTATTCAAAAGGAATCCTTGTTAAGTTTGTCCGTGTTCTATCATTGTAGAGGATGAGTATGTTTTTAAAATATAAGGGATCACATCTTGATTAGTTTGTATGACTCAAATCTTTCAATGCCTTTGATATTTTAAGAATTTCGAGGTTCCAATATTCTAAATAAAAGATTATATTCCAAAGATCCTAGGGTTTGTTATTTCCTACAAATCTAAATAACGTGCAAGAAAAACATGACGTCAAATTTTCTATCAACAAAAAGATTTTCACATCAACCAATAATTCTCTGAATAGACAACCACTAATGTAGAGAAAGAATTATAACATTTCTGGCTTTAATGGGCTTACATCGATCTAAAAGTTATTTTATTCAAAAGGAATCCTTGTTAAGTTTGTTCGTGTTCTATCATTGGAGAGGCTGAGTATGTTTTTAAAATATAAGGGATCATATCTTACTTTTATCGTTTGACTCAAATCTTTCAATGCGTTTGATATTTTATGAATTCAAAGGTTTCAATATTCTAAATAAAAGATCATATTCGCAAGATCTTGTGGTTTTATATTTTTGACAAATCTAAATAATGCACAAGAAAAACATAAAATCATATTTTTTATCAACAAAAAGATTTTCACATCAACCAATAGTTCACCGAATAGATAACTCCTAATGTAGAGAAGTAAGTAAAATATTTTTTGCTTAAATGGGTTTACACTGATCTAAAAGTTATTTTATTCAAAAGGAATCTTTGTTAAGTTTGTTCACCTTCTATCACTGTAGAGGTTAGGTATGTTTTTAAAATATAAGGTATCATATCTTGATTATATCGTATGACTCAAATCTTTCAATGCCTTTGATATTTTAAGAATTCAAAGGTTCCAATATTCTAAATAAAAGAACATATTCCAAAGATCTTGGGGTTTGTTATTTCATACAAATCTAAATAACGGGTAAGAAAAACATGAAGTCAAACTTTTTATCAACAAAAAGATTTTCACATCAACCAATAATTGACCGAATAGACAATCACTAATGTAGAGAAAGAATTAAAATATTTCTGGCTTAAATGAGCTTACAACGTTCTAAAAGTTGTTTTAGTCAAAAGGAATCCTTATTATGTTTGTTCATCTTCTATCATTGTAGGGGTTGAGTATGTTTTAAAAATATAAGGTCTCATATATTGATTATATCGTATGACTCAAATCTTTCAATGCATTTGATATTTTTAGAAATCAAAGGTTCCAATATTAAAAATAAGAGATCTTATTCACAAGATCTTGTGATTTTTTATTTCTGAGAAATCTAAATAATGCACAAGAAAAACATGAAATCAAATTTTTTATCTATAAAAAGATTTTCACACCAACCAATAATTGATCGAATAGACAACCACTAATGTAGAGAAAGAATTAAAACATTTATGGCTTAAATGGGCTTACACTGATCTAAAAGGAATCCTTGTTAAGTTTGTTCATCTTCTATCATTGTAGAGGTTGAGTATATTTTTAAAATATAAGGTATCATATCTTTATTATATCGTCTGACTCAAATCTTTCAATGCCTTTGATATTTTAAGAATTCAAAGGTTCCAATATTCTAAATAAAAGAACAAATTCCAAAGATCTTGGGGTTTGTTATTTCCTACAAATCTAAATAACGGGCAAGAAAAACATGAAGTCATTTTTTATCAACAAAAAGATTTTCACATCAACCAAGAATTAACCGAACAGATTTTGTATCGCGATATAAAAGTTTTTTATTCAAAAGGAATCCTTGTTAAGTTTGTCCGTGTTCTATCATTGTAGAGGATGAGTATGTTTTTAAAATATAAGGGATCACATCTTGATTAGTTTGTATGACTCAAATCTTTCAATGCCTTTGATATTTTAAGAATTTCGAGGTTCCAATATTCTAAATAAAAGATTATATTCCAAAGATCCTAGGGTTTGTTATTTCCTACAAATCTAAATAACGTGCAAGAAAAACATGACGTCAAATTTTCTATCAACAAAAAGATTTTCACATCAACCAATAATTCTCTGAATAGACAACCACTAATGTAGAGAAAGAATTATAACATTTCTGGCTTTAATGGGCTTACATCGATCTAAAAGTTATTTTATTCAAAAGGAATCCTTGTTAAGTTTGTTCGTGTTCTATCATTGGAGAGGCTGAGTATGTTTTTAAAATATAAGGGATCATATCTTACTTTTATCGTTTGACTCAAATCTTTCAATGCGTTTGATATTTTATGAATTCAAAGGTTTCAATATTCTAAATAAAAGATCATATTCGCAAGATCTTGTGGTTTTATATTTTTGACAAATCTAAATAATGCACAAGAAAAACATAAAATCATATTTTTTATCAACAAAAAGATTTTCACATCAACCAATAGTTCACCGAATAGATAACTCCTAATGTAGAGAAGTAAGTAAAATATTTTTTGCTTAAATGGGTTTACACTGATCTAAAAGTTATTTTATTCAAAAGGAATCTTTGTTAAGTTTGTTCACCTTCTATCACTGTAGAGGTTAGGTATGTTTTTAAAATATAAGGTATCATATCTTGATTATATCGTATGACTCAAATCTTTCAATGCCTTTGATATTTTAAGAATTCAAAGGTTCCAATATTCTAAATAAAAGAACATATTCCAAAGATCTTGGGGTTTGTTATTTCATACAAATCTAAATAACGGGTAAGAAAAACATGAAGTCAAACTTTTTATCAACAAAAAGATTTTCACATCAACCAATAATTGACCGAATAGACAATCACTAATGTAGAGAAAGAATTAAAATATTTCTGGCTTAAATGAGCTTACAACGTTCTAAAAGTTGTTTTAGTCAAAAGGAATCCTTATTATGTTTGTTCATCTTCTATCATTGTAGGGGTTGAGTATGTTTTAAAAATATAAGGTCTCATATATTGATTATATCGTATGACTCAAATCTTTCAATGCATTTGATATTTTTAGAAATCAAAGGTTCCAATATTAAAAATAAGAGATCTTATTCACAAGATCTTGTGATTTTTTATTTCTGAGAAATCTAAATAATGCACAAGAAAAACATGAAATCAAATTTTTTATCTATAAAAAGATTTTCACACCAACCAATAATTGATCGAATAGACAACCACTAATGTAGAGAAAGAATTAAAACATTTATGGCTTAAATGGGCTTACACTGATCTAAAAGGAATCCTTGTTAAGTTTGTTCATCTTCTATCATTGTAGAGGTTGAGTATATTTTTAAAATATAAGGTATCATATCTTTATTATATCGTCTGACTCAAATCTTTCAATGCCTTTGATATTTTAAGAATTCAAAGGTTCCAATATTCTAAATAAAAGAACAAATTCCAAAGATCTTGGGGTTTGTTATTTCCTACAAATCTAAATAACGGGCAAGAAAAACATGAAGTCATTTTTTATCAACAAAAAGATTTTCACATCAACCAAGAATTAACCGAACAGATTTTGTATCGCGATATAAAAGTTTTTTATTCAAAAGGAATCCTTGTTAAGTTTGTCCGTGTTCTATCATTGTAGAGGATGAGTATGTTTTTAAAATATAAGGGATCACATCTTGATTAGTTTGTATGACTCAAATCTTTCAATGCCTTTGATATTTTAAGAATTTCGAGGTTCCAATATTCTAAATAAAAGATTATATTCCAAAGATCCTAGGGTTTGTTATTTCCTACAAATCTAAATAACGTGCAAGAAAAACATGACGTCAAATTTTCTATCAACAAAAAGATTTTCACATCAACCAATAATTCTCTGAATAGACAACCACTAATGTAGAGAAAGAATTATAACATTTCTGGCTTTAATGGGCTTACATCGATCTAAAAGTTATTTTATTCAAAAGGAATCCTTGTTAAGTTTGTTCGTGTTCTATCATTGGAGAGGCTGAGTATGTTTTTAAAATATAAGGGATCATATCTTACTTTTATCGTTTGACTCAAATCTTTCAATGCGTTTGATATTTTATGAATTCAAAGGTTTCAATATTCTAAATAAAAGATCATATTCGCAAGATCTTGTGGTTTTATATTTTTGACAAATCTAAATAATGCACAAGAAAAACATAAAATCATATTTTTTATCAACAAAAAGATTTTCACATCAACCAATAGTTCACCGAATAGATAACTCCTAATGTAGAGAAGTAAGTAAAATATTTTTTGCTTAAATGGGTTTACACTGATCTAAAAGTTATTTTATTCAAAAGGAATCTTTGTTAAGTTTGTTCACCTTCTATCACTGTAGAGGTTAGGTATGTTTTTAAAATATAAGGTATCATATCTTGATTATATCGTATGACTCAAATCTTTCAATGCCTTTGATATTTTAAGAATTCAAAGGTTCCAATATTCTAAATAAAAGAACATATTCCAAAGATCTTGGGGTTTGTTATTTCATACAAATCTAAATAACGGGTAAGAAAAACATGAAGTCAAACTTTTTATCAACAAAAAGATTTTCACATCAACCAATAATTGACCGAATAGACAATCACTAATGTAGAGAAAGAATTAAAATATTTCTGGCTTAAATGAGCTTACAACGTTCTAAAAGTTGTTTTAGTCAAAAGGAATCCTTATTATGTTTGTTCATCTTCTATCATTGTAGGGGTTGAGTATGTTTTAAAAATATAAGGTCTCATATATTGATTATATCGTATGACTCAAATCTTTCAATGCATTTGATATTTTTAGAAATCAAAGGTTCCAATATTAAAAATAAGAGATCTTATTCACAAGATCTTGTGATTTTTTATTTCTGAGAAATCTAAATAATGCACAAGAAAAACATGAAATCAAATTTTTTATCTATAAAAAGATTTTCACACCAACCAATAATTGATCGAATAGACAACCACTAATGTAGAGAAAGAATTAAAACATTTATGGCTTAAATGGGCTTACACTGATCTAAAAGGAATCCTTGTTAAGTTTGTTCATCTTCTATCATTGTAGAGGTTGAGTATATTTTTAAAATATAAGGTATCATATCTTTATTATATCGTCTGACTCAAATCTTTCAATGCCTTTGATATTTTAAGAATTCAAAGGTTCCAATATTCTAAATAAAAGAACAAATTCCAAAGATCTTGGGGTTTGTTATTTCCTACAAATCTAAATAACGGGCAAGAAAAACATGAAGTCATTTTTTATCAACAAAAAGATTTTCACATCAACCAAGAATTAACCGAACAGATTTTGTATCGCGATATAAAAGTTTTTTATTCAAAAGGAATCCTTGTTAAGTTTGTCCGTGTTCTATCATTGTAGAGGATGAGTATGTTTTTAAAATATAAGGGATCACATCTTGATTAGTTTGTATGACTCAAATCTTTCAATGCCTTTGATATTTTAAGAATTTCGAGGTTCCAATATTCTAAATAAAAGATTATATTCCAAAGATCCTAGGGTTTGTTATTTCCTACAAATCTAAATAACGTGCAAGAAAAACATGACGTCAAATTTTCTATCAACAAAAAGATTTTCACATCAACCAATAATTCTCTGAATAGACAACCACTAATGTAGAGAAAGAATTATAACATTTCTGGCTTTAATGGGCTTACATCGATCTAAAAGTTATTTTATTCAAAAGGAATCCTTGTTAAGTTTGTTCGTGTTCTATCATTGGAGAGGCTGAGTATGTTTTTAAAATATAAGGGATCATATCTTACTTTTATCGTTTGACTCAAATCTTTCAATGCGTTTGATATTTTATGAATTCAAAGGTTTCAATATTCTAAATAAAAGATCATATTCGCAAGATCTTGTGGTTTTATATTTTTGACAAATCTAAATAATGCACAAGAAAAACATAAAATCATATTTTTTATCAACAAAAAGATTTTCACATCAACCAATAGTTCACCGAATAGATAACTCCTAATGTAGAGAAGTAAGTAAAATATTTTTTGCTTAAATGGGTTTACACTGATCTAAAAGTTATTTTATTCAAAAGGAATCTTTGTTAAGTTTGTTCACCTTCTATCACTGTAGAGGTTAGGTATGTTTTTAAAATATAAGGTATCATATCTTGATTATATCGTATGACTCAAATCTTTCAATGCCTTTGATATTTTAAGAATTCAAAGGTTCCAATATTCTAAATAAAAGAACATATTCCAAAGATCTTGGGGTTTGTTATTTCATACAAATCTAAATAACGGGTAAGAAAAACATGAAGTCAAACTTTTTATCAACAAAAAGATTTTCACATCAACCAATAATTGACCGAATAGACAATCACTAATGTAGAGAAAGAATTAAAATATTTCTGGCTTAAATGAGCTTACAACGTTCTAAAAGTTGTTTTAGTCAAAAGGAATCCTTATTATGTTTGTTCATCTTCTATCATTGTAGGGGTTGAGTATGTTTTAAAAATATAAGGTCTCATATATTGATTATATCGTATGACTCAAATCTTTCAATGCATTTGATATTTTTAGAAATCAAAGGTTCCAATATTAAAAATAAGAGATCTTATTCACAAGATCTTGTGATTTTTTATTTCTGAGAAATCTAAATAATGCACAAGAAAAACATGAAATCAAATTTTTTATCTATAAAAAGATTTTCACACCAACCAATAATTGATCGAATAGACAACCACTAATGTAGAGAAAGAATTAAAACATTTATGGCTTAAATGGGCTTACACTGATCTAAAAGGAATCCTTGTTAAGTTTGTTCATCTTCTATCATTGTAGAGGTTGAGTATATTTTTAAAATATAAGGTATCATATCTTTATTATATCGTCTGACTCAAATCTTTCAATGCCTTTGATATTTTAAGAATTCAAAGGTTCCAATATTCTAAATAAAAGAACAAATTCCAAAGATCTTGGGGTTTGTTATTTCCTACAAATCTAAATAACGGGCAAGAAAAACATGAAGTCATTTTTTATCAACAAAAAGATTTTCACATCAACCAAGAATTAACCGAACAGATTTTGTATCGCGATATAAAAGTTTTTTATTCAAAAGGAATCCTTGTTAAGTTTGTCCGTGTTCTATCATTGTAGAGGATGAGTATGTTTTTAAAATATAAGGGATCACATCTTGATTAGTTTGTATGACTCAAATCTTTCAATGCCTTTGATATTTTAAGAATTTCGAGGTTCCAATATTCTAAATAAAAGATTATATTCCAAAGATCCTAGGGTTTGTTATTTCCTACAAATCTAAATAACGTGCAAGAAAAACATGACGTCAAATTTTCTATCAACAAAAAGATTTTCACATCAACCAATAATTCTCTGAATAGACAACCACTAATGTAGAGAAAGAATTATAACATTTCTGGCTTTAATGGGCTTACATCGATCTAAAAGTTATTTTATTCAAAAGGAATCCTTGTTAAGTTTGTTCGTGTTCTATCATTGGAGAGGCTGAGTATGTTTTTAAAATATAAGGGATCATATCTTACTTTTATCGTTTGACTCAAATCTTTCAATGCGTTTGATATTTTATGAATTCAAAGGTTTCAATATTCTAAATAAAAGATCATATTCGCAAGATCTTGTGGTTTTATATTTTTGACAAATCTAAATAATGCACAAGAAAAACATAAAATCATATTTTTTATCAACAAAAAGATTTTCACATCAACCAATAGTTCACCGAATAGATAACTCCTAATGTAGAGAAGTAAGTAAAATATTTTTTGCTTAAATGGGTTTACACTGATCTAAAAGTTATTTTATTCAAAAGGAATCTTTGTTAAGTTTGTTCACCTTCTATCACTGTAGAGGTTAGGTATGTTTTTAAAATATAAGGTATCATATCTTGATTATATCGTATGACTCAAATCTTTCAATGCCTTTGATATTTTAAGAATTCAAAGGTTCCAATATTCTAAATAAAAGAACATATTCCAAAGATCTTGGGGTTTGTTATTTCATACAAATCTAAATAACGGGTAAGAAAAACATGAAGTCAAACTTTTTATCAACAAAAAGATTTTCACATCAACCAATAATTGACCGAATAGACAATCACTAATGTAGAGAAAGAATTAAAATATTTCTGGCTTAAATGAGCTTACAACGTTCTAAAAGTTGTTTTAGTCAAAAGGAATCCTTATTATGTTTGTTCATCTTCTATCATTGTAGGGGTTGAGTATGTTTTAAAAATATAAGGTCTCATATATTGATTATATCGTATGACTCAAATCTTTCAATGCATTTGATATTTTTAGAAATCAAAGGTTCCAATATTAAAAATAAGAGATCTTATTCACAAGATCTTGTGATTTTTTATTTCTGAGAAATCTAAATAATGCACAAGAAAAACATGAAATCAAATTTTTTATCTATAAAAAGATTTTCACACCAACCAATAATTGATCGAATAGACAACCACTAATGTAGAGAAAGAATTAAAACATTTATGGCTTAAATGGGCTTACACTGATCTAAAAGGAATCCTTGTTAAGTTTGTTCATCTTCTATCATTGTAGAGGTTGAGTATATTTTTAAAATATAAGGTATCATATCTTTATTATATCGTCTGACTCAAATCTTTCAATGCCTTTGATATTTTAAGAATTCAAAGGTTCCAATATTCTAAATAAAAGAACAAATTCCAAAGATCTTGGGGTTTGTTATTTCCTACAAATCTAAATAACGGGCAAGAAAAACATGAAGTCATTTTTTATCAACAAAAAGATTTTCACATCAACCAAGAATTAACCGAACAGATTTTGTATCGCGATATAAAAGTTTTTTATTCAAAAGGAATCCTTGTTAAGTTTGTCCGTGTTCTATCATTGTAGAGGATGAGTATGTTTTTAAAATATAAGGGATCACATCTTGATTAGTTTGTATGACTCAAATCTTTCAATGCCTTTGATATTTTAAGAATTTCGAGGTTCCAATATTCTAAATAAAAGATTATATTCCAAAGATCCTAGGGTTTGTTATTTCCTACAAATCTAAATAACGTGCAAGAAAAACATGACGTCAAATTTTCTATCAACAAAAAGATTTTCACATCAACCAATAATTCTCTGAATAGACAACCACTAATGTAGAGAAAGAATTATAACATTTCTGGCTTTAATGGGCTTACATCGATCTAAAAGTTATTTTATTCAAAAGGAATCCTTGTTAAGTTTGTTCGTGTTCTATCATTGGAGAGGCTGAGTATGTTTTTAAAATATAAGGGATCATATCTTACTTTTATCGTTTGACTCAAATCTTTCAATGCGTTTGATATTTTATGAATTCAAAGGTTTCAATATTCTAAATAAAAGATCATATTCGCAAGATCTTGTGGTTTTATATTTTTGACAAATCTAAATAATGCACAAGAAAAACATAAAATCATATTTTTTATCAACAAAAAGATTTTCACATCAACCAATAGTTCACCGAATAGATAACTCCTAATGTAGAGAAGTAAGTAAAATATTTTTTGCTTAAATGGGTTTACACTGATCTAAAAGTTATTTTATTCAAAAGGAATCTTTGTTAAGTTTGTTCACCTTCTATCACTGTAGAGGTTAGGTATGTTTTTAAAATATAAGGTATCATATCTTGATTATATCGTATGACTCAAATCTTTCAATGCCTTTGATATTTTAAGAATTCAAAGGTTCCAATATTCTAAATAAAAGAACATATTCCAAAGATCTTGGGGTTTGTTATTTCCTACAAATCTAAATAACGGGTAAGAAAAACATGAAGTCAAACTTTTTATCAACAAAAAGATTTTCACATCAACCAATAATTGACCGAATAGAGAATCACTAATGTAGAGAAAGAATTAAAATATTTCTGGCTTAAATGGGTTTATCGCGATCTAAAAGTTGTTTTATTCAAAAGGAATCCTTGTTAAGTTTGTTCGTCTTCTATCGTTGCAGAGGTTGACTATATTTTTAAAATATATGGTATCATATCTTGATTATATCGTATAACTCAAATCTTTCAATGCTATTGATATTTTAACAATTCAAAGGTTCCAATATTCTACATAAAAGAACATATTCCAAAGATCTTGGGGTTTGTATTTCCTACAAATCTAAATAACGAGCAAGAAAAACATGAAGTCAAAAATTTTTATCACCAAAAAGATTTTCACATCAACCAACAATTGACCGAATAGACAACCACTAATGTAGAGAAAGAATTAAAACATTTTTGGCTTAAATTGGCTTATCGCGATATAATAGTTATTTTATTCAAAAGGAATCCTTGTTAAGTTTGTTCGTGTTCTATCATTGGAGAGGCTGAGTATGTTTGTAAAATATAAGGGATCATATCTTGATTATATCGTATGACTCAAATCTTTCAATGCTTTTGATATTTTAAGAATTCAAAGGTTCAAATATTCTAAATAAAAGATCATATTCTAAAGATCTTGGGGTTTTTTATTTCCTACAAATATAAATAAAGCAAAAGAAAAACATGAAGTCAATTTTTTTATCAACAAAAATATTTTCACATCAACCAATAATTGACCGAATAGACAACCACTAATGTAGAGAAAGAATTAAAATATTTCTGGCTTTAATGGGCTTATCGCGATATAAAAGTTATTTTATTCAAAATGAATCCTTGTCAAGTTTGTTCATCTTCTATCATTGTAGAGGTTGAGTATATTCTTAAAATATAAGATATCAAATCTTGATTATATCGTATGACTCAAATCTTTCAATGCCTTTAATATTTTCAGAATTCAAAGGTTCCAATATTCTAAATAAAAGATCATATTCCAAAGATCATGGGGTTTGTTATTTCCTACAAATCTAAATAACGGGTAAGAAAAACATGAAGTCAAACTTTTTATCAACAAAAAGATTTTCACATTAACCAATAATTGATCGAATAGACATCTACTAATGTTAAGAAAGAATTAAAACATTTCTGGCTTAAATGGGCTTATCGCGATATAAAAGTTATTTTATTCAAAATGAATCCTTGTCAAGTTTGTTCATCTTCTATCATTGTAGAGGTTGAGTATGTTTTTAAAATATAAGGTATCATATCTTGATTATATCGTATGACTCAAATCTTTCAATGCCTTTGATATTTTAAGAATTCAAAGGTTCCAATATTCTAAATAAAAGATCATATTCAAAAGATCTTGGGGTTTTTTATTTCTTGCAAATCTCAGTAAGGCGCAAGAAAAACATGAAATTGAATTTCTTATCAATAAAAAGATTTTCACATAAACCAATAATTCACCGAATATATAAGCACAAATACAAAGAAAGAATTAAAACATTTTTGGTTTAAATGGGCTTATTGTGATATAAAAGTTATTTTATTCAAAAAGAATCATTGTTAAGTTTGTTCATCTTCTATCATTGTAGAGGTTGAGTATATTTTTAAAATATAAGGTATCATATCTTGATTATATCGTATAACTCAAATCTTTCAGTGCGATTGATATTTTGAGAAATCAAAGGATTCAATATTCTAAATAAAAGATCATATTCCAAAGATCTTGGGGTTTGTTATTTCATACAAATCTAAATAACATGCAAGAAAAACATGAAACCAATTTTTTTATGAACAAAAAGATTTTCACATAAACCAATAATTGATCGAATAGACTACCACTAATATAGAGAAAGAATTAAAATATTTTTAGCTTAAATGGGCTTATCGCGATATAAAAGTTATTATATTCAAAAGGAATCCTTGTTAAGGTTGTCCATCTTCTATCATTGTAGAGGTTGAGTATGTTTTTAAAATATAAAGTATCATATCTTGATTATTTCCTATGACTCAAATCTTTCACTGCATTTGATCTTTTGAGAAATCCAAGGTTATAATATTCTAAATAAAAGATCATCTTCCAAAGATCTTGGGTTTTGTTATTCCCTGCAAATCTAAATAATGTGCAAGAAAAACATGAAATCAAATTTCTTACCAACAAAATGATTTTCACATCAACCAATAATTGACCGAATAGACAACTACTAATGTTGAGAAAGAATTAAAACATTTTTGTCTTAAATGGGCTTCTCGCGATATCAAAGTTATTTTATTCAAAAGGAATCCTTGTTAAGCTTGTTCATCTTCTATCATTGTAGAGGTTGAGTATGTTTTTAAAATATAAGGTATCATATATTGATTATATCATATAGAGTATGTTTTTAAAATATAAGGTATCATATATTGATTATATCATATAGCTCAAATCTTTCAATGCGTTTGATATTTTGAGAAATCAAAGGTTCCAATATTCTAAATAAAAGATCATATTTCAAAGATATTGGGGTTTGTTATTTCCTACAAATCTAAATAACGTGCAAGAAAAACATGAAATCAAATTGTTTATCAACAAAAAGATTTTCACATCAACCAGTAATTGACCGAATAGACAACCACTAATGTAGAGAAAGAATTAAAACATTTTTGGCTTAAATGGACATACATCGATATAAAAGTTATTTTATTCAAAAGGAATCCTTGTTAAGGTTGTTCATCTTCTATCATTGTAAAGGTTGAGTATGTTTTTAAAATATAAGGTATCATATCTTCATTTTATCGTATGACTCAAATCTTTCAATGCCTTTGATATTTTAAGAATTCAAAGATTCCATTATTCTAAATAAAAGATCATATTCCAAAGATCTTGGGGTTTGTTATTTCCTACAAATCTAAATAACGCGCAAGAAAAACATGAAATCAAATTTTTTATCAACAAAAAGATTTTCACATCAACCAATAATTGACCGAATAAACAACCACTAATGTTGAGAAAGAATTAAAACATTTTTGGCTTAAATGGGCTTCTCGCGATATCAAAGTTATTTTATTCAAAAGGAATCCTTGTTAAGTTTGTTCATCTTCTATCATTGTAGAGGTTAAGTATGTTTTTAAAATATAAGGTATCATATATTGATTATATCATATAGCTCAAATCTTTCAGTGCGTTTGATATTTTGAGAAATCAAAGGTTCCAATATTCTAAATAAAAGATCATATTTCAAAGATATTGGGGTTTGTTATTTCCTACAAATCTAAATAACATGCAAGAAAAACATGAAGTCAAATTGTTTATGAGCAAAAAGATTTTCACATCAACCAGTAATTGACTGAATAGACAACCACTAATGTAGAGAAAGAATTAAAATATTTTTGGCTTAAATGAACTTACATCAATATAAAAGTTATTTTATTCAAAAGGAATCCTTGTTAAGGTTGTTCATCTTCTATCATTGTAAAGGTTGATTATGTTTTTAAAATATAAGGTATCATATCTTGATTATTTGCTATGAATCAAATCTTTCAATGCGTTTGATATTTTGAGAAATCAAATGTTCCAATATTATAAATAAAAGAAGATATTCCCAAGATCTTGGGGTTTTTTATTTCCTACAAATCGAAATAATGCATAAGAAAAACATGAAATCAATTTTTTTATCAACAAAAAGATTTTCACATCAACCAATAATTGACTGAATAGAGAACCACTAATACAGAGAAAGAATTAAAACATTTTTGGCTTAAATGGGCTTACAGCACTATAAAAGTTATTTTATTCAAAAGGAATCCTTGTTAAGTTTGTTCATCTTCTATCATTGTAGATGTTGAGTATGTTTTTAAAAGATAATGTATCATATCTTGATTATATCGTATCTCTCAAATCTTTCAGTGCGTTTGATATTTTAAAAAATCAAAAGTTCCAATATTCCAAATAAAAGATCATATTCCAAAGATCTTGGGGTTTGTTATTTCCTACAAATCTAAATAACGCGCAAGAAAAACAAGAAATCAAATTTTTTATGAACAAAAAGATTTTTATATCAACCAATAATTGACCGAATAGAGAAAGAATTAATACATTTTTGGGTTAAATAGGCTTACAATGATCTAAAAGTTATTTTATTCAAAAGGTGTAACATCCTTACTTTCATACGTCTAAGGGAGCATTCAGTAGCATTTAGAACCACTTAGAAGACCTTGGAAGTCCATTAGCCAAATCTGGAATTTTACTCTTTCTCGAGTTACTGTTCATATGGTTTTTGAGATTACGCAACGAACTTCAAAAAATCATAACTAATTCTATAAAAATCAAAATGAAGTGATTCAAAATTGTACGTGAAGATAACATCTTAAAATTTAAGTAAAAAATAATTTTTAGACCAAATGATTAGCCAATGGATACAATTTAGTCGTTGAAGTTTACTGTTCATTTGGTCAAAAACTCTAGAAACAGATTCTGGTCCCTTACTTTGGAAATTCATTTTTCTTTGTACAGACATCCAAATAAAACGTTATACCTATGAACTTAAAGCTATGTATGTGTACTACATGATCATAAAATTTTGTGAAATAATTCCTTCATTTGCTAGGTCAAACTGAAGCCACAACAAAACTGCTTCAGGACCTACGTTTTTACTATTTCAGTTTCCTTTCTTTTACTTTCAATAATTGTTCTAGCATACATGAATCATCTCTTTTGCCTTGTATGAATTCATATACATCATGGGATTATACAATAATTATTTCATACAATCTCATCACATAAATAGATGCTTTACATGGCTTTGACATACATAGAAAGTGCATAGCATATGCTAACATCTTAAATACTTCACTTTTCTTCTTCCATGCTTTAGCTCTTCTCCATGCATACATTATCCATCATGTTTGACCTAAATTGGTTTGGTTATAGGAGAGTGAGATTCTAGGGAATCTCAGTAGCAAACATTACCACTTAAATATGCAAGATGGATGCTAATGCATGATATGTAATTTCATT
The DNA here is from genome assembly GCA_037074615.1 of Leucaena leucocephala. Classification (NCBI taxonomy): domain Eukaryota; kingdom Viridiplantae; phylum Streptophyta; class Magnoliopsida; order Fabales; family Fabaceae; genus Leucaena; species Leucaena leucocephala. The sequence continues at coordinate 6,469,683 of CM073528.1, forward strand.
AAACTTTCTTTGATTAGTAACATGCCATCATGCTATATACTCTTACATAAAGTACATGGCCATGGAAAACATGTTATTCACAATACATTCAATATCATTTAAAAACCATATACATGTCAACACATAAGCATACCACATCAAGCACATAAAGAGGTAAGTTCACTACCTTGCACTTAAGCTTTCCTCTTGATCTTTAGCATTTGCTCCCTAACTTTCCAACTATGAAGCGTTTATGTCAATCACTTCCCAACATATTCTTCAATGTTTCAAGGTCCTAAACACATTCACATTCATCACATAATTCATTAGGACTCATGAACTCCAACTATGTTCAAGACTAACTTTGTTACACTCTTTATTGTCATAACTTTCTCTAATCTTCACTAATCCACTTGGCTCTTGAACCAATTGATGTCTTGACTTTACCCTACACAATTTCATCTTTTGAATCCATTTATGAGCTTAGAATCATGAAATTCCAACTCCTTCATGGCCTGCTGTACAGAACTGAACATAAGCATGTAATTCTTTGAAAAATTCTCATTTTGATTCTAATGCTTCCCATACTTGTTTCTCCACTTTACCCCTCACAACTTCTCATTTTAAAACCATTGGAACCATCACAATCATGAAATTCCAATCACTGTTCATGTGAGTGAACAGTAACCATAAGGAATCTCAAAGACTACAACCTTAAGATTTTAACGTTTCCAAGGTTCAAAACCTTTCCAATCCTACACAAAATCATCATATAAACTCAATGGAAGCATTAAATCATTCAAATTCCATTTCCTTCCCACATGAACAGTGCATACCGAATAGGGAACATCATGGAAAAGTCAAGAATATCAACTTGATTCAACAACCAATCTCTTAACTAACTTGTTTAAGCTTCAATCATATGTTTCTAACTTTAATTTCTTCTTTCCCCTTTCATCTAAGGTCTTTGGACAGCACCTCCCCTTAGAGAAAACTCAACTTTTTCCCCATGAAAACCCTAAGTTCAGGCTCCCAAATCAAACGAAAATAAGCTAGGAGAGATTGCTTACTTTTAATCTATAGCTTGCTTGAACTTTGGTACCTTGAATCTTCTTTGTCTTGGCTTGAGTTTTCATTTTGCAAGAGTTTCCCCAAGGGTCCATGAAGCCATGGTTTTGCGGCAAAAATGAGGGGGTATTTATAGCCAAAATCCATGAAAAATGAATGGCCAAGATTGATTTGGTTACTATTTGATTTAAAGGCCCATATTTAATCTTGGATTTAACTTTTTCTAAAAAGAATAATTATGACATAATGTGGGACAGCTCAAGGGACACCTCATGGGGAATATTTATCTGCCATCCATCCCTTGGGAAATGACCAAAATACCCTTTGTGTCCTTTCTTACACTATATTGACCCTAAGGGTAAAATCGTCATTTTACCCCTCTTTGTACTACCTTAGGGCCTATACTGGCTCTAACTAATCACATTTATACTATATGCCACGTTTTTAGCCTGTCCTAGATGACCAAAATGCCCTTCATCAATCTCTGGTACAATCTGGGCATCTAGGGGCATTTTTATAATTTCACACTTTTCTGGACACTGGCCCCTTCTACTGATGGACTGGTACCCTAGGTTTTGGGCCCTTCTTGGCGTCATCATGGGACTATATGTGAGGTTATCTGATCTCATTCTATCTAGTCTCACATACCTATAAGTTCCATTATCAGATCACTGGTGTTATCAACTCCTGTCAAAATTCACTAATATGTGAATAACTTTTTATACATAACTTTTTCTAGAGTTCTGTCAGATCCAGGACATCTGACACTATAGGGTACACTTTTCTATAATTTGCCTACTTATATCTGAAGTCCATGAAATCTGATAAAATTTTAGATAACTTTTAGACTATCAGATAAATATCTGCTATCTGAAGCCTTAATAAAATTTTTGTATCATGTCAGATTAACCAGCATATCTTCCTCTATTTACTGATGGAATATGGGACTGAAATACTTCTGGACAGTTCTAACCCTTTACAGGCTGATCTTTCTATAATTGTAATTTTGCCCTTGAACTTTTTACTTAATTACATTTAACTCCATTAACTTTCAGAAATTATCACTTTTAGCCCAACTTTTGTTTCTACTTTAACTTTTGGCCTTTAAATCTTTCTAATTTTTGTTTAGGTCCCTTTCTTCTTTCAAGACTCATTTAAACGTTATCATTTCTTCTGATCTTCGTCATAATACTTTCCAAACCTCCTTTCACTATCAGTATTATACAGAAAGGAAAAATTTAGGATATGACAAAAGGAATCCTTGTTAAGTTCTATCATTGTAGAGGTTGAGTATGTTTTTAAAATATAAGGTATCATATATTGATTTTATCATATTACTTAAATCGTTCAAAGCGTTTGATATTTTAAGAATTCAAAGGTTCCAATATTCTAAATAAAAGAACATATGCCGAAGATCTTAGGATTTTTTATTTCCTACAAATCTAAATAATGCACAAGAAAAACATGAAATAATATTTTTGATCAACAAAAAGATTTTCACATGAACCAATAATTGACCAAAAAGACAACCACTAATATAGAGAAAGAATTAAAACATTTTTGGCATAAATAGGCTTACAACAATTTAAAGGTTATTTTATTCAAAAGGAATCCTTGTTAAGTTCGTTCATCTTCTATCATTGTAGAGGTTGAGCATGCTTTTAAAATATAAGGTATCACATATTGATTATATCGTATTACTCAAATCCTTCAAAGCGTTTGATATTTTAAGAATTCAAAGGTTCCAATATTCTAAATCAAAGAACATATTCCCAAGATCTTAGAGTTTTTTATTTCCTACAAATCAAAATAATGCACAAGAAAAACATGAAATCAAATTTTTTATCAACACAAAGATTTTCACATCAACCAATAATTGACCGAATAAACAACCACTAATATAGAGAAAGAATTGAAATATGTTTTGCTTAAATGGGCTTACAATGATTTAAAAGTTATTTTATTCAAAAGGAATCCTTTTTAAGTTTGTTCATCTTCTATCATTGTAGAGGTTGAGCATGTTTTTAAAATATAAGGTATCATATCTTGATTCTATCGAATGACTCAAATCTTTCAATGCGTTTGATATTTTATAAATTGAAAGGTTTCAATATTCTAAATAAAAGATCATATTCCCAAGATCTTGTGGTTTTTTATTTCTGACAAATCAAAATAATGCACAAGAAAAATATGAAATTAAATTATTAAAAAACAAAAAAAAATTCACACTAACCAATAATTGAACGAATAGTTAACCCTTAATGTAGAGAAATGATTAAAAGATTTTTGGCTTAAATGGGCTTATAGCGTTCTAAAAGTTGTGTTATTCAATATGAATCCTTATTATGTTTGTTCATCTTCTATCATTGTAGAGGTTGAGTATGGTTGTAAAATATAATCTATGATATCTTGATTATATCGTACCACTCAAATATTTCACTGCGTTAGATATTTTGAAAAATCAATGGTTCCAATATTCTAAATAAAAGAACATATTCCACAGATCTTGGGATTTTTTATTTTCTTCAAATCTAAATAATGCACAAGAAAAAAGTGAAATCAAATTTTGGATCAACAAAAAGATTTTTACATCAACGAATAATTGACCGAATAGACAACCACTAATGTAGAGAAAGAATTAAAAGATTTTTGGCTTAAATGGGCTTACAACGATCTAAAAGTTATTTTATTCGAAAGGAATCCTTGTTAAGTTTGTTCATCTTCTATCATTGTGGAGGTTGAGCAAGTTTTTAAAATATAAGGTATCATATCTTGATTCTATCGAATGACTCAAATCTTTCAATGCGTTTGGTATTTTATGAATTCAAAGGTTTCAATATTCTAAATAAAAGATCATATTCCCAAGATCTTGTGGTTTTTTATTTCTGAAAAATCTATATAATGCACAAGAAAAACATTAAATCAAATTTTTGATCAACAAAAAGATTTTGACATCAACCAATAATTGACCGAATAGACAACCCCTAATGTGGAGAAATGATTAAAAGTTTTTTGGCTTAAATGTCTTCCAACGATCTAAAAGTTATTTTATTCAAAAGCAATCCTTTTTAAGTTTGTTCATCTTCTATCATTGTAGAGGTTGAGTCTGTTTTTGAAATATAAGGTATCATGTGTTGATTATATCGAATGACTCAAATCTTTCAATGCGTTCGATGTTTTATGAATGCAAAGGATTCAATATTCTAAATAAAAAATCATATTCCCAAGATCTTGTGATTTTGTATTTCTGACAAATCTAAAAAATTCACAAGAAAAACATGATATCAAATTTTTTATCAACAAAAAGATTTTCACATTCACCAACAATTGACCAAATAGATAACTCCTAATGTAGAGAAAAAATTAAAACATTTTTGGCTTAAAGGGCTCACAATGATCTAAAAGTTATTTTATTCAAAAAGAATCCTTATTATGTTTGTTTATCTTCTATCATTATAGATGTTGAGTTTATTTTTAAAATATAATCTATGATATCTTGATTATGTCGTATGACTCAAATCCTTCAGTGCATTAGATATTTTTACAAATCAAAGGTTCCAATATTCTAAATAAATGAACATATTCCAAAGATCTTGGGATTTTTTAATTTATACAAATCTAAATAATGCACAAGAAAAAAGTGAAATCAAATATTGGATCAACAAAAAGATTTTCACATCAACGAATAATTGACCAAATAGACAACCACTAATGTAGAGAAAGAATTAAAAGATTTTTGGCTTACATGGGCTTACAACGATCTAAAAGTTATTTTATTCAAAAGAAATCCTTGTTAAGTTTGTTTATCTTCTATCATTGTAGAGATTGAGTCTGTTTTTAAAATATAAGGTATCATGTATTAATTATATTGAATGACACAAACCTTTCAATGCGTTTGATATTTTATGAATTCAAAGGTTTCAATATTCTAAATAAAAGATCATATTCCCAAGATCTTGTGGTTTTTTATTTCTGAAAAATCTATATAATGCCCAAGAAAAACATGAAATCAAATTTTTGATCAGCAAAAAGATTTTGACATCAACTAATAATTGACCGAATAGACAACCCCTAATGTAGAGAAATGATTAAAAGATTTTTGGCTTAAATGTCTTCCAACGATCTAAAAGTTATTTTATTCAAAAGCAATCCTTTTTAAGTTTGTTCATCTTCTATCATTGTAGAGGTTGAGTCTATTTTTAAAATATAAGGTATCATGTATTGATTATATCGAATGACTCAAATCTTTCAATGCGTTCGATATTTTATGAATTCAAAGGTTTCAATATTCTAAATAAAAGATCATATTCCCAAGATCTTGTGATTTTGTATTTTTGACAAATCTAAAAAATTCACAAGAAAAATATGAAATCAAATTTTTCATCAACAAAAAGATTTTCACATCAACCAATAATTGACCGAATAGATAACCCCTAATGTAGAGAAAAAATTAAAATATTTTTGGCTTAAATGGGCTTATAGCGTTCTAAAAGTTGTGTTATTCAATATGAATCCTTATTATGTTTGTTCATTTTCTATCATTGTAGAGGTTGAGCATGTTTTTAAAATATAAGGTATCATATCTTGATTCTATCGAATCACTCAAATCTTTCAAAGCGTTTGATATTTTATGAATTCAAAGGTTTCAATATTCTAAGTAAAAGATCATATTCCCAAGATCTTGTGATTTTGTATTTCTGACAAATATAAAAAATTCACAAGAAAAACATGAAATCAAATTTTAGATAAAAAGATTTTCACATCAACCAATAATTGACCGAATAGACAACCCCTGATGTAGAGAAATAATTAAAACATTTTTGGCTTAAATGGGCATACAGCGTTCTAAAAGTTGTGTTGTTCAATATGAAGCCTTATTATGTTTGTTCATCTTCTATCATTGTAGAGGTTGAGTATGGTTCTAAAATATAATCTATGATATCTTGATTATATTGGACGACTCAAATCTTTCAGTGTGTTAGATATTTTGAGAAATCAAAGGTTCCAATATTCTAAATAAAAGAACATATTCCAAAGATCTTGGGATTTTTTATTTTCTTCAAATCTAAATGATGCACAAGAAAAAAGTGAAATCAAATTTTGGATCAACAAAAAGATTTTCACATCCACGAATAATTGACCGAATAGACAATCACTAATGTAGAGAAAGAATTAAAAGATTTTTGGCTTAAATGGACTTACAACGATCTAAAAGTTATTTTATTCGAAAGGAATCCTTGTTAAGTTTTTTCATCTTCTATCATTGTAGAGGTTGAGCAAGTTTTTAAAATATAAGGTATCATATCTTAATTCTATAGAATGACTCAAATATTTCAATGCGTTAGATATTTTATGAATTCAAAGGTTTCAATATTCTAAATAAAATATCATATTCCCAAGATCTTGTGGTTTTTTATTTCTGAAAAATCTATATAATGCACAAGAAAAACATTAAATCAAATTTTTGATCAACAAAAAGATTTTGACATCAACCAATAATTGACCGAATAGACAACCCCTAATGTAGAGAAATGATTAAAAGATTTTTGGCTTAAATGTCTTCCAACGATCTAAAAGTTATTTTATTCAAAAGCAATCCTTTTTAAGTTTGTTCATCTTCTATCATTGTAGAGGTTGAGTCTGTTTTTAAAATATAAGGTATCATGTGTTGATTATATCGAATGACTCAAATCTTTCAATGCGTTCGATATTTTATGAATTCAAAGGTTTCAATATTCTAAATAAAAGATCATATTCCCAAGATCTTGTGGTTTTTTATTTCTGAAAAATCTATATAATGCACAAGAAAAACATTAAATCAAATTTTTGATCAACAAAAAGATTTTGACATCAACCAATAATTGACCGAATAGACAACCCCTAATGTAGAGAAATGATTAAAAGATTTTTGGCTTAAATATCTTCCAACGATCTAAAAGTTATTTTATTCAAAAGCAATCCTTTTTAAGTTTGTTCATCTTCTATCATTGTAGAGGTTGAGTATGTTTTTAAAATATAAGGTTTCATATCTTGATTATATCGTATGACTCAAATCTTTCACTGCGTTTGATATTTTGAGAAATCAAAGGTTCCAATATTCTAATGAAATGAACATATTCTGAAGCTGTTGGGGTTTTTTATTCCCTACAAATGTAAATAATGCACAAAAAACATGAAATCAAATTTTAGATCAACAAAAAGATTTTCACATCAACCAATAATTGAACCAATAGACAACCACTAATGTAGAGAAAGAATTAAAATATTTGTTGCTTAAATGGGCTTACAACTATTTAAAAGTTATTTTATTTAAAAGGAATCCTTATTATCTTTGTTCATCTTCTATCATTGTAGAGGTTGAGTATGTTTTTAAAATATAAGGTATCATATATTGATTATATCGAATGACTCAAATCTTTCAATGTGTTTGATATTTTAAGAATTCAAAGCTTCCAATATTCTAAATAAAAGAACATATTCCCAAGATCTTAGAGTTATTTATTTCCTACAAATCTAAATAATACACAAGAAAAACATGAAATCAAATTTTTTATCAACTAAAATATTTTCACATCAACCAATAATTGACGGAATAGATAACCACTAATATAGAGAAAAATTTAAAATATTTTTGGCTTAAATGGGCTTACAACTATCTAAAAGTTATTTTATTTAAAAGGAATCCTTATTATGTTTGTTCATCTTCTGTCATTGTAGAGGCTAAATATATTTTTAAAATACAAGGTATCATATCTTGATTATATCGTATGACTAAAATCGTTCAATGCATTTGATGTTTTATGAATTAAAAGGTTTCAATATTCTAAATAAAAGATCATATTCCCTAGATCTTGGGGTTTTTTATTTCCTACAAATCTAAATAATGCACAAAAAAACATGAAATCAAATTTTTTATCAACAAAAAGATTTTCACATCAACCAATAATTAACCGAGTAGACAACTACTAATGTAGAGAAAGAATTCAAATATTTTTAGCTTAATTGGGCTTACAGCATTCTAAAAGTTATTTTATTCAAAATGAATCCTTTTTAAGTTTGTGTATCTTCTATCATTGTAGAGGTTGAGTATGTTTTTAAAATATATGATATCATATATTGATTATATCGTATTTCTCAAATCATTCAAAGCGTTTGATATTTTAAGAATTCAAAGCTTCCAATATTCAAAATAAAACTGTAAGGAATTGGAAGACACGCAGCAGAAATTAACTTAAAAAATTTTTCATTCCCTGCCAGGATCTACCGTATGTGTTTAAGTCAAGTGGAAAGAAGTATTACCGTCAATATTCAGTCTCGACTTTCTCAGCTTCTGGTTGCGATGTCCACAGCTTCTCTCCGTGGCTCGTGATCTCTTTTCGATCGCAAGAAGTCGATGACTCAAGTCGGCTTTCTCTACTGGTATCCACACAAACAATGTTCCAACCACGAACGACGTGCTAATGCCTCCTGTCCCTCCAGGGCTTACTCAAGAATTCATCCTCTCTGTCTCTATTTCAGTAGTTTCTTATCTGCAAACCTTTTTACGGATTCCCGTTCAAACTTTTCTTTCTATCCCAACCATAGCTCCTAAATATCAGATATATCAGATGCTATGCGTGTTACCACATACTTGGATTTTTTTGGAATTAATCTTATATTAATTCTGAAATTAATACAATATCATATATTGTATAATTTGATAAGAAACTAATTAAATAAATAGTGTTTGTATTAAATCCATCCCACAGATTTAATTCACCTATTTATTTAATTTAAAATAAGGATAAGACGGAATTACATTTGATTTATTCTCATAAATCAAATTTGAGATATCACATCAATTTGAATTTCAAATTCAAATGTGATAGAGATTTAATTTTATCCTTATAAATTAAATCTTGTAAATATCTCTTGTATGAGATATCATATCAATTTGAATTTCAAATTCAAACGTGATAGAGATTTAATTTTATCCTTATAAATTAAATCTTGTAAATATCTCTTATATGACATATCATATCAATTTGAATTTCAAATTCAAACGTAATAGAGATTTAATTTATAAGGATAAATTAAATCTTGTAAATATCTCTTATATATAATATATATATGAATTTATATATATATATATGAATATAAATATAAATAAATATATACATCCACCCTGGATCATTCAATAAATCTGGACATCATAGATCGTCTGGTAGTGGGCCATTTACTATATTGACTCACAAGTCACAAGCGGTCTCTAGCAAGACATCACGACTACCCAAATCATATGAGGATCGATGAACGATGTAACCTTTTATACAATCATATCATATCCCTTTTGTCACACGATATTTTGGTCATGGATGAGGCATGGAGAATGTCATCTTCCTATTCTTGACCGTTACTTTCTCGATCCCTGAGTAGTCTGACTATAGAAATGGAACAACCTTTCCATTATAGTATGGTCATACATTTCTCAAACTCACTTATCGAGGGGCCTAGTAATATCTCTCTACGAATGTGAGGGACAAATTCCATCTTGACCATTCACATTCCTCCGCACGGAAAACCACTAAGCCCGAACATAGTCTTTTGATGACTCGATCAAAAGTGACTTTTGACTAGGTCAAAGCTGAGCGTTTGGCATGTAGGAATCTATGATGATCTTAGGTCAAAGGGCGTAGTGACATGGTTTGTATATGAGAGAAGCTTATGACTTAAGCTATGTAGCTCTCTCATAGCGGGTCGGTCCAACACCTTGTACTCTTATATGTGCCTATGACTTTGATTTATATCATAGTCTTTCAATCAAAACGCTTGGCATGTCATATAAACAGAGCTTCACACATAAGCACATAGGCAACACAATTCAATCAAGCCATAGCATAATCAAGCATAACATTCTATTAGAAAATGTGCCCTAGGGGCCAATCATTGTCTTATGAACATTATTGATTTATGAATTTATTAATTGTGTTATCATATTATTTGCATGTTTACTGTGATGACCATCCTTGGATAATTCATGATCTTATCCTAAATGTCCCTGGTCGATCATCTATGTGGGAGCAGAGATGAAATAAGACCAGTATGACTTTGAAGATGTATAGAGATATAAATCAAAGTCATAGGCACATGTAAGAGTACAAGGTGTTAGACCGACCCGCTATGAGAGAGCTGCATAGGTTACGTCATAAGCTTCTCTCATATACAAACCATGTCAGTATGCCCTATGACCTGAGATCATCATGGATTCCTACATGACAAACACTTAGCTTTGACCTAGTTAAAAGTCACTTTTGACCGAGTGATCATAAAGACTATGTTCGGGCTTAGTGGTTTTTCATGCGGAGGAATGTGAATGGTCAAGATGGAATATGTCCCTCACATTCGTAGAGAGATATTACTGGGCCTCTCGATGAGTAAGTCTGAGAAATGTATGACCATACTGTAATGGAAAGGTAGTTCCATTTCTATAGTCAGACTACTCAGGGATCGAGAAAGTAACAGTTAGGAATAGAAGGATGACATTATCCATGCCTCATCCATGACCAAAATATCGCGTGACAGAAGGGACATGATATGGTTGTATAAAAGGTTACATCGTTTATTGATCCTCATATGATTTAGGTAGTGGTTATGTCTTGCTAGATACCGCTTGTGACTTGTGGGCCAGTATAGCAAATGGCCCACTGCCAACTTCATATGGGCCTACAGGGTCGCACACAAAATAGCCCAACACGAGCTATGATGTCCAGATTCATTGAATCTAAGACGTGTCTAGATTCAATGAATGATCCAGGGTTGATGTATATATTTATTTATATTTATATTCGTATATATATATTATATATAAGGGATATATAGGATTTACTTTATAAGGATAAATTAAATCTCTATAACGTTTGAATTTGAAATTCAAATTGATAGGATATCTCATATAAGAGATATTTACAAGATTTAATTTATAAGGATAAATTAAATCTCTATCACGTTTGAATTTGAAATTCAAATTGATAGGATATCTCAAATTTGATTTATGAGAATAAATCAAATATAGTCCAATCTTATCTTTATTTAAATTAAATAAATAGTTGAATTAAATCTGTGGGACGGATTTAATATAACATTATTTATTTAATTAGTTTCTTATCAAATTATACAATATGTGATATTGTATTAATTTCGGAATTAATATAGATTAATTCCAAGATCTAATTCGGTTGAGAAAAACGCAGAGCATCCTATATATCTGATTTTAGGAGCTACATTTTTGGTACACAACACACAACACAAAAGGCCAAACTGAATCTGCAAAGGGTTTGCAAATAAGAAACTACTGAAGTAGAGATAGAGAGGACGAATTCTTGAGAGAGCCTTGGAGGGACAGGAGACGCTAGCACGTCGTTCGTGGTTGGAACGCTGTTTGTGTGGATACCAGTAGAGGAAGCTGACCTGAGGTGTCGACTTCTTGTGATCAGAAAGAGAGCACGAGCCGCGGAGAGAAGCTATGGACATCTTCTTGCAATCGAAAAGAGATTACCAGTCGCAGAGAGAAGCTGTGGAAGTCACTGAGGAACACCAAGGGTAATGCTTCTTTCCACTTGACTTAAACACATACGGTAGATCCTGGCAAGGAATGGGAAAAAAATTTTAAATTAATTTCCGCTGCGTGTCTTCCAATTCCTTACATTTTGTTCATTTCCCAAGGGATGGATAGCAGATAAATATTTAGTATATCATTTTTAATGGTATGAGAAGCCTAGATATTGATTTCCAGGACATAATATATATCTTGGTATATTATAAAAAAATTCAGAACAGAAAATAGTCCGATTGTTGTGAAACTGCTCTGATCGGTACTGGATTGGACTGGAATTTTTCCAGAACCTTCTTTACATTGGCAGCATGCCACCTAACTCTCTTAGGTGTCCCATGAGCTGTCCCACATGATGTCATAATTATTCTTTTTAGAAAAAGTTAAATCCAAGATTAAATGTGAGCCTTTAGATCAAATAGTAACCAAATCAATCTTGGCCATCCATTTCAACCCAAATTTCTCTATAAATACCCCCTATTCAGATCACTTCGGCATGCATGGTGAACCATAGGGAAACTCTTGCAAAATTTCCATTCAACCAAGAAAGAAGCAACCAAAGTGAAGTAACAAGCAAGGTAATCATCTCCCTTGATCTTGAGCTTTGTTCTAGCAAGTTAGTTCATGGTTTTAAGGGGTTTTCATGCTATATTTCCATTATGGTTGCTGCTGGAAGTGCTGTTCATATATGGTTAAAATATGAGTTTTATGTTATGGATAGTTTAGACAAGATTAAACAAGCTAGAATCAAGTGGTATAAGCTTGGGAATTCAAGTATGTTTGGATTTAGGGTTTTGTGTTCTTGCTGGTACTGTACATGTTACTGTTCATATGATGGAATTTCATGATTTTGATGCTTCCAATGAGTTTAAAATGGAAAATTGTGTGGGGGATAAAGTAGGAGAACAAGTATTGGAAGCATTGGAATCAAAATGTGAATTTTTGGAAAAAGGGACATCCATTTCGGTTTAGTACTGTAGCAATTGGTATGTTTTGATTTTGGAAATTCTGATTTCATATTTGGATTCTACATGAAAAATTATGTGGAAATAAACCATGAGAATTTATTTTGGAAAGGTGGAAGTAGGAAACATAAATTAGAGAAAGAAAGGGAGCTAGTGAAAACCTAGTCTTGGATTTGGTTTCAAGTTGAGTTGTAACTTGATATTATGTTGTAATGGATAGGTTTTGACATTTGTGAAGGAAGGAAAGCACTTCAAGAAGGTCTTGACCAAGATAGCTAAGAGGTGGCAAGGATAGCTAACTATAACTCATGTTTGTTTATTTGTTTTGCTTGCTTGTTGATTATGGTGTTTGGTTGAGCTTGAGCTTATATCATCATGTTATGATGAAGTATGAATGATTGCAACTCCTTGCAAGTTATGTCATGAAAATATGCATGTTAGAGTTTGCTTATGTACCATTATGAAGTAGCTCTCATCTCATGATAACATGTTAAACATCCAATTATTCATGCATGATAATATAGTTTGTGTAACTTGCTATTGGGATTTCCATGAAATCTCATTCCTTCCACATGCATAACTATGTTTTAGGTGATGGATCCTCTCAAGGGATGAGAGTAAATGTTGATGAATAAGTTTGTATAATAAGTTACATGACTTACATGACACTATGGGATGATATGCTAGTATGCATAGTGTATGTTTTCATAAACTTGTTCTGAGGCAGTCGTGATATGACGATGATTATGATGCCTAAATCAGTGAGTTTTAGTTTGAAATTTGGCATGATAAAATTTAAGGTACAGATATTTAAATTAACACCAAGAACGCCTCATTTGGATAAGTATCCGAATTGTTATGAGTTTTCAAAATTGGAAGTAAGATCTGGAATTGAGATGAAACGAGTGCTGAGAGGCAGTGACGTTCACATAATGATTTCATATATCAAATGAACAAGTTTTTATATGAAATTTTATGAGCTTAAATTGGACATCTAGACCTTCAAATACATAGGTAACACAGTTCATTTGGATAAGTAACTAAAGAGAAATGAATTTTTAAAGTTAAGGCAAAGAAACTGGAACTTCCAGATTTTACCAAATGAACAGTGATTTTAACCAATAAACTGATTTCATGTGAACAAGATAACCTCAAGTTCATATTTTTTTCCTCAAATATTTATGAAATATATTTCATTAGAAATTGGAACCACATTATTTTGATTTTTTTACAATTAATTATGAATTTTCAAAGTAGGGTACATGTTCTGGAATTACCAAATGAACAGTAGTAGTGAACAGTACCCAAGAGCAAATCTTTTGGAAATGGATGTTTTCAAAGAAAATGATCATGTAATTAGTTCCAATCACTTATAATGGAGTATAATTGAGGTTAAAAGTAAGGATGTGACATCAACAGTTCTAATATTCTAAATAAAATAACATATTCCTAAGATCATGGCCTTTTTTATTTCCTACAAATTTAAATAATGCACAAGAAAACCATAAAATTAAATTTTTGATCAATAAAAAGATTTTTACATCAACCAATAATTGACCGAATAGACAATAACTAATGTAGAAAAAGAATTAAAATATTTTTTGCTTAAATGCGCTTACAGCAATCTAAAAGTTGTTTTATTCAAAAAGAATCCTTATTAACTTTGTTCATCTCCTATCATTGTAGGGGTTGAGTACGTGTATAAAGTGTAAGGTATCATATGTAGATTATAGTATATGACTCAAATCTTCCAATGCTTTTAATATCTTAAGAAAATAATTTTTTTAATATTCTAAATAAAATAACATATTTCCAACACCATGGTCTTCTTTATTTCTCATAAATTTAAATAATGCACAAGAAAAATATAAAAGTAAATTTTTTATCAATAAAAAGATTTTCACATCAACCAATTATCGACCGAATAGACAACAACTAATGTAGAGAAAGAAATAAAATATTTTGGGCTTAAATGGACTTACAGCGATCTAAACGTTGTTTTATTCAAAAGGAGTTCTTATCAAGTTTGTTCATCTTCTATCATTTTAGATGTTGTGTACGTGTTTAAAATATAAAGTATCATATGTAGATTATTTCGTATAACTTAAATCTTTCAATGCCTTGTACATTTTAAGAAATGAAAGGTTCCAATATTCCAAATAAAAGAACATATTCTCGAGATCATGGCCTTTTTTATTTCCTACAATTGAGTGAATAGACAACAACTAATGTAGATAACAAATTAAAACATTTGTATCTGAAATAGGCTTACAGCAATCTAAAAGTTATTTTATTTAAAAGGAATCATTATTAAGTTTGTTCATCTCCAATCATTGTAGAGGTTGAGTAGGTGTTTAAAATGCGAGGTATCATATGCAGATTATATTGTATAACTCAAATCTTTTAATACTTTTAACATCTTAAGAAAACAAAGTTTCTAATATTCTAAATAAAAGAACATATACCCAAGATCATGGCCTTTTTTATTTCCTACAAATATACATAATGCACAAGAAAAACATAA
The DNA here is from genome assembly GCA_037074615.1 of Leucaena leucocephala. Classification (NCBI taxonomy): domain Eukaryota; kingdom Viridiplantae; phylum Streptophyta; class Magnoliopsida; order Fabales; family Fabaceae; genus Leucaena; species Leucaena leucocephala. The sequence goes on from CM073528.1 coordinate 6,484,807, forward strand.
AATCAAATTATTGATAAATAAAAAGATTTTCACATCAACCAATAGTTGACTGAATAGGCAACAACTAATGTAGAAAAAGAATTAAAATATTTTGGGCTTAAATGGGCTTATAGCAATCTAAAAGTCGTTTTATCCAAAAGGAATCCTTATTAAGTTTGTTCATATTTTATGATTGTAGAGGTTGAGTATGTGTTTAAAATGTAATGTTTCATATGTAGATTATATCATATAACACAAATCTTTCAATGCTTTTAATGTAACATTCTTACTTTCATATGTCTTAGGGACCATTCAGTAGCATTTAGAACCACTTACAAGATCTTGGAAGTCCATTAGCCAAATCTGAAATTTTACTCTTTCTCGAATTACTGTTCATATGGTATTCTAGATTATGGAATGAACTTTAAAAAATCATAATTAATTCTAGAAAAATCAAAATGAAGTGGTTCAAAAATTTACGTGAAGATAACATCTTGAAATTTAAGGAAAAAATAATTTCCAGACCAAATGATAAGCCAATTAATACAGTTTATTCATTGAAATTTACTGTTCATTTGGTCAAAAGCTCTAGAAATAGATTCTGGTCCCTTACTTTGGAAATTCATTTCTCTTGATATACACATCCTTATGGACTTAAAGCTCTAAATGTGTTCTACATGCTTGTAAAATTTCATGAGGTAATTCCTTCATTTGCTAGGTCAAACTGAAGCCACAACAAAACTGCTTTAGGATCTACGTTTTTACCATTTCAGTTTCCTTTCTTTTACTTTTAATAACTTTTCCAGCAGGCATAAGCCATCAACTAAGCTTCTCAATATTCATATACATAATGTATATACGCCATAAGTATTGCAAATAGTTTCATCAAATAGATGGACACCTTATATGGCATTTACATACATAGATAATCCATAGCATATGCTAGGATCTCAATTACTTCCATACCTTTCTTCCATTCTTTAGCTCTTCTCCATGCATACATTTTTCATCATGCTTGACCTAAATTGGTTGGTTATGGGAGAGTGAGATTCTAGGGAATCTCAGTAGCAAACATTACCACTTAAATATGCAAGATGGATGCTAATGCATGATATGTAATTTCATTAAACATTCTTTGATTAGTGACATGCCATCATGCTATATACCTTTTACATAAAATGCATGGCCATGAAAAACATGTTATTCACAATGCATTCAATATCCTTTATCATGTCACAACATCATTCAAATATCATATACATGTCAACATATAAACATACCACATTAAGCACATAAAGAGGTAGTTCACTACCTTGCACTTAAGCTTTCCTCTTGATCTTTTGCACTTATTCCCTAGCTTTCCAACCATGAAGCCTTTATGTCAATCACTTCCCAACATCTTCTTGGATGTTTCAAGGTCCTAAACACATTCATATTCATCACATAATTCATTATGACTCATGAACTTCAACCATGTTCAAGACTAACCTTGTTACACTCTTTATTATCATAACTTTCTCTAATCTTCACCAATCCACTTGGCTCTTGAACCAATTGATGTATTGAATTTAACCTACACAATTTTATCTTTTGAATCCATTTATGAGCTTAGAATCATGAAATTATAGCTCCTTCATGGCCGACTGTATAGAACCGAACACATGCATACAATTCTTTCAAAAATCTTATTTTGATTTTAATGCTTCCCATACTTGTTTCTCCACTTTACCCCACACAAATTTTCATTTTAAAACCATTGAAAGAATCAAAATCATGAAATTTAAATCACTGTTCATGTGAGTGAACAGTAACTGTGAAGAATTTCAAAGACTACAATCTTGAGATTTTAATGTTTCCAAGGTTCAAAACATTTCCAATCTTACACAAAACCATCATATAAATTCAATGGAAGCATTAAATCATTAAAATTACATTTATTTCCCTCATGAACAGTGCATACCGAATAGGGTACACCATGGCAAAGTCAAGAATATCAAGTTGATTCAACAACCAGTCACTTAACTAGCTTGTTTAAGCTTCAATCATATGTTTCTAACTTTAATTTCTTCTTTCCCCTTTCATCGAAGGTTTTTGGTCAGCACCACACCTTAGAGAAAACTTAAATTTTTCCCCATGAAAACCCTAAGTTCAAGCTCCCACATCAAAGGAAAATAAGCTAGGAGATATTGCTTACCTTTAATCTCTAGCTTGCTTGAACTTTGGAACCTTGAATCTTCTTTGTCTTGGCTTGAGTTTTCATTTTGCAAGATTTTCCCCAACTTATCACAAGGCCACAGTTTGGATTCAGAAACAAGGGGGTATTTATAGAAAAATCTTGGTGGAAATCAATGGCCAAGATTAGTTTGTATACTACTTGATCTAATGGCCCACATTTAATCTTAGATTTAACTTTTTCCAAAAATAATAATTATGACATCATGTGGGACAGCTCAAGGGACACCTCATGGGGGTTAGGTGGCGAAATTCTAATGGGGAACCTTCTAGAAAAATTCCAGTCCAATCCGGTACCGATTGGAGCAGTTTCACAGCAACCGGACTGTTTTCTATTCCTAATTTTTTTATAATATACAAGTTATGTATTATGTCCTGGAAATCAATGTCTAGGCTTCTTATACCATTGAAAATGATATACTGAATATTTATCTACCATCCATCCCTTGGGAAATGACCAAAATGCCCTTAGTGTCTTTTCTTGCACTAAATTAACCCTAAGGGCATAATCGTCATTTTACCCCTCTTTGCACTGCCTCAGAGCATATACTGGCTCTGACTAATCATATTTATACTATATGGCACATTTTTGGCCTGTCCAGAATGACCAAAATGCCCTCCATCCATCACTGGTACAATAGGGGCATCGAGGGGCATTTTCATAATTTTACACTTTTTTTAGACTGCTCTGGACTCTGCCTCACATAACTGTCTCTACTTTATTGGGCTCATGACGGTGCCATTTGGGCCTTGATATGGGCTCAATTCCTTTATTTCCTTTATGGCCCAATTCACAATTTAACTCTCCTGATCCTATTTATCAGGTATTTTATCTCACCGTAAAATCCCGTAAGGATTCTACAGGATTCCTTTTCTGACTCTGTCAATTTTATAAATTCTTACATTAAATATGAGAATTTTCAATAAAGTTTCATCTTATTCTAATGTCTGAAGAATACTGTAATAATTCTTCTGACATTTAATAAAAGTTTCCAATAAAGTTTCCAATACATTTAATAAAGTTTCCAATAAATTTCCAATAAAGTTTCATCTTAGTCGAGATAGGGAAAAATTAGGATATGACATTTAACATATTAAGAAATCAAAGTTTCTAATATTTTAATTAAAAGAACATATTCCCAAGATCATGGCCTTTTTTATTTCCTACAAATCTAAATAATACAGAAGAAAACATAAAATCAATTTTTTTATCAAAACAAAGATTTTCACATCAACCAATAATTGACCAAATAGACAACAACTAAGTAGAAAATGAATTGAAACATTTTTAGCTAAAATAGGCTTATAGCAATCTAAAAGTTATTTTATTAAAAGTAATCCTTATTAAATTTGTTCATCTCCAACCATTGTAGAGGCTAAGTAGGTATTCAAAATGTGAGTTATCATATGTAGATAATATCGTATAACTCAAATCTTTCAATGCTTTTTACATCTTAAGAAACGAAGTTTCTAATATCCTAAATAAAAAAATATATTCCCAACCCTATGGCATTATTTATTTCCTACAATTTTAAATAATGCACAAGAAAAACATAAAATCAAATTTTTGATCAACAAAAACATTTTCACATGAACCAATTATTGACCGAATAGACAACAACTAATGTAGAATAAGAATTAAAATATTTTTAGCTTAAATGGGTTTACAGCAATCTAAAAGTTTTTTTATTCAAAAGGAATTCTTATTAAGTTTGTTCATCTTCTATCATTGTAGAGGTTGAGTAAGTGTTTAAAATGTAATGTATCATATGTAGATTATAGTGTATGACTCAAATCGTTCAATGTTTTTAACATCTTAAGAAAATAATATTTCTAATATTCTAAATAAAAGAACATATACCCAAGATCATGGCCTTTTTTATTTCCAACAAATCTACATAATTCTCAAGAAAAACATAAAATCAAATTTTTGATCAATTAAAAGATTTTCACATTAATCAATAATTGACTGAAAAAGAAACAACTAATGTAGAAAAAGAATTAAAATATTTTAGGCTTAAATGGGCTTATAGCAATCTAAAAGTCGTTTTATCCAAAAGGAATCCTTATTAAGTTTGTTTATCTTCTATCCTTGTAGAGGTTGAGTACGTGTTTAAAATATAAGGTATCATATGTAGATTATAACGTATGACTCAAATCGTTCAATATTTTTAACATCTTAAGAAAACAATATCTAACGCCATGGTCTTCTTTATTTCCCATAAATTTAAATAATGCATAAGAAAAATATAAAATTAAATTTTTGATCAATAAAAAGATTTTCACATCAACCAATTATCGACCGAATAGACAAAAACTAATGTAGAAAAATAATTAAGATATTTTTGGCTTATATGCGCTTACAGCATTCTAAAAGTTATTTTATTTAAAAGAAATTCTTATTAAGTTTGTTCATCTGCTATCATTGTAAATGTTGTGTACATGTTTAAAATGTAATATATCATATGTAGATTATATCGTATAACACAAATCTTTCATTGTTTTTAACAATTTAAGAAATGAAAGGTTCCAATATTCTTAATAAAATCACATATTGCCAAGAGCTTGTCCTTTTTTATTTCCTATAAATCTAAATAATACACAAGAAAAATATAAAATCAAATTTCTTATCAATGAAAAGTTTTTTACATCAACCAATATTTGACCGAATAGGCAACAACTAATCTAGAAAAGGAATTGAAATATTTTTCTCATAAATGGGGTTACACCAATCTGAAAGTCATTTGTTTTTAAAAAGGAATGCCTATCAAGTTTGTTCATCTTCTATGATTGCAGAGGTTGAGTACGTGTGTAAAATATAAAGTCTCATATATAGATTATAGCGTATGACTCAAATCAGTCAATGTCTTTAACATCTTAAGAAAACAATATTTCTAATATTCTAAATAAAATAGCATATTTCCAACACCACGGTCTTCTTTGTTTCCAATAAATTTAAATAATACATAAGAAAAGTATAAAATTAAATTTTTCACTAACAAAAAGATTTTCACATGAACCAATTATCGACCGAATAGACAACAACTAATGTAGAAAAAGACTTAAGATATTTTTTGCTTATATAGGCTTACAGCATTGTAAAAGTTATTTTATTTAAAAGGAATCCTTATTAAGTTTGTTCATCTGCTATTATTGTCGATGTTGTGCACGTGCTTAAAATGTAATCTATCATATATAGATTATATCGTATAACACAAATCTTTCAATGCTTTTAACATTTTAAGAAATCAAATGTTCCAATATTCTTAATAAAAGAACATATTTCCAAGATCATGGCCTTTTTTATTTCCTGCAAATCAAAATCCACAAGAAAAACATAAAATCAAATTTTTTATCAATAAAAAAATTTTCACATCAACCAGTAATTGACCGAATATGCAACACTAATGTAGAAATAGAATTAAAATATTTTTGGCTTAAATAGGCTTACAGCAATCTAAAAGTTATTTTATTCAAAAGGAATCCTTACTAAATTTGTTCATCTTCTATCAATGTAGAGGTTGAGAAATGTGTACAATATAATGTATCATATGTAGATTATATCGTATAACACAAATCTTTCAATATTTTTAACAATTTAAGAAATGAAAGGTTCCAATATTCTTAATAAAATCACATATTGCCAAGAGCTTGTCCTTTTTTATTTCCTACAAATCTAAATAATACACAAGAAAAATATAAAATCAAATTTCTTATCAATGAAAAGTTTTTTACATCAACCAATATTTGACCGAATAGGCAACAACTAATCTAGAAAAGGAATTGAAATATTTTTTGCTAAAATGGGGTTACACCAATCTGAAAGTCATTTGTTTTTAAAAAGAAATGCCTATTAAGTTTGTTCATCTTCTATGATTGCAGAGGTTGAGTACGTGTGTAAAATATAAAGTCTCATATATAGATTATAGCATATGACTCAAATCATTCAATGTCTTTAACATCTTAAGAAAACAATATTTCTAATATTCTAAATAAAATAGCATATTTCCAACACCATGGTCTTCTTTGTTTCCAATAAATTTAAATAATACATAAGAAAAGTATAAAATTAAATTTTTGACTAACAAAAAGATTTTCACATGAACCAATTATCGACCGAATAGACAACAACTAATATAGAAAAAGACTTAAGATATTTTTTACTTATATAGGCTTACAGCATTGTATAAGTTATTTTATTTAAAAGGAATCCTTATTAAGTTTGTTCATCTGCTATTATTGTCGATGTTGTGCACGTGCTTAAAATGTAATCTATCATATATAGATTATATCGTATAATACAAATCTTTCAATGCTTTTAACATTTTAAGAAATCAAATGTTCCAATATTCTTAATAAAAGAACATATTTCCAAGATCATGGCCTTTTTTATTTCCTGCAAATCAAAATCCACAAGAAAAACATAAAATCAAATTTTTTATCAATAAAAAGATTTTCACATCAACCAGTAATTGACCGAATATGCAACACTAATGTAGAAATAGAATTAAAATATTTTTGGCTTAAATAGGCTTACAGCAATCTAAAAGTTATTTTATTCAAAAGGAATCCTTACTAAATTTGTTCATCTTCTATCAATGTAGAGGTTGAGAAATGTGTAAAATATAATGTATCATATGTAGATTATATCGTATAACACAAATCTTTCAATGCTTTTAACATTTTAAGAAATGAAAGGTACCAATATTCTTAATAAAATCACATATTGCCAAGAGCTTGTCCTTTTTTATTTCCTACAAATCTAAATAATACACAAGAAAAATATAAAATCAAATTTCTTATCAATGAAAATTTTTTTACATCAACCAATATTTGATCGAATAGGCAACAACTAATCTAGAAAAGGAATTGAAATATTTCTAATATTCTAAATAAAATAGCATATTTCTAATATTCTAAATAAAATAGCATATTTCCAACGCCATAGTCTTCTTTATTTCCAATAAATTTAAATAATGCATAAGAAAAATATAAAATTAAATTTTTGATCAATAAAATTTTTTTCACATCAACCAATTATCGACCGAATAGACAACAACTAATGTAGAAAAAGGATTAAGATATTTTTGGCTTATATGGGCTTACAGCATTCTAAAACCTATTTTATTTAAAAGGAATCCGTATTAAGTTTGTTCATATGCTATCATTGTAGATGTTGTGCACGTGTTTAAAATATAATCTATCATATGTAGATTATATCGTATAACACAAATCTTTTAATGATTTTAATATTTTAAGAAATTAAAGGTTCCAATATTCTTAATAAAAAAATATATTCCCAAGATCATGGCCTTTTTTATTTCCTGCAAGTTAAAATAATCCACAAGAAAAACTTAAAATGAAATTTTTTAGCAATGAAAAGTTTTTCACATCAACCAATATTTGACCGAACAGGCAACAACTAATCTAGAAAAGGAATTGAAATATTTTTCGCTTAAATGGGGTTACACCAATCTAAAAGTCATTTTATTCAAAAGGAATGCTTATTAAATTTGTTCATCTTCTATTATTGTAGAGGTTGAGTACATGTGTAAAATATAAGGTCTCATATGTAGATTACAGCGTATGACTCAAATCTTTCAATGCTTTTAACATCTTAAGAAAATAATATTTCTAATATTCTAAATAAAATAACATATTCCCAATACCATGACCTTCTTTATTTCCCATAAATTTAAATAATGTAGAAGAAAAATAAAAAATTAAATTTTTTATCCAGAAAAAGATTTTCACATCCCTTAATTATCGACCGAATAGGCAACAACTAATGTAAAAAATGAATCAAAATATTTTTGCCTTAAATTGGCTTATAGCAATCTAATAATTGTTTTATTCAAAAGGAATCCATATTAAGTTTGTTCATTTGGTATCATTATAGAGTTTGTGTACGTGTTTAGAATATAAGGTATTATATGTAGATTCTTTCGTATAACTCAAATCTTTCAAGGCTTTGAGCATTTCAAGAAATCAAAGGTTCCAATATTCCAAATAAAAGAACATATCCTGAGATCATGGCCTTTTTTATTTCCTACAAATCTAAATAAAGCAAATGAAAACATAAAAACAAATTTTATATCAAAATATTTTTTTACACCAACCAATAATTGACCGAATAGATAACAACTAATATAGAAAAAGAATTAAAACAATTTTGACTTAAATGGGCTTACAGTAATCTAAAAGTTTTTTCATTCAAAAGGAATCCTTATTAAGTTTGTTCATCTCTAATCATTGTAGAGTTTGAGTAGGTGTTTAAAATGTGAGGTATCATTCATAGATTTTATCGTATAACTCCAATCTTTCAATGCTTTTAACATTTTAAGAAAATAAAATTTCTAATATTCTAAATAAAAGAACATATTCCTAACCCCATGGTATTCTTTATTTCCCATAAATTTAAATAATGCACACAAAAAATATAAAATCAAATTTTTTATCAACAAAAAGATGTTCACATCAACCAATAATTGACCAAATAGGCAACAACTAATGTAGAAAAAGAATTAAAATATTTTTAGACGAAATGGGCTTACAACAATCTAAAAGTGATTTTATTCAAAAGGAATCCTTATTAAATTTGTTCATCTTGTATCATTGTAGAGGTTGAGTATGTGTTTAAAATGTAATATATCATATGTAGATTATATCGTATAACACAAATATTTCAATCCTTTTAACATTTTAAGAAATCAAAAGTTTCAATATTTTTAATAAAAGAACATATTCCCTAGAGCATGGCCTTTTTTATTTCCCACAAATCTAAATAATGCAAAAGAAAAACATAAAATAAAATTTTTGATCAATAAAAAGATTTTCACTTCAACCAATAATTGATCAAATAGGCAACAACTAATATAGAAAAAGAATTAAAATATTTTTGGCTTAAATATGCTTACACCAATCTAAAAGTCATTTATACAAAAAGAATCATTATTAAGTTTATTCATCTTCTATCATTGTAGAGATTGAATACGTGTTTAAAATATAAGGTCTCATATGTAGATTATAGCGTATGACTCAAATCTTTCAATGCTTTTAACATCTTAAGAAAATAATATTTATAATATTGTAAATAAAATAACATATTTCCAACACCATGTCCTTCTTTTTTTCCTATAAATTTAAATAATGTACAAGCAAAACATAAAATTAAATTTGATCAATAAAAAGATTTTCGCATTAACCAATTATCAACCGAGTAGGCAACAACTAATGTAAAAAATGAATCAAAACATTTTTGCCTTAAATTGGCTTACAGCAATCTAATTAAAGTTTTATTCAAAAGGAATCGATATTAAGTTTATTCATTTGCTATCATTATAGACTTTGTGTACGTGTTTAGAATATAAGGTATCATATGTAGATTCTTTCGTATAACTCAAATCTTTCAAGGCTTTGAGCATTCCAAGAAATCAAAGGTTCCAATATTCCAAATAAAAGAACATATCCTGAGATGATCGCCTTTTTTATTTCTTACAAATCTAAATAAAGCAAAAGAAAAACAAAAAAACAAATTTTATTTCAAAAAAAATATTTTCACACCAACCAATAATTGACCAAATAGGCAACAACTAATATAGAAAAAGAATTAAATAGTTTTGGCTTAAATGGGCTTTCAGCAATTTAAAAGTCATTTATTCAAAAAGAATCCTTATTAAGTTTATTCATCTTCTATCATTATAGAGGTTGAATACGTGTTTAAAAGACTATATCGTATGACTCAAATCTTTCAATGCTTTTAACATCTTAAGAAAGCAAAGTTTCTAATATTCTAAATAAAAGAATATATTCCCAACCCCATCACTTTCTTTATTTCTCATAAATTTAAACAATGCACAAGAAAAATATAAAATTAAAATTTGGATCACTAAAAAGATTTTTACATTAACCAATTATCTACCGAATAGGCAATAACTAATGTAGAAAAAAAATTAAAACAGTTTTGGCTTAAATGGGATTACACCAATCTAAAAGTCATTTTATTCAAATGGAATCCTTATTAAGTTTGTTCATCTTCTATCATTGTAGATATTGAGTACGTGTTTAAAATATAATGTATTGTATGTAGATTATATCAAATATCACAAATCCTTCAACACTTTTAGCATTTTAAGAAATCAAAGGTTCCAATATTATAAATAACATAACATATTTCCAACACCATGGCTTTCTTTATTTCCCATAAATTGAAATAATGGTCAAGAAAAATATAAAATTAAATCTTTTATCAATAAAAAGATTTTTACATGAACCAATTATTGACCGAATAGACAATAACTAATATAGAAAAGGAATTAAAATATTTTTTACTTAAATGGGCTAACAACAATCTAATAATTGTTTCATTCAAAAGGAATCCATATTAAGTTTGTTCATCTGCTATCATTATAGACTTTGTGTACGTGTTTAGAACATAAGGTATCATATGTAGATTCTTTCGTATAACTCAAATCTTTCAATGCTTTGAGAATTTCAAGAAATCAAAGGTTACAATATTCCAAATAAGAGAATATATCTCGAGATCATGGCCTTTTTTGTTTCCTACAAATCTAAATAAAGAACAAGAAAAACATAAAATCAAAGTTTTATCAATAAGAAGATTTTCACATCAACCAATTATCAACCGAATAGGAAACAACTAATGTAGAAAAAGAATTAAAACAGTTTTAGCTTAAATGGGCTTACACCAATCTAAAAGTCGTTTTATTCAAATGGAATCCTTAGTAAGTTTGTTCATCTTCTATCATTGTAGATATTGAGTACGTGTTTAAAATGTAATGTATTATATGTAGACTATCCTATATCACAAATCTTTCAATGCTTTGAACATTTTAAGAAATATTCTAAATAAAATAACATATTCCTGAGACCATGTCATTCTTTATTTCCCATAAATTTAAATAATGCACAAGAAAAATATAAAATTAAATTTTGACTAGTAACAAGAATTTCACATCAACCAATTATCGACCGAATAGGCAACAACTAACGTAGAAAAAGAATTAAAATATTTTTAGCTTAAATGGGCTTACACCAATCTAAAAGTCGTTCTATTCAAACGGAATCATTATTAAGTTTGTTCATCTTTTATCATTGTAGATGTTGAGTATGTGTTTAAAATATAATGTATTCTATGTAAATTATATCCTATATCACAAATCTTTCAATGCTTTTAACATTTAAATAAATCAAAGGCTCCAATATTGTAAAATAACATATGTCAAACACCATGTGCTTCTTTCTTTTCCATAAATTTAAATAATGCACAAGAAAAATATAAAATTATATTTTGATTAGTAAAAAGATTTTCACATCAACCAATTATCGACCGAATAGGCATCAACTAACATACAAAAAGAATTAAAATATTTTTAGCTTAAATGGGCTTACACCAATCTAAAAGTCATTTTATTGAAATAGAACCCTTATTAAGTTTGTTCATCTTCTATCATTGTAGATGTTGAGTACCTATTTAAAATGTAATGTATTATATGTAGACTATATCGTATATCACAAATCTTTCAATGCTTTTAACATTTTAAGAAATCAAAGGTTCCAATATTATAAATAAAATAACATATGTCCAACACCATGTACTTCTTTATTTCCCATAAATTTAAATAATGCACAAGAAAAACATAAAATTAAATTTTGATCAGTAAAAAGATTTGCACATCAACCAAATATCGATCGAATAGGCATCAACTAACGTACAAAAAGAATTAAAATATTTTTAGCTTAAATGGGCTTACACCAATCTAAAAGTCGTTTTATTCAAATGGAATCTTTATTAAACTTGTTCATCTTCTATCATTGTAGATGTTGAGTACGTGTTTAAAATATACTGTATTATATGTAGACTATATCGTATATCACAAATCTTTCAATGCTTTTAACATTTTAAGAAATTAAAGGTTCTAATATTCTAAATAAAATAACATATGTCCAACACCAACACACCATGTGCTTCTTTATTTTCCATAAATTTAAATAGTGCACAAGAAAAACATAAAATTAAATTTTGATCAGTAAAAAGATTTGCACATCAACTAATTATCGACCGAATAGGCAACAACTAACGTAGAAAAAGAATTAAAATATTTTTGGCTTATATTTGTTTACACCAATCTAAAAGTCATTTTATTCAAAAAGAATACTTATTAAGTTTTTTCATCTTCTATCATTGTAGAGTTTGAGTACATGTTTAAAATATAAGGTATCATATGTAGATTATAGCGTATGACTCAAATCTTTCAATGGCTTAACATCTTAAGAAAATAATATTTCTAATATTCTAATTAAAATAATGTATTTCCAACACCATGGTGTTCTTTATTTCCCATAAATTTAAATAATGCACAAGTAAAATATAACATTAATTTTTTGATCAGTAAAAAGATTTTCACATCAATGAATTATCGACTGAATAGACAACAACTAATATATAAAAAGAATTAAAATATTTTTGGCTTAAATGCGCTTACACCAAGCTAAAAGTCGTTTTATTCAAATGGAATCCTTATTAAGTTTGTTCATCTTCTATCATTGTAGATGTTGAGTGCATGTTTAAAATGTAATGTATTATATGTAGGCTATATCATATATCACAAATCTTTTAATGCTTTTAATATTTTAAGAAATCAAAGGTTCCAATATTCTAAATAAAATAACATATTTTCAACGCCATGTCCTTTTTTATTTCCCATAAATTTAAATAATGCACAAGAAAAATATAAAATTAAATTTTGATCAGTAAAAAGATTTTTACATGAACCAATTATCGACTGAATAGGCAACAACTAATGTAGAAAAAGAATTAAAATATTTTTACTTTAAATGGGCTTACACTAATCTAAAAGTCATTTTATTCAAATGGAATCCTTATTTAGTTTGTTCATCTTCTATAATTATAGATGTTGTGTATGTGTTTAAAATATAAGGTATTATATCTAAATTCTTTCATATAACTCAAATCTTTCAATGCTTTGAATATTTTAAGAAATCAAAGGTTCTAATATTCTAAATAAAAGAACATATTCCTGACACCATGTCCTTCTTTATTTCCCATAAATTTAAATAATACACAAGAAAAATATAAAATTAAATTTTGATTAGTAAAAAGATTTTCACATCAACCAATTATCAACCGAATAGGCAACAACTAATGTACAAAAAGAATTAAAATATTTTTGGCTTAAATTTGCTTACACCAATCTAAAAGTCATTTTATTCAAAAAAAAATACTTATTTCCTACAAATCTAAATAATCCACAAGAAAAGCATAAAATCACATTTTTTATCAAAAAAAATATTTTCACATCAACCAATAATTGACTAAAAAGGAAACAACTAATTAAAAAAAGAGTTAAAATATTTTTAGCATTAATAGGCTTACGTCAATCTAAAAGTTGTTTTATTGGAAAGGAATCATTATTAAGTTTGTTCATCTCCTATCATTGTAAAGATTGAATATGTGTTTAAAATGTGAGGTATCATATGTAGATTACATCATATAACTCAAATCTTTTTATGCTTCTAACATCTTAAGAAATCAAAGGTTCCAATACTCTAAAGAAAATGATGTATTTCTAAGACCATGTCCTTGTTTATTTCCCATAAATTAAAACAAAGCACAAGAAAAACATAAAATCAAATTTTGGTGGGAATAAAAAGATTTTCACATCAACCAATTATAGATTGAATAGACAGCAACTAATGTAGCAAAAGGAATTAAAATATTTTTGGCTTAAATGGGCTTACAGCAATCTAAAAGTTATTTTATTCAAACATAATCCTCATTAAGTTTGTTCATTTTCTATCACTGTATAGGTTGCGTACGTGTTTAAAATATAAGGTATCATTTGTAGATTCTTTTGTAGAATTCAAATATTTCAATGCTTTGAACATTTTAAGAAATTAAAGGTTCCAATATTACAAATAAAAGAACATTTTCCTGAGAGCATGGCCTTTTTTATTTCCTACAAATCTAAATAATGCACAAGAAAAATACAAAATCAAATTTTTTTATCAAAAGAGATTTTCACATCAACTAATAATTGATCAAATAGGCAACAAGTAATGTAGAAAAAGAATTAAAATACTTTTAGCTTAAATGGGCTTATACCAATCTAAAAGTTATTTTATTAAAAAGGAATCCTTATTAAGTTTCTTCATCTTCTATCATTATAGAGGTTAAGTACGTGTTTAAAATATAAGGTATCATATGTAGATTATATCGTGTGACTCAGATCTTTCAATGCTTTTAACATCTTAAGAAAATAGTATTTCTAATATTCTAAATAAATTAACATATTTCCAATACCATGGCGTTCTTTACTTCCCATAAATTTAAATAATGAGCAAGAAAAATATAAAATTAAATTTTTATCAATAAAAAGATTTTCACATCAACCAATTATCGATCGAATAGACAACAACTAAGGTAGAAAAAGAATTAAAATATTTTTGGGGTAAATAGGCTTCCAGCAATCTAAAAATTATTTTATTAAAAAAGAATCTTTATTAAGTTTGTTCATCTGCTATCATTGTAGATGTTGTGTACGTGTTTAGAATATAAGGTATCATATGTAAATTTTATCGTATAACTCAAATCTTTCAATGATTTGAATATTTTAAGAAATTAAAGGTTTCAATATTCTAAATAAAAGAACATATCCTCAGATCGTGACCTTTTTTATTTCCTACAAATATAAATAATATACAAGAAAAACATAGAATAAAAATTTTCATCAATTTTTTTCCACATCAATCAATAATTTACTGAAAAGGCAACAACTAATGTAAGAAAAGAATTAAAATATTTTTGGCTTAAAAGGTTTTACATTAATCTAAAAGTTGTTTTGTTCAAAAGGAAACCTTATTAAGTTTGTTTATCTCCTATCATTGTAGAAGTTGAAATATGTGTTTAAAATGTGAGTTATCATATGTATATTATATCATATAACTCAAATCTTTCAATACTTTTAACATCTTAAGAAATAAAAGGTTCCAATATTCCAAAGAAAATGATATATTTCCAAGACCATAGCCTTGTTTATTTCCCATAAATTTAAATAATACACAGGAAAAACATAGAATTAAATTTTTTATCAATAAAAATATTTTCACATCAATCAATTATCGACCTAATAAACAACAACTAATGTAGAAAAAGAATTAAAATATTTTTTGCTTAAATGGGATTACATCAATCTAAAAATTGTTTTTTTCAAAATGAATCCTTGTTAAGTTTGTTCATCTTCTATCATTGTAGATTTTGAGTATATTTTTAAAATGTAATGTATCATATGTAGATTATGTCATATAACTCAAATCTTTCAATACTTTTAACAACTTAAAAAATCAAAGGTTCCAATATTTTAAGGAAAAGAACATATTTCCAACATCATGGCCTTGTTTATTTAGCATAAATTTAAACAAAGCACAAGAAAAACATAAAATCAAATTTTTGGTGAATAAAAAGATTTTCACATCAACCAATTATCGATAGAATACACAACAACTAATGTAGAAAAGAATTAAAATATTTTTAGATTAAATGGGCTTACGCCAATCTAAAAGTTTTTTTATTCAAACATAATCCTCATTAAGTTTGTTCATTTTCTATCACTGTATAGGTTGCGTACGTGTTTAAAATGTAAGATATCATATGTAGATTATATCGTATGACTCAAAATTTTGACTGCTTTTAACATCTTTAGAAAAAAATTTCTAAAATTGTAAATAAAAGAACATATTTCCAACCCCATGCCTATCTTTATTTCCCGTAAATTTAAATAAGGCACAAGAAAAATATAAAATTAAATTATTTATTAATAAAAAGATTTTTACATAACAAATAATTGACCAAAAAGGTAACAACTAATGTAGATAAAGAAATAAAATATTTTTGGCTTAAATGGGTTACAACAATCTAAAAGTTTTTTTAGTCAAAAGGAATCCTTATTAAGTTTGTTCATCTTCTATCATTATAGATTTTGAGTATATTTTTATAATATAATGTATCATATGTAGATTATGTCATATAACTCAAATCTTTCAATACTTTTAACAACTTAAAAAATCAAAGGTTACAATATTTTAAGGAAAAGAACATATTTCCAAGATCATGGCCTTGTTTATTTCCCATAAATTTAAACAAAGCACAAGAAAAACATAAAATCAAATTTTTTGGTGAATAAAAAGATTTTCACATCAACCAATTATCGACCGAATACACAACAACTAATGTAGAAAAGGAATTAAAATATTTTTGGATTAAATGGGCTTAGGCTAATGTAAAAGTTGTTTTATTCAAACATAATTCTTATTAAGTTTGTTCATTTTCTATCGTTGCAGAGTTTGCGTACATGCTTAAAATATAAGGTATCATATGTAGATTATATCGTATGACTCAAAATTTTGACTGCTTTTGACATTTTAGGAAACAAATTTCTAATATTGTAAATAGAAGAACATATCTTCAACCCCATGCCCGTCTTTATTTCCCGTAAAGGTAACAACTAATGTAGAAAAAGAAATAAAATATTTTTAGTTTAAATGGGCTTACAACGATCTAAACATTTTTTAGTCAAAATGAATCATTATTAAATTTGTTCATCTTCTATCATTGTAGAGGTTGAGTACGTGTTTGGAATGTAAGGTATCATATGTGGATTATAGCGTATGACTTGAATCTTTCAATACTTTTAACATCTTAAAAAAAATAATATTTCTAATATTATAAATAAAATAACATATTTTTAACACTATAGCCTTCTTTATTTCCCATAAATTTAAATAATGCACAAGAAAAACATATAATTAAATATTTGATCAATAAAAAGATTTTTACATCAATAAATTATTGACTGAATATACAACAATTAATGAAGAAAAAGAATTAAAATATTTTTGGCTTAAGTGAGCTTACAATGATCTAAATTTTTTTATTGAAAATGAATCATTATGAAGTTTTTGCGTCTTCTATCATTGTAGAGGTTGAGTACGTGTTTAAAATATAAGGTATCATATGTAGATTATAGCGTATGGCTCAAATCTTTCAACGCTTTTAACATTTTAAGAAATCAAAGGTTCCAATATTCTAAATAAAATAACATATTTTCAAGACCATAGCCTTATTTATTCCCCATAAATTTAAATAATGCCCAAGAAAAATATAAAGTCAAATTTTTGGATAAGAAAAAGATTTTCACATCAACCAATTATTGACCAAATATAAAATAACTAATGTAGAAAAAGAATTAAAATATTTTTGGCTGAAATGGGCTTATAGTTATCTAAAAGTTGGTTTATTTAAAAGGAATCATTATTAAGTTTGTTCATCTTCTATCAATGTAGAGGTTGAAGACGTGTTTAAAATGTCAGGTATCATATGTAGATTATATCATATAACTCAAATCTTTCAATACTTTTAACATTTTAAGAAATCAACAGTTCCAATATTTTAAATAAAAGAATATATTCCCAAGATCATGCCCTTGTTCATTTCCTACAAATCTAAAAAATACACAAGAAAAACATAAAATCAAATTTTATATATATAAAAAAAGATTTTCACCGCAACTAATAATTGACCGAATAGGCAACAACTAATGTAGAAAAAGAATTAAAATAATTTTTGTTTAAATCGGCTTACAGCAATCTAAAAGTTGTTTCATTCAAAAGGAATCCTTATTAAGTTTGTTCATCTTCTATTATTGTAGAGGTTGAGTACGTGTTTAAAATGTAATATATTATTTGTAGATTATATCGTATAACACAAATTTTTCAATGCTTTTAACATTTTAAGAAATCAAAAGTTCTAATATTCTTTATAAAAGAACATATTCCTAGGAGCATGGCCTTTTTTTATTTCCTACAAATCTAAATAATGCACAAGAAAAACATAAAATAAATTTTTTTATCAATAAAAAGATTTTCACATCAACCAATAATCAACTGAATAGGCCACAACTAATGTACAAAAAGAATTAAAACATTTTTTACTTAAATGGGCTTACAACAATCTAAAAGTTATTTTATTTAAAAGGAATCCTTATTAAGTGTGCTCATTTTCTATCAATGTAGAGGTTGAGTACATATTTAAAATGTAAAGTATCATATGTAGCTTATATCGCATGACCCAAATCTTTCAAAGGTTTTACCATCTTAAGAAAATAAAGTTTCTAATATTCTAAATAAAAAAACATATTTTCAAGACCATGGCTTTCTTTATTTCCCATAAATTTAAATAAAGCACAAGAAAAATGTAAAATCAAATTTTTGGTCAATAAAAAGATTTTCACATCAACGAATTATTGACCGAATAGACAAGAACTAATTGAGAAAAAGAATTAAAATATTTTTGGCTTAAATGGGCTTATAGCAATCAAAAAGTTATTTTATTCAAAAGGAATCCTTATTAAATTTGTTCATCTTCTATCATTGCAGATGTTGCGTACGTGTTTAAAATGTATGGTATCATATGTAGATTATATAGTATAACTTAAATCTCTCAATGCTTTTAACATCTTAAGAAAACATATTTTCCAATATTCAAAAGAAAAGAACATATTCCCAACCCCATTGCCTTTTTTATTTCAAATAGGTTTAAATAATGCACAAGAAAAACATACAATTAAATTTTTGGTCTATAAAAAGATTTTCACATCAACCAATTATTGACTGAATAGACAACAACTAGTATAGAAAAAGAATTAAAATATTTTTAGGTTAAATGGGCTTACAACAATCTAAAAGTTGTTTTATTCAAAAAGAATCATTATTAAGTTTGTTCATCTTCTATCATTGTAGAAGTTGTGTACGTGTTGAAAATGTAAGGCATGCTATGTAGTTTATATCGTATAACTCAAATATATCAATGCTTTTAACATGTTAATAAAAAAAGTTTCTAATATTCTAAATAAAATAACATATTCCCAACACCATGGCCAAATTTTTTTATAAAATAACATATTTCCAATAAATTTAAATAATGCACAAGAAAAACATAAAATCAAATTTTTGATCAATAAAAAGATTTTCACATCAACCAATTATTAGCCGAATAGACGACAACTAATGTAGAAAAAGAATTAAAATATTTTGGGCTTAAATGGGCTTACAACAATCTAAAAAATGTTTTATTCACAAGGAATCCTTATTTAGTTTGTTGATCTTCTATCATTATAGAGTTTGAGTACGTGTTTAAAATGTCAGGTATCATATGTAGATTTTATCATATAACTCAAATCTTTTAATACTTTTAACATCTTAGGAAATCAAAGGTTCTAATATTTTAAATAAAAGAATATATTCCCAAGATCATGGCCTTGTTCATTTGCTCAAAATCTAAAAAATGCACAAGAAGAAAATAAAATTAAATTTTTTATCAATAAAAAGATTTTCACATCAACCAATAATCGACTGAACAGGTCACAACTAATGTATAAAAAGAATCAAAATATTTTTAGTTTAAATGGGCTTACAGTAATCTAAAAGTTGTTTGATTTAAAAGGAATACTTATTAAGTTTGTTCATCTTCTATCATTGTAGAGGTTGAGTACGTGTTTAAAATGTAAGGTATCATATACAGCTTATATCGTATAACTCAAATCTTTCAATCCTTTAACCATATTAAGAAAATAAAGTTTCTAATATTCCAAATAAAAAAATATATTTTGAACCCCATGGCCTTTTTGATTTCAAATAAATATCAATAATGCACAAGAAAAATATACAATTAAATTTTTGGTCAATAAAACGATTTTCACATCAACTAATTATTGACCGAATAGACAACAACTAATGTAGAAAAAGAATTAAAATATTTTTGGCTCAAATGGGCCTAAAACCTTCTAAAAGTAGTTTTATTCAAAAGAAATCCTTATTAAGCTTGTTTATCTTCTATCATTCTAGTGGTTGAGTACGTGTTTAAAATGTAAGGTATCATACGTAGATTCTATCGTATGACTCAAATCTTTCAATGCTTTTGATATGTTAAGAAATCAAAGGTTTCAATATTCTAAATAAAAGAACATATTCTTAACCCCATGGCCTCTTTTATTTCCCATAAATTTAAATACTATACAAGAAAAATATAAAATTAGATTTTTTATCAATAAAAAGATTTTCACACCAACCAATTATTGACAGAATACACAAGTAATGTAGAGAAAGAATTAAAATATTTTTGGCTTAAATGAGCTTACAACAATCTAAAGTTATTTTATTCAAAAGGAATCCTTATTCAGTTTGTTTATCTTCTATCATTGTAGAGGTTGCATACATATTTAAAATGTAATGAATCATGTGTACATTATATCGTATGTCTCAAATGTTTCAAATCTTTTAACATCTTAAGAAATCAAAGGTTCTAATATTCTAAATAAAAGAACATATTGCTAAGATTATGGCCTTTGTTAATTACTACAAATCTAAATAATGCACAAGAAAAACATAAAATCAAATTTTTCATAAATAAAAAAATTTTCACATCAACAAATAATTGATCAAACAGGCCACAACTAATATAGAAGAAGAATTGAAACATTTTGGTTTAAATGAGCTTACAGCAATCTAAAATTTATTTTATTCAAAAAGATTCATTATTAAGTTGATTCATCTTCTATCATTGTAGAAATTGTGTACATGTTCAAAATGTAAGGCATGTTATATAGTTTATACCGTATAACTCAAATCTTTTAATACTTTGAACATTTTAATAAATCAAAAGTTCAAAAATTCCAGATAAAAGAACATATTTCCAAGACCATGGCCTTATTTATTTCCCATAAATTTAAATAATGCATATGAAAAACATAAAATTAAATTTTTGTCAATAAAAAGATTTTCACATCAACAAATTATTGATAGAATACACAACAAGTAATGTAGAGAAAGAATACAGCGATAAAAAATTTATTTTATTCAAAAGGAATCCTTATTAAGTTTTTTCATCTTCTCTCATTGTAGAGGTTGAGTAGGTGTTCAAAATGTAAGATATCATATGTAGATTCTATCGTATAACTCAAATCCTTCTATACTTTTGATATGTTAAGAAATCAAATATTCCAATATTCAAAATAAAAGAAAAATATAAAATCAATTTTTGATCAATAAAAATATTTTCACTTCAACCAATAATTAACCGAATAGACAACAACTAATATAGAAATAGAATTAAAATATTTTTAGCTTAAATGGGCTTACAACGATCAAAAAGTTATTTTATTCAAAAGGAATCATTATTAAGTTTGTGCATCTTCTCTCATTTTAGAGGTTGAGTACGTGTTTAAAATGTAATGTATCATATATAGATTCTATGGTATGACTCAAATCTTTCAATGCCTTTGATATGTTAAGAAATTAAAGGTTCCAATATTCTAAATAAAAGAACATATTCCCAACCCCATGGCCTCTTTTATTTCCGATAAATTTAAATAATAGACAAGAAAAATATAAACTAAAATTTTTTATCAATAAAAAGATTTTCACATCAACCAATTATTGTCCGAATAGAGAACAACTAATATATAAATGAAATAAAAATATTTTTGGCTTAAATAGGCTTACAACGTTCAAAAAGCTATTTTATTCAAAAGGAATCCTTATTAAATTTGTTCATCTTCTATCATTGTAGAGGTTGAGTATGTGTTTAAAATGTAAGGTATCATATGAAGATTATATCGTATGACTCAAATCTTTTAATACTTTTATCATCTTATAAAAATAAAGTTTATAACATTCTAAATATAATACCATATTTCTAACACTATGGCCTTCTTTATTTTCTATAAATTTAAATAATTCACGAGAAAAACAAAAAATTTAATTTTTGATCAATAAAAGGATTTTCAAATTAACCAATTATTGACCGAATAGACAACAACTAATATAGAAAAAGAATTAAACTATTTTTGGCTTAAATGGGCTTACAACAATCTAAAAGGAGTTTTATTCAATAGGAATCCTTATTAAGTTTGTTCATTTTCTATTATTGTAGAAGTTGAGTATGTATTTACAATGTAAGGTATCATATGTAGCGTATGGGTCAAATCATTCAATGCTTTTGATATTTTAAGAAATCAAAGGTTTCAATATTCCAAATAAAAGAATATATTCCCAAGATCATGACTTTTTTATTTCCTACAAATTTAATTAATGCACTAGAAAAACATAAAATCAAATTTTTGAACAAAAAGATTTTCATATCAACCAATAATTGACCGAATTGACAACAACTAATGCAGAAAAAGAATTAAAATATTTTTTGCTTAAATGGGTTTGTAGCAATCTAAAATTTATTTTATTCAAAAAGAATCATTATTAAGTTTGTTCATTTTCTATTATTGTAGAGGTTGCATACGTATTGAAAATGCCAGGTATCATATGTAAATTATATCCTATCACTCAAATCTTTCACTACTTTTAACATCTTAAGAAAACAAAGTTTCTAATATTCTAAATAAAAGAACATATTCCCAACCCCATGGCCTTTTATATTTCCCATAAATTTAAATTATGCACAAGAAAAATATAAAGTCAAATTTTTGATCCATAAAAGGATTTTCACATCAACCAATAATTGATCGAATAGACAACAACTAATGTAGAAATAAAATTAAAATATTTTTTCTGAAATAGACTTAGAGCGATCAAAAATTTAATTTTTTCAAAAGGGATCCTTATTAAGTTTGTACGTCTTCTATCTTTGTAGATGTTTAGTACATGTTTAAAATATAAGGTATCATATGTAGATTATATCGTATGACTCAAATCTTTCAATGCTTTTAACATCTTATGAAAATAAAGTTTGTAATATCCAACACCATGGCCCTCTTTATTTCACATAAATTTAATTAATGCACAAGAAAAACATAAGATTAAATTTTTAATTAATAAAAATATTTCCACATTCCCCAATTATCGACCGAATAGACGATAACTATTATAGAAAAAGTATTAAAATATTTTTGGCTTAAATTGGCTTACAACAATCTAAAAGTTGTTTTATTGAATAGGAATCCTTATTAAGTTTGTTCATCTTCTCTCATTGTAGAGGTTGAGTAAATATTTAAAATATAAGGTATCATATGTAGATTATATCGTATGACTTAAATCTTTCAAGTCTTTTAACATCTTAAGAAAACAAATTTTTGAATATTCAAAATATAATAATATATTCCTAACACCATGACCTTATTTATTTCCCATAAATTTAAATAATGCACAAGAAAAATATAAAATCAAATTTTTTATGGACAAAAAGATTTTCACATTAACCAATAATTGACCGAACAGACAACGACTATTCTAGAAATATAATTAAAATATTTTTGGCTTAAATGGGCTTACAGTGATGAAAAAGTTATTTTATTCAAAAGAAATCCTTATTAAGTTTGTACATCTTCTCTCATTGTAGAGGTTGGTTACGTGGTTAAAATGTAAGGTGTCAAACGTAGATTATATCGGATGACTCAAATCTTTCAATGCTTTTAACATCTTATGAAAACAAAGTTTCTAATATTCTAAATATAATAACATATTCCCAACACCATGGCCTTTTTTATTTCCCATAAATTTAAATAATGCACAAGAAAAATATAAGATTAAATTTTTAACCAATAAAAATATTTCCCCATTTCCCAATTATCGACCAAATAAACAACAACTAATGTAGAAAAAAATTAAAATATTTTTGGCTTAAATGGGCTTCCAACAATGTAAAAGTTATTTTATTAAAAAGGAATCTTTATTAAATTTATTCATCTTCTATCATTGTATAAATTGCGTGCGTATTTAAAATGTAAAGTATCATATGTGGATTATATCGTGTGACTCAAATCTTTCAATTCTTTGAACATCTTAACAAAACAAATTTTCTAATATTCAAAATATAATAACATATTCCCAACACTATGGCCATATTTATTTCCCATAAATTTAAATAATACACAAGAAAAATATAAAATTAAATTTTTGATCAATAAAAAGATTTGAACATTAGCCAATAATTGACCAAATAGACAACAACTAATGTAGAAAAAAATTAAAACATTTTTAGCTTAAATGGGCTTACATCAATCTAAAAATTGTTTTATTTAAAATGAATCCTTATTAGATTTGTTCATTTCATAGCATTGTAGAGGTTGAGTATGTATTTAAAATATAAGGTATCATATGTAGATTGTATCGTATGACTCAATTCTTTCAATACTTTTAATATGTTAAGAAATTAAATGTTCTAATATTCTAAATAAAAGAATATATTCCCAACCCCATGGCGGTTTATATTTCCTATAAATTTAAATAATGCATAAGAAAAATATAAAATTAGATTTTTGATCTATAAAAAGATTTTCACATCAGTCAATAATTGGCCGAATAGACAACAACTAATATAGAAATAGAATTAAAATATTTTTTCCTTAAATAGGCTTACAGCTATCAAAGATTTATTTTTTTCAAAAGGAATCCTTATTACATTTTTTCATCTTCTATCTTTGTAGATGTTGAGTACGTGTTTAAAATATAAGGTATCATATATAAATTATATTGCTTGACTTAAATCTTTTAATGCTTTTAACATATGAAAATAAAGTTTCTAATATCCAACACCATGGGCCTCTTTATTTCCTATAAATTTAATTAATGCACAAGAAAAATAAAAGATTAAATTTCCACATCAACCAATTATCGACCAAATATGCAACAACTAATGTAGAAAAAGAAAATATTTTTGGCTTAAATGGGCTTACAACACTGTAAAAGTTATTTTATTGAATAGGAATCTTTATTAAGTTTGTTCATCTTCTATCATATGTTTAAAATATAAGATATCATATGTATATTATATTGTATGACTCAACTCTTTCAATTCTTTTAACATCATAAGAAAACAAATTTTCTAATATACAAAATTTAATAATATATTAACAACACAATGGCCTTCTTTATTTCCCATAAATTTAAATAATGCACACCAAAAATATAAAATCAAATATTTGATCAATAAAAAGATATTTTCATCAACCAATAATTGGCTGAATAGGTAACAACTAATGTAAAAATAGAAGTAAAACATTTTTGCCTTAAATGGGCTTACAGTGATAAAAAAGTTATTTCATTCAAAAGGAATTCTTATTAAGTTTGTTAATCTTCTATCCTTGTAGATGTTGAGTACGTGTTTAAAATGTAAGGTATCATATGTATAATTTATCGTTTGACTCAAATCTTTCACTCCTTATAAAATCTTAAGACAACAAAGTTTCTCATATTCTAAATAAAAAAACATATTCCTAACCCTAAGGCCTTCTTTATTTCCCATAAATTTAAATAATGTACACCAAAAATATAAAGTTAAATATTTGATAAATAAAAAGATTTTCCTATCAACCAATAATTGACCGAATAGGAAACAACTAATGTAGAAATAGAAGTAAAACAATTTTTCCTTAAATGGATTTACAGTGATAAAAAAATTATTTTATTCAAAAGGAATCCTTATTAAGTTTGTTCATCTTTTATCACTGTAGTTGCTGAGTACGTGTTTAAAATGTAAGGTATCATATGTAGATTCTATCATATGACTCAAATCTTTCAATGCTTTTGATATTTTAAGAAATTAAATGTTCTAACATTGTAAATAAAAGAACATATTCCCAAGATCATGACTTTTTTATTTCCTACAAATTTAAATAATGCACAAGACAAACATAAAATTAAATTTTTGATAAAAATAAGATTTTCACATCAACCAACATTTGACCTAATAGACAACAACTAATGTAGAAAAAGAATTAAAATATGTTTGGCTTAAATGGGCTTACAACAATCTAAAAGTCATGTTATTCAAAAGGAATCCTTACTAAATTTGTTCATCTTCTATCATTGTATAGGTTGCATATGTGTTTACAGTGTAGGGTATCATATGAAGATTATATCGTGTGACTCAAATCTTTCAATTCTTTTAACATCTTAAGAAAACAAATTTCCTAATATTCAAAATATAATAACATATTGCCAATATCATGGCCTTCTTTATTTCCCATAAATTTAAATAATGCATAAGAAAAATAAAAAAAATAAATTTTTTATCAATAAAAAGATTTGCACATCAACTAACAATTGACTCAATAGATAACAACTAATGTAGAAAAATAATTAAAATATTTTTAGTTTAAATAGGCTTACATAAATCTAAAAGTTATTTTATTTAAAAAGAATCCTTATTAAGTTTGTTCATCTCCTATCATTGTAGGGATTGAGTACGTATTTAAAGTGTAAGGTATAATATGTAAATTATATCGTATCACTCAAATCTTTCACTGCTTTTATTACCTTAAGAAAATAAAGTTTCTAACATTCTAAATAAAATAATATATTCCCAACCCCATGGCCTTTTATATTTCCCATAAATTTAAATAATACACAAGAAAAATATAAAATCAAATTTTTGATCAATAAAAAGATTTGCACATCAACCAATAATTAACTGAATGCACAAAACTAATGTAAAAAAATAATTAAAATATTTTTAGCTTAAATAGGCTTACATCAATCTAAAAGTTATTTTATTTAAAAAGAATCCTTATTAAATTTGTTCATCTCTTATCATTGTAGGGGTTAAGCACGTGTTTAAAGTGTAAGGTATAATATGTAAATTATATCGTATCACTCAAATCTTTCACTGCTTTTATTACC